>JAKJHU010000040.1:852416-1523249 GCA_022316685.1 Progne subis subis
GCTGATGACATCAATGATTGTGCAGAGCCCGGATTAGGTGGGAATTTAGAGCAAATCTTGCTTTTCCTGTTGTCAAATGGGAAAATTGACTTGCCTTCCTCAAGGGCTCCTTAAAACCAAAGGAAAATTACTCCAGAGTTTGGAAACTCCGCCTCTGGAAGGAAATGCAACTTCCTGGCCTTCCAGCAGGGGCAGGAAGGGAGGCAGGGAAGGATTCTCACCTCTCCGCAAGGAGAGGGATAGCATTCCAAGGGTTTTAGTGGATCCTTCAGGAGCTGGGCAAATACGTTTTGTCCTGGGAGCCCACAGTTTCCATTTTCACCTGGCTGAGGCTCCTTCTGTGGCTGAAACCCAAAAAAGGTTGAGTTCCTCAACCTTCTCCTGCAGGCTGTGGTACCTCACATGGATGAAGGTCCATGGAGATGTCTGGGAAGAGCAAAGGGTTTCAAGGAATACTTTGAGGATCATGAAGCGTCCCTTGAAGTCCTCAGTGCGGAACCATCAGTAATTTGCTCCCACTGAATTTCAAAAGTGCTTCGATTTCTTCTCACTGGTGTAATTGGGAAGCTGTTCCAGAGTCTCCCTGCTCCTGGTGTCCCAAACTTCTTTGGAATTGGAGTTGATTCCCATTCAGGCCATCGGGAAGCAGTGCGGCACTATGGTTTTCCAACCACTGTCACTCTGAGCTCTTTGGAAGGAGAGCAGACTTGCACCTCACCCTCCACCTCTGCTGGGGCCTCTCTGATGTCACCGAGACACACACAGCAGTCACACACAGATAAGAGATTTTCACAGAGGTCCTTCTGATCCAGCTCACAGCTGAGAGAGCGGAGAGAAGAGAGCCCTTTGTTTATTTTTACTTTTTATACATTTGTGGGTCTAGCAGGAGATTGGCTTTTTGGGGTTTCCACCCCTCAGCCTCAGTGGCCAGACCAATTGTCAGTTACAATTGTTTTCAGGTTAGAAATATGCAAACAAAGGACAGAGAATGGAAAACAAAGGATTTGTTTATGTTACATCTGTGGGAAAAGGTAGAAAACTGCTCTACTATTCTACAGTAACTAAAAGATCTGACTCCATTTATGAATTCAAAGGGCTAATAAAAAAACTCAGAAGAACCAGGGTAACACTCTGCCTCTGCTGATCGTCTCATGTCTGATCCCATCTGGATCTGGATACTCTCTGTGCTCCTCAAATCCTTTCTCCATGGAAAAAACTCCCTGTTTTTTTCAGGAACTTCTGGGCTTCAGAAGAAGCCATTCTTCTGGTAAAGAATCTTCAAGGGGATTTTCCATTCTTTCAATCATCCTTGGAATGCTCTTCTGACCTTGCCCACTTTGCCCACCTCCCAAAATCTTCCATCCTGACTCCTCACAGGCCCGAGACAGATCCTCTCCAACCCATCCCATCCCACAATTCCATGATTTTTCGTTAATGTGAAAGAAAAAAAAAGAAACATGGAGGTCACAGTCCTGGCTTCACTCTGTGGAAAAACGCTCCACCCACAGAAAGCCAAATCTCTGGAGAATCCGCAGGTTGTCCAATATGAAAGGAGCACAGGAATCTGGTTTTAAAAGATGGGAGACCTCAGCCTGCTTGGCTGAGCTATCAAAGAACTCCTGGAGCAGCTGTTTTCCAACATCATTCTTGGCTTTTTTTGATATTTCCATTACTCAGGAAGCATCTCCTGCATTGTTTCTCTCTTCTCCGGCAGCTCTGCTGCAATATTGGGGTGGGGAAAAGGACAAAATAACCTTTTTGAGTTATTTTTGAGCGCTGAGTTCTCTGTGGGTCAGCAGGGAAGCTGGGACAGAGAAAATCACTGTTAACCCTTCTTTTAGGAATTCTGGGACGTCTCCTGGTGATGTCCCCGGATAATCCCTGGAGTAGTACTAGTACTTAATTTTCATGGACTGGAGTTTAAGTCTAAAGTTGTCCCACTCTTTTCCTAATATCCAGCTTAAAGCTTCCCGAGATTCCTTCAGGTCCTACTTTCCCTTTTTTTTCCTGACTTCCCACTTCTGGAAATTCACCTTTAAGACTTTTAATTTCCCATCCTGAACATCCACTTGAACTTCTGCAAGAGAGTGAATCAGAAAGGAGATTTTCCCTCATTGTGGAAAACGTCCTGCTCAGAAATTCAAATGAAGGAACATTTATTCATCCCGGTACTCAGGCATGGAAATCTCTGCACTTGGAGTACAAACACAAAGATCCCTTTTATTTTAATCTCTCTCCTGCAAATTAACAGAGCCCTATCGTTTTCCAAATTCAAAACCCCGAGGATTAAACCCAACTGGCAAACACGGCTCGAGAACTGTTTTGTGGCCCAAATACGACGATTACAGAATGGAGATGAAAGAGGCATTTCCAAAAGAAATTTCTGTTCCTTCCCAGGACTGAAGAAGATAAGCCTCAACTACATGTGCATGCAAAAGTGTAATTTGATTTATTTTTCCAACAGGAAAAACTCCGGGATATTGCCCTAGGTCTCGGAGCAGTGTGACTGGAGGATAAATAAAACCCCAGGGGTTCACTTGCTGATGATGGCTGTAATTATTGATTAATCCTGATTTTGGAAGGCTTGGGAACAAGGCTGGCTCCAGATAAACCACGGACAGAATGCCTCTCTCCCAGCATGGAATTCCAACCTCCTCACCTCTCCAGAGCTGCCGGAGGTTTTCAGCCTTGCCACTGGCTAAATGTCATCTCTGGCAGCGGGGAGATGGAATAAATAAATCTCCAAGTTTTTGGGAGAGAATTTTAATGAGGATTAAAGTAAAGATGGAGGAAAAAAAAAAAAGTGAAACATTTTAAGTAGATTTTCCAACCTGAAGAGAAAGAAAGAGGCTTGTTTTCAGAGGAAAATGGGTTCCTTGTTTAAATTATTATTTTTATTTATATATTTTTATATTATTAAAATTTATTGTCATTTAATATTCTGTTTATTAATAGCAACTGGAGGCAAGTGCCCAGCCATGTTTAACACATTCCAGACTTCTAGGGATGGTTGGTCCTCATCCCAAAAACTCCACAATTACAACAAGAGACTTTGATTCTTATGATCTTTTTCATTCATTCCAACCACTGGATCCCTGGGAAAACTCCATCCTGTGGTGGTTCTACTTCAGTTTGGGAATCTTGACCTTTTGTTTTTGGAATCAGGCAATGTATCCATGTGGGAATATTGCATTCCCGCAGGAATTATGCTACAATGACTGGAAAGGTGTTGAAAAGTCTTTTTTTTAATCTCTGATCGTGGAGAGAAGGTGTCTCCCGCAAGGAAATCCCCTGGATATAGGAGTTAGTGGGAACTGGGATTTATGATCGTTAATTTGAAAACTTGAGGGGCAGAACTGCAGGAAAATCCATGCAGTGATGCCTCAAGTTCCACCTTCCGTGTGTTCCACGTTCTGTGCTGCCCAGGAGCAGCTCTGAGCTCACACTCAGGGTCACTCAGCTCTCTGCACACAGCAGCCACACAAAACAAATCCTGTTCCTGCTGCACACCAAGGACAACTGGGACAAGTGTTCAGCCCAAAAGCACAAACAGCGGTGGCTGGAGGGAGGAACAAGGAGGATGGGACTGGAGAACCTGGAGCTGGAATTGGACAATGAAACCCCAATGTGCAAATGGACCAAAACTGATCAAAGTGTGAGACCTGGTGACCGTTTGTGCATTTTGTGTCCATTTTGTGTCCATTTTTGGTCCCTCAAAACATCTGGAAAGTAGTCAGGGTTCCAAACCTTTCCCCTGTGGTGGCATGGGGCTGAAAATCTCCAAAATTCCACATGGAGAATATCCACACACTGAGTTCTGCTTTGCGACGAGAATCACTGGAATTACTGATTGATAAGTGGAGATATTTCTGAAATAGAAAATATAACCAATTGAAAACGCCTGGACAATTCAGGTTGCTCTTTGTTTTCAGTGAGTTGGTTGGACAAGTGTGTGAGGTGGTTGGACAGATGGGCAGGATCATCATTTGAGATATCAAATTGTGATCAACAGGATCGTCATTTGGGATATCATCAATCGAGATATCGTCATTTGGGATATCAGCAATCGGGATATCAGCAATTGGGATATCAGCAATCGGGATATCAAAACGCGATCTGCAAGATCATCATTTGCGATATTTTCATTTGGGATATCGTCATTTGAGATATCATCAGTCGGGGTATCATCTTTTGGGATATCAAAACACGATCAGCAGGATCGTCATTTGGGATATCTTCATTTGGGATATCGTCAATCGGGATATCATCATTTGGGATATCATCTTTTGGGATATCAAAACATGTTCGGTAGGATCGTCATTTGGGATATCGTCATTTAGGATACCATCAATTGGGATATCATCAATCGGGATATTAAAGCACGATTGGCAGGATCGTCATTTGGGATGTCATCACTTGGGATATCGTCATTTAGGATATCATCAATCGGGATATCATCAATCGAGATAACAAAGCACGATCAGCAGGATTGTCAATTGGGATATCATCATTTAGGATATCATCAATTGAGATATCAAAGCACAATCAACAGGATCATCATTTGGGATATCATCAATCGGGATATCATCATTTGGGATATCATCAATCGGGATATTAAAGCACGATCAGCAGGATCGTCATTTGGGATATCATCCTTTGGGATATCAAAACACGATCGGCAGGATCGTCATTTTGGATATCATCATTTGGGATATCATCAATCGGGATATCAAAACACCATCGGCAGGATCGTCATTTTGGATATCATAATTTGGGATATCAAGAGATCATCCTGTGGAGGATCTGCTGTTCCGACCTTGCACTCCCTGCTCGCCTCCCACCACCCTGAATCCTGTCCCACCCCAGGCCTCAGCCAGATCCTTCCCAACCCAAACCATTCCCATAATTCTATGATTTTTCATCCATGCAAAAGATCCCAATCAATAACGAAGTAATCTTACACTGTATTAAAATAATTAAATATTTTTCCTTCCCAAGTTTATTTTAGCAGTGGCTGCATTATTAAAAATAGAGATTTTTTTTTTAGAGATAAAAATTAGAGATGAAAAAAAAATTTGATCTGATAAATTTATAATTCCTGTGCTTATTTTGCTGGAAATCTGAGCTGGCCTCATCCATTCGACTTCTATTGCAGCATCATTAAAATTCCATAAAGCATTTGGTGCCACCTGAATCCCAGATCCATGTCCAGGATGATTCCGAGTTATCCCACGAACAACTGTGGGAATTCAAGCCTTTCCAGCTGTCTGGATGTTGTTATTTTGCTGACGCCTCTGATATCACATCTTAACTCTGTTAATATTTGAAACAATAACCCAAAATTCTCGCTAATGAAGATTGCAGATGCCATTAATTAGGAGTAAATAACAAAGAGAACAGGGTGCTAATGAGCAGCGATTGCGCTGAGTGTTGGAAAAGTGAAAACAAACAAGGAATGGTTTAATACAGCCTAATAAATTCCCAGGAACAAAAGAGGGATGTCGGCCCAATAAATTCTCAGGCATCGAGGAACAAAGGATGGATTTCATCTCCTCGTGCTGGATATTTGTTGGATTTCTCTGTGTTCCAATATCTATTTAAAAAAAAAACAAAACCACACAGGTTTAGAAATACAGCCCAATATTTAAACAGTGATTTAATTAATCCTGGACTGATTACATGGGCGCTTTGTTAGATTTTCCATCACAGCAAATTCCTAAAATTAATATTGCTGAATATTTCCCTGGATTCAAAAGGGCAATAACACAAGGAAAACGCAATGGCTGCATTACAAACTACGTCAGAAAATTCGCATATTTTCTACTTTCTGTGGGTTTTTTATTTGTTTTGGTGGCTTTCTGAGGTTTGGTTTTTTGTTTTGGGATTTTAGGGGTTTTTTTGCTTCTTTTTTGTTTGTTTTGTTTTGTTTTTTGGGGGTTTCTTTGGTTTTTGTTTGTTGTTGTTTGAGGGGTGGGTTTTTTGTTTGTTGGTTTTTTGGGGGGGTTGTGTGGTTTTTTTGTTGCATTTTCTTGGGAGTTTCTGGTTTGATTTTTTGGTGTGTTTTTGTACAGTTTTTGGGGGGGGTTGGGGGTTTTTTTGTGGGTTTTTTATTTGTTTGTTTTTTGTTTTGGTTTGGTTTTTGTTTTTTGTGTGGGTTTTTTTGGTTTTTTTTTTGTTTGTTTGGTTGGGGTTTTTTTGTTTTGTTTTGGGGTTTTGGTTTTTTTGGTTTTTTTTTTTTTTTGGGTTTTTTTGGTTGGTTGGTTGGTTGGGGTTTTTTTCCCAGTTTGATTTTTCTCTTGTTCCATTTAGTGCCTCCCTAGGTTTGGAGACAATGACTGGAAATGTGACTCCCTGAAACTCCTGGTGAACTCCAGGCAGAATTGATCCAGGATATTTCGTTAAGACATAAATTCCCCCAGGAATGAAATTTGTGAAAGCCAGAAAACCAGGCATGGAATCCTGGAATGGGTTGGGCTGGAAGGCACCTTTAAAATGGGATTATTCCATGGGCACTGTCCCAGGCTGCTCCAAGCCCAATGTCCAACTTGGACACTTCCACGGATCCAAGGACAGCCACAGCTTCTCTGGGAATTCTGTGCCAGGGCCTCCCCACCCTCCCAGCCAGGAATTCCTTCCCAATATCCCATCTAAATCCACACTTTTTTCAGCATAAGGCCATTCCCTGTGTCCTGTCATTTTGTGCCCTTGTCCAAAGTCCTTCTCCAAACTCAACACGTTCTTCTCCTACCTGCAAAAACCAGGAACTGACGGCATGAAAACATTCCACATTCCAGCCTGGAAAAGCTGTGGCTGCCCCTGGATCCCTGGCAGTGCCCAAGGCCAGGTTGGACATTGGGGCTTGGAGCAGCCTGGGACAGTGGGAGGTGTCCCTGCCACGGCAGAGGTGGCGTTGGATGGGATTGAAGGTCTCTTCCAACCCAAACCATTCCATGATTCCACAAAATCTTTGCACACAAAAATATGTGGAAAGCAAAGAATATCTCCTCAGAGCAAAAGTCCAGGAAAAAAAAAAAAAAATCCTCTTGGCCCTTGGCAACATGAATCCAAAAAAAACTTTAGGATTCCCTGTCATTTCTATAAAAATCCCAGTTTTCCAGCACCTCAGACTGCTCACGTTGGTCCCTTCTGGAATATGGATTACTCTGACATTTTGTTTTCCGTGTCAGAATTAGTTATTCCAGGAGAATTCCATGTTTTCAGCATCTCAGTTCCAACTGCTCCCAAAGCGTTGCCTTGCTGTGCTATTTTAGGGACAAGGGGTTTGCAGGTGTTTGGGATCACTGCTGGGCAAGACACTGAGAGGAAAATTTGGGAAATGAGTGCAGAAAAAGAGGGATAAATAATATTTTAAAATAATTACCGAAAGCTGCTGTGGGGCTCCAGACACGAAGAGCATGGAAAAAAAACCTGGAAGAACAGAAAGGAGCTGAAAGAAAAAACTCAAAGGAGTCGGGTGATTTTAACTCTCACTTTTCCCTTGGAACAGGGCGGAGCTGAGCTCTTTCCTTGGAATGTGTTTTCCATGAGGAGGAGCTGCCACAACCGTGACCTTCCAAGAGCCACTCAAGGAGACAATTCCCTGCAATTCCCACATTCCTGCTGGGCCTGGAATGCTGAATAACGACTGCGGCGGGAGCGGAGCGTTCCTAGGACGGAGCTGCTTCATTCCAGAGTCTCCCAGAGACAAGGGAAGGATGGAGCCCATCCCACCATCTGCCAGGCTCCGGCTCTTCCTGGCCTCCTCTTCCCGAGCAGATGCCCAGCCCCAGATGCCACTGGCTGACATTTCCTCCACAGGATCATTCCCGGGACAATGGGAGCAGGGGCTTTGTCCTTCTCCAAAGGCATCCAACACTCCAGATTGACTCATCAGCGCATGGCTGGGATATCCAAAGGGTAAATTCCTGTGATCTGTGCGAAATCCTGGGGTTTGAGGAAATGTCATGCTTTCATCTGTGCTTTGGAAGATGTGAGTTTTTCCAGGCTGTGAATCCCTGGTTTGCATAGTTCTGGCTGAGAGGCTCAGGAAAGGTGTAAAATCTGTCTTTTTCTTGAGGATGGGTGCATTCCCAATCCTTGGAAGTGTCCAGGGATGGATGGGGCCCTCAGCTACTTGGGATAGTGGGAGGGACGTCCTGGATTTGAGAGTGGGAATGGCTCCATTTGTCATTGCTGGGAGTAAGGAATTCTTTGTAGGATTTCTGGCATCATTCATTTCCTGGAAGGAGAGTTCTGCCACTTCATCCCGATGGCTGGTGATGAGAAAAGATCCGTCCCTGGTGAGTTTGAATCATCATGGAATCATGGAACGGTTTGGGATGGAAGGGACCTTAAAGCTCATCCACTGCCACCCCATTCCATGGGCAGGGACACCTCCCACTGTCCCAGGCTGCTCCAAGTCTGTCCAGCCTGGCCTTGGACACTTCCAAGAATCCAGGAGCAGCCACAACTGCTCTGGGAATTTCATTCCAGCCTCTCCCCACCCTCCCAGCCAGGAATTCCCAGTTCCCAATCTCCCATCCATCCCTGCCCTCTGGCACTGGAAGCCATTCCCTGTGTCCTGTCCCTCCATCCCTTGTCCCCAGCCCCTCTCCAGCTCTCCTGGAGCCCCTTTAGGGACTCTGAGCACTCCCTGGATCCTTCTCCTCTCCAGGTGAACATTCCCAGCTCTCCCAGCCTTTCCCCACAGCACAGCTGCTCCATCCCTCGGATCGTCTTGACAACAGCTCCAAGTCTCTATCTACATTCATCTCCATATCCATTTCCATTTCCATCCATCTCCACACCTGCCCATGGATCTCTGAGCCAGCAGGAATGTTGAAAAACTCCCACTCAGCTCCATCTGCCAAAATTCCCCCCGCGGCTCCTGGGGCTCCTGGGCTCCTGCTCCTGCAGCTGGGACAACATTTCAGCATTTTTGTGCCTATTAGGACCACATTCCTCTTTAAATTCCCAAATAAATCCAGCGCTGTTCAGGCTGATGAGTGATGAGTTATCCACGGATGTTTTTATCCTTTCTGGAGAGATGTTCGGCAGAGTGGCTGCATGTTGATTTGATAATTGGCTGTGAAGGACTCTTAAATCCATGAAAATGCTTTTCAGTCTTTAAAAAGGTGCTTTCGAGCCCCTTTCTGTTTGATTTTCAGACAGCTGCTGGATTCGTTGCTGTAAGAGATGGGATTAAAAGTTCTGGGGAGTTTGAGCCTGGTTTTTTTTGTCAGGGAATGTTGCCCAGGAAAAGTGATCCTTTTTATATTTATTCTGTATAATTGATTGACTGAAATAAAAATCAGGTTAGAGTTTGTTCCAGAGTGGTTTGGGATGGAAGGGATCTAAAATCCGATCCCATTGCACCCCATTCCATAGGCAGGGACACCTCCCACTGTCCCAAGCTGCTCCAAGACCCACCTGGCCTTGGGCACCTCCAGGGATCCAGGGGCAGCCACAGCTGCTCCGGGAATTCCAGCCCAGCCCCTCCCCACCCTGCCAGCCAGGAATTCCTTCCCAATATCCTTATATCCATTCGTGCCCTCTGGCAGTGGGAAGCCATTCCCCCTTATCCTGTCACTCCTGCCCTAATCCCAAATCCCTCTCCAGCTCTCTCATAGGTAAATGTGAAACACTTTTATCCCGGATGGATTTGGAGTAGGAGACCTTTCCAAACTCCCAAATAACAGCTGGATCTAGGAAAATAATCTGAAAACATTCCAATAAAACAGAAAGGTTTAGGAATGAGGGAAACCTGGAGATCGTAACTTGACGCTGTACCAGGAACAGTTGGCTTTGGCTTTTGAGGGTGTCAGGGATTGGAAATATCCCTAAAAAGCCCAGACTGTCCCAGGAGCAGCTGTTGTAGAACTATTTCAACAATTAAATTGATATTTAATACATTCCTCCCTAATTCCTGGGGACCAAACCAACCCAAAGTGCCTGTGATCCCCACAATGGGACCTGGAGTTGCGTTAATCCATGGTTACTCCAGAGCTTAGAACCCCAGAACTCCTGCTGTGATCCCAGAAATATTGATCTACTTCTCTTTCCCATTCCAGCCTTGATTTTTCCTGATTTCCAAGCTGAAGGCACCAAAGCAGCAATACCCCACCACATATTTGGGAGCATTCCTGGTTTCCAAGGAGTTTTAATTATTTTTTTTTTCCCCCTGCCACAGATCCAGATCAAAATTTGGCATTTCTCACTCCAGCTTTGTTTTCTAGTGATTCCAAATGGGTTTTATCCACTCTCCTCCTGTGATTGTGGAATAAGAAAGAAGAATAATGGAAAAAAACAGGAAAATGAGATTGCTGCTGTTTCCCATTTGGTGCCTGATTTATATTAATAATTGAATACATCCAAGATGACTTTTATTGAGGAAACAATAAATGTTTAATAAGGGAATGAGCAGTCCATCATCAAAGGGAGGCTTTTGGAGGGGGAAGAACTGTTTGGGATTTCAATCATCCCAGGGACACTTTATTCCCATTGCTGCCTCATTAACATTCCGCATTATCCTGTCGTGGGATTAAGTCACTCCCAAGGAAAAATGAGATTTTTAGGAGAGACAAAGATGCAATATCCTCAAATGCGTGAGCTCTGGAGGACACTATTCCATAATAAACTTTTTTCCATGGGCAGGCCAGAGTTCCAACCGCAAATCGAGCTGGAATGAAGCAGCTCTTGTCAGTGCATCCCACGGAAGATCCGAGTCCTTTGTTCAAGGTGTTTAAAAATGGAAAAGGGAAGGAAAATGTCAATACCTTGTTGAAGCCAAGGCAGGGATAGGATTTGGAACCTCAGGAATTATTGTCAGGGAACAAGAGGATGAGCTGGAGACAAATGATGGCTGGGAAAGAAATTAAAAGGATAGTATGAATGGAAAGGGAGCAGGAACACATGGATGAGCAAATGGATTGGTGGTAATTCCCTTGCTAATGCCTTGGAATGTCATAGAAGGATTTGACATGAAGTTTTATCCAGCTCCATGAAGAAAATCCCCACTCCAATCAGTTCCTTGGTTAGAAATGGATTCAGGAAGAAGAGGAGGTGGCGCCATGAACTCATCCCGTTAATTAATGAAACATTAACCAAATACGAGTGAAGGAACCCTGTTGATTGATCCTATTAATTAATTTTCAGCATTCCATACATTCCTTGTGTGAAGAAAACCATCCCAAACCCAGTCCTGGAGCTGCGGACACAGTTTCGGAAGGGCTTCTTTTGGTGCAATCCGAGATGGAATATTCCTGCTGTTATCCCAGAATCCCAAACTCCTTTGGGCTGGAAGGGGCCTTAGAGATCATCTCATTCCAAGCCTTGCCGTGGTTTGGGACGCTTTCCATATTCCAGGTTGCTGGTGATGCCTCCAGGACCAACAGTTGTGTGGGAATAACATCCAGGCCAAGGATTGGTGGTGGCCACCAGGACAAAGGCGGATGGTGGCCACTGGTCATCCCCACTCCTGGCCACAGGACACCGAAGACCCTGAGGTTTGGTGGTGGCCATCACCAATCTTTGGTCTGGTGGCCATCACCACCCTTTGGTGTCTGGTGCCCTAAAATTCCTTGGAAAGGGCTTTAAACGACTTTGCCCCCACAAAAACAAGGAAAGGTTTGATCCCAGAGCTGATTCCCTGGGGAATTGCTGCCTGAGGGGGAGTGTAGGAAGATGCCAAGCTGCAAAGAGGGACGAGAAGACAAAATAAAGATCAATGAAAATAAAATGAACCGGAAACTTCTCCCTGTTGGGTGTCCTCGACAAAATCCCAAAAGAAATCGGATGACAGTGTTGGGCCACCGGGGGCGGGGCAGGTCTCCATCCACCGGGATGTGCTGAGAGTCTCCAGGTGAGCCCTTGGAAGTTCTTCCTTGGGACATTCAGCACAGCAAGGAAGAACATCCCTGCGTCATTCCCAAGTAAAAGCTCGGGCCCAAAGATTCTGGAAAAGGTTCATCCTTCAGCTTGCCAAGGCTTCCAGAGTGCAGTGATCCAAGGAAACACATCCCTGCCCATGGGACAATCCTTGAAGTCCTTTCCAATATTTTCGAAGGGCATGATATATAAATGTCAGGAATGACACAACCGGAGTTATGAGGGATCATCATCTTACTGCCACATATCTCGTTTTGCCTGGAAGAAAATTCATTCCTACATCTTTCTGGAGTGCCAGGACTGGGAAAACCATCTCCAGCAGGAGCTGCCTCCCACCACTGCCCTGGGAAAGGAAAGGCCATGGCCAAAAGCTGCTCGGAAGCCACATCCGCATGGATTTTATATCCCACCAGGGATGGGGATTCCATTCCTCCCCTGGGCAGCTGTGCCAAGGCTGGACAAACCTTTCCGTGAGGAAATTTTCCCCAATATCCAACCTAAACCTCGCCTGGGTGTGACTTGAGGCCCTTTTCCCACTGCAGGGAGAAGTTTTCCATATCTGTCAACACCGAGAGTATTCCGAACATCCCAAAAATCCCAAGGGTGCCTGGTGTGAGGATCTGGGGACTCAAGCCAAGCAAATATTTGCAAATTCATTGATATTTGCATTTGGCAGCAGTTGCTAAGAACTTTATCAGGAGAAACGTTATGGAAAATCTTGATGGATCCAGACACTGGAAATCAGGGAATTCCAGAATGGTTTGGGTTGGAAGGGACCTTAAAACCCCTGCCACGTGCAGGGGCACTTCCCACTATCCCAGGTTTTATTTCCACATCCCCGCAAGATTTTTTTGTTTAAAAATGTCCTGATTATTCTATAACACTATGAGACCAGTTAACTCCCAGAGCAGCCGGGAAGGCCACTGCGCCATCCCAAAATTTACATTAGCTGCCACAACCACTCAGTGTGTTCTCACATCAGCTCCTCAAATATATATTTTAGGGATATTCAATCCCCTCGGAATGTTTGCTCCCGGTGAGCATCCTGCAAAATCCAATTTTCCCTGGTGAGCAGAGGCGCTGTCGGATGTCCCCGCCGCCGACGTCCATCACGAAGGGGCAGCTTGGCTTTGTGCAATCCCAAATTCCAGCCGGGAAGGAGAGGAGCGATTCTGCCGCCTTGTCGGGATTACGAATGAGGTTGTAGCTGCCTCTCCGTGCGAGCAACCAATTCTTGCCTAATTAGTCGCATTTTGCACCCCTGGCATTAAAGTTCACCGGGGCTGAACTCCGTCCCCGCCCTTCCCTGCTCGTTGGAGATTCATTCCCATTCCTCCCACAACATCTTTGTTTGCTTTGTGCTTTTAATTAAAAAGGCAAACTTTGGCTCTGTGCATGCTCTGGAAATGCAAACAGTTCTTAATTAAAGCACGAGGAAGTGCCAGAATTAAGCATAATTAGTTGGGCAGGGCAGCAGCGAACAATGGGCTGCGTTCTCTGTGTGCAAACCCCCGGAAACTTCAAAAAAAATGGGAGCAAAAAGCATAAAATAACCGTAATAATTCAGACTTGCTCAGTTATTAAACTTTTATTACCCTCATCACCATCATTCCCATGGGAATCACATCCGTTCCTATTAAAATAAGGGGTTTCGTATTGGGTGTTTTTATTAATCATCATGGAATTGTGGGTTTATCTCTGCTTGTTCCCTGATTTCTGATACCCAGCCTGGATGCTGATTGTACCGGGGCTCTGTATCACCCGTCATTCCAGAAGGATCTGTAATTCCTGCTGGAAAAGATGGATCCAGGCTGCTTTCCCAGAAAGATCCGTAATTCCTGCTGGAAAAGATGGGTCCAGGCAGTCATTCCAGAAAGATCTGTAATTCCTGCTGGAAAAGACAGATCCAGGCTGCTTTTCCAGAAAGATCCATAATTCCTGCTGGAGAAGACGGATCCAGGCTGCTTTTCCAGAAAGATCTGTAATTCCTGCTGGAAAAGATGGATCCCGGTTGCAAACTGGGATCTGGGACTTTCCAAACCCTTTTATAGATGGATGAAAACCTTGGATTTAGGTAGGTAGTTTAAATTCCTTTATCCCTCTCCTGGTTTTGCCTAAGCTGGTGTGAATTTTCCTCCTTGGAGTTGATCCAGCTGGGAACTTACTGGGAATTGGTCACATCCCACAACGCCACGAGAAAACATCTTCCATCTTTGGATGGAAATCCATTCTTCCGGAGAGAAAAGGGGGTGTGCAAAATTCCTGCTGGAATTCTTCCCAACATTTGCAATTTTAATCCTTCCCCATTCCCTGATTAAGGGATTCATTTTTCCTTTCCTAAACCCCCCCCCTGCCTAAAAATAAACAGAATTTGGAAGCAGGAATTTGCTGCTGGATCCACTGTTCCAGAAGCAGCAGCGGTGCATTTGGAATTCCATGATTTATTTTCTCCTGGTTTAACTGGACGGTTCCTCATTCGAGAGTTCAAAAGCTTGCTGGGCTCACGCTCTGATGACAAATATTTCCAATAATGAACTGATCTAAGCCTCTAAATTTTGCTCTTGAGTTTTCGTGGTTCTGACCGATGAAGAGGATGAAGCTCGAAGGCCAAATTCATTCCAATATCTGTATTTTAACCCCCGATATGTTCTGTTTGAGAAATAAAGGTTCCTTGTGCGTTCCAGGGTGCACTTAAATTAATAATTCCCTAATTTACAGGTGTGAAATGTGGATGTGCAGGGCAGGATCAGGTATTGATCCTCAGAGCAGGGAGCGAGGTCGGAGAGGCCAGGCCAGCACAAGTTAATTACTTAATTGAAAAAGATATAAAAATTCAGGCCCCGGCCGTGATTTAAACAAAAAATTAAAAATTTTTACGGTGCAGAAAGGAGCATTTATTTATATCCCAATTTTAGGGTTTAAATCCAGAGGATTGGAATTGCCCAGCTGGAAAGGAGAAGCTCTGGGGTGACCTCGTTGTGACATTCCAGTGGCTGAAGGAGCTTCAGGAAAGATGGAGAGAGAGGATTTCTGAGGGATTGAGGGACAGAACACGGAGGATGACTTCAAAATGAGAGAGGGAAGGGTTGGGTGGAATATTGGGAAGGAATTCCTGGGATGGAATTCCCAGAGCAGCTCTGGCTGCCCTTGGATCCCTGGAAGTGTCCAAGGCCAGGTTGGACCCAAAGGACAGTGGAAGATGTCCCTGCCCATGGCAGGGCTGGAATGGGATAAACTTTAAGCTCTCTCCCAGCCCAAACCCATCTGGAATCCTCTAACTCTAAGCCAAGCTCATTTTTATCCAATTATTTTAAAGCAAATCTAAAAGATTTCCAAGTTTTCCTGCAGGAATATCGCCATAATCACCTTGAGTGTCTGGAAAGTGGAGGACAAACGTCCAAGGACAAACTCAGCCCCACTGTCTGGCACCAAAAAAAAAAAAAAAAATCACGTTTAAAATCTATATTTTATAAATTCTTGTTTAGCTGTGACTCTTACACAGATTTCAGTGTTAGTGGAGGTCGGTTTCCCATTTATCCAGACACCGGAATTGTCGTTATCCCAGTAAAATCCAAGGCAAAACACCAACCTTAGTATATTTTACTGCTTTGCCTAAGACAGCCTAAAACACAAAACCGCTCAGCAGCAGCTCTGCCTTCCCTGCTCCTAAAAGAGCCCCCAAAAATGCAATCCAGGATTTCAGGATTCAAATCCCTGCAGCACACACGTTCCAGCCATATCCCCCCGCAGGGATATTCCCAGCTTTCCTGGGTGTCTTCCCCAGATGACTGGCATCTTGTCAGAGGATTCCAAAATTCCCATTATTCCCTCGCTGCCAGAGTTCCTGGAAAAGAAATGATAGGATCAAAGGATCCTTAAAAGTTGGAAAAGACCTCCAAGATCGGCAAGTCCAACCTTGGACTGAAGGACTTGGACCAAAAAACCTCAAGGGCTGAGCTGGATCCTGCATAATGTTAATTTAGAGGAGTGTCTGGAGGTATTTCCATAAAAATTTACTTTTGTGTGCTTAATATCTCATCTGAGGGGTGGGACGTGGAATATTTAGCAGGGAAGCCAATATTCCTGTGGGCTGGGAAAAAATGATGGAATATCCCTGGGTTGGATCACACCTGCTTGATTTGGGGGCTTTTGGAGAAAATTCTGCCACGGGGAAGGAAGATTATAAAATATGAAACTGAGTTGGGAGCTTCCCAGAGCAGCTGTGGCTGTCCCTGGATCCCTGGCAGTGCCCAAGGCCAGGTTGGACACTGGGGCTTGGAACAGCCTGGGACAATGGGAGTTGTCCCTGCCATGGCAGGGGTGGGAATGGGATCATCCTTGATGTACTTTCCATCCCAAACCACTCTTCCATGATTTCCCTGTTGCTCAGTCCCTGTTTCTAAAGGTTTGTGGAATGTGAATCCACGTGATGCCAGACCAGTCCATGATGTCCCTCCATCCTTGTTTGAACTTCCTGAGAATAATTTCATTATAAAGCAACAAAATCCACAATGGTTTCATTCAGCTGCTGCTCGGGACACCAGAGATCCAAACGTGCCACATCCCTCTGGATGAAAGGGATCAAAGGGTGGGAGACTGTCCTAACTGTGGAATTCCTGAATGGTTTGGGTGGAATGGACCTTAAATCCCATCCCGTTCCACCCCAGGCTGCTCCAACCCCAATGTCCAACCTGGCTTTGGGCACTTCCAGGGATCCAGGGGCAGCCACAGCTGCTCTGGGAATTCCAGCCCAGCCCCTCCCCACCCTTCCAAGGAGGAATTCCTCCCCAATATTCCACTTAAATCCACTCTTTTCCACCTTAAGCCCTTTATTCCCTCACCTCCTCCTTTTGGGAACCATGAGCTGGAACTGAGACCTCCCGAACAGGAGGGAGAGGACTCAGGATTTGTGTCCTGGGCCCTGCTCGTCTTCCATGGTTTGGGCATGAAACCACCACGAAATTCCTACGAAAACCAAGCCCTGCGTCACAGCCTGGTGCTGTTCTCTAGAATCTTAAAACGGCTCCTGCCTACAATTTTAACCTCAAAAAAAAAAAAACCAGATAAAAAGGAGGAAAAACATGTCCTGCATAAACCATCTCCACGTGTGGTCCAGTGGAAAATTCCATAGATTATTTCGTGTAGCGTAAACAGCTGGTGCAGGAAACAAATTAAATGAAAGCCCTCTTCCATCTCCCAAATGAGCCATCCGTGGTTGGGATGTGTCTCTATTCCGAGGGAAAATACCCGTCGGAAGTGAGTGTTTAGGTAAAAGTCTTGCAAGAGAAAATTCCTTCTGGGAATGAGCTGCTGCTGCTCTGTAGGAAATTCCTTGGAGCAAAGTGGATTTTTTAGGGCAGTGTCTCTGCCGGTACACGTGCACAAATCTTTGCCATCCGTGGTTCCTGCTGGGCTTCCTGGGGATTTGCAGGGGGAATTTTCAGGGAGAGCACTGTGGAGACGTCCCCACTGCATTTCCAGGCTGCTGGAAGTGGGACACTGGGGGAAAAAAAAAAACAGGATAAATGTTAATAGAGGGATCCCCTGCGATGCTGCACTGAGAGCTGTGCCACCGGAAAAATCGCTGCACTGGAATGTTGCAGGGGTTACTGGAAGAAATTCCCAGGCCGTTGGTTAAATCCAAAACCCAGTACCATGGAATGGTCGCACAAAAGCCTCTTCTGAGATCCTGCCTGGAATGTCATTTACAAGTGTGGTGTCCCCAACAAAAGAAGGACATGGAATTGTTGGAGCAAGTCCAGAGGAAGCCACAGAGTTGACGAAGGGACTGGAGCACTTTCCCAATGGAGAAAGGCTGGGAGAGCTGGGAACGTTCAACCTGGAGAGGAGAATGTTGTGTGGAGACCTCCCAGCACATTCCAGTATCCAGAGGAGCTCCAGGGAACTGGAGAGTTCCATCAGAAACTGGAATGACAACACAAGGGGAACGGGTTCAAACTGACAGTGATGCCCCAAGTTCCATCTTCCGTGTGTTCCGTGTTCTGCGCTGCCGAGGAGCAGCTCTGAGCTCACACTCAGGGTCACTCAGCTCTCTGCACACAGCAGCCACACAAAACAAATCCTGTTCCTGCTGCACACCAAGGACAACTGGGACACGTGTTCAGCCCAAAAGCACAAACAGCGGTGGCTGGAGGGAGGAACAAGGAGGATGGGACTGGAGAACCTGGAGCTGGAATTGGACAATTCAACTCCAATGTGCAAATGGACCAGAACTGATCAAAGTGTGAGACCTGGTGACCGTTTGTCCATTTTGTGTCCATTTTGTGACCATTTTGTGACCATTCTGTGTCCATTCTGTGCCCATTTTGTGTCCATTTTGTGTCCATTTTGTGACCATTTTGTGTCCATTTTGTGACCATTTTGTGTCCATTCTGTGTCCATTCTGTGTCCATTTTGTGTCCATTTTGTGCCCATTTTGTGTCCATTTTGTGACCATTTTGTGTCCATTCTGTGTCCATTTTGTGTCCATTTTGTGTCCATTTTGGTTCCACCTTAGGTGTGTCCCTGTCCAGGCTCTTGTCCTGCCCAAGGTGGATCCTTAAAGGACTTTCAATAAATCTCTACTTTATTCTCCAGCTCTGCTCAGTCTCTGTTCCATCTCAGCCTTCCCAAGGCATCAGCTTAGGGGAAATTTAGGTTGGATATTGGGAAGGAATTCCTAACTGTGAGGGTGGAGAGGCCCTGGAGTAGCATTCCCAGAGCAGCTGTGGCTGCTCCTGGATCCCTGGCAGTGCCCAAGACCAGGTTGGATGAGGCTTGGAGCAGCCTGGGGCAGTGGGAGGTGTCCCTGCCGTGGCAGGGGGTGGGATGTGATGAGCTTTAAGGTCCCTTCCCTCCCAAATCATTCTGGGGCTCAAATTGACTCCTGATTTTGGTTCAGAAGAACCTCTGACGAGCCAAACTCTCGTTTATTTGTCACCCTCCCAAGCCAAGGCCTTGCCAGGGTTGTTGCATTAATTCCCAGCAATCCCACAAAAAGGAATGGATCTGCGGGAAATTATCAAATAAAACCAGTTTCAGCCTGTTCCTCTCCTTCCTTTTCCACGCCCATATTCCCTCCTCCCCTCCAGATCTTTTGGACATCTGCTGAAGGAAGGGGGGAAAAAAACAAAACCCTGTCAGGTTATTAATTCACAAGCATCCTTCTCCTAAAAAAATGGGAGCAAACTCGAGTTGAAACATATCCAGGATGCTTTGGCACTGCTCCCGAGCTCTCACTCTGCTCGGAGCTGATGATGGGATGCCACTTGGTTGGAATGACAAATCAGTGCCAGGAGGGCTCTCACCACCTCAGACTCTCCACAGCCCATTCCCAGGGATTTGTGCAGCCTCTGGATCTCCTGCTCTCCTTCTGGAAAATCTCCTGGGTCTGGCTCCTTCTTCCCTTATTTGAAGCAGTCCTGAATGCTGTGGATCAGGGTGGTGAGAGCTCACATTCCCGCAAAGCAGAATTTAAAAAAAAAAAAAAAAAGATTTATTTGAATGATGACTGGTAATAATTATGATTTATTAATTTCAGCCTGGAGAAGAAGAGGCTCAGGAGAACTTGGAGCCCTTTCCAGTGCCTAAAGGGGTGTGAGGAAGTCAAAAAGGGATTTTGGAAAAGGACGTGGAGTGCCAGAAGGGGAAATGATTTTTAAATTGATGGAGGGTTGGGGATGGATGGGATATTGGGAAGGAATTCCTGGCTGGGAGGGTGGGGAGGGGCTGTGGCTGCCCCTGGATCCCTGGCAGTGCCCAAGGCCAGGTTGGACATTGGGCTTGGAGCAGCCTGGGACAGTGGGAGGTGTCTCTGCCATGGCAGGGGTGGGAATGGGATAATTTTTATGCTTCCTTCCAACCCAAACCACTCTGGAATTCTGGGATTTTATAATTCCATGACCTTCTCCTGATGCAAGAGCAGCATGAAAAGGATGTAAACCCCAAGGAAATAAATCCTTCTCATTCCAAACCCAGACATCAGCAATTTCCAATGTCATTTCCATAAAATCCTCAGAAGTCAGGAATGGTATCAGGGAAGAGCAGTGGCAGAGGAGCCTGAGGCCCAGGAATTCCTGGTATTCCTGAGGAATAAGGAGCTGTGATCCCACATAGGGCTACAGGAGGTGAGGATGCGCCTTGCTCCCTCCTCTCCCTGAAATCATGGATAACTTCCAGAGGATCATGCTGGACACCTGTGGAAGTGCAGAAAGGCCCATCTTAAAATACATCAAATCCACAAAATCCTGCTTGGATTCGGAGCGTGAGGACATTCCCACCTTCCCCTTAAACGAGTTACAAGCACGGACTGAGCGCCAGATTTGCTGCATCCATGGCTCTTCATTATCCCAGAATAAAAATACGCAGACCCGGGAGCCAGGAGGAATAAATTCATCCCACAGATTTGTCGGTTGTTTCTCCGGTCCCCCATCTCCGAGCAGTCACCGTCAGGGGCTGAGTGGCAGGGCTGTTGCTATCCATAAAATACAGCTGAAATCCGATACACCCGATGCATTCCCTCTTCCACTGTACGGGCAGAGACTGGGATTCACACCTTACCCCTGGCAGGATTCCTGGCTGCCTGCGAATCCTGGAATCCTGGATCTGTCCCCTCTCAGCTAATGACACTCACAGCCAGCGTTCTGGTCCCGAGCCTGGCCCTTCCCTTTTCTGGAGACACTATTTTGGGAAGGTAAATATTTAGCATTCTCTCCATGCAAGGAGAGGCTCTATTTATATCCCGGGACAAGGAGGAGGTCACTGCTCCTGCGGAATTGCCAAGCACGATCTCGGGGCTGAGCAGAAGCTTTGCAGGAATCTTCTGAAAGCTCTTGAGGCCCTGTTTGCGGTTGGGTTCCTGAGGGGGGGAAAAAAAATCCTGGATTTCGATTCCGGAGTGGCGTTTTCGAGTGGAATTTAGGCTTTAAATTGAGTCGGAGAAAACCAAGCTTCCAAAACAACCACCTTTGTGGATGTGGGATGGATTTCTGCGTGAGACCCACAAAGGTGCATGGAGCTCTGAGGGTGGCCAGCAACCTCCCAGAAATGGCTCAAGAATAATTAGCCAGACGGCTGATTGGGGGTGTTTTGGAAAAGCAAAAAGGTTTTGATTAAAGAAGAAAATCTCAAAGTGCCCAGAACAGAAGAACAAAAGCCGTGCTCGGTGCAGGGAGGTCCCTGGCACCTGCTCACACACCCCGAGCAGCCCCGAGGATCTCCGTGCTCTCTCTCAGGTACTCAGCGATCCAGGAGGGGTTTTTGGCTGCTGCCCGATGGAAAACAGCCACATTCCTTGAGGAGCAGCCCAAGGGTCCAACAGGGGCCTCTGCCCTGGCACTGGGGCAAGTCACGGTGAGAGGAACAGGGAAGTTTCTGGTTCCTCTTCCTTAAAAGTTCAGGGGTGGGGCTCAAACTCTTTTCCCGATATGGGAACACCGTTAAATTGTGGGGGTGCGCTGCAGTGAGAAGAATCGTGGAATGGTTTGGGCTGGAGGGGGCTTAAACCCCATCCACTTCCATCCAGGGAAACCTCCCACTGTCCCAGGCTGCTCCAAGCCCCAGTCCAGCCTGGCCTTGGACACTGCCAGGGATCCAGGGGCAGCCACAGCTTCTCGGTTCTGTTGGATGTTCCTTGTGATCCCCCACACCAAATGAGAATCCAGACAGTTCTACCAAGGCCACATTCCCAACTGGAGTGACCCGGCCCAACCCTCTGGATGTCAAATCGCAACGAGGAACTCTTCCAGAACATCCTTCCTGATCTCTTCTTCCACCATGGACATTCTCAGACCTGTGGATGCCTCTTCCCCCGGGAATGACATTAAAAATGTCCAAGGATGTGTCTCGGAGGCATCTCATGACAGGAAATGCGGGGCTGGAGCGTGTGTGGAGAAGGGAATGGAGCTGGGAAGGGTCTGGAGCACCAGGAGCGGCTGAGGGAGCTGGGAAATCGCTCAGCCTGGAGGAAAGGAGGCTCAGGGGGGACCAATTAATTAATTAACCTGGTTGATGAGTTCCTTTTAATGGAATTTTGATTCCCTTTTTAAAGGAAGGCAAGGAAATTGGGGGTTTGTTTTCAATAATATTCCTTTTTTTATTATTATTATTTTTTTTGGCAGTTACTTCCAAGCCAGGAAAGTCAATTCTGAAAGCACTTTTGAAATTTGACAATAAAATCCCTAAAGAAAAAATTGTAAAACAAAAAAAAACCAAACAACTAAAATGTCGAGTGCTTATGAAAGTCCCATAATTTTCTGTTTTATGCTTTGGTTTTCCGAATGTTCTTTCCAAATGAAACGCTTTTATCAATAAAGTTTCATATTTCATTGAAGAGCTAGGAAATTGGGATTTTCAATCTGTTTCAGTGAGTTATTTGTAACTTTAAAAAAAAAAAAAAAAAAACTATGAGGTGAAAATTAATTTTAGATGTGACTAAAATTTTGAGAGTCTGTTCCAAAATAAAATAAAGGAAAAGTCATCAGAGGGCTGTTCAATAATGACCATTATATAGGAAAAATTAATTTAGGAGAAAATAAAGGTTTCATTTGGTGGGGTTTTACAATCTTTTGTGCGTTTCTAAGGAACAGAGACTTCCTGATTCCCAAATATTTCACCGTTTCATCTCATCCTTGTTCCTTGGGATCAGAGCCTGATTCCACCTGTCAGGGAATGGGGAGAGGGAGAAGGTTCCCCCTGAGCTTCCTTTTCCCTTCCTTCCTTCCTTCCTTCCTTTCCCTTCCTTCCTTCCTTCCTTCCTTCCTTCCTTCCTTCCTTCCTTCCTTCCTTCCTTCCTTCCTTCCTTCCTTCCTTCCTTCCTTCCTTCCTTCCTTCCCTCCCATAAATCCAACAGCAGAATCAGAGCAGCGTTTGTGTTCATGAAGCACCAAATGTTCCTGGGTTCTCCATGAAATATGAAAGAAAAAGCAATTTATTCCACCTGGAAATTTATTCCGCCTCTGGAAAAGTCGGCATTATCTCCCAGGTTATAACAAGGATTTATTCCCAACCCCTTTGTTTATTCCCACCCCTCAGGACACAGCTGTGACTTCTCCCAGTTTCACGCTCAGTGCATGAGGTGGGAACATAAAATGCTTCCAGAGGTCTAAAACCAAACTGCTTTTTTTTTTTTTTTTTTTTTTTTTTTTTCCCCCGGACAAATTCTTTCCTGGAATAATTTTGATGGGATTTGCATTCCGACCGCGTTCCCGCTGCCTCCTGCAAGCCCTTCCCTGCCATCTGTGCTTCTCCCTCCATGCTCCGTGTGGGCTGCTCCATCTTGTCGTTTAGCAACTGTTGTCGTGCCTCCGGTGCCAGCTTTTGTTACCTTGGCGGGGCGGGAGTTGGGAATAAATCACGGAAGCTGGAGCTTTGCAAGTTCTTCTCCGGGAATACCTGCTCCGGAGTGTCCCGGGACACGCAGTTCTGGGAAGGCAGCAGGAATGAGTTGGTGCACAGTCTGGGCAAGCTCAGGTTTTAGAAGGATTCGTGCTGCTGGGAATGGGGTCCACCAGAAGATCCGGGGTTGTTCAGCAGGGGAAGAGGAAGGCTGGACGTTATTGCTGGGGAAAATGAGTTTTTCCTGGTGTTTGCACCAGCGCAAGGAGCAGCCAAAGGTACTTCCATGTGGACATGGATGCAGCAGCCGGAGTTAATGAACCGCCCCAGCTCAGGCTGTGACTGCTCCGATATTTAGGGAGGTTTTACAGCCCTGTCCACCCTGCAGATTCCCAGCCTGTTATCCCAGAATTATTGAGGTCGTGAAGAGCTCCCAGGCCATCGAGTCCAAGCTGTGCCTGATGCCCGCCTTGTCCCCAGCCCAGCACTCCGAGTGCCGCGTCCAGGGATTCCTTGGACACCTCCAGGGGTGAGCACCCCAAACCTCCCTGGGCAGCCCTTTTCGATGATTAAAATTCCCTGTGATTGCAAAGGAGGGGTTTTGCCCCGTGACCCGAGGCGGGAGACGCGCCTTCCCACAATTATCCTCTCACCCTAGAGCCGCCATTTATCATCCATGAGGACTCACGGAATATTTCCATCCAGCTTGCTCTTCCCACGCCGCACAACCCCAGGTGTTTCTCCAGCTGTCCGGCAACCCTCAGCTGCCAAATGCCTGGGAAAACGACAAGGGAGGACGTAATGACACTTCATGTAGTCGCTGCAGATCCAAACCCAAATCCATCAGCCCGCTGCATCCCTGGAACTGCTGGCTTCCCGCTTCCCATTCAGCGCACGCAGCGATTCATCTTTCTGGGATCCTCACCAGCTCCAGCATTCCCCATCTGTCAGCCCGGTGTGAGCCATTGTCCCAGCACAATGTCGAGGCCGTTAAGCACAATGGACCTCCAGATTCCAGGCTGGTGCCTCCTGCCAGGAATGTGGAGCATCCGTCGAGCAGGAATGCACGGGATGCATCCCAAGGCTGAGTGGGGCTGTCAGAAGTGAAGGGTCTCCTTTAGAGTTTGTTCTTTATGATCTGCTCTCATCTGTGGGGTGCCCACATTCCAGACTGGATGCTTCATCCCAGACTTCCCTCTGTACCTCCCATCATGATCTAAATCCGTCACTGCCAGAGCTGCTGGAGGGCCTGGAGCATCCCTGTGCCCAGGAGAGGCTGAGGGAGCTGGGGCTGCTCAGCCTGGAGAGGAGTTCAGCTGAGAGGGGCTCTCGGCCCTGGGTGTCCCTGAGTGTCCCTGAGTGTCCCTGGGTGTCCCTGGGTGTCCCTGAGTGTCCCTGGGTGTCCCCGGGTGTCCCTGAGTGTCCCAAAGTGTCTCTGTCTGTCTCTATCTGTCCCCAGGTGTCCCCAAGTGTCCCCGGGTGTCTCTCTCTGTCCCTGAGTGTCCCTGGATGTCCTTGTGTGTCCCAAAGTATCTCTGTCTGTCCCTGTGTGTCCCTGTGTGTCCCTGAGTGTCCCTGAGAGTCACTGTGTGTCCCAAAGTGTCTCTGTCTGTCCCTGGGTGTCCCCAAGTGTCCCTGTGTGTCCCTGTGTGTCCCTGTGTGTCCCTGTCTGTCCCCGAGTGTCCCTGTCTGTCCCTGTCTGTCCCTGGTGTCCCTGTGTGTCTCTGTCTGTCCCTGTGTGTCCCAGGGTCAGGGGCTGATCCCAGGAATTGCCCCTGGCACAGGAGGCAGAGCTTCTGCCCTGGGCAGTGCCCAGCCCTGAGCAGAGCCCAGACAGGGGCTGGAGTCTCTCCCTGGGGATATTCCAGAGCCACACGGACACAGCCCTGTGCCTGAGCTCTGGGATGGCCCTGCTGGAGCAGGGAGTGGCACCAGTGACCCTCGGAGGTCCCTCCCAGCCTGGCCCATCCTGGGATTCTGTGCGATTCCATACATTTTCCAGGTTATTTTACAACCCTCCATTTTCCACACCTTGTTTATCCCTGCGCTCCAGTCCTCCTGGCTCCTGGCTCCTGGCTCAGCACCACGGCTGCAATAAGCTTTCCTTCACAGGTGACAGTTTCTCCTGGTGACAGTTTCCTTCTGGGACACCTTCCCTGGCTGCTGGCCCCCGGCCAGCCCGGTGACAGGGCTCAGCCATCCACCCACTCCTGCTTCTCAGTGCCTTTAAACAGGATTGAATCCCGTTCCAGCAGCCAGGATTCACTCCCAGGTGGGATCTCACCTCGTTCACCGCTGTGGGGTGGAAGTTTTTAATCCGAGTCCCCTTTGCAGGGATGATGATGTCATTGTTGTCACCTAACGAGCTGCTGGAGTGCCATCCTCCTTAACCTTCCTGTTCCCAGGACTGGCCTGTTACCCTGGTTTTTCTGAGTTTTTTAAAGCCTTTTGAATTTTCATAAATGGAGTCAGATCTTTTAGTTACTGTAGAATATTAGAGCAGTTTTCTACCTTTTCCCACAGATGTAGCATAAACAAATCCTTTGTTTTTCATTCTCTGTCCTTTGTTTGCATATTTCTAACCTGAAAGAATTGTAACTGACAATTGGTCTGGCCACTGAGGCTGAGGGGTGGAAACCCCAAAAAGCCAATCTTTAGCCAGACCTACAAATGTGTAAAAAGTAAGAAATAAACAGGAGAGGCTCTCTCTCTGCCCTGACTCAGCCTTGAGCTGGACGGAGGAACCTCTCGGTCTGTGGGACTTCTCGTCTGCGTGTGGTTGCTTTGCGTGTCACGGTGACACTGGCCTCTCCCAAGTGTCCCAATTTTCCTTCAGACAACACCCAAACTCACCTTCAGATTCTTCCATTCCCTCTTCCCAATCCCCAGCCTTCTTAACCTTCCTGTTCCCAGGACTGGCCTCTCCAAATTTTCCCAGCTTTCCTTCAGACTGCCTTCCAAACTTCCAGACTCCATCCCAAACTGTCTTCCATTGGCCTTTCCCTACCCCAACCTTCTTAATCTTCCTATTTCCAGGACTGACTTCTTCAGAGCATCCCAGCTTTCCTCCAGACCACACCCAAACCCACCTTCTGACCCTCCCCTGGGTCCTTTCTAATCCCCAACCTTCTTACCTTTTCATATTCCAGGATCAGGCTTTCCAAACTTTCTCAGCTTCCCTTCGGATGACAACCCAAACAACCTTCCATCAGCCCTTCCCAATCCCCAACCTTCTTAACCTTTCCCATTCCAGGTCTGCCCTCTCCAAAGCTTCCCAGATTTCCCTCAGGCCACATCCAAACCCACCTTCAGCCCTTCCCAATCCCCTCAGCTAGGCACATCCCAGGCATAGCTAAGCCAAGATCAAAATAAGCATTTCTGGATCAGTTTTCTTTCCACAGCAATAAAAATCCCTGTGAGCCACACATCCAACAGAACATTCCCTACCACGATAGTTGCATTCTCCCCGCTTCTTGGGTTCTTTCTCTGAGATTCAGGTGGTTTTAGAGTCTTTTTGCCCTCTGCAAAGATCTGAGCCAAACACAAGAAGGAGATGGAGTCTTCAGGTTCTGATTTTTCAATGTTGGGCGCTTTGTTTATTGTTTCTTATCTTACAAATTTCTCAGTGCCCAACAAAGTTCTGTGCAGCTGCTCGGGCATCTGGTGACTCCTCGACTCCTCCTTTCACTGGGCTGTCGTTATCTTTTATCCTAATTGCTACATATTCTTTATTTGTCATTATTTGCCAATACCTATCACTTATACTGAACAGGTCATCCCTGCTCTGACCCAATCTCTTTAAACTACTTTGTGCCACCGTCACTGCTGAAATGGAGTGAGGGAACTAGAGAGAAGAAGCAGGAGACAACGCCCCAAATCCTCCATCTTGCTCCCATTCACTTCCATGCTATAAATCTAAATTTACTGTTTTCTCACCCTGTGATATACTAAACTACTGTATTTCACACTCCTGTGGCCTGCAATCCTTCCCGCAGTGCAGGAAGCCTTTCCCATGGACTGGGATCAAATCCAGTGTCCCTCTGAGCTCTGGGCCAGGGTCCCAGACCCCCCTGTCCATGTCCCTGACCCTCCAGGGCAGCCAAAGGAATGCCCTGGACTCCAACACCCGCTGAAATCCCTCTTCTCCTCCCTGCAGGGTCTCAAAAAAAATTCCCTTTTCCCTTTCTAGGCAGGTCTGTGATCCCTGTTTCTCTTTCCCCGCGGCACACGTTAATTGAGAGAGCAGCAATTACGTGATGGAGCAGCTGATAGCTGATAAGAGAAGAAAGGTTATCTCTGTTTGCGCGGGAGGAGAAATTAGCAGAGGTGCAAAATCCGCTCCTTATCTCGCTCCGCCATAATGGGGAGGGAATTGGAGGATCCTCGGCACCCGACAGCTAATCCTTGAACACACAGCCCGAAATCGGCCTGGATCTTATCTCTGCCAATGTTCGGGAAACCGAGTCGGGCGTATCTTGCTGGAACGAGATCCTTGCTAAAATGCCCAAAGTCCTTGAGACGCTGAGCTCGGATGTGGAAGCTGGGAGGGAGAAGTTGAGGGGTGGGGTAACTCCAGAGGGGCCTAGGAGAGCTGGAGAAGGACTTGGGATAGGGGATGGAGTGATGGGATGCAGGGAATGGCTGTAAGGTGAAGGAGGGTCCATTTAAATGGGATATTGGGAAGGAATTCCTGGCTGGGAGGGTGGGGAAGCTCTGGAATGGAATTCCCAGAGAAGCTGTGGCTGCACCTGTGTAGAAAATGCCTCTTCCTCCTGCTGCTGAGGACTCCAGGACGGTGTGTATGAATGTAGACGAGTGATCTCTGAAGCTGGGTTGTAGAAGAACAGGTTTATTGTATAGAGCGTGAGGCCTTGCTCAGAGCCGCCAGGCACAGCTGTGGCATGGCCTTGGAAGGTGGGGGCAGCGAGAGATAAAGAAATTCCAAGAGCAAGATGCGAGAGGCAGGAGAGAGGAGCAAAGGAGAAGAGCACACAGAGACAAGAGAGAGAAGAAGCAGAAGCAGGAAGGCCCACTCTCGCAGCCCTCTGATCAGGGGTCTCGAGGTGGGCTGTAGCAGGCTTGTGCCAATGGGGTTACAGATACGTGATACTTCAGGGGGGGTTACGTGTGTGGGATGAATCATACGTTGGGGGTGGTTTTCGCAGGCATCTAGTAGCTAGGACATCTCAAACATCAAAACTTACTTTCAATTCTACCTCAGTTACAGGTTTTACATTCTCAGAATCCAAGCAATCATATTTATAGGGCTTTCTGGGCTCATCCTTCCCAACACACCTGGATCCCTGGAAGTGTCCGAGGTCGGGCTGGACGGGGCTTGGAGCAGCCTGGGATTGTGGGAGGTGTCCCTGCCCATGGAAAGGCGTGAAACAACGAGCTTTGAGTTCCTTCCTTCCCAAACCAGTCCTGAGATTCCACGATTTGCTGTCACGGAAGGAGTGAGTTGGCGGGGCAGAAAGGAATTGGGAGTTTTACAAATGCCAAGGGATTTGCACTGGGAAATCCTGGGAAATGCCAGCTGTGCACAGGTAAATCCCAGGTGCGCTTTGAACCGTTTAGGTTAAAGATCCGCATTGTTATTTTTGTGCTGCACCAAACCCCAGACAACAGGACTGCTCTGGAATCAGAGATGACACCACAGAGAATTTTCCTGAGTGGTTTGAAGTGTCGCCAAATTTTCCTCTGTGGTGCCTGATCCCAGCTCTGGTTATGTTTTATCTCCCACATGATTCTGCTCCTAATTCCAAAATCCCTTTTTAAAGGTCATAAAGCGGCACCCCAGAACCTGCTCAGGGGTGAAATTCTCTGAATATTCCCCGGCTTTCAGCTTTGTTCCCAAAAACCAAATGTTTCCCTCTGTCCCACAAAGGACAGAGTCTCAATCTGACCCCAAATAAATAATCAGGAATTAAGATCTATAGCGGAGGAGAGAGCAATCCTGCCAGGCCCTCTGTATTTTGTAAAGGCTTCTCAAATTATGTTGACCTTTTGTTTTTACCATTTTTCTTCCAATTTGTGCAGAAAGGTCACGGTGGGATGGAGAATCAAACCAAGGGAATGAGGCTGATTTGGGCTGTGAATTAAATGAAAATTTAACACCGGTTTGTCATAGAATTACAGAACTGTTTGGGTTAAAAGGGACATTAAAGGTCCATTTTTTGGGTTAAAAGGGACTTTGAGAGTCACAGAATCCCAGAATTCTGGGATGCTTTGGGTTGGAAGGGATCCTAAATCCCATCTCATTCCACCCCTGCCATGGCCAGGGACATTTTTCACTTTCCCCTGCTGCAACCTGGTTTTTCCAAGGAGGTTCTGCTGACACCGGGATTTGATTTTGTCTAATCTCCTTTGTTATTTTCAGTTTTCCCTCAGTTTTTGGGAGGGATGAAACACACAGCTTGGCAGAGGGAATGTTGTTTCCTTGTTTTCCACAAAGCCCGATTTCACCTGTTTGAGCCAAGGACTGGAGTCACTCTGATCCTTACACCAAATAATTCCATTTTCCTGCTGAAAAATAAAATCCCCTTTCCCTCTTTTTACTGCGTAAAAATCCTTTCAGACCTCCATTCCTTGCACAGGTGAATCCACATGGCATCGGTTACTATGGATCATTGGGAAAATACCTGATTTTTTTATTTTACATCTGATTGAATAAACTATGCCAGGAGGATTTAAATATTATTTGCCAAATTTTGGAAGCCCAAAACATTTTCAAACCCGGGGTTTGGGGGTTTTTTTGGTTGTTTTGGTTTTGTTTGTTGGGGTTTTTTTCTTTTTTTTTTTTTTTTTTTTTTGAGTCTGAACATCTTTATTCAGCCCCACAATGCAAATTTTCATGTTATTTAAAGATTTTACCCTCAAGGAATTAATAAATTAATAATATTATTTGATCCCCACGCCCCTTGACATGAGGAGCAGGAAGGACTTGTCACAACTCCGGCACTTTCCAAGCAGAAAAACAACTTTTCCTGCCTGAAAAGGTGGGAGAAACACCTGAAACTGATAAATATTTGAAGTCCTCTTGCTGCAGTGCAGCGCAGAGCCCTCCAGCATTCCAGTTTGGAAAGTGGGGAAGGAGGAGAGGGAATATTAAGGAATAATCAATCAAAAAGTGGGCTCTTGATTCAAAACTTCCTACACCAACAACAAATGAAATAAAGCCCTAAATAATAAATGAAGGGATAAAAAGAAATCCTCCATCCCCTGGGCCACAGGTGTGGGGTCAGCAGCACCCATTCCCATTCCCATTCCCACTCCCATTCCCATTCCCATGATTAATAACAGAAAGGCTTGAGGGAAAACGGTAGCTGGATTTTGATTTTTTTTTTTTTTTTTAATAAATCTTTGTATAAGAAGGGAAAAAAATATTAAAAGAAGCTTCGAGGCAGGCAGTTCCTTCATCTCTGAAGCAGAACCTTCATTTTCCAAGCTAAATCCAGGCTGGGAGCAAACGCTGCGAATTGGACTGGAAAAGTTGGGGAGCTCGTGGAATTCTGGATGGAATTAGCCTGATGAGGAGGCTGGAAGCAGGAGAGAATTCCAGGTGTTCCGGGTATCGCCTCCGGTGGGATGTGCCGTGAATTAAATCAGCTCTCCACCCTCTGCCTCACCCGAAAGGACTTCAGGGGGATCTGCGCTTAAACCAAGGCAGCAGCCTGAGTTTAGTTAGGTCGGGGCTGGGCTTGTTTAAAAACCAGAGATTAAAGCCTGGTTTTGTTTACGGAAAAGGAGATTTTTAGGGCGTAAAAGCAAATTAATAAAAAACGAAAGGATCCAAGCACAAGTTCAGTTCCCAGCTCAGACTTTGACATTCCCTGGGTGGGAATTTTGACATTCATGGGACACAGTCAGGGCTGAGCCCCTAAATGCAAACGAGTCATAAAGGCAGAGGGGAGGGAGGGAAAACCTTTCCCAAGAAAAGTGGGAGTGCTCCGCTTCCCTCCCTCTCCCTGTTACACGACATAATTTAGAGGATTAGGGGATAATTATGTGTGCAGCTTCTGATGACGTCAAAAACCAAAAGCAAAGCTGCTCCTCACCTCCACAACCTTAATTTTGGGTGAATATCTGGCGCCGCCACTTCGCCTTTTCCAATTCTCTTCCTCAATCAACGTTTTCGCTTTCAGGTCACGAAATGAATCTGATCCCTGGGCCTTTTGGGGCTCGGGAGCGAGACCTCATCTGATATTTAGTGATGGAAATCCCTTTTCTGCCGGGTTTATTTCTCCTCCCGAGCTGGCTGGGGGTGGGTGTCAGGGTCAGGATTTGGATGACCTTTGGAAGGGATCTCTGAGGAGCGGGAGGATTGTCCCCTGCGTCCGTCCCCTCGCCCCAGCCCCGATGTCAGCAGAGTTGTTACGGGGCCGCAGCCACGGCCTTGACCCCAGAACCTCCGCAGGGAAAGATTCCAGACATTTTAACGAGCTCAAAACGCAGCAGAAGAGGCAGGTCAGCGTTTTTCGGGCAGAGCTTGAAGGAGAAAATTCTGGCAGGGAATTTAATCCGGGCTCTGTTGTATATTTGTAGTTCCCACATTTTCCCCCCCGCCTCGTTAAGAAGTGCTTTCGTCCAGGGATCAGTGGCCCCAAACTCGGTCTGCAGGGATGGATCCCACCGAGAAACTTCTGTGCCTCAAGCCCCTGAATGCCAGGAATGTTTTGATTAATTTGCTGGCAATATTCCTCAGGGAAAGCAGGATCCCCAGGAATAAAGGGAAATTTTTGTCTGATTGCCAGCTGTTGCTGCTGCAGCAAAAAAAGATCCCAAAAATCAGCATCCAGCTCCCATCCTGACCCTTCCAGGTGTATCCCTTATACCTGAGTGCATCAAACCTTTCCCACAAAACCCAGACCCCTGGGAGTGAGGGAATGTGGGCTTTATGCAGAAAATTCCAATGCAGAGCCAACGCACACCCTGGAAAATGGGAAAACCCCTATAATTGATGGTGCCTTTAATCAATCCTAATCAAAGATTCCTTGAGGTCTCAATCATTGATTTGGGTTGAAGGAATCTGTTGGTTTAAATCCTTTTTTTTTTTTTCTCCTCCCTGGTGCTGGCAGTGGGAACAGCCTGCCTCTCCAACCAGCATTCCCAGTCATTCCCAGATGGAAGTGAGGCGTGGGAGGCCCAAGGAGGTGGTGCCATTGGAATATCATCCTCCAGGAAAGCCTTCCTGTCCCTCAGGCTGTGCTGGCACTGGAATAGCCAGCCCTGACCCCTTTGAAGGTGCGCTTATCCTGCTTTTTATAAATAAATGGAATATTTTCCCTAATCCCTCATAGAATCCCAGAATCCCAGACTGGTCTGGGTGGGGAAGGACCTCCAAACCCATCTCGATCCACCCCTGCCAGGGCAGGGACACCTTCCACCATCCCGGGTTGTTCGGTTTTTCCCAGTTTTTTCTCCAAGGAAGATTTCCACAAGTGGGGACAGCTGGGATATCCCACTGGACGCATCCATGAATCCCTGGGAGTCATGAGTGCAGAGGTGTTGGCTTGGGACACCAAACCTCATCCTCCTTCCAGACCCCCTTGGGTGGCCCTGGCACAGGGAATGCCGTTTGGTGACAATTGTCACCACTAGGGAAAGTCCTGCCTGGATCCTGGGATAACAGCAGGGGTGGGAAGCAGTCCTTGGCTTCCCACTGGCAGAGGGTTGGGATGGATGGGAGGTTGGGAATTGGGAATTCCTGGCTGGGAGGGTGGGGAGGGGCTGGGTTGGAATTCCCAGAGAAGCTGTGGCTGCCCCTGGATCCCTGGAAGTGTCCAAGGCCAGGTTGGACACTGGGGCTTGGAGCAGCCTGGGACAGTGGGAGATGTCCCTGCCCATGGAATGTGGTGGGACTGGATGATCCCTAAGGTCCTTCCAACCCAAACCATCCCGGAATTGCGATTCCATGATCCTCCTGCTGCAGCTCAGATCCAGTAGATGGCGACAGGATATAAAACATTTCTTTCATTCTTCCATGAATTGCCGGCTTTTTAAGTCCCATCCATTTGAACATTCCCCCTTTTTAATCGTTTTATTTCCATATTTTCACGTCACCGCTGCGGTGACTCCATATATCTTCCCAATTTTCCCATTTAATTCTCGTGCCGTGAATTCCAGGGCAGGAGGCACAGCCAAACTCCTCCCACTGCTGCACATCTAGAGGAGCCGCTCCAGGTTTTCCTTGGTCATCCAATGCCTTGGCACAAGGAATTCCATCAGTGTCCTCATCTGGGGAATTCTGATCCATCTGATTTCACTTCAGAACCTGGGGTATTTCTCCTTGGATCTGGAATCAATTTTCCTGGTCTCCTGCAGGATTGGTTCTCCCGTAAGGATGATCAGCCACCACTTTGGAGCATTCCCTGCCCATGGCAGAGGTTTGGAATGAGATGGTTTGGAGGTCCCTTCCAACCCAAATCATTCTGGGATTCCATGATTTTTATAGCTGAGTAGAGGAGGAATTCCCTTCAAATTTGATCTTTTGTTTTACCTCGGGCACTAAAATACTGTGGAATTAAGAGCAATCTGAGCCTTCAGTTCGGAAAGTGAAGTGGATGTAGGATGGGAAAATGGGGAAAATCCTGTCAATCTGGATTCTGCGGATCCATGGGAAGATCTTCTCTGGAATGAACTATTAGCAAGAGCATGAACGAGACAGGGGGGGATGGAAGATTTGGATGGGATATTGGGAAGGAATTCCTTGTTGGGAAGGTGGGGAAGCCCTGGCATAGAATTCCCAGAGCAGCTGTGGCTGCCCCTGGATCCCTGGCCAGGTTGGACATTGGAGCTTGGAACAACCTGGGATGGTGGGAGGTGTCCCTGCCCATGGAATGGGGTGGGATAGGGTGGGATTTAGGATCCCTCCCAACCCAAACCATTCCAGAATTCCTTGAATTTCAATATATTAAAACAGCAATGCAGTCCCACACTGCAATCCCGAATTCCCTTCCAGGATATCAATCCAAGGACAATCCATGGCATTCCAGTCTAACTATTTATAATTTTCATCCCAGCTTGCTGAAGTCATTTATCCATCATAAACCCCGAACTGGATTCCCACATTTTGTGCCATTGTCTTTGTTTTGTTTGGGATGAATCGTCTCAAACAGGCACTGAGATGATTCCCAAATTCCTGGATGTCATGGAGACAGGAACCGGCTGGCCAACTCCTGCTTCCACGGGGATGGAGTGGGCTACAACCCCTTATCCCCCTATTCCAAAGACTTCTGGCACCTGGAATTCTGACATGGAAACACGCTTTGGGCATGGGGGCCAGTTACACCAGAAGTGCCTGAAACACTTGGAAAAGCTGTGGAATGATCAACAGTTCTTCCTTTTAAAATGGAAAAATCTTTCCGGGATATTATCCATGAGCAGTTTTGTTATTTCAGAGATGATCCCACAATGGTTTTTCCCCCAAATAACAAAAAATCAAACAGAAAAAACCTCAATTTTCATGAGATCCCTGTTTTCCTTCCAACAAAAATCCGGCAGGGATATCCATGTCAAATCCCAAATCTTGATTTGTAGGAAAGGCCACTCCACATGTTCCATAAGATCTGATGGAATCAGCCAAATGTCCCACACACGGAAGGGTCTGTCAGGCCATCAGCCAATTACTTGTGGGATTCTACGTGCCAATAAATCCAGTTTTTCCCACTATTTATACACCCAGCATCCAGGAAGATTTATTGATTCCTTATGGACAATTTTATGGAAAACTAGTTCCCCACCTGGAAGCGGAGAAGTCCTTTAAGTTTCCCCTAAGTACTAAAAAATAAACAAAACAGGAAATATATTTACTTAAATTTTTCCTGCTTTATTTTGGATTCCAGGACTTCAGATGTCCAGGACTTTCTGATGAGACTCCACCTGCCATGGAGAGAACAGATTTCCATTCCTGGAGGGATTGAAATCCATGTGGATGTGGCATTTTGGGACATGGGACAGTGGTGGCCTTGGCAGCACTGGGAGTGCTTGGATTCTGTAATCCCAGAGGGCTTTTCCAACCTAAAGCATTCCATGATTCCATGATTTCAGCTGCCTGGTGAGTCAGGATTTGGGGAAGATGGCAAAAATCAGCTGCTGGAATGGATTTCTCAATTAAAATGCAGATCTTTGGGACCAAAACCCTCACCACCTTGGAAGTTGTGCCAAGACCTGCCCCACGTCGGGAAGAGTTTTTAATTCCCAAGTCTTCATTTTACTGCCAAGATCCCACTCCTTCTCCCTCCAGACATCATTTTTGGGAATGACTTATCCCAGGAAAGGCTGAACCTTCCTGGCTGATGTTGAGAGCCTCAGAGGAAGCACAAGAATCCCAGGAATGTTGGAAATAACCCACAGAGAATCCAGCCAAAGGGAAGAGTGAGAAGTGTCCCTGCCCATGGCTTGGGTCGGAATTAGATGATCCTTAAGATCCATTCCAACCCAAACCATTCCATGAAAAAAATTGGAAAGAGAGAATCACCCAGTTCTCCAGATGCTTTCCAGATGCCAAATTTCCCAGCAGAACTGTGGGGCTGGCAGGTTCGTGTTGAGGTTTAAAGGATATTTTCAGGATGCATCCAGCTTTTCTCCTTTGAATGGGAATTTCCTCTTGGATTTGGAATGAAGCCTCTCTGCCTGGGATGAATCCCTCTGCTCCATCCCCGTGCTGCTTCCTTTGGGAAGATCCAGTGAGGGAATGAATTCCCTGCCTTTTTCAGAGGGAAAATCTTTTCCTTGAGAAATAGGATCTCGCATTTCTGAAAGTTTGGGATGTTTGGAAAAGAGAAGTTTCTGTTTAGCAGCTGAGCTCCCGCCCTGCTTCCCCACGGAGCAGCAGATGGATGTGCAGGAGGAACAAAAGGAACAACAAGGAACAAAAAAGTGGAATAAAAGCAGATGGAGAAATGTTTGGAATGATTCATTGGGAATCAAGGAGTGGCAATTCATTTGTGCCTGGAATCTGCAATTTCCAAGCTGGAAGCCAAATTGTTCCCCTATTATGGAGATTTGGGCTGGATCCAGGCAGGGATTCAACTTCTTCAGGATCTGAGCACCTGCTCGGGAGATTTGCTGGAGCGGGGCGGGAATAATCCGTGTGCTGGAAGTTAAACGTGGAATTTGGTGGAGGAGCAGCTGTCTGGGACGGGAATTGGAGGGTTGGGATCTGATCCGAGCATTTAGGTGGAAAAGCAGGAGAGTCTAAACCCTGGATTTGTCTCATAAATGGGAGAAATCGGGATGGCAAGACATTAAAATCTTCACTCTTTTCCCTAAAATTATATGGAGGGGGAATAACAATAGTTGTAGTAGTAGTAGTAGTAATAATAATAATAATAGTAGTAGTAGTAGTAGTAGTAGTAGTAGTAAACAAAGACTAAACCTAACCAACCAAAAACTCAAAAAACACCAAACTCAAATGAACAAAAAAACACCCCAAGCCTGGTATGAGATACAACATTCCCTGCTTAAAACAAAATCAAAAGCAAAAACCAAAACAACCAAAACAAAACTAAAAAAAAAAAAAAAACCAAAAACCAAAACCAACAACAACAACAAAAAAAAAAACAAAACCCAAGACACTAACCAACCAAAAAAATCCCAAAACCCAAATGAACCAAAATATCCCAATCCCAAATGAACAAAAAAACCCCCAAACCTAGTATGAGCTGGAAAAATGTTCCTACCCCCAAACCCCCTCAGTTTATCCCACAAATCCACTCAGCCATGGAATATCGGCCCTTGTGCAGCAGTGCTAAGGGAAAACCCAACAGAATTCCCACCGGGAAAAGCGTTTTGGAATTTAAAGGGAAATGAAAGCGAGCTGGGACCAATATTTGAGTTTCAAAATCGGTTTCATGGAGGAATCCATGTGGATTCCTGGGGTGGGATTCAGGAGCTCAGCCTGGATCCCTTGGTTGTGCCGGGAATAAAGGATGCAGAGCATAAAGGAATTTAAGGGAACTGGAATTCCGGTTTAGCTTTCTCTCTTCACCCCAAATTCCAAAAATCAGGGATTTTCCCCCAAAAAAGCGCTGTTTGTTTTATAAACGTGCTGAGAATTCCCGGATTCAGCTGAATTGGAAGGAATTGCATTTGCTGAAAAGGCTCTAAATTCAGTTGGAACCAGCCAGGAAAATTTCGGAAGAAAACAGCAAATTAACGATGGTAGATGGAAATTTCTGGATTCAGAATCAAACCCAAATCAAGATGGGATTCGGGAGCTCAGCCTGGATCTCTTGGCTGGGTTGAGGAATAAAGGATGCAGAGGATTAAGGAATTTAAGAGACCAGGTAGATACCTGGAATTTCGGTTCTCCTCACTCCAGGTTCCTAAAATCTGGGATTTTCCCCCAAAAAGACTCCGCTCCCACATTTCCTGCAGGCAGCCTGCTGTTTATTCCACCCTCCTTTTCCCAGGATGAGGCGAGACCCCGGCGATCATTTTGTAAATGTGCTGAGAATTCCCGGATTCAGCTGAATCGGAAGGAATTATATTTGCATTGAGAGTGCTAAACACAGCTAAATCCCTGGAATCTCAGCTCCAAGGCGTCCTAACCCAAAATCAGGGATAAGTCTGAAGGAATTGTCATGTGTCCATCACTTTTCTCTCGGAAAACAGAGATAAAATAATCAACTCGGCTTTCACTGAGGTGACCAAAAAAAAAAAAACAACTCACACACAATGCAACATTTGGGAACTGCTCGGCCACTGTTGCAGGATGCATCCAAAGAAAAACTACAGGGAATTAATAATTCTGTCTCCAGACTGAGGTTTGCAAGGTGAGGAGCAAATCCAGCCTGGCTGAGGAACAAGCAGAAAGAAAATCCGGAGCTTGTGGAGGAAAAAATATGTTGGAATCAAAATTGTAGGGTTTGGGTTGGAAGGGACCCATTCCTGGCTAAAGGATGGATAATTCACCTGCGGATGGGATAATTCCTTCTTCAGGGATCCCTGATCCTCCTCATTATGACAGGAAAACAAAGGAAGGGATTTAACTTTTCCCAAGGAAAATTCCGGGAGATGAAACCCAGCCCATGGGAGTTCATAAATCAGTTTTAATTTCCTGGATGTGCCAGGGGTTGGTGGGAACTTGTAGTAACTCATCAATGAGCATTTTTAATCATGGGTATAAAAATATATTTATTTAAAAAATACTCATTCCAAACATAGAAAGAGGGAAGCTTGGAATTCCATGGTTTGGTGGACACTTCTTGGGGATTATAATAATGGAAGAGTTATTGATGCCAAAGTTAAGAAATAAAACCCTATTCAAAATGGCCCCAAACCAAAGTATTCCTACACTTTTAAACCCTTCAGACCCTGATGTTGTTTATAAAGTTGGGAATTCCTGAATGATGCCAGCAGAAAAAGGAAAACGGGATTTCACAGCTGCCCAGAGAGGGAGAGATCCTCGGAAATTCCCATTTCCTCATTTTAGTGGGAATTCCAGGAGAAAAAGACCTTCCTTATTCACTCCAGGTTTCCTGGACACATCCTTTTATAAATAAATATTTGAATTCCCTTGGCTCCCTTCCGTTTCCTCAGTATTTTGCATGTGGGTCTCCTTGTAATTCCATAATCCCTTTGTCATTCCAGAATCCCAGGATGGTTTGGGATGTAAGGGACCTTAAATCCCACCCATTCCCACCCCTGCCATGGCAGGGACACCTCCCACTGTCCCAGGCTGCTCCAAGCCCAATGTCCAACCTGGCCCTTGGGCACTGCCAGGGATCCAGGGGCAGCCACAGCAAATCTGGGAATTCCATTCCAGGGCTTCACCACCCTCAGAGGTAGGAATTTATTCCCAATATCCCATCAAAATCAAATCCCTCTCAGTTTACATCATCCCCATCATCCTGGAGTTCCCTGCATTTTCCCAGAACAGAGATTCCAGAACAAACTCCATCCCATTCCTCGCATCCTTGTAAAACCCAACAGCCTGGATCCCCCAGAAAACCGGGAATTGTGGCAAAAATCCTTCCCCACCAGCCCCCGGGTTCTAAACCCTGCGCTCCAAATCTTTCCAGGCTCATTAAACTCTTTCCTAATTATGCCCAGTGCAATCAACGTCATTCTGCTCGTCATTCCACACACCCTCCTCCAGCAAGGAGCTTCCCGACTCCCAAGAAACGGAGACCACAACCTGGGAATTAAAGCAGCCTTTTAATCACCTCTTGATCCTTTGCTGTAATAATTCAAAACCCCTCTCACACCAGGACCAGCTGAGAAACCTGAAATCATTTTGACTGCAGGGTTTGGTTTTTGTGGGGTTTTTTGGGTTTTTTTTTCCTATTATTTTTCATCCCCAGAAAGCAATCACGGAGGGGACAAAGAGCTTTCGGTGATTTTCTTGTTTCGGAATCAAAACCAGATGTCGAACAAAAGGTGAACAGGAGTAAGGCGCGTCCCTGAAAGCCTCTCAGGTAATTAATCTGCTCTTTGGGGGATGTGGAACCTCCTGAACTGGATCAAGGCGATGTTTTCCCTCCTTTCCGTGTCGCTGTCAGCAGCTACAAAGCGTTTTTGTGATCTCCAAACCCTGAGTAAACACTGGAGTGTGTGGAGGGGACAAATCCCTCACCCAGGCGTGGTCACTGGGAGGAGTTTTCCAGCCTCCTGCTCTGCATTCCCAGCAATTCAGTGGATTCACACCTCATTCCTAACGTGTTTTGCACCAAAAATCCACCATTTTCCACGTGTCTGGATCCCAGAAAACCAGTCCCAGGTCAGAGTTTGTGTGGGAACAATACACCTTGGTGCCTTTAGGAATAAAAACACCACAGCCAGAGCTACGGATCAAAAAATTCCCCTTCCAACCTCAGTTTTTTGGTGCTAATTTTTTCGGTGCTAATTTTTTCATTCAGCTGCACTATTTTTGGACAGGGATGTTACGACAACAGGCAGAGCTCGGATCCTCAGGATATTCTGACTCCACAAGGATCATCCCACCATTAAAACCTTGCTCCCTGCTTCCACAGAAATCACAGAATCTTGGAATAACTTGAGCTGGGAGGGGACCTTAAATCCCACCTCATTCTTGTCCAAACCCGTATTTAAGAGTTTTTGCTGGCTCTGGAGGAGAACCGAAGTTTCCCTAAGGTTTAAATGCTGATGCCCAGCCCGGAGGGCGGAGGTGACAGCTCTGTCACCCGCAGCAGCGGTGGCTTTGTGGAAACCTCCGGCCTGGAACCTCTTGGTGCCGGCAGCGAGGAAGAGGATGGGCTGAAAGTTTAGGGTTGGGAAGGCTCCCAAATCCCACTCTTCCCTCACCCAAACCTCCAGCAAATCTTGCCTCTCGCTGAGGAAAATCCCATTTCCAAATGGGAATCTCGTCTTCCCTTGTCCTTTAAATACCTCTTTTCCCTCTCTCCGGTTATTCCCACAATCCAGTGGGAATCACCCTCATCCCAGGACCTCTTTGGCCCTGGGAATTCTGTGTGGGACAAACCCAGGTCTGGCTTAAACTTTGTGATTTAAATGCTGCAGCAACCTCGTTTCCCCAGCGCTGAGCACTCTGGGATTGCCTGGAAGGGATGAAAGGGGAACACCCCACCCTGGGAATGCGGGATGTGTTTGGAAAAGGGGTCTGGGAATTCGGGATGTGTTTGGAAAAGGGATCACTCCTCCAAACCGAGAGCTCTAAGACTTGAACCCGCGAGAGCCTTTTCCCATTGTTATCCCTCTCTTTAGCCCCAGGATCCAACCAACGGTGCCTGAAATTTCCGTGAGGCTCAGAAAATGTCAAAAGAGAACGAGGAGGACAGTAAAGGTAGATTCCGGGTGGCCAGAAACTCTTGGAGCATGCAAAAATACACAAAAGGAAAGCTAATTTTGGTCTTTCTTTTCCCCCCCGTAAACCTGGCTTTGATCAGCAAAGCCATTGTGGCTCTTCACAAATAAGATTTGTATTAACGAGTTCATCAGAACCCCTGCCCTCCACTGGATTTAAACCCCGCCTACGCCCAGGCAGCGTTTAATTAGACACTTAATCAATGGCTTTAAAGGGAGGGGATTGCAATTATGCGGCATCAACAGGCACCAGATTTTTTCCTGCTGCAAGGAGAGGGCACCAAATGGATTTTAATTTGGAGGACTGAATGTTTCTTCATTTAAAAAAAACCATAGAAATGGGTCAGCTGAGATCAGAAGTGGCAGCTCTGCAAAGAGCCGGGGTTGTGGGCCTGGCACGAGGAGAGGCTTTGCGGGAAGAAGGGCGCTCCGTGGCCATTGATGTCACCGGGAGAGATGTCACCCGCAGAGACGGGCATCAAAGAGCCGAGGAACAGCCAGGGGAGGGGGCAGAGATGACAGAGCAAGGCAGAGCAAGGAGGGACAGAAATAATGGGGTTGAACTCAGCGGGGAGAGCAGTGAAAGCTGAGGAGAGCTGGAAAAGAGGAGCCAAGCCAGGAGCTGGGGCTGCGGAAAAGAGAGGAAGAGCTCAGAAAACCTCAGGTAGGGGCACGCGGAGTTTTGTGCAAAGGTCCCTGTGGGAATAACGGGATGTGTTGGAACCAGGGCTTCTGTGAGCCAAAGGATCCCAGAACAGTTTGGGTGTGGGAATTCCAGGCACAGGAAATTCTCAGAACCTTGTGCATGCAGGCCCGAACACAGAAATGAATTCAGGGTTCGACCTGAGATCCTTGGGAAAGGCTTCAGGATTTAGAGAGCATAAACAAAAATGTGGGTTTGTAGTTTAGATAGAAACATATTCAACTGGGTAGCGGAAAGTTTTAAGGGTTTAAAGTTTGGGCACAGAAGTAGTTACAGAAATGGTGAAAATTTAAGGTGCAGCAGGTGAGTTTGTGTGTCACTATAGGATTGGATAAGGAAGCATTGCTGCTGGACAGGTGACACAGTTTAATTAGCTGTTGGTGTGAAAGTGGAAATGATCTGTGTGGCAGCAGATTGTTGGCTAATAAACCTTCAAAAACCCCGTAACCTGTGTTCTTGTGACCACGGACCGTGGAGCTCCTGACCTCCTAACTCATGGTGTGCAGATGTTCTCACCCCTTCATGAGGCTGAGGCAATGAATCGTGATTTGAACACCTCTCGGTGGTCCCGTCCCTCTTGCACAAGCCCGACACAGGAAAGGACATTAAATCCCATCCCATTCCATGGGCAGGGACACCTTCCACTATCCCAGAGTGCTCCAAACCCTGGCCTTGGACACTTCCAGGGATCCAGGGGCAGGAAAAATAACAACTCTCTCCAACAACATCTTTTTAGAGTTAGAGGATTAAGGCATCGATTTATTCTGTGTCACTGAGACACACAAAGCAGTCACACGCAGACAAGATATTTTTGCAAAGCAGAGGTCCTTCCGATCCCAGCTCACTGCTGAGAGAGCGGAGAGAGGAGGAAGAGGAGCCCCTTTGTTTATTTCTTACTTTTTATACATTTGTGGGTCTAGCAGAAGATTGGCTTTTTGGGGTTTCCACCCCTCAGCCTCAGTGGCCAGACCAACTGTCAGTTACAATTGTTTTCAGGTTAGAAATATGCAAACAAAGGACAGAGAATGAAAAACAAAGGATTTGTTTATGTTACATCTGTGGGAAAAGGTAGAAAACTGCTCTAATATTCTACAGTAACTAAAAGATCTGACTCCATTTATGAATTCAAAAGGCTAATAAACTCAGAAAAACCAGGGTAACAATTCTGGCCAGGACGTGGAAAACATTTCATCCACACACTGCCCGGGTTGTGCAGTGAAATTCACCCCATCACTCACCACCTTTGTTTGATTTTTCACATATTTCTGCAGAGGAAACCCAGGGAAATTCCTTGGTTCAAAGTTCTTTGGCCCCAAGTTACCCAGTTCCTAATATTCGGTTTCCTGTTGGTCATTGATCCCTATTCTCGGTTCTCTTGTCTCCCCTTTCCCAGGTGTCTCCAGCCGTGCCAGGGGTGGTTTGGAGCCGATGTTGGTTGATGTCCTTTAGTGGTCATTATCCCTTCTGGATCTTCTGGCTGCTCCAAATCTGCACAGGTGCTAAAAACAGGGAAAAAAACTCCCCCTTCCTTTCCCCCCTGGGCAAAGACGAACAAACTGGCTATAGTCAGTTCAAACACTCCAGAATTTTCATCAGAATGGCACGACCTCACGTCTCCTGGCACCAGTAAATCCCAAAAATTCCACGTGAGCCCCCACCAGCAAGTGTAACAAGGAAAAACACGTTTTCAGTGTGGTGTTGAAACTGTGGGAGAGTTCAGCTCCAGGAAATGGGAGCACCGGGAGCATCCACACGGATGGAATGGGCCCTTCCTGGGAGAGCGAGCAGCTTTACGGGGGCTGAAAGAGAGCGGAATAAAGCTTTAAGACCGCTCTAAAATATTTAATTGCTGCAGAGCCTCGTTGGAGGCAGTGAAGGGTTTGCATTTTCGGGTCCATCTGCCCACATTTCCGTTAATAAAATAATTCAGGAGTCGTTTGAGGGAGAGAACGCCAGCGCAGAGCCAAAACCGAACCCGAAGCACGGCTCAGCGGTGACCCAATAATTAATATCTTTCCTCCCACTTCCCCTTAAATAAACTCCGGCTAAAAATCAACTTGGATCTGGCTCAGCTTTGCTGTGGTGAGCAAAGATAAAGGGATGTGCTGCAAACAGCTGGAGAAATGCCACTTCCAGGTGCCAGATAAATGGCAAACAGGTATTTTCCCCAAAAAACTTTGGAGCCAGGAACTTCTCTTTGTTTTCTGGAGCTGGAGGCCATTTGAAGTCATGGAAATTAAAAATAAATGGGTAAAAACCAATGAGTCTGGAAGGTTTTTTATTTGCAAATTCTCTGTCACCAGTGCATGGGGGACAAGCCGATAACAGGGGATATCCGAGAGGCCGAAGGGCCCTGTGAAGGGATCCTGAGGGAGAAAACGGATTTGTTTTTTCCTGCTGGCGTCAGAGGATCAATCCTGGGCATCCCAGAAAAGCCTCCAGTGGAGGACATCAGGCCTGGCGGGATGCTGGGAGTCACCACCTCGAGGGACAGGTGGAGGAAAGGCAGGTGAAGAAACGTCACCGCAAGGGTGGTGCTGGCCCTGGACAAAGCCACCAGCCAGCCCAGGTGGCCAAGGAGGCTGTCACCATCCCGGCTGGGAGCGGCACCGGTGGGACCGGTGGGACCAGGGCAAGGATTGTCCCCTGTGCTGGGAAGTGCTGAGGAACCACAAATCCTGAGGGCAGCTCCAGGCCCCTCGTGACAACTGGGGACATGGAGGGGATGGAGAGTGTCCAGAGAAGGGAACAAAACTGGGAATGGGCTGGAGAATTCCTGAGGGAGCTGGGAAGGGTCTGGAGAATTCCTGAGGGAGCTGGGAAAGGGCTGAGCCTGGAGAAAAGGAGGCTCAGGGGGAACCCTTGTGTCTCTGCACAAGTCCCTGACAGGAGGGGACAGCCGGGGGGGTCGGGCTGTGCTCCCAGGGAACAGGGACAGGAGCAGAGGGAACGGCCTCAGGCCTGGGCCAGGGGAGGCTCAGGGTGGACAGCAGCAGGAATTTCCCCATGGAAAGGGAGCTCAGGGCTTGGAAGTGGCCAGGGAGGTTTGGAATGCCCATCCCTGGAGGAGTCCCAGGAATTCCTGGAGGCACTCTAGAGCTCTGGGCTGGGGGTGAGCTTTAAGGTCCCTACCATTCCAAACCTTTCCATGAATCCTGACACCAGTCAGGAATTCAACCATGGATCAACAATTGCAAGGAAATTTCCTCCTTAACCAAAGAGTTCAATTTTATGGAAAAAAAAACCCCTGATTTCTCCAAGAATCGCAGTCCAAGGAGATTGAACTCCACAAGAATTGAAATTATGGGAGCGAGGAATGTGTGGCTGGAAAAGCAGTGAAAGAACAGTTATGGCAGGGAAATGGATTCCCAGTTAATGGGAAAATCCCAGCCCTGATTTGCTCCACATAAATTTTATCCATATATTTATTTACGGGACATATACCCAGGCCTGGATATGGATTTATTTACGACTCCTAAATAACAGAATCCAAACTACACAGTTCGGGATTTCAGGAAAAACAATTTTTTTTTTTCACTTAATTCCTCGATCCTGTCACATTTTTGTGTTCTCCAGCTCCATATATCCAACTTTTCCCTGGTAAACAGAGTTTTCCAAGGCAGAAAATATTTCATTTTCATCTTTTCCCTTCTAAGAAAGCTTCTCTTTTCCCCGCCAGTGAGTGAAGCTCTGTTTTGATGCTCCTCTTTGCATTTTCATCAAAAATTGAAAGGCGCTTTCATCACCGGGGTAAGGTTTTTCTCCCAGGTTTTTGCCGGGAAGTTGGATAAAAAAGGGTTTGGAGCTGGCTGAGGAAAACAAACTTCCATGTCTTTTTAGGAGAAATAAAAGTGCCTGAGCAACGTGGAGCTGCTGCTTCCACTCTTTGGTTTGACTGGAGAGGGAAATGTAAAAGCTCTTTGTACACTTGGGAAAAATCCCAGCTCTTTCGTGGTTTCGGGAATATCAAATCATCTGGATCAAAGGCAGGAATAAATTTCCGTTTAAAGACTGGGATTGTTATGTCAGAGCAGAATCCTGGGGGAGTTCTGGGTTCTGGGGAGTTTTTCTTCCTGCCATTCTGCTGCAGGGAAAGTCAGATTTGATCCAGGTAAAGGAAAACTCAGTGGGATGTGATCCTTGGGAACGCTGGGGAATTTGGGGAAAATCATTCCCAGAAATCAAATAATCATCAGTGTTATGAATTTAGTAAAGAGTGTAAAGAAACACAGAGCATCTGTTTGGAAAGAAACCCCAAACCCTCTGGATTTAGGGAACAGCTGATTCCCAAATTATTCCCGCTCAAAGCAGGGGGAAATGGGGGAAGGGAAAAAAGGGAAGGGGAAAGGGAAAGGGGAAAAGGGAAAAAAGGGGGAAAAAGGGGAAAAAAGGGAAAAAAGGGGAAAAAAGGGAAAAAAGGAAAAGGGAAAAGGGCAAAGGGCAAAGGGCAAAGGGCAAAGGGAAATGGGAAAAGAGAAAAGGGAAAAGGGAAAAGGGAAAAGAAAGGGGGAAAGGAAAAGGAAAAGAAAGGGGGAAAGGAAAGGAAAAGGAAAATGAAAGGAAAATGAAAAGGAAAAGGGAAGGAAAAGGAAAAGGAAAAGGAAAGGGAAAAGGAAAAGGAAACGGGAAAGGGAAAGGAAAAGGGAAGGAAAAGGAAAAGGAAAAGGAAAAGGAAAAGGAAAAGGAAAAGGAAAAGGAAAAGGAAAAGGAAAAGGAAAAGGAAAAGGAAAAGGAAAGGGAAAGGGAAAAGGAAACGGGAAAGGGAAAGGGAAAGGGAAAGGAAAGGAAAAGGAAAAGGAAAGGGAAAGAAAAGGAAAAGAAAAGGAAAAGGGAAAGAAAAGGAAAAGGAAAAGGTCAAATACATTTGAAATATTCCACGGATTTGACTGGAATTCCTGGGATGGATTGAAATTTCCAGGCAACTTTCGGAGAAGTTTGAGCTTTCAGATTCACTGTGAGGGTGAACATCCGAGTTCTGTTCTGCTCCAGCCTCAAGCAGATTTGTTTGACGAGATTTGGATGAGGGGAATGAAAAATGTTGCTTCCCTTTTATCCTCTCCCATTTTTCCACAGCCTTTTCCTCAGGTTTTTCCAACTCCTAGTTCCACAGGAATATTCCTTGCCATAAGTCCCTTGAAAGTCCAGGCTGGAGCAGCAGGAATTCTTTTCTCCCCTGCTGTGGCTGCAACTCAGACACTGGAGCTGTGTGAGCCAATCCGGATCCTGCAGAAAAGCAGGAATAGCCGGAGATTTATAGAAAAAACAAGGAAAGGGGGAAAATTCAGCAAATTTTTTTAAGTGTGTTGGGAGATGGAAACGAGCAAACCCAAAAAGGCTCCGTGCTCCTGGGTGCCGCTGTCACTGAGTCCGATGACAAAAAATTCCCAGATTCCAAGGGAAATTTCCCTGCTCCATCTGAAGGAGGATGCAAACGCTCATGAGAGGAATTAAATCAGTTCTGAGCCTTGCAGGAAGCTCAAAGACAATTGCAGCAATATTAAAACCCTTCCAAATTGTCTCAAGCTGTCCCGCAAATGATCTCCTGCTGCCTCAGCTCGCCGAGATCTCCGGAGCGGAATAATTTAAGGCCTGAGATGCTGCACACACTCCTTAAAAACTGCTTTGGATGAGCTCAGGACTTGGAGGGAATATTATTTATCATGCTCTGGGGACAAGCCCAGGGAATGCTGATGGCATTCCTTTCTCTTAACTCCCAACTGGGGGGTTCTCAATGCACAGCTCGGGTCAAATGGAATTTAATCCAGGACACAATTCTGAGTTTATTTGATTCATTTCTTGCCAGATTCCATTTGCTGACTCCTGCTCTTTTATTCTTTTATTCTTTTTTTTTTTTTCTTTTTTTTTCTTTTTTTTTTCCCCCCACTGCAGATGAATCATATTAAAGAGGTAACTATGGAAGCAGAATTTGGAGAGAGTGATCCTTAAAGTAATTGATGTGGGGAAGGCAACCCTGAATATGGGAGCCAAGAGCCCGCTCAATTTAACAATTCTCTGTTAAATCTGGCTGAAATCCAAACCATCCCTAGGCCAGGGAACCTTGGAAGGTCCCAGAACAGGGAATTTTGATAACAACGTGATCAAGTCCCCCCCCCAATTTTAAAATCCCAAACTCCTGGAATATAAATTTATTGAGTTTTCCCAAAGATTAAATTAATCAAGTTTAAATCCAAACCAATTCCTTGACCTAGCCCAGCATTCCCACCTGACCCTGGCAGGGTTTTTTTGTACTACTGCATTTGTATTTTAATATTCCCAGTAAAGAACTGTTATTCCTATTCCCATATCTTTGCCTGAAAACCCCTTAATTTCAAAAGTATGATAATTCAGAGGGAGGGGGTTTACATTCTCCATTCCAAGGGAAGCGCCTGTCCTCCTTAGCAGACAGCTGTCCTTCCAAACCAAGACATAAGGGATGGAGGGACAGGACACAGAGAATGACTCTAAGCTGGAAAAGGGGAGATCTGAGTTGGATATCGGGAAGGAATTCCTGGCTGGCTGGGTGGGGAGGCCCTGGAATAAAATTCCCAGAGAAGCTGTGGCTGCCCCTGGATTGCTGGAAGTGTCCAAGGGAAGACCAGGTTGGAGCAGCCTGGGACAGTGGGAGGTGTCCCTGCCCATGGAAAGGTCTGGAATGGAATGGGATTTAAGATCCCTTCCCACCCAAACCACTCTGGGAATATTTCCCGAACAAAACCAGAGCTCCCATGGCAATTAAAACAAATTTGATCCTTTACAAGCAACTCCTGGGAGGGGGCAACCTCAAACCATTCCATGGATAAGGATTTAAAACTCCAAACTCAGTAAATCCCCGAAAATTATCGAAATTCTGCACTTTATTGCAATTTTTTGGTGGTTATTTTCCTTGCAAATACTTTACCCTGGTCCAGTTCGGAAGGAAAGCCATCAGCAGCTCCCAGGGGTGTTTGAGATTCTTTGGATTTGCACTGGGAATCATCAACCCGTGGAGCAAACTTCAATATCCTGCTTGTTATCCACATCCCCTGGGAATAAGGAGCAAGAAATGACAACAATTTCGGGATGAGATTCAGGCAAACTCCCTAAGAGTGGCAGCAATTTGTTGGGCTGTCAAAAAGACAAAAGATGTCGAGCTGATCAAAGCTCCTCTGGTAAGATCCTGAATTTCTGCTATTCCCAGCAATCGGAAAAATCCTGGGAACAGATTTGGAATATGGCAAAAAGGCCTCAGATGAGCCAGGGGGCTGAAAAAAAAACAAAAAACCACAACCTAAAAATATTAAGTTATCAAAGAAAAATATTAAGAATTCTCCTTTTCTTGTACAGCAATAACACAGGAATGGGAGATTAAAAATAAACTTCCTCCAATGCAGAGTGACTCCACACCAAATTATTTAGGAAGAGAAATATTCTTAATTAGCTGTGCCAGAACTGAGGAAAAAACAACTTCCATTTTCTGGAAGGCTCTGATTTGGGGCGCATTTCAGGAATTTTCTCCTGGATGTGCATTTTTGGGCCGATTTTCCAGAGGCAGGAGTTAATGAAGTAATTAAAGAAAAATTAACGAGGGTACAAGCAGCTCAGGGGGTTTTGCACCACTTCAAAGTCCCTTAAAAAACAGAAAAATAATTTCTGTGAAAACAATTTCCAGGAAAATCAGTTTGGTTTTTAAAGAAGATTCTGCCTTTATTTATGTCAGGAAAAAAAAAAAAAATTAAAAATTAGGGAATGTTTAGGATATAATCATTGGCATTAAGAGTTTATCCAATAACGTTGGGAAGTCTAACAATCCATCATCTCCCACTTTATCCAATAGGATAAACCCTGATGTAATTCCTTATAATAATTTTAAAGGGTCAAGGAGAGAATTCCAGAAAGATTTGGGTGGGAAAAGACCTTAAATCCCATCTCATTCCCATCCCCTGGCATGGGCAAGAAAAATTCTGCTGTCCCAGGCTGCTCCAAGCCCTTTCCAACCTGGCCTTGGACACTTCCAGGGAGCCAGGGGCAGCCACAGCTTCTCTGGGAATTCCAGCCAAGCCAGGAATTCCTTCCCAATATCCAACCCAAATCTCCCCTTTGGAGAACGAGGATTGGAAGAGAAGAACAAGGCTGAAGGGGCTCCAGGGAAGGTTTAAGTTGGATCTGGGAAGATTTTTTTCATGGAAAAAATCAAGCGTTGGCAGCGGCTGTCCAGAGAAGTAGTGGTGCTCCAATCCATGGAAGCGCTCAAAAAAACACCTGGATTTGGCAGCTGAGGCCCCGGTTTATTGGAGAACGTGGTGGTGCTGGTTGATGGGCTGATGATCTTGGATGCCCTTTCCAAGCTCAGCGGTTCCATGATTCCATGATTTTACAAAGGCGTTTAACCGCATTCGTTAATTTCTCCTCTCCTTTTCAAAAGCTCCTTTCACACTCCAGAAATTCCTCTCCGAGTGAATCCCATTTGCATCCCATTTCCTGGCTGAGGAACTGTTCAGCTGAGGGCACTTGGACACAGGAATTCCCAATCCAGCCCCCACAGCCCTTGTTTTCCTTGTTTTTGGAGAGCTGGGAGCCAGGATCTTGTGTTCCAGCACAATCTGCCCCTCCTGAGCTGTTTTAACAAACTCCAGTTGCATTTCCTCCAACATTTTTTTTCCCCTCTTCAGCATTTGTCCACCCTCCCTCCTTATCATTTCCCATCCCACCCTCCTCTGCCAGCCAAGGGAAATCTCTTCAGTCCAGACCATCTGGATGTTTTCCTTTTGTATGGAAATGTTTGTTGTGGGCTCGCTTTTCCGTTCTCCTCGTTTTCCATGGTTTATTTATGGATGCCAATGAACACAGTCGGATCCCGCGCATTCCTTCCCTTCTGCAGGAATTCTGACACAAAATAAGGAATTTGTCACCTTGGACTGTGTGAGGGCGCCAGGGCACTGACCAGGCTCCCCACAGAATGGGCACATTCCCAAAGCCTCCAAAGCTCCAGGAGCCTTTGGACAATGCTCTCAGGCAAGAATAAATGGGATATTGGGAAGGAATTCTTGGCTGGGAGGCTGGGGAGGCCCTGGAATAGAATTCCCAGAGAAGTTGTGGCTTTCTCTCCCCTTTCCTCAGCAAAACAGCCCAAACAGATCTTGGATTGCTGGGAATTTTTCTCCGTGGTGGTTTCTGGTTTGAGGTCGGCTGTGAGCTTGGAATTTTCCTTTTCGGCAAAGCTGGCTCTTCTTTGGAGCTGTGGAAGTTTGGAAGCGATGCAAAGAGTTGGCTCAGTGTGAGAGAAACTATTTGGGAATGTTCAGGCTGGAGAAGTTTTGAGGTGAGCTCATTGTGACCTTCCAGGACCTGAAGGAGCTGTGGGAAAGCTGGAGAAAGGCTTTGGCCAAGGGGTGGAGGGGACAGGACACAGGGAATGGTTTCACACTGACAGAAAGGAGGTTTAGATGGGATATTGGGAAGGAATTCCTGGCTGGGAGGGTGGGGAGGCCCTGGAATAGAATTCCCAGAGAAGCTGGGGCTGCCCCTGGATCCCTGGAAGCGTCCAAGGCCAGGCTGGAGCACCCTGGGACAGTGGGAGGTTTCCCTGCCCATGGGATGATCTTGAAGGTCCCTTCCAACCCAAATGACTCCGTATTTCCATGGGTGCTTTCTTTTCCATCCGTGTGCAGGTTTACACTTCCAACTGCACCTGGACCAAATCTTCCATTTGGAGTCTGTCCCGTACAGAAATCCGTGCTCGTCTCTCCGCTTGCTTTGAAAAGAGCGGCAAAACTCAGGAGGAAACAGGGATTTAAAGGTGCTTAATTAGGAAGTACCTCATTAATACAGAGACCAGGTTGGTCTGGGAAAGGAGCAGAGTGTGGGTCAGGCAGCACCTCCATGGAATTGAGCGCTTCCAGGTTTTTCCTCTTGGAAACAGACTGTGGAACTCGGGCCTTTGAGGTGGCTGAACCTCCTCTGGGTCACCTCTCACTGATTTTTGGGAAGCAGATTTGGCTTTTGGCTGCTTTGTTCCAGGCGTGTGGCCGGGCTGTGCTGCTGGAGCCGGAGGAGGGTTGGAAAACCTTTAATGGAGAGGAAGGAGAGCCCAGCGTGGAGCCGGAGGCTGTTAGAACAGGAGCAGCAGAAATCATCCCCGAGGGAATCTGGAGACTTCACTCGGTGCGGTTTGGGATTTTTGCTTCAGGAACACTGTTGTAAAAATCAAATCCTCTGCTGTGATTTACGTCAAATACGGAATATTTGGATTTTTGCTCCCGAGCACAAGGAACCACAGCTGAGCTGGAGGTGAAGTTCAAAAGTCTCCAAGAACAAAAAAGCTGCCTTGGAAAAACGTCCCCAGCCTTGCCCAGCTCATTTAGCACAGCTCCCGCTCTCGCTAAAGGCCACTGACATTGAGAGATCGGGACAGCAAAGCGCAGAGCCCCGGAATCAGCAGAATTCCAAGGATAAGCTGGAAGGTGAACGATCCAAATTGCTCCAATGTGCTGAGTTAGGCGGCTGAGAGCAGCACAATGAGGGAGCAGCTCCATGAAAGGTTCTGGAGGGAGCACAAAAGCTGTTGGGAAGTTGCTCAGCTGGAAGCAGAGCTCGGAAGAGCATCCAAAAATGCTCTGGGAATGGCTCCTTCCTGAGGATTCCCGGGGCTGGAAGGAGTGGGATGTGCCACGAATGGACAAAGAGTTTGAAGGGCATCACTGGAAAATAAGAATGTCTTAATTACAAGAAAGGTGTTTGGTGAAAAGTCATGCTGGAATATCTGGAATCCACCCAATATCCACCCAAAATCCATTCAGGACAAATCCCAGGCCCTGAAAAGTGTGTTAAGTACAAAAAGGAAAAGAACCTTTTGAAAATCCTGTTAGGCCAGGAATTTTTATTTAATACTCCTGGTGCTGAAGGAGTGGGATGTGCCACGAATGGACAAAGGGTTTGTTCCTGGAAGGAAGGGCATCCCTGGAAAATAAGGAATGCCGTAATCAGAAGAAAGGCATTTGTTGATAAGCCTTACTGGACCACCTGAAATCCACCTGGAATCCCTCTGAAATCCACCCAGGACAAATCCACAGCCCTGCAAAGTTAAGTACAAAAAGGAAAAGAGTTTTTGGGAAACCCAGTTAGGCCAGGAAAAACACGTCTTTATTCCAGGTTTCCTGGAAGCGGCGCAGCAGGAAAACCAAAAAATGCAAAGCAGAAGGTTGTGGTTTCTACAGGATGGGATCCGGGTGGCTTTAAAAGAGGAATATTTCACCCCTACACGGGAATGATTCCCTCCCTTTTAAGCCACCTGGATGACAAAGGGAAGAGCAGCCCCGAGCCAAGGATTTTTCTTTGCTGCTCTCTCTCTCTCTCTCTCTCTCCACAAAAGATCCTTTGATGGAGCGCAGTCCTGTCTTTGCACTAATTATCTGCTCAAGCGAAATGACATCTCGGAGCTGGTGGCACATGAGTGTCCTAATGGGGACAGAGGTTCACGGACACAAAAGGGGGGGAAAAAAAACGGGAAAAAAAAAAGGAAGCCTGGGGGGCATCAGGAGTTCACACGGCATTTCTTTTAATATGATCTGAGTGAAGGGATCGGAACACGATGGTCACGAAAGGCCCTTCTAAAACATTCTGGGATTTTCGTATCCCTTAAACTCATTCGGGAATCTGAGCCAGAAATCCCACGGTTTTATAGGATAGCTAAGAGGGAAAAATAATCCAGATGCTGACGGGGGGAGGACACAGCTGGGAATGAGCTTTTTGGGGTGAGGGGATCACAGAGGGGCGTCTGACGTGGGACAGCATCCGAGGGAAAGGGAGGATTTGGCAGGAATGACAAATGAAACACAAATAAATAAAACAAAGTAAATTAAACAAAGTAAATTAAATAAAGTGAATGAAACAAAGTAAATAAAACAAAGTAAATAAAACAAAGTAAATAAAGGCCCTAAGCTCCTGGGCTGGAGCTTTTGAGGCACAAACTAAAGAGGAATCAAAAGCTGAGGCAGCTTAAAAATTGTCACTTTCCATTCCCCCCCACCGCAAGAAGAGTCCTCATGTGACTGGGCTGTTGTGACACCAATTCCTCACCTGCAGGGAATCCTTTGGAAAACCTGGAGCGTTTCCTAGTCTGGATTAATCATGGGAAAGGCTGCGCAGATTAACCAGGGCTGGGTTCCCACACAGACCTCTCGGACAGGAATCTCTGCGTGTGTGGGTTGGATCAATCCTGCCCCACTTTTCCTTTCTTTTGAGTACCACGGAAATGGAATAATTTGGCTGGAGGGAGGCCAAGCGCATTGTGGAGTTGATGAATTTCTGAGCAGGGTTTTTTGGTTTGGCTTTTTTTTCCTCCCATCGAGGCTTTGTGCTTCGAAAAAAGCCACTGAGCACAAAATTAACCGGGCAGGGTTACAAAACAGCCGAGGCAGACACTGCAGGAGTCAAGGAGAGGTTGTGTGGGGAAAAGCATTTTGCTTTTATCTCCCCACGTGTCACGATCGCAGATGATGCTTTATCCTGGGAATTAAAGGAGTGATTCCAAGCCAATGGAGGATGAGAAAGGGAAAAAAAAAAAAAAAAAAAAGTGGTTTGCAGGGCCGGACCTGGCGGGAAATGGGAATTATTGCTCCAGCACAGCTCCGGAGTTGCTGTGGGCCACAGTTCGTTCGCTCCGCATGGAGGAGCGTGAGGGGAGCAAAGTGGTGTCAAAATCATGGAATTGTTAAGGCTGGAAAAGCCCTGCAAGGCCATCAATCCAGCTGTGCACCCAGCCCCACCTCGTTCACCACAAAGCCACGTCCCCAAGCGCCACATCCATGTGTTTTTCGGGATGGCAGATCCACCCCAGCCCTGGGCAACCTGTTCCAGCGTTTAACAACATTTTCTGTGGAGAAAGTTTCCGTAATAGCCATTCTGAACCTCCCCTGGCACAACCTGAGGCTGTTCCTTCTCATTCCTTATTTCTCCCCGGGAGAAGAGCCCACTCCCCCACCCGTGTTCCTTCTCCATGTGGGAATAGCAGCTGCTTCATCCCAAGATTTGCTCTGCGTCACCCCTGCCACCTCTGCCTGTGTTTTCCGCCGGCTCTGGAGCAGGGTTTGGATATTCCCTCAATTTCTCCTGCTGCTGAGATGGTTCATTCACTGCCTTGGCGGGTTTGGAACAAAACTGCTGGAAGATGGGGAATTTCTGGGAATAGAAACCACTCCTGTGGGAATATCCCAATTAATGAAGGTTGGACAGAACAGCTGGGGCTGCTCCTGGATCCCTGGAAATGTCCAAGGCCAGGTTGGATGGGGCTTGGGGCACCCTGGGATAGTGGGAGGTGTTCCCTGCCCATGGCGGGGGTGGGAATGAGATGGTTTTTAATGTCGCTTCCAGCCCAAAGCATTCCAGAATTCCATGGAATTTTTCTGTACCTCTGGGCCTTTACCAGAGGCCTGGAGCACGGCCTAGAGGTTGGTAGGGAGGAATAATTCCTTCGCCACCTGCCCATCTTCCCCTGGAAAATTTTCCAGCAGTTCAAAGGCTCTGCTGGATTGTTTTATGGAATAGTGACCGTCGTGCTGTGAGCAAACACCCTCTGGAGCAGCTCCTGGCCACCGGACAGCGCATCCAGTGGGATTGGAGCAGAGCCACTCTCTCCCACAAAAAATGCTCTTCCATCCCAGCAGATTCCGCCTTTCAGAAATTCCCTGAGAACAACCCCAAAACTGAAGTAAAATTTGGGCCAAAGCATTGCTTAGACTGAGTTTGCTTTTTTTTTTTTTTTATTAAAAAAAAAGAGAATTTGTAGTGTTGAAGATTGTACTTTTCCATAAAATTTGTGTAAGCAGGGAATGTGCCCTCAGGCTACTTCCCAAGGATTCTGGGCGTCATCTTCCCACATTTATTAACAGTGTTTGAACTCTGGTGCAAATTTTAATTTTTCCTTGTCGATACCAACGTTTCCATTGCTGCCGAGGCTGGAACGAGCTCAGCGTTCTCATCACACTTTCCAATTAACTTTTCCTCCCCTCATCAAGGTTTGTTGTTGGATTAATTCCTTCTCTCTGCTTTTCCTCCCGGAAAAATAAAATCAGGAAAACAGCCATGTTACTTGAGAGAAAATAGTTGAATTCCTTGGGAAAAAAAGTGGTTGGGAAAGGAGGAGTTAAATCCAGGCACTATAATTCCAACCCTGCCGAAGGTTTGAGCATTTTAATAGAGGTTGGATGATTTTATGGCTTAAGAAATGCTCTAAATGTGACTTTTGGGGGCTATTTAAGAGGGTGGGTGAGCCAAAGGAAACTATTTGTGGATTAAGAGCTTCCTTCCTCCTCATGGAGTCCTGGAATTTCAGAGGAAGGCCCAAGTCTCTTGCTGTTCCCAGGGATCCGTAAGGATACAAGAGCCACATTGCTATTTATGAAAGGAAAATTATTTTGCTGTGGGCAGTGTTGTCCAATCTTCCCTTCTGTCCAAACTCCTTGGAATTCCACTCCAGAGCAAGGGATGTCTTCAGTGATCCCCCTGAAATTATACCACAGGATCCTGTGACCCTAAATAAAATTTGTGTCTGCCCTGCTACGAACAAAATGTGATATTTTACGTTCTGGAGCGACACAAGAGCAGCAATAAATTGTTCCTCTTCCCCTTTTTTCCCGTTGGGGGGTGGCGGAAGATTGGTGTTCCTCATTTAGGGAAATGTTTTCCTAATGGGGCTCTGCCTCTGGGAAAGGAATTATTTGACGGACACCAACAGTCTGCGCTGAGATTTTCGGGGAGCGAAAAAAATAAATGTGCAGACGAAATAAGCAGCCAGTTAATTTCTCCTTTCACAGTTGTTCCATGTAAATGAAGAACTGGAATTCATTGTGAGCCATCAAAGCTGGGAAACAAATGCACAATTAGCTGCAGGAAAGTGCTGAAAGCCATTAGCGCTCATTTTGGAATAATAATGCACTTCAAGCCTATTTGTTGAAATATAAATACAATTACGGGTAAAGAAATTAATGCGCAGTGGGAAGCTTCTTGGAGACGGCATCGCGCTTTCTGCGGCACGAGATCAAATGGATGAAACGGTGGGGACAGGGGAGGGAAACAATGGGGATGTTGTGGGAAAGGAGATGAAATTGAAATGAAAAAATGTTGGAGCGCCCCCGGCTATGAGGATCAAAGGAGATAAAGATTTGCCAAAAGGGTTTGAGGGAGGAAAGGCTTCTCCTGGCTTCTAGGGATGTTCCCAGCGGGAAGGATGGATGAGCTTTGGGACACAGCTGGAAGTGGAGATGTGGAGATGTTCAGGCCGTAGGAAGTTTGGCCAAGGAGATCCGACAAATCCCTGCTACCCTCGGGCTGCAGATAATTTAATCTGACCACCAGCGCACCAGCAGAGGTTTCTCTTCATTCAAAATCATCATTTTTGAGCTTTTCTCTGCCATCCTCCCTGATCCCATCAGGAAACTTCCCTGGAGATGCTGGCACAGGGCTGGAGACTGGAAAACCTCCCCCAATGGTTTTCAAATGGAGCTGCAGGTGGTGGATCAGGGGTGTCCATGCTGGGAATGCCGGGATCCACCAGGAGGGGCGGCCTTGGAGAAGAGAATCAGGGATGAAAACACGGGGCGAGGGTTGGTTGGGCAGGGCAAACTCAGCCTGGAACCACGGGATCACAGGACTGGAGAAGCACGGGATCGGAGAATCACAGAAACACGGAATTACAGAATCACAGGATGACAAAAACAGAGAATCACGGGATCAGAGGATCACAGGATCATGGAATCATAGGGTCAAAGAATCAAAGAGTCCCTGAGATATGGAATGGTTTGGATGGGAAAGGACCTCAAAGCCCATCCAGTATCCAACCTGGCCTTGGACATCTCCTAGGAGGATGGTGAGGTTCTGGCACAGGGTGCCCAGGGAAGTTGTGGCTGCCCCTGGATCCCTGGCAGTGCCCAAGGCCAGGTTGGATGGGACATGGAGCAGCCTGGGATAGTGGAAGGTGTCCCTGCCATGGAAAAGGGGCGGAATGCCGTGGCATTTAATGTCCCGTCCCACCCAAACCCTTCTGGGTTTCTATGGATTGTAAAATCACAGGGAAAAAAAGTGGGAAAACCTGGAATCTGCTGACACGACGAACTGAGCTTCAGTTTGGGAGCTCATAACCTCCAGGAAGAATCAGAGTGTTCCTCATCTCTGAGCATGCAATTCATGGTGCTGGAATCAGCTGGGATTCTTCTGTACTTCCATTTATCCCTGTGCTGTCCTGTGAGCCGGCACAGCTCTGGCTGACACTTTGACAGCTTCCTTGGACATCCTGAGGGAAAAGGGAAGGAAGGAAATATCAAGTAGGAAAACCACTCCGTCTCTTTGCTCCCTTCCTAATGCCAGCAGAAATCCCGCATTTCCCAGTGTCAGCTCTTCCAAACCCTCCATCTTTGAGGGCTGACCTTCAAGAGGAGATCGCAGAGCAGGGCCGGCCCAGTAATGTTGCAATAATTTAAATCTGAATTGCCAACGTGAAATGGGGACGGCCAAAACTGCCGGTGACAATGGCATGAACGGGACATTTCTCTGCAATTTTTATAATGAGATCCCCCAGTCCACTTAAAATAAGGATGTAAAACAATTTGGAAGAGGTTAGTATGCTAATCTGTCCTTGGATACGGGTTGAATTCATCAGGGATCTGTAAAATAGGGATTTATCCCACCTGAGTGCAGCTGTGTGGAGGGGTGTTGTAGTTTTAATTTTTAACCGGGCAGAAACACCAATTAATGTAGTGGTTTTACGTTTACTAAATTTTGGTCTTGGTACTTACTTTTTTTGTGGGAGAGAGACTAGGAGAAAAACAAAGCAGGCTTAACTTTAAAATTAACAAACAGTTTATTAACATACATTAAAAGAATAGAAAAAAAGAAAGTTAAAAAAAAATAGAATGAAACTTTAAAACTACTTTTTTCCTTTTTCTTACAACTGTTTAAACCTGCTCTAGACTAAAAACCCAAAAAATCACTAAAAGCTGCACCTGCGGCCCACCAGAGCCTAAACCTCAGCATTTTCCAGCAGTGCCAAAAAAAATAAGACTAAAAAAAACTAAGAAAAAGCCAAGCTACACCCACAGCAAAAACTTTCTCAGTTTGCCACCTCACTCCAAAACAAAAAGTTTTATTGTTTCATATTATTCATTCTTTATACTTATACGCACTTCATTTGTTAAGTAAAATTGTTTTTTCAACTTTTCTCCAAAAAAAGTTTTTTACCAGACCAATTAAAAGAAAAAGCCACTTAAGTTTATTTCCCAAAGAAATCCCATTCAAAAGTTTTCTCCCAAATTTGTCCCTAAACCAAGACAAGGGGATAGACTGAAGAGTGGCAGTGCGGCTGTGCCTCAGCAGATGCTGGGACTCCCTCAGCAGCACACGGGGATGGACGCTTCCAGCAATCCAAGAATCCCACACTCCAATCTGAAGATGTCAGGATCCAAACAGCTCCAACTGGAAAAGAGGAATCCCATTCCCAGGCTAGAACCTCAGGGCCTGCCCACCACTGCCATGATCCTACCTGGAATCAAGATTTGCCATCCATTGCCTTCAGAAAACCTCTTTTCCCAAGGTTTTAGATGCTGTGGACACAAATAAATTCATGGAAACATGGAATGGTTTAGGTTGGAAGGATCTCAAAGCTCATCTCATCCCTGCCACGGCAGGGACACCTCCCACTATCCCAGGTTGCTCCAAGCCTCAGCCTGGCCCTGGACGCTTCAGGGATCCATGGGCAGCCACACCTTCTGTGGCCCAAAATAAAAATTTAGAAGGCACCTTGAACATCTTCTGGCTTCTGTACCGAGGCCATTTTTTGGCCACCTAAGCGGTTGGTCCTCTGCTGACTTCCTCAGCAGACAACCTTTGACGGGTTTATTTCACTCCCCAGGCTGTGAGGGTTCAAGGAAAACAGGAAGCAGCTCCCACGTGGCTTCCTCGGGATGCGTTCACAGCTGCTGGAAAAGCTGCTGGGAGCAGCGAGCTGGTCCTGCCCGGGGCAAAGCTGCTCCTGGAGAAGCAGCTGCAGAGAGAACTCGACAAGGTGCAGCTCATCTCTATTCTGGTGACATTTCCAGGACAGCGAAGTGACTTTTCTCCCCCAAGGCAAAGCTGCTTCTGACACGAGGGGTTCGCTTCATCGGCCTGCCAAGCCGGGAGCCGAATTTATCCGGAATCCTTTTAATTCCGCTTTGTTCCTCACCCTGAAGTCCTCTCGTTCATGGAGAGGGTTTGGATGCCCCCGGGCAGTTTGTTAACGCTCTGTTAATGCCGATTACATCAGACCTCGAGTGGGGAGGATAATGGGAGTTGCTGCTGCGTGGAAAGGGGGATATGGGAAAGCACATTCCCACCCCATCCACGGAAAGCAACCAGCTCCTGGTGGCTGAAGGGCAATAAATAATGAGCGCAGGGAAAGCAGCTTGGGGTTTAATTGCTCGGACTGACACCAGCGGGCGATGGGAAGGGCTCGCGTGCACGGCCGCGGGAGGCGGGGTGGGATGGCGGGATGACACCACAGCTTCATCTCTTCCCAACAACCGGCCTGGAGAGCCGTGCTGGAGCGAGTGATGCTGACGAAGATGCGAGGGTGTTGGAGTCCAGGGCATTCCTTTGGCTGCCCTGGAGGGTCAGGGACATGGACAGAGGGGTCTGGGACCCCGGCCCAGAGCTCAGAGGGACATTGGCTTTGATCCCAGTCCATGGGAGAGGCTTCCTGCCCTGCGGGAAGGATTGCAGGCCACAGGAGTGTGAAAGAGAGGAGTTTAGCTTATCACAGGGTGAGAAAACAGTGGGTTTGGGGTTTTAGTATGGAAGTGAATGGGGGCAAGATGGAGGATTTTTGGGTGTTGTCTTCTGCTTCTTCTCTCTTCTTCCCTCACTCCATTTCAGCAGTGACAGTGGCACAAAGTAGTTTAAGGAGATTGGGTCAGAGCAGAGATGACCTGTTTAGTATAAGTGATAGGTATTGGCAAGTAATGATAAATAAAGAATACGTAACAATTAGGATAAAAGATAACAACAGCCCAGTCCGGGAGGAGTCGCCAGATGCCCGAGCAGCTGCACAGACCTTTGTTGGGCACTGAGAAATTTGTAAGATAAAAAAAATAAACGAAGCGTGCAACCTTGAAAAATCAGAACCTGAAGACTCCGTCTCTTTCTTACGCCTAGCTCAAAGCTTTGCAGAAAGCAAAAAGACTGTAAAACCACCTGAATCTCGGAACAAAAACTGAGACAAGGGGAGTGCTGCAGCTCTCAGGAAATCCTCTGGAAAGGGAGAAAGCTCGCATAAAGAGGCAAATCCTGCCGAGTGAGGAGTTTCCTGTGGCTGATTTCATCAGGCTCTGATCAAAACCATCCAGAGGCACAACCTTGGGAAGGAAGGACCAGAGCAGCCCCAGGGCTTGGGTCCATCAGGCTGTTGGGATTTCTTTCCTGAAATACCGGGCTGGCCTCAGAGCCTGGGAGCTGCTCCAGTCCAAGGAGAGGAAAATGACATTTTTCCAGAGATAGGAGGTGAATCCTCTGGGATTGAGATCCTACAACAGCTCAAGGGGCTGCCTGTTGCTTTTATCTTCTTTTTCTTCCAGAGTCAGGATTAAATGCTCGAGGGATGGTAATTCATGTTTGGACTCAGATGTTTATTAATTCTTACCTATAGCACAGTCTCACAAGCTGTGAGATCTACAGCATTGCTAGCAAACAAACTAAAAATGACCCCTATCTCTCTCTCTACAAGGCCTTTTAAGGATGAACTGTCCAATTATGAAATGACACCTAAATTATTTTCACTTTTAACCCAATAACCAAACACCCCTGGCCCACAATGTGGATTTTTCTACCCAATTACAAAATCCCACCAAGAGCCATGGAGAAGAAGGTGAAAAAGAAGGACTCAGCCTCTGCCCTAAATCCTCCATCCTGCTTTATCTCTATTCCTATATTCTAAACCCTTCAGCTCTGAGTTTTGCACCCTGTGCTGTCACACACTTCTATCCAAACCCCACAGCCACAATCCCAGCGCTGTCACTCCATTCTGGAGCCTTTTCCACGGCCTCAGGTCAGTGCAGTGTTTGCTGGGGGTCAGAGCCTGGCAGCACAGAAAGCCTGGAATTCCCAAGATTCCAAGAGCTGCCCTCAGCTCCCACTTGGCTCTGAACCCACCACCCCCCACCCCCCCCCCCCCGAGTTCTGCATGGAAAAGAGAGGAAATGTAAATCAGACACAACTTCAAATGAGCACACGGGATCACAGGCCTGGTGTCTGCCGCTGTTTATGTTCCCAAAGCCGGCAGAGCGATGGGATTGGCGCAGTTGGGAAAATTTCTCTTGGCCGTGCCATCAAAAGCTTGATGTGCTCTGATCAGCTGCTCCTGGAGAGCAGAGTAGGGAAAATTTGAACCTGCTGGAGACTTCCTGGCATTGGGTTCAGCTGTGGGAGCCCATGAGAGTCAGGGGTTTAGGATCAGTGCAGTTCCTGCCTCAGGGGCTGAAGTTTCTGATGTTTCTGATGTTTCTGAAGTTTCTTCCTGTGCATTGCTGCCTTGTTGGAATTCTCTTTTTTTATTCCCTCCCGGATGAATCATCTTTTCCATATGGCTTGTGAGGAGGAACAATTTCTACCCAAATTTGTCTGGCTCTCCTCAAACCTTTAATTGCCATGGTTACCTGCCAGGGAGCCCCAGTGGATGCAACCAGCAGAAAATTGGGAAATTATTCCTCTTTCCCCTGGATTACAAAAATATCACTGTTGATCCCTTCTTCCCAAGGTTCATTTATCCATCGATTCTTATTTCTGTTCATCCTGATGGACTCCTGGGTGTCCACTTGGCAATATGGAAGGAAGTTCCTGGCTGGGAGCATAGGGAGGGGCTGGGATGGAATTCCCAGAGCAGCTGTGGCTTGCCTCTGGATCCCTGGCAGTGTCCAAGACCAGGTTGGACACTGGGGCCTGGGACAGTGGAAGGTGTCCCTGCCCATGGAATTGGATCAATTTTAAGGTCCTTCCCTCCCAAAACATTCCCTGATTCCATGATCCTACCCTAATTCCAAGTACTCCAGAGGCAGCCTGGACAATAAATCAGAGTTTCCGAGCTCCAACACTGGAATTGACTCAAAACACATCAAAAATCCGAGGCCTTTCAACCAGGGAATGGCGCAGGCAGCAAAAGGTTACTGAGAACTCCTGATCGAGCGGTGCAAGCTTAAATCCAACAAAACCAAAATTAATTCACTGCTCCCTTTAAATATGCATAATTCAATCTTGGAAAGGATAAAACATCGGAGAGCTAATTTGGGGGTTTACAGCCTGCACATCAAAGCCACACAAAGCCACAGGTGTGGAAACGCTCGTTATTCAGCTGGGTGATAAGCAGGTATCAATTACGTCCCCAAAAACTTTACCTCCACACACCCAAAATCCAGAAATTCTGGGGCTTAGGGGTGGCTTTGCCATTGGTATAATATTAGGTGATGGAAGAGGCATAAACTGAGTGCAATAAATGAGAATTTTTTACCATAATTAAATACCAGAAGTTGTTAATTTTAACTACATTTGAATGTTGGGGATGTCTGGCTGGTGAGCATTAAATCCTTTTGCTAAATAATACTTCACCTAAGGATGCAGACTGAGCATTTTCACCCAAATTTCTCCCTATGAAAGGAAATATTTTGATTAAGAACACATTTGCAGTGACTCGGTTTCTTATTTGTCATTATGAACGGAGGAAAAAAAGAAAAAAACATAGCATTTCCTGGCTGTGGGTGATGACAGCACTGCCCGATGGAGTAGGGATCTGATAATCCCAAGCTTTCCTGAGGCTGAGCCAGGATTAACGCTGAGCAAACCGGATTTCCTGGTCAGATAAGGGGTAAATCTACAATGGGAATGGGAAGCAGAGCTTATTAACAACTCGACAGAAAATCAGTGCTGTGCTGTCAGAGCCAGGGAGGTCACGGCCACCTGAACCCCTTTTGTCACCGAGTGACAAAATTATTCACAGCCTTTTGTGGCACCCTGGGCCTGGCACCTGTGGGCTGGGCCTGGCCCTCCTGAGGTCACTGTGCCCGATTCTGCTCCTGTTTCACGACATTCAGGTGTTCAGCGTCCCCATGAAAGGGTGACAGCAGCTGGACAGGAGCCAGGGGCGCCCAGGTGGGCAAAAGGCCAAAGGCTCCTGGGCTGGATCGGGAATTCTGTGGGAGCGGGAGCAGGGTCAGGGATTGTCCTGATTCTCCCCTGTGCTGGGCACTGTGAGGGATCAAATCCTGAGGGCAGCTCTGGGCCCCTCCTGACAAAAAGGACAGGAGAGTGTCCAGGGATGGGGACTCCAGGGATTCCAGCCTGTCCCAACCCTTTCCATGAAGAAAACCCTCCTAATATCCAATCCAAACCTCCCCTGGCCCAGCCTGAAGCCGTTCCCTCTCCTCCTGTCCCTGTTCCCTGGGAGCACAGCCCGACCCCCCCGGCTGTCCCCTCCTGTCAGGGACTTGTGCAGAGCCACAAGGTTCCTCTGAGCCTCCTTTTCTCCAGGCTCAGCCCCTTTCCCAGCTCCCTCAGGAATTCTCCAGCCCTTTCCCAGCTCCGTTCCCTTCCCTGGACTCGCTCCATCCATTCCCTCCAGATCCTTCCTCTCACGAGGGCCCCAGAACTCGGCACAGGATTTAAGGTCTCTCCACCCCTCCTGGTGCTCCAGCCCCTTCCCCAGCTCCATTTTTCCATCCTATTCCCCTCATTTTTATCACCTCCAGGGATGGTGACTCCAACACTTCAGCACGCTTCCAGCACAGAATTTTCTCCCGATATTCCAACTCCCCCTCCCTTCGTGCACCTTGCGGCCTTTTCCCCTTTCCCCACCTTCTAACAGGAGGTGCCAGAACCTGGATTTTCCCTGCTGTGCCCAACCTTTGCCTGGCTGTCTATTTATCCAAAAAAAGAGCCGGAGAAAGAAGTGGGCGGGGAAAAAAAAAAAACCAACTCCAAAGCAGCAGACAGCTCAAAGCTTCAATGGCTAAATCAAAGGTGTTTCAGCTCCATTTACTGCACGCACAATGCTGGGAATTCAATATTTGCCTTTTGGAACACGGGGTCATTCACGAGGCCTCTCTGTGACATTTGATTCCTCTTTTTTCCACGGAGCGAGGCTGGAATTTGCCCTGGGAATGCTGGCGATTGCTGGAGCAGCGTGAAATGTTCTTCATTTCATGCTCATTGTTAGAAAAGATATTTTTTTACCTGGGTACGTGTTTGTTCAGCATGGAGCTGGGAGCAGAGGAAAGAGGGAAAATGGGATCTCAGGGAAGAAACAGGAACAGCTCTTGGCAGAGGAACATTCCCTGACCCCAGACTTCGAGCTTGAAAATGCTGGGAGCGGCAAAAAAGAGATGAATAATTTGCAAAGATGAAGGATTTGCATCCCCAGCCCCAAAATTCCCAACACTGTGGGGAAAACAGCCTCAAACAGGGCTCTCTGCTACAGGAAAAATAAAAATATCGGCCTCTCCTCTCCCTCTTAGCCTTCACTTCATGGCTCGGTTTGTTTTACACAACAAATGGAAAAGATTTCTGAAAGCCTCACGGCCAGCAGAAACAACTGTGGTTTTAAATCGAAGATGGAAAGGAGTCGGATTTCATGGGGATATGGGAAGATTGTGGATGTCAGTTATCCACCAGTGTCTTATTTTAAAACTTGGAGGGAAGGGAATTACAGGGAAGGGAAATTTTGTAGGTTTTATTGGAAACAAAGAGATCTAACAAACATTTCTCAATGTTTTCCAGGTTTTTTTCCCCCTTAAAAAACTGGATTGAGGTGTGGGACATTTTGTGATGAAGGCTATAAGTAAAAATTGGGCTTGGATATTTGGCTTGGATATAAAATATGAAATATTTATATTTTACATAAAAATATAAATAAAAAGCTGGCTCGGATTCCCTGGAATTGTGCCTCTGTTGCACCCGGGGCTGCTGGAGCCTGAGCTCCCTTTTCCCTTCAGAAGCCAAATATTTCGGAATTAATTCCACATTTCATTCCAGTCATTCAAATGATTGATTCTGGGAATACTCAGAAGATAAGGATGAAAAGGCCTCTCCAGTTAACGGGAGCTGTGCCTTCGGAATTCTGCTCCACCAGAACACAAATGCAAAATAGAGGAGATTGTCAGAAAAAGCTGCATTTCCTTCAAAAATGGTCTCATTGGAGGGTGCTGATGTGTGAGATCGCATCCTCTACCTGAAACCCAAGCACTGAACGCAAAAAAAATGGTATTATTTTATGGATTTCAAACTGAACACTGGCAGATTTTATCTCATAAATTGTCTCATTTCCTTTCATAAATCCAGAATGTTCAGCAGAACGTTAAGAAAACTCTAATTTATTCCTATTTTTTTCTTTTTTTTTTCTTTTTTTTCCTTTTTTTTTTCTTTTTTTTTTTTTTTTTTTTTTTTTTACTGTGACACAATTTAATTTTTTTGGTTTTTTACCGGCTATTGGGAGTAAGAAAGGGATGCGTAATATTCTTTTTATCTCAGATATAATCACGCACTTCCACAGGAATAAAGCAGAATAAGCCGCCCACCACCCACAGAAATTATTTAAGTTGGGGTTTTTCGGTGAATATTTTTTTTTTGCTGTTAACAATTCTCATCCATGGAAAATATTTGGTCCCTCCAGCAAGACCTGACCTCCCTAAAATCCTTCAAAACCTTAAAAATCTGAGGAATTCAAGGCACCACAATCAGGCACGAGGATTCGCAAGGATTTTCCTTTGCTGTGGAATGGGAATGAGGGTGGAGATGTTGGAGAACATTTTGGTTTTCCTATGGCTTCTCCAAACCACGGCAATAAAACCCAGATCTACAAAGTGTCTCTTATAAAAACTCATCCATTTTTAAAAGATTTAATATCTGGATTATTAATATCTGATGTTATTTAACGGCCTGATCTCCTGAGCACAAGAAATCTTCTCCTGCCTGCCCAAAATTCCATCTTAAAATTCCGGATGCAGAGGGGTTTTATCCTTAAACCTAGGACTAGAAGTATTGGCTTGGCTTCCTCATTTCCATATTTTTTAGACACAAGAGAGCCAGAAAAGAAGAGATATTATAATGTATAATTATTCATGGAAAATATAGAATGTACTGAGCTGATCCGAATTTCCCCTTAGGTGGAAAATTGCAGGAACTCAGGGATGTGTGTCCCAAAAAGCCAGATGGAGCCACCCAAGGATTGTTGGGAATACTCAGTGGGAAAAACAGGATGTGGCTGGAGGAGAGACCATGTGGAGGTGGGAATTTTCTGGGAATGCCATCCCTGGTCTGGAATGAGGCTGGGAAGTGCCCATGGACTGGAGGAAGATCCAGACCATCCCAGAGCCCCAGAGCCTCCAACCCATCCCCAGGAACGTCTGGAAGAACAGACTCGGCACAAGAATTAATTTTTCCTCCAAGATATGGAAAACTCATCCCTAAAAAAGTGCCCCCAAATCCCGGGAGGAGCCCCCAGGACCCTGCACACCCCCTCAGCTGGATCAGCGCTGGAGCCAGCACTGGAGATCTCCCTTTATCCCACTCTTCCTTGTTGGAGTCCAGGGCATTCCTTTGGCTGCCCTGGAGGGTCAGGGACATGGACAGGGGGGTCTGGGACCCCAGCCCAGAGCCCAGAGGGACACTGGATTTGATCCCAGTCCATGGGAAAGGCTTCCTGCACTGCGGGAAGGATTGCAGGCCACAGGAGTGTGAAAGAGAGGAGTTTAGCTTATCACAGGGTGAGAAAACAGTAGGTTTGGGTTTTTAGCATGGAAGTAAATGGGAGCAAGATGGAGGATTTGGGGCCTTGTCTCCTGCTTCTTCTCTCTTCTTCCCTCACTCCATTTCAGCAGTGACGGTGGCACAAAGTAGTTTAAAGAGATTGGGTCAGAGCAGAGATGACCTGTTCAGTATAAGTGATAGGTATTGGCAAATAATGGTAAATAAAGAATACGTAGCAATTAGTATAAAAGATAACGACAGCCCAGTGAAAGGAGGAGTCGAGGAGTCACCAGATGCCCGAGCAGCTGCACAGACCTTTGTTGGGCACTGAGAAATTTGTAAGATAAGAAACAATAAACAAAGCGCGCAACCTTGGAAAATCAGAACCTGAAGACTCCGTCTCTTTCTTGTGTTTGTCTCAGAGCTTTGCAGAGGGCAAAAAGACTCTAAAACCACCTGAATCTCGGAGAAAGAACCGAGATTCCTCTCTTTCTTCCCTTTCATCCCACCCCTTATCCAAACCCCACTTCCATGGGCTCATCCCAGGAGATCAGGGACAATCCAACACCAATTCCCACACCAAATTTATAATTTATTGATAAAACTGCAGAATCTATTCCACATCCTCTGACTTTCATCATTCCTTCTCCACCACCAGCACCGACATTCCCACATGTTCCCTTATTGGAATGGGACACCACAGTGGGATTTCTCCTAATTTCATCCACTTTCCCTGGGTTCACCCCGGTATTTTTCTGGAGGGATAACCCCAAAAACCAACGGAGGCAAATTCCAGCTGAATCCTCTCCCTGTGAATTTATTTTAAGGTGGGAAAGTTCTGCCAGGGCATTACAATAGGAGAGAAATTACAAACGAGTCTTTAATTAGGTGTTTCTTTACAGACTTAATGATATTCCTGCAACAATTTGGGGCACTAATTGCTGCTGCTGTGCTCCTGCTCCTAAAAAAAGCTCAGGATAGGCTGCCAGGAGAGGGAAGCCACCCTTGGAGCGTGGCAGGTGGGTGGGCGGTGGGATGGGACGGGAAGAGAAGAGCAGGTGGGAATTCCAGGAGAGGAGCAGGAGCTGCGGAAGCAGAGGAGGAGAAAACAGTCGTGAGAGGAGCTCTGGGAAGCTGAGAGGCAGAAATTGGGGATGACACTGGAAAGACTTTTTTCGGGTTTATATATCAAGAAATATTTGGGAAGTTTTTTTTCCAGGAGCTGTGGCCCTTCCAGATTATTAATTTTTTTTTAATCTAAAAAATTATATTTTTTCATTTTTATTGATACTGTAAGGCAGGCAGAGGTCACTGGGCAGCCTTGAATGGCAATCCAGGAATAAAAGGGAAAGGAATCCTCAGCCAGGAGGACTTTTCTGAGGTTTATCTGTGGTAAGAATGGATTATGGAATATCGAAACAGGCAGGGAAATTAAGCTTTTCCACAGAATTTATGAGATAAAACATCCAGGTTAAGAACTTTAAAAACCAGGGAGAAATTTAAATTTACTTTTGAATATGGGATGTCCACTGGAATGTTCTTGGAAAACTCACTTTTGACTGCAGCCATCCCTTGCTAAGTGTACTTAACACATTGAAAATATTTTCTCAGGGAGAGGGGAAATATCCCGGGATTCCAGGATCCAATGGAAGGAGCATTCCCGGGCTCTGACATGGGATGGGTCATACCTTAACTACCTTAATCCCCTAAATCATCCTATTCCCAGAGTCAGGGGCTGTAGCTTTGATCCCTGCTCCATCCCATTCTTTCCCATCCCAGGGAATGACTCCAATTCCATCTTCTAATCCCAAATTCGTCGGGAAATATCCACAATTTCACTGGGAAACCAGCTGGATGATAGCAGGGCCAGCAAAACAGTTGTGAGCTCACTCAGATTGGGGCTCCTCACTTTGGCGGATAGTTTCTCCCCCAAAAGTTTGGGAATGGGCAATTAAATACTCTTCCATCATTCATCACAGGAGCTGGGGATGGACCTGGAAATTCTCCAAAATCCAGTGGGAGATGGATTCCTACAACCAGCATAAATCAGGTGTAAATCCAGTGCAGATTTGGATACTCGGGGGGGGGGGAACTTTCACCGGAATAAATATTGGATTTTAAAGCCTGTTCCAAACTTTACCCACAATCAGAGAAAACAGAATTTCTCAACCCAAAATTAAACCCAGCACGTGAAAAAATCGGAGCTGTTCAACCTTTCTTTGTTCGGTACAAGGGATTTTCTCACCATTTTCTGTGTTTAGAGGGAGTTTTTTTTATCATCTCTGGTGCACTGAGAACCTGATGCTGTTTTCACAAGTTCAGCACAGGAAAAGCAGAATTAATCTCACGTTCCTTTTCTGAGGAAGTCTGAGCTCATTTTTGTCTCCACAGCTCTGACAGAGCAGAAGTGCGAAGAGAAACCAATTCTGATCGTGCCTTTGAGAGGTAATAGGAGAGGAGGAAAATGGAAAAGAGAGAAAACAGAAAGAAAATCATAAATGTCGCTTTATCTGGTGATTCCCAGCAACTGGAGGGATTTTCCGCTCTTTAATTAAGCACTTTATTAATTAAATAAACACCAATAATCCCCACACTGATCATCAACGTGAAACTACATTGATTGTTATTATTACAATTATTATTACAACATCAATTATGACATGGCCCAAATTAAACCTTCCAAAATGTTAAATTCCAACTTTGGCTTTGGGATCTTGCAGGAAGATCAGCCCCTACACAAAGATGCTCCAAAAACCTCCCATGGATTCTGTCTCTCTTGGATGAAAGTTTTCCCATTTCAATTGTCCTGTGAATTTCCTGACCTTAAAAAGGGATTTTTGATGCAAATTCTGACCTACTCAACATAGGAAGGAGCCCAGGGTTGGGCGAATGTTGGAGGCTGTACCAGGATGATTTCATCTCCATGACCTGGCCGGTAGAGGAGGTTATCCTTGGGAACAGCATTCCTGATCTAAAGCCCTCTGGCAGTTTTGGAGTTGGTATTAACAAGCCTTGGACTGGGTCCCTGCAGCCTCCGGCATTTCTGCAGAGCTGGTGGAAAGGAAAATGGAAAAGGTCCAAGAGTCCTTCCGAGTAAGGAAGAACTTTTAAAAGCTGAGTTTAGTAGAGGAATAACTGAGGGAGACAAACTTTTTAGCTGTGTGGATAAAACAGGAATGGTTTTAAAACAAAAGAGGGTTGATTTCGATTAGATTAGATTAGATTAGATTAGATTAGATTAGATTAGATTAGATTAGATTAGATTAGATTAAACAAAGAAGACATTTGATACAATGGAGGTGGTAAAACACTGGCACAACTTGGAACTGTAGAATCACCTGAGTCATAAAATCATGGGAAGTCCTCCAGTGCCACCCCCACCATGGGCAGGGATATATTCCACTATCCCAGGCATGCTCCAAGCCTCATCCATCCTGGTCTTGGACACTGCCTGGGATCCAGGGGCAGCCACAGCAAAACTGGGAATTATATTCCTGGGCCTTCCCACCCTCATAGCCAGGAATTCCTTCCCAATATCCAAACTGTGTCTCTCCTTTTCCATCTAAAAGCCATTCCCTGTGTCCTGTCCCTCCATCCCTTGTCCCCAGCCCCTCTCCAGCTCTCCTGGAGCCCCTTCAGGCCCTGCCAGGGGCTCTGAGCTCTCCCTGGAGCTTTCTCCTCTCCAGGTGAACATTCCCAGCTCTCCCAGCCTGGCTCCAGAGCAGCTCCATGGTCTCCACATCTTTCCCAGGGCTCGACAGAGTTCTCCATCTCAATGTGAGAAAAGTGAAGCAAAACAAACATCAAATAAACTCCTGGAGGATCCAGGTGAGGTCACTGGGCAAACAGAGGAAGTGCTGCGGGTCATATCCTGGGAAATTCCCAGGACAGGTCTGAGCACAGCAAATTCTTGAGGACACCACCGATCCTGAAATGGGGAGAGCTTTGTGGACTCAGGAATGTGGGCGGGAATTTTCATCCCATATGGACCAACTCTTGCTCTCCAGTACGAAGCACCCACAGCTCCCTCATGGAACAACAGAGTGGGAAAAGAGTTGAGGGAAGGAGGGACAACGTTGGGGGAAAAAAAAAAAAAAAAAAAGGAAAACAAGAAAAGACCTTAAATTTCCCTGATAAACGTCAACCAACTCATTCCTGCCACAACATTCCTCAAGCACAGGAACGTGGTTTGCTTTTTCCAGCAATTTCCAAGCCAGAGGACTCCCGCTGACCTTGATTTGTGTCCCCTCTTTGTGTAACGAGCCCACTTTGAGCCTGACCACGCTCGGAGAAAATGAAGTGCGGCCCCTGCCAGGGTGTTTATATTTAGACATCCTCGAGGCGCAGAGCAGGTTGCTGATTTTCCGTGGAAATTCTCTCCCAAGACAAATGGATCTGCATCAGTTTCGTGCGGAATGATTAAACCCCAGCCTTGCAAGGGAGAGTATGAGCAGGGTTTAACAAAGCTCACACCAAAACCCAGCTTTGCAGCAATGACTGCAGCCAACCCAAGGGAATTTGACTTTATGCTGCTTGTTTTCTCAAAAAGGAGAAGTTTTAAGGGAAAAAAAAAAAAAAAAAAGGAATTTGGGCCGTGTTCCCTGTGAATTCTTCATTTGTGGTGGAAATTAGGACTTCAGGCAGCACACGGAGGAAAAACCTTATGGATTGCTATGCTTTTTCCCATGGCTGGACAGAAGCAATTTGGGGTAGGAATGACTTCGGTGGGAGTTAAGCAGAGTTCAGGACTGAATCCATGTTTTTTCAGGCATGCTGGATCCAAGGAAGCAGCGCGGGGTGAAGCCAAGGGCATCTTGTTTTCATGAATGTTCTCTGTGCTGTTGCTCTGCTCTGCTCTCAAAGCAAAAGTTCCTCTTTACTTTTTTTGGCAACACTGGGGAGGGAGAAACACTGAAATTTTCAAATCTTCAGGGCTTTAACAGCAAACAGCGAAAACGCAAGGCTGGGAAAACATCTCCCTGCTCCCTAAATGACATCCCTGCAGGGCTGGGATTGCAGGATTCACCTCCATCCCATGGGCAGCTCCTTCCGAGGAACAAGATTCCCGAAGCTTTCAAATCCTCATTTTCTCCCTCCTCATCCAAGATGACACTAATGGAGCAACGCTCAGGGCAGGGAAATTGGTGCTCCCTGTGCTCCCTGAGCCTTCAGCGTGGCCACAGCTGTGTGAGAGGTGGATTCCACTAATGGAGTTCCCTTGTTTTGTGATTCCAGGTTGGATAAATACACAGGCAGGATTTCTAATCCAACACTCGCCCCTGGCCCCGTTGGAAAATGCCGAGTTCTGCTCCCCAGCTCCCATGTCCATTAACTCACTCCCAGCTTTGTTCCTTCCCATCTGTGGCTGTGCTTTCCATCGTCACTTTTCCAGCTTCTGGTGCTTCCCGGGCCTGCTCCAGATGGAGCAACACAGATGGAGCCAGGGACAGATGGAAAAGGCCTCTGGAGTTGGGAATGTGTGATAAGGCCATGGATGAGAGCTGAATTTGTATACCCTCGGTCCTGATTTTTCACCACTCTCAGCCTTCCATGGGGTTGATCCCAACCCCAGTGATCCAGATCTGATCTGCCCTGTCCTTATCCAGCTGTAGGTCCTGACCTGAATCCTATTCCCAGGCAAATCATGGATGAACATGGAATAAATCTTTCCCTCAAGTTCCAACAGGAACGTGGAGAATTTTGCACCATTCCTTTCTCGTGGGTTGTGTTTTCCATGGAATTGTTCACCACAAATATTTCCTGAATCAGGTAAAATGCAATTTTTGATGATAAATTTGACTGGATATCAGGTTGGATGGGGCCCAGACCCCAAATCCCAAATCTGGGATACTGGAAGGTGTCCCTGCCCATGGGAATGAGATGGGATTTAAGGTCCTTTCCAACTGAAATCAGTCGGGAATTCCACCCCAACATCACAGCAGTGACATGGAGACCTCAGTAAATCCAATCCCATCCCAATCCGTCCTCTCCTGCATCCCCAAGGATGTCACAGCTTGAAACTGGGAGAAAGGAAGAATTGTGGTGCCATTTTTCAGCTCAATCCAAAGTAATTAAGGCTCATTGATGCATAATTAATATGCAGTTGAATTCAAGGGGTTTTTTTTTCCAAATACGTGTTCCAAATACGTGGAAAAGCTGATCCTGAACCGATATCAGTGAAGGAAAATTGTCACCAACCATTTTTTCTGCTTCCAGCCCAATCCCAAACAGGCTCAATCCCGATGTATTTGAGTGACAACAAAAATAGGATTCCACTCCCCCAGTTTTTTGGAGGTTTATATTCATTATAGTTTATCCAGGAAAAATTAAACACAGATCTGATGTCAAAACATGCAGGAAGTCGATGTGGTCACAGGACAATGCTGTCCCAGGAAAATAAAGAAAGGAAGAATTGTGGTGCCATTTTTTCCAGCTCAATTCAGAATAATTGAGGTTCACTGATGCATAATTAATATGAAGTTTAATTGAAGCATTTTTTCCCAAATCTGTGCTCCAATTCCAAATCCAAATATGTGGAAAAAGTGATCCTGAAGTGTTATCAGTGAAGGAAAAGCGTCACCAACCATTTTTTTGCTTCCAGCCCAATTCCAGTGATTCCAAACAGATTCAGTTCCGATGTATTTGAGTGGCAACAAAAATGGGATTGTACTCCCTTCCCTTTTAGGATTTTTTTTTATTATTATTCTTTATACAGTTTATTCAGGAAAAATTAAACATGGAATTAATGTCAAACCAGCTCAGCTGATTTATATTTTCCACGGATTTCGCAGACACTCCGTGAACCCCCGCTTCCTGAGACAGCACCTTTTTATTTCTGCATGAGCAGAACTGTCATAAATCCTGATTTCTTTCCTCCAGGCGAATGAAATGTGACCCAGGCAGTCAAATGCCAGCTCCTCTTGTCTATTTTCAGTGTTTCAGGTGTGCACCCATCGCATTTTAACACTTCACAGCGTTTTGACTCTGCTGGAATTTATTGTTTCAAGGGGAGGAGATGGGCCTGAGGAACTCCGAGGCGTCTCGGTACCAATGGAGACAAAATAATGGAAATTAAATGGTTGCATTCCTAGAGGAAATTTTCCATTAAAATTGAAAAATGGATGGTGAGAGGGAAGTTTATCCAGCTGCATCCTTAGCTCCATGGGAGGGGTGGAATCCCATGATTTTTCGCCAAGATGAGTTTTCCCACCCAAACCATTCTGGGATTCTCTAATCCAAAGGATGAGGATAATAAAATAAATAAATTAGGTTCCAAACATGAGGAGAATCGATACTTCTCCGTCGGGAGAAGCAGAAATTAAATCATCACCTCCAGAGTTGATTTGGTTTCTAGAGAAACTCCTTGAACTGCAACGCCAGGGAGCCGAGCCGGTGAATTTGCTAAACCAGGAGATGAACAATCTGCCCTGGGAGCAGAGCAGGAATAAGGAATATTTTCCCTTTTGATGGACCCAGACATTGCAGTTCCCTTCCCACGGCCCTGTGATTTACGCTCCTGAATGAACTCGTTGATCTCAGGCTCCACCGAGGGGCCCTGGAGGCTCCAGGTGGATCAGAGCTTTTATTTATCACAAACACAACCCAGGAATCAATTCCTGCCAGGAGAAAGCTCTCCTTGCAAACGTGAGAACAGCATTAAAAGGAGCTAAAGAGCCCCGGGAGAGCTGGGTTTTCCTGATGAATTCCCTGAATTTTGAAGTCCTGCACAATTCCTTTATTGCCCAGGGCATTCATTCAGGAAAAAAAAAAAAGAAAATAAAAGAAAATACTGAGGTAAAAACCAAAATAATCTTTCTTTGTTGGGATTTTATGTTATCCGACAGTTTGCTGGGACGATTCATGCCCAGAATTTCCAGGAATTCCCTCTGACCATGGTGTTGGGTCAGCCTCGGTGTGCAGAGTGGATCCAGAGACTCTCTCATCTGGGAGAAATCTGGGAGAAATCCATGCCCAGAATTCCCAGCAGGATGAGCAGAGCAGGGAATTCCTGTCTTGGACACTTCCTGTGGCCTCTAGTTTCTTCCCAGAGTTTCTGAGTTGCACTAATCGAGTGCCTGCAGCTTAATCCGATCAATTTCCTTGATGGATTTCAATATCAGATCTTGGAATGAACACCAGCTCTCCCTGTGGTTAATGCAGCACCTGAACTCCAGGGTTCTCTGCCTTCTCCCAGGAGACTGAACTTCAGAAAATCCCGTTTAACTCTCCAGTCTTCTATGTTAAATATGCAAGTCCATGGAAAGCCAAGGATTTTCTGAAAGCTTCCCATTTTGGAATCAAAAATTTTATCAGGATTTTTGGGGTCTCTTCAGGGTCACTTCAACCACAGAAACCTGTGGAGCTGAAATAATTTTTTTGGATAATGTTTACACTCCATTGCAATTAAAAATCAATCTTAAGAAGTCAAAAGTTGTCAAAAATACTTTTATTTGGTTAATTCTCTGAAGGAGAGAAAGAATTATCCCTCCAGTCATGGAAAACAGGGAAATCTCCTTGCATTGACATTGGAATAGAAGGAATTGCATGGGAAAGACTGACTCAGAAGGGCAAAATCAATCCATTAATTACAAAATTAATTGCACTCATCTGTCTCCTTCACAGGACTGTGGGGTCCGGCCGCCCAAACCCCTGGAATCACTCACGCCATTCCTGGCATCCAGGAATTTGGGATTTTAACAGTTCCCATCAGAGGTTACCTGAACCTACACTTTGAACTCAGTGAGAGCTCATAGGCTGAGAATGAAAAATGGCTCTTCCAAATGGGGTTTGTCCCAATTTAATGGAATTATTTGGAATTCACACTTTTAATTAACCTCTGCCAATCTCCAGGACGACAATTCCGCATGTCCCAGTGACACATCCACAATTACTTCCTTATCTTCTCCCGTTGGCTCCTCCGTCTCCTCACTCCGAGGGTTCAGGGAGTCACTGCCAAACGATCCATCCTGCCTTCCTCCATGAGGGAATGCAAGGAAAGGACATGGAAAAGAAAAACTCTGAAGCCTTTGTGTGGTTTGTAGGCAAAATTAACTCCAACCATTCCAGAACAAAGGGAATTAGAAGTGTTCTTGGATCTTTATATTCCGATCATCAGACAGTCAGGAAATCATGGATTATTTCTCCTTGATATCCAGGGATAGGGTCATGGAGATGCTCCAAGAGTTCTGGAAAAGGGCTGGGAATGTTGGGAATGTTCACCTGGAGAAGGGAAGGATCCAGGGAGAGCTCAGAGCTCCTTGCAGGGCCTAAAGGGCTTCCAGGAGATCTGGAGAGGGACTGGCACAAGGACACAGGGAATGGCTTCCAGTGCCAGAGGGCAGGGATGGATGGGAGATTGGGAATTGGGAATTCCTGGCTGGAAGGGTGGGGAGGGTCTGGGATGGAATCCCCAGATTTGCTGTGGCTGCCCCTGGATCACTGGAAGTGCCCAAAGCCAGGTTGGACATTGGGGCTTGGAGGAGCCTGGGATAGTGTAAAGAGTTCCTGGCATTGCAGGAGTGGGATGAGGTGGGATTTAGGGTTCCCAAAGCATTCCAGGGTTCTCTGATTTTTATCCTAAAAACCACCTGTGGGATAGCAGTGAGGAGGTCTTCCTAAAATAACCATGTTTAAATAACCCCCACTGATTTACCTCTTTCCAGCTTTATATTTATATTCATATTCATGTTCACATTATAATGTTAATAATGTTTATCATGCTCATAATGTTTCTAATGTTTCTTATGTTTCTAATGTTTATATTTATATTTATATTTATATTTATATCTCTGAGTTTTCCAGGACCCAGCCTCTGCTCCCATTGTTTAATTCTCTCTCCTCATTGGGCCAGGATCTTATTTCACCCTTAATTTGTCTCTTTTCAGCTTCCAGCATCTGGATTTGTTCCAGATGGGACTGGAAGGCCCCTGAGCCCATTATCCTGATCCTTATTCCCTGTTCTGCTCAAGTCATCATTTAGGAGGATTTGTTCCTCCTAAATTGTGCTCCTGTTGCTGCCAGGACCTCTTTTCCCACATTCCCAAATTTTGGTTGATTCCAGAATGAGCCTTGTTTAACCCATTGGTTTTCCTGGAGCTGCGGGCAAAGGAAAAAACTGCGTAATCCCGTTTTAATTCCAACAGCACCAATGCAAGAGGAACAATTCCCTCCTCTCCCATAATTTCCTTTATTTGTGTCCAAGGATTTCTTCCTCCGTTTCCCAGAGAGGTTTGATCCCTCTGATTTTCCATCACCCACTTTACAAGTCCCGCTTCCCAAAACAAGGTTTTCCAAAGATTTTTTGGAGTCCAGGATTCTGCAGAGTGTCATTAAATCACTTTTTTTCCTCTCTCTTGCCCCCTGACATAAAACATCTTTATCGGTGGATTGCCCTTTTATTTTGGTTAAACAATCACCTTTATCTGAAATTCCGTGGTTCTCCATGTTTTCTGATGGAGAATCCCGGCAGAAGCTGGGTTAGAAAAAAAACAGAACTCAGCCAATTTTCCTCCCATTCCCACCAGCCACATCCGCATTATTTTGTTTGCTGCCACTCTCCATGAGTGGATTTATCTTGAAATGATGAGTTCAGAGAACAAAACAAATATCTGAAAATATTCTTTTCTAACGAGGTATTCGTTTCCTGGAGTTTGGGAACTGGCAAAATCCAGGAATAAATATCCTCTGTCTCCAGAATTAGTGAGGGAAAACAAAGCTGGAGAAGCAGCCTTTGGAATCAGGGGTGCTTGGAATATTGACATGGCATCGTGCTCATAACGTGGGGCTGCAAAATGAAATAAAAGCTCCCTTTCAGGGGATAAAAATTAGTCTGGAGAAAAATTCCAGCCTTGGCACAGGAACGTGAGAATGGCACAAGAAAAGCACTTTGCTCTCCAGAATTCTGGTTTTTGGATCAGCCGCCAAGCCGCTTCTCTCCTTGCTGCCAGCGGATTTTTCAAGGCTTCTCCATGGGAAACCAGGGCTCTGCCTCCGGAATTTCTCATCTAGAGAGGGATCAAACCTTTTCCTCCCTGAGTTTTTCCCCAAACTTGGCTCCTCTTCTCCCCTACCTCCACCGAGGGTCTGGTGACCTTGATGGGAATTTTTTGGTAGCACAGGATGGGCAAAAATTCCATTTTGTCCCACAGGTAGGGATCTTTTCCATCTCTTTTTGGACTTTATTGCTGGAGAATTACCCAGGGCTTGGACAGAGTGACAGCAATGCCTAGTCCCAGCCTATTAAATGTATCCCTGTCAGCCAGGCTGAAGGAATTCCCACCTGGATTCTCCTGCTCCACCACACCCAGGCACAACTTTGTCCCAAACTCCAGAAAATCCCTCTTATTTTGGTGTCACAAACAGAGAATTTTGCAGTCCTTTGTTCCTCTCTCGTTTTGCCTCCTGTCCTGGGCACACGCTCCACGTGTTCCTGTAATTCCCAGCTCTGGAATTCGCCACAAAACTCCTCCCTCAGCATTTCCACAGCGTTTCCCTGCGATGTTCCCTTTCCATGGGGCGTTTTAAGATGTTCAGGATTTCACAGGAGCTCAAAACAAAGACGGGGTGTTCCCCCCACCCTGGGGTTGCTCTGCTCTCCAGAAAAATCATTTCCCCCTGCTACCCTGGTTTTTCTGAGTTTTTTAAAGCCTTTTGAATTTCATAAATGGAGTCAGATCTTTTAGTTACTGTACAATATTAGAGCAGTTTTCTACCTTTTTCCCACACATGTAACATAAACAAATCCTTTGTTTTTCATTCCCTGTCCTTTGTTTGTATATTTCTAACCTGAAAACAATTGTAACTGACAGTTGGTCTGGCCATTGGGCTGAAAGGTGAAAAACCCCAGAAGTCAATCTTCTGCTAGACCCACAAATGTATAAAAAGTAAGAAATAAAACAAAGAGGCTCTCCAGCTGTCTCAGCTTGAGCCAGACCTCTGCTCTGCAAAACCTCTTGTCTGCGTGTGGCTGCTTTGTGTGTCTCTGTGACATCCCCCCTTTTTTTTGCGGCAGAATTCTGCTTTTTCTGGAGAACCGGCATCCCCTTAGTCTATTTGTGTACAGATCTTTAATCCATCGCTAAATCCTAACTGGATTTCTTCCCAAATCGCTGCTCTGGCTCAGTAGATGAGGTGCAGGTTCCAGGTGAGCAGTGGTGACCCCGAGGTCAAGCTGGATTTTGTGTCAGCCTGACCCGAGCGACTCCAGCCGTCAATCACCACTAAATGCGGTCAGCTCCGTCTGGAGCCGCTCAAAGCTCTCCAAACCATTCCTTTATTTCCAACATTTCATCTTGGAGATAAGGGCCGTGCAGGCGGCCTGGCTGTGTGAACCCAGAACTCCCCAGCCCTGGGCTGATCCCACACTGTGGGAAGTGGGGAAAGGGGAATTCTGCCCCGCTTAGGTGAGACCCCACCTGCAGAGCTGCTCCAGGACTGGATCCAACAGCAGGAGGACGTGGAGCTGCTGGAGCAAATCCACAGGAATCTGAAGCTCCAAGAGCTGAAGCCCCTTGCTCTGAGGACAGGCTGGGAGAGCTGGAGAAGGGAAGGATCCAGGGAGAGCTCAGAGCCCCTGGCAGGGCCTGGAGGGGCTCCAGGAGAGCTGGAGAGGGACTGGGGACAAGGGCTGGAGGGACAGCACACAGGGAATGGCTTCCAGTGCCAGAGGGCAGGGATGGATGGAGATTGGGAATTGGGAATTCCTGGCTGGGAGGATGGGGAGAATCTGAAATAGAATTCCCAGATTTGCTGCGGCTGCCCCTGGATCCCTGGCAGAGTCCAAGGCCAGTTTGGACACTGGGGCTTGGAGCAATCTGGGACAGTGGGAGGTGTCCCTTGCCATGGCAGGGGCTGGAATGGGATTTAAGGTTCTTCCAACCCCAACTCTTCTGGAATTCTCTGATCCGATATTTCCTGAACTTCTCCCTCTCCCCCTCTAATCCAAGACACAAAAGCACCTCCTGCACCCTTTTCTTTCCCACTTTTTTTCTCTCCCATGAAACCTCTCCGGACACGACTCCTTCCTTCTCCCTTCCCTCCTCGCAGATGTGGAGTTCAGTCCCTGAGCTCAATGTGATTTATGGGCAGAGATAAAAAAGGGATTTAATCATGTCCATGAGCTCCTCCAGCAATGCACCCCGACATCCTCTATTAACTGCTCCTCTCCAGACATTTTTCACGGATGGTGTCCAATCCCTGGTTCCCAGGCATTTAATTACTCTCCCTTTGTTAGAAGATCCCACTAAATCTCCTGATTTATGCCTCGCTCCATAAATAAGGCCTTTCCCAGTTGCTTTATGATGGCACAAATTTGTCGGAGGCATCTGCACGAATTTTTATGGGATTGAATCGTTTGCTCCACATCCTTGTTCCCGGTTTTCCTCGTGAATCAGAGCTGGGAATCACGAAGCACCATACAATTAATTACTCACGGTGGCAGCCTCTGTGTTTTTTATTTAATTTTCTTTTGAGCCCTAAGGTTGTAAATGCTCACCCACGAGTCATTTGGATTATTTGGAAAATAGGATTACAGCACCGGGCGAGATTTATTTGGGAAATTCCTCGTGGATGAAGCGAGGGAGAAGGTCAGGAAGTTCATTAAAGCAGATTAATGGAGATCAAGTGGGATCTAATCAGACTGGGAGCCTGGAGGCCCCTGGTGCTGGGGCAGGGACATTGTTCCCATGGATCATTTGTGTCCCTGCTCCAGGAACGTTGGGAATGACAGCAGATCCATCCTTTTTAGCCACTCCAGCCGCTGATAAATGAGTTCCTGCCCACAATTGGCATACTGTCACGGAGCTGAGGCACTGCTCCAATTAGTGCTCCCCACGGAGGGAAGGCAGGGACAGGCCCTGCCTGCAAAGCACCGAGAATTCCGGGCTGCCTCATTATCCGGCTTCTCCACTCCACGGCCTGCTCCAGGGAACAGCCTGGATAGCAATCCTGCACCGGGAGCACTTCACCTGCGTGGGATTTGCAAAGCCAAGGCTTGGGAAAGGAGCAGCTCCAGGGAAGTGCCACTCAGGAACAGGCTGGGCAGCGGATGCTGGGCAGGACGAGCAGAATTGGCGTGTGGGGAATGAATTCCTCCTTTTTGGCCTCCATCAACTATTCCAGGATCTGACTATCCAAGGGAATATCGGTGTGCGGGGAGGAGAAGCAGATGGAAGATGGAGTTTGATAAGATTTGTGAATGAAATTATAAGCTGGTCAATGTCCAAACTAAGACAGGGGTTAGAGACGTGTCTCCAGGTTTAGGCCTAGGTTTAGGCCTAGGTTTAGGATCATCTCCTGGGGGTGAGGTGAGACTCAGTGTAAATCCCCTTCCCACTGAGTTCTCCCTTCCAGGCACATTAATTCCAAACAACAGGAATAAATCCTGTGATTCCCATTTCTCTTTCCAGTGAGATCCTGGCTTTTCCTGCTAAAGCCTGGCTTTGCTAGAGCTGGGGGAAGAACCCAATAAACCCCCAGCACAATGTTTTGAACACCTGGTTTTTGTGTTTCCAACTTAGTCTAGATGCTGGCCAACAAATTTGGCTCCAGCTTTAGTCTGGGCCCCCACGTGGGCCTGAGATTCCTAAAATCTTCTCTCAGATTCTCAGGGCTTCAGTTGACTCCCTCCCACTCCTGGAATATCCCTGATTTACTCCAGCTGAGCACATAGTCCAGCCCATTCATAAAAAGTAAGCAGGTAGTAATTAATTTTAATGAATGCTGTTGATGCACGGTCTAATTGTTTGAAATTCATCAAACCCAGTGTTTAGAGTTTAATGCAGAAATTATGTACAAGGCACTGTTAATAAAATCATTACAAATTAATTTAGCCCCGAACCAGCAAAGCACTTGCACATGGATTTTCTGCATGGAATGCTGAAATGCATTCCCTGAATCCTGATTTTTAAAGTCAGAATTCCTTACACAGACTCAAAGAGGAAAACTCTTCAGGCTTGTGACCTAAGGGATCCTGCAGGGATCTTTGCTCATCATGGAAGAATGGAATAGAACTGCGGAGGTTGGAAAAGTCTTCCAAGGTCATCAAATCCAGCTTTTGATTGATCCCCACCCTGTCCCCAGCCCAGAGCTCTGAGTCCCACCTCCAGGAATTCCTTGGACACCTCCAGGCCCTGAGCACCCTTTCCATGGGGAACTTTCCATGGGGAAATTCCTGCTGCTGTCCACCCTGAGCCTCCCCTGGCCCAGGCTGAGGCCGTTCCCTCTGCTCCTGTCCCTGTTCCCTGGGAGCACAGCCCGACCCCCCCGGCTGTCCCCTCCTGTCAGGGACTTGTGCAGAGCCACAAGGTTCCCCCTGAGCCTCCTTTTCTCCAGGCTCAGCCCTTCCCAGCCTCCTCAGCCTCTCCTCCCATGAGCGTCTCTCTAAACCCTTCCCCACTTCCACTGCAGCTCCCTGCTCCCTTTTTTCCCTGCTCCAGGAATGGGAAGGAGGGATAGAAAGGAGTCATTTACAGGCAGGGAGACTTCACTGCTCCACTTTTTCCCCCCACTCCTGGTGGATTCCCTGTTCTGTGATTTATAGGGAAACCCTTGGCTGAGAACCTCCCTGAGGATACAGCCATGGGCAGCCCAATCCTGAACTCCTCACCACCTTTTGTCTTCTCCTCACATCCCTCTCATCCCCACATTTTTGCTGATCCACCCCAATTTCCCAGGATCAGATCCCTCTGATGCCCTCAGGGCTCCTGCCTGGGCTCATCTTTATTCCCTCCCTGGTCCCTCTGACTCAGGGAATCTCAAGGTATGGATCAGAGATCCGGTTTATGCAGATGACATGCAGATTTCTGGGAAGTTTATCCCTAATTATCCCTTCTCTTCCCATGTTTTATCAGTTCATCTTGAGGACATAGAGGCCATTTTTTTTTTTCCAGTCTATATTTAAAACTCAAATCTTAATTCTTGCTCTCAGGCATTATTTTTTTCTCAAAATCTGATTGAAATGATAACACTTATCTGGGCTAAGATAGCACAGGGTTCATCCCTTCCCCTTAGGACAGGGAAAAAAATCCCAAATCCCTTCAAGAGCAATTCCATCTTTGCTGCTACGCCAGCTGCAGACCTGGAAATTCAGGTTTATTTAACCCACAATAAAATCCCAAAATAATAAAAACATGGAAATGTATTTTCCCCTTCTCTCTGAGGAAAAACCAAATGTTAAACTGGGATTTCATAGTTGAATATGCTCAAAATAAATTTTAGGCAATGTGTGTTAATTGTTGTTTCAACCCTTTCCAATAAAAACTTGGAATCAGGAAAAACCACAATTCCTTCCAACTCAAATATTCCATCTAGCCACAATTCCAACAAAGATTTTCAATTTTTGTCTTGGTGCACGAATCCCTCTAAAATGTTATAAATTAAGGCATCAAACTCTGTACCTTGTTCCAAACCAGCTGCTGAGCAACATCCCAAAATTCCTGACTCACAGGATCCTTAAAAGTTTCTTTTTTCCTGTTGAAAATGCGATGAAGTCAAAGGATTTATTTGGCAATTCCAGGTGCTGAAATAAACATGAATCCGAAATTTAGAGTCTGCTCCGTCATGGTCACAACTACAGGGTCATCGCTGTATTTGTTTAAAACTGGGAATTCCCAGATGAGGTGCCCAGTGGATCTTTTGGGAACATCAATAATCGGATTATTTTTTAAAATTAGGTAAATTTTCCTGGCCGAAATTGCAACAGGTGGGACCTTTAAAACTAAATTACCGAGGAGCCCTGAGCATCAAAATCAGCTCAGGATTTAATTCCAAGAACATGAGTCACTTTGCCAGGGAACTCTATTATTAAACTGAGGAGGTTTGGCTTTAGAAAGAACAATATATTCTTTAAAAAAAAAACAAAAAACCCCACGTTTAGGAGTTGTTTAAATCCCTTTTTTTTTCCTCCATAAAATTTCCAGGTTTTTACATCTATCCTCTTTTCAGAGTGGCTGCAACCCTTAAGCCCAAGAGAGCGTAAGATAATGCTGTTGCAAGAACAATTTGCTGCAAATATTTGGAAAAGCTGTTTGTAAATTAAACACCAGAGCGAGCAAAAATTATTCAACCACATCCAGGGCCTTTCATTTTTCCAGGAGAAATGTTCCACGCCTTCTTGTGGGACTGAATTAATCAACTAATAAATGAATGGAAGAAAGAAGATCATTAAGAATTCCTTTTTCCTCCTGATTAATGTCAGGATAATTCAGAGAGGATGGGAAAGATGAATGGAGATCCACAAAGCTGCCTCAACCTTTTCCCATTTTTTTTTGTATCCCCAGATCATTAAGAAGTATCCGTGGAGAAAACCATGGGCGGGGTAAATCAGCCCCTGTCCCTTGGCTTGGGGGAGCTCTGCTGATTTCCTGGCTCCCGAATTCCTGTTTCCCACTGCCTTGGGTTCAATGCAAGATGTGTTCTATTCCCAGCTGCGGAAATTCTTTGGGGAAGTGTTTCTTTCTTTACCTCTTCTATGAACGCATCCCTCATAATTCCAGAGGGGAGAGTTCGGGTGTCTTCTGTTCATGGGCAGCTGTTAATCCAGCTGTGTCACTGCTCTTTATCCCTTCCAGGACCCCTCCTCCCTGCAGGGATCTCTGCTGTTCCCTGGCCCATCCAGGCTCACGGCAGGGCTGAGACAATTCCATCCTCCATCGGGAGATGCCGCAGCCAGGGCAGGAGCCCGGCATTCCCAGCTGGATCACAGCTGGCACTGGGAACAGCAGCACAGCCCGTGTGCCCTGGATTGCCAGAGGAACCCCGGAGCCATCTCAGCACCACGGGAGCTGCAGAGGAAAACTGCCCCTGCTGCGGGATCCCTGCTGCCAGAACCACATCTGTCACTGCAGGAGGCTGGGCTGGGCTGGGACCAGCGCCCTGAGCAGCAGCGTGTCAGCCTGCGCTCTCACCACCCATGGGTTTGTTTGTGCCACTGCATTTGTATTTTAATATTCCCAGTCAAGAACTGTTATTCCTGTTCCCATATCTCTGCCTGAGAGCCCCGCAATTTCAAAATTATGATAATTCAGAGGGAGGGGGTTTGCATTCTCCATTCCAAGGGAGGCTCTGGATTTCCCTGGCAGACATCTGTCCTTCCAAACCAGGACACCCACAAAACAATATTTTATGAAACAGCTGAGAGAAATGTCATGGAATTTGTCAAGCATTTTGTGGATGTCCCATCCCTGGAAGTGTTTGAGGGATTCGGAGCAATCTGGCATAGTGGGAGGTGTCCCTGCCCATGGCAGGGGTGGAATGGGATGGGATTGAAGGTCTGTTCCCACCCAAACCATTCCATGAGGTCCCACAAGGCACAGGGAACACCTCCAAGTGAGGGAATATAACGGGAAGAGGTTTGGAAGTTGTCCCGGAGCAGGAATTGAGGCCAGAAGGAGTTGTGGTTATTCTGAAGGCTGATCTTTGTTAATCATCACACCTGCCTTGGAATTCTGATCCAAAATCCATGGAAAACATGGGAGGAAGGTGTGTCTGGGACATCATGCCCCCCTGGCACTGGCTGGGGGATCAAAAATTTCAAGTTTTTGGTGAACTGGAAGTAGAAAACTTTTGGAAGGTTGTGGTTCCACCAGACTTTGGGAATGTTGGATCATTATCTGTCAGTGCCCTGCAAAGACAGAATTCCCTGGAAAGGGGCACCCAGATTCCAGGGCATCCCCTGGATTTTTTCACACAGCCTGAAAGAGAAAAACTCCAAAGAGCTCAAGGAAATTATTTCCCTTCTAAAACCCTCGCTTCTTCAACTCCAGGCAAAATGTGGGAAAAATAGCTTTTATTTATCATGCTGTTTCTGCTCTCCAAATTAGGCGTTGGAATTAAAACAAAACCTTTTAAAAATTACCAAAAAATATATCTTTGGACTTAATTTTTTTTTTTCATATTTTTTAACCTGAAAAACAGACCAGTTTTTATTTGACTGTCAGTTCAGAGGCTTCCCTTGTTCTTCATGTCCGAGATTTTTCCCAGGAAAAGCTTTTCCTCTCGCTTGTTTTTGGAATCAAAGTTGAGTTTCCCTTTCTGTCTCCTGGCTTAAGCAGCAGCAACTTCCAGAGCAGCAAATTCCAAGAGCCTTGTGGAGCAACCGAGTCAGATCCAGCAATATTTTAATCCCTTTCCCAATTGTGTGACAGCTCCTGAATTTCTCTGGGGTTTGATACTTTCCATTTCTGTCCTTGGAGGAATATGAAACTGCCTGAGAAAGGGAGAGCTGCATTTAATTGGGAAAAAAAAAGAAAGAAAACGGGAATGCTCGGTGAGGATTCTGTTCTAATAAAGTGCTACAGAAAAAGGGGTGGAATTTTTAACTTTATTCAAATCCTCTGCTCTAAAAATCCTCGGAGTGAATAAATTGCCAGCACTGCAGCAGAGGGAATTCTTGTGACCTTGAAGCAGCAAAACCCCGAGAAAAGGCAGAAAAGGAATTCGGGGATTGCTTCAGGAGCGGGTTTGGATGGAGAACAAAATATTGGCTGATCCCTGAGCAAAAGTCAGCTGGGATGGAAAAAAATGTGGGAGAGTCTGGAAGAGCAGCTCCCATCCAGAAACACAGCCTGGGGCTGGTGGTAGGATTCCTGCCTCATTCCATGAAATCAGCAGGAAAATTGAATGGTAAGGGCAGAGTGGAGATGCCTTAGACCTGGAAACTTGGAATCTGCCTCTTTCCCAATCCCAGATTTTCCTGTTCCTAAGGCTAGTGCTAACAGGAGGTGATATGAGGTGCCCTAAGATGTTTTGTGTTGTGACTTAATTAATGATGTCCAATTAATTGGGAAGTATATGACAAAGGGACTCTGTGTCACCAAAACCTTTGGGAATGCTGCTTCCCGGGATAATCCTTCCAGGCCATGATGATCTCTCAGCCAACCTATGGGGAGACATCCCGATGTGCAAATAAACAAATTAATTAGCAAAATTAAAAACCCTGTGTTGTGCAAGGCTTAGATCCAGAAAGTCACCCAGGTGTGGGACCAGCCCAGCTCTAAAATTCCCTTTTTTCTTCTTTATGTGATGGGAAAATATTTCCTTTTGCACCACGGGAAGATTTTCCTGGATCCTGTGCCAGAGCTGGAAAATTCCATGGGGAAATTCAGAGTGGGAAGGCTTGGAAGAGCAGTCTCTGCCCACCTCCCAGATAACTCCTCAAATGATTTGTCCAGTTGGTGTCCAGCTCCTCAGGACTCCCAGAAAGGGCTTGGATTTCTTCATCCCTACCAAATTCCTGTGAAGGAGTTGCATCATCATCCAAATCCTGCGGGGAAGGATTGGATGAAACACTGGCTCCGCATGGATACACCTGGCATGGGAACACCTCAGCCAGCAGTGCAGGAGCTTGAGGGGCTCAGCCTGGAGTCTGGGAAGGGAAAATGGCCTTTCCCAAACCTCTGGAGCTGCTGGGATGGTGGAGTTGGCAGAAGGAGCAGTTTGGTGTCACTGTCACTCCCTCATCCCACTTTTTTTCCATGGGATGAGAACGGAGTCACAGCAGATGGTGGGACCCAGACCAAAAAATCCCCAGTTTAACATCCGTGGAGCAGTCCCGGGAGCTATAGAGTCAAGTTGTCCCTTTTCTCCCAAAATATAGAACCCACAGCAACCACCAGGATCTCTAAATATCCCTGGACACCTAAACCCAATCCCAGCTGTTGGGCTGGGATTAGACCAGGCACAGCTCTAAACTCTGCTGGTTTTAAAAATCCACATCAGCTGCTCCATTTCTTACCAAAATTTCCAATCCAGCCTCAGGCTGAGGAGCTGAGAAAACTGGTGGAGCGGGGGAGAGCTGGATTACCTTGGGAACAGTGGGATGGGAGGGAAGGAGCACTTCTGGAAAGCCAGGAACACCAGGCTGTGGTTTTGGTCTTTGTGGGAAAGCTCCTGTACAGAAAATCCTGCTGAAAAGAGCCAGTGTCCATAAAGGAGACAGAGGAGCCCTGGAATTTCATTCCAATAAAGGAGATGGTCCCCGGGGGTTTTCCCTCTTGAGGTTTCAGAGTGCAGCCTCCTTTTATCCCAAATCCCGCCGGCAGGTTCCCTCTTCCTTCCCCCATTGCTGAGGCACCAGGAGGGTGCGGCCATCCCGAACCGCCTGCCCCGTGTTCCACCCTTGGAAATGCGCTTTTCCCCCAGAGTTCAGAAACTCCGCCTCGTGCAGCCCCCTTCGGCCAAACTGTCCGGGCTCTGGAACAAACCCAGCTGGAAGTTAATCCCAAAGTTCAGGAACTCCCCTTTGGCTGTCCCAGGAGCTGAACTGTCCGGGCTCTGGAACAAACCCAGCTGGAAGTTAATCCCAAAATTCAGGAACTCCCCTTTGGCTGTCCCAGGATCTGAACTGTCCGGGCTCTGGAACAAACCCGGGCTGGAAGTTAATCCCAAAGTTCAGGAACTCCCCTTTGGCTGTGCCGGGAGCTGAACTGTCCGGGCTCTGGAACAAACCCGCTGGAAGTTAATCCCAAAGTTCAGGAACTTCCCTTTGGCTGTTTCAGGAGCTGAACTGTCCGGGCTCTGGAACAAACCCAGCTGGAAGTTAATCCCAAAGTTCAGGAGCTCCCCTTTGGCTGTCCCAGGAGCTGAACTGTCCGGGCTCTGGAACAAACCCAGCTGGAAGTTAATCCCAAAGTTCAGGAACTTCCCTTTGGCTGTTTCAGGAGCTGAACTGTCCGGGCTGTGGAACAAACCCAGCTGGAAGTTAATCCCAAAGTTCAAGAACTCCCCTTTGGCTGTCCCAGGATCTGAACTGTCCGGGCTCTGGAACAAACCCAGCTGGAAGTTAATCCCAAAGTTCAGGAACTCTGCTTTTGCTGTCCCAGGAGCTGAACTGTCTGGGCTCTGGAACAAACCCAGCTGGAAGTTAATTCCAAAGTTCAGGAACTCCCCTTTGGCTGTCCCAGGAGCTGAACTGTCCGGGCTCTGGAACAAACCCCGCTGGAAGTGGGAACAGACACTGAGCCCCATCCCAAAGCCGTTCCCACCCAAACCCTCACCCAGGAATTGTTTGTGAGGACATCAGCGCACACCTTTCCGATCAATCCCTCCTCTTCTCATTTCTCCATTTGTCTTCACAAACCCTCGTTGTTATTAACTCCACCTTTTCTAACAGCCTGGTACACTTGAAACGCCTCTTCCTGACTTTTCCAGTCCGGCCCTGCAGCAGGCGTGGGCAGGAAATCCAGGGAAACAGCTCAGCCTGGAGCAGCCACTGCCAGCTCCTGCCAGCCCATAATCCCCGCAGTCCCTGGGGATGAGCCGTGGTTTCCTTGCCTCCTGCTCAGAATCCCAAATCCCCGGGCTTTTCGGGACCTTGGCCCGGGTGTGGTGTCTCCACCCGCCCGTGTCCGGCTGTCCCGGCGCTGTCCCTGCGCTCCCGCTTGGATGTTCCGCACAGCAAAGTCCAAAGGCGGCGTCTCGCTCCCTGGGTTCCCGTCCCAGGGATTTCGCTGCCCCAGGACTGCGGCCGCAGAGCGCTCGGAGCGCACGGCGCTGATCTCCGCCCCGCGGGGCTGAGAACTGACGGGGTGAGAGCCCCGAGCATGGGTTGGAAGGGGAAGGATCGAGCGTCTCCTCGGGGTTTGGCTTCACTCGTGCCCGAGCCGCGCCCAGGGCATCTCAGCTCCCGCCACCAGCTTCCGAAGGAGTTTCTTTATTCCTCCACTGCCCCTCTCTGTCCGACCCCAGCTCCGAGCGTGCCGGGGCTGTGGAGATCCCGCTGAATTCTCGGAGCAGCCGCAATCCCCTGAAGGATTGCCCTGGAAAATGAGTCCCCGTGTCCGAGTGCAGGGCCAGCACAATCCCATCGTGCAGAAATCATTTGTTAACGATCCCATGATGGCTGAAGTGACCAGAAACGCCTCTGGCTGCCCTGCCAGCCTCACCCCACCACCAGAGGGTATTTGGAGCCCTCTCGGCCCCATTTGGCTGTTCCAGGAGCCAGATTCCGCGGGTTCTGCGACAAATCAGCTGCTGGAGGTTGGTAGGATCCTTAAGCCCTGTTTTAAAGACGCTACCACCCATCAATTGTTGGTAAAACACCAGCGCGCACCCTCCCTATCACCCCCACAATCCGATTTTACACCCAGATTACACCTCCAAACACAAAGCAGACAACTGGCAGAGCGAGCCTCGGGCATTTAAAAACATCTCCCGTTGCTGCGGTCCATCAAAATTCCCTCGGGGAAGGAGAGTGGGAAAGAGCAGGCACTTGTGCGGCAATTTTAATCAGGCAAAACCGAGATAAGGGACTGATTACAGAGTTATTGAGCTGATAAAATCCTGACTGGAGCTTTGTAATCAATCAGCAGCCGGCGCTCATCCGTGGAATAACCAGACGGCGCATCTGCCTTTCCCTGGATGTTTATAAAGCGCTCGTGGAGGAGTTGTTTACCTTTATTAGCTTGATTTTCCATAATTAGCTCAGCTCCTGGGAGGATTTTCAGCGCCTGGACTGACACCTGGGACAATGGACACCTGTTTTAATCAATGCTCGCTTTCTTCTTAATGCCTCAGGGAAAGGATAGGCGGTTTGGGAAGAGAAATTAAAGGATATATTGGAATTATCAGTGATGTTCTATTGAGATAAGGAGAGCAGATCCAGGCGTGCAGATATCCAAATCCCGGATATCCCAAATCTCAGGGATTTGGTGATTGTACGGCGTTACCTCAGTGGAGAGGTGATTTTTGGCATCACTGATTATCCCAGTTTTCCTCTGGTTGTAGGATCCGTGGATGTATCTGAGGGACTTTGGGAAAATCTTGGAATTTCCGACTCCCTTTATCTCTCTCCCTCCACACCAGATTTTGGCAGCAGCGATGAGCACTCCACACCTCCGCAGGTGGATTTGCCCACTCTGGCTAAAGCCAAGCAGGAATTTCTCTTTCCAGCAGGGTTTTTCCAGGAGCCAAACTGGGTTTTTTTCTGCCCAATACCAAAACTTTTAATAGGATAAAGATTAAAAAGTTGTCTCACTAAAAATCGTCTTGATATCTCAATTATTCCTCCTAATATGTGAGCCTTGCCCCGTTTTTGGAGCAAGCAACCTGGTTTTTGCAGCTGCAAATTTTTTTATAAAAGAGAAAAGCACCTCAGAGAGGAAAATCCCTCATGCAAAGGCTGGTCCTGTCTCTCTGCTAATTAAAATAATTCCGCTGATGATGCTCGTTAGGCCTTCAAGAGCCTCCCGAATGCTGTGGTCGCCACAAAAGGCTGCATTAAGAAGGTGCTGATTTAGAGAGCAGCTCTGTGTCTTATTTACCGGGGAGAAAACGGATCATGAGATAAAATCAGCAGCTGAAATCAAGCAGTGAAAAGAGATAAAGATGCACACGCAGGTTCAGCTCCAGCCAGAGCTGCTGCTGACGGGATCTTTAATTCCAGGACCACATTCCATTGTCATTCTCGGCTCCGCTGCCTCCTTCCTTGCACAGAGAGCAGAGGCTGCTCCCTTTAATAAGAGGGGGAAAAAAAAAAATCAATATTTTGCTTTCTGGCGTTGTTCAGTGCCTCGTCTCACTCCTTATCTACTTGTGGGATCTTCAAACTCTGCTCCCAAATCAGCTGGAGCACATTCCCATTCCATTCCTCAGGGGTGGTTCCACAGACGGAGACCAGCTCAGGAATTGAAAGCTTCCACCTCATGTGGAGCTTTGAGACGCCAATTACAGCACTTTAAGCCTAATTGGGATGATTAATCCGTTATGGATCTGATTCCACAGGGAGCTCGGGATGCTCCAGACCTGTGCAAGGCTGCCACAGGGTCACAGGGCAAATCCCAGCTCCTTCTCATGGGTATCCAGGATGGATAAGGGAAAAATGATCGGAAAACGATTTGGTTTTCCACCTGTGGCAGGCGATTATTGCTGCAGCACTTTGCCATTAATCTCCTTCATCCTTCCAGTTTTTCCCAGCTCAGGGATGAGGGCGAGTGTGTGTGTGGCGGGAGCGGCCACAAATCAGCCCTGCCGCTCCATCCATCGCTGCCCCGAGTGGCAGCCGCTCCGTGCTCCCAGAATTCCCTTTTCCTAAACAAAACATGGACACTGAGCCACCTCCCTTAGTGCCAGAACGGCTTCACGTTCCATCCACCGCTGAGGCAGCGACGGAAGGACAATTTGTCCCTCGCTCCGGAGGACAAATGGAAGTTGTGTCCAGACGTGGTGGAGGTTGAAGCATTCCTGTGGCAGGGAATGTCTTCCCAGATGGAAAATCGGCCCTTTCTTGTCTGAGAGCAGCAACAACCAGGAAAATCAGAGGTGTTGAGTGCCTTGAAAAGCTTTCATAATTAAGGGGGTTTTCCTGTCTATCTCCAAGGCATTCCTGATATGTCTCTTTCCTTGGATGACCTCTTTCCAAGGGCTCGATTCCAGGTCCAAGGAATGGAGTGGAAGGTGTCCAGCTGATTTTTACCTGTTTCACTCCAGACCTGTCTTCAAACCATCCTCTCCTGGCAGGAATCTGAAGGTCTGAAGAGAGGATTTATGGGTTTTGAGGACCTAGGGATGATGTCAACAGTTCCTTCTGTAGCTGTGGAATCTGGGAAAAAAACCCAATGGGATCTCCTGGTAACAATGGAGAAACTTGGAACTGGTATCTATTCCTCACGCAATGGGATCAATCTGTCCTGGCTTCTGGTCTCTAAAATTCAAGTTTCTAAACAAAACCACATCTCCCCCATTCCTTTGTGTGGCAGTGACTCAGCTTCTGGGTAGCTGATCCAGCAAAAACTGGGATAATCAGGAATGACTCACTCTCAAGATGCTCCAAACAATGGGGTTTTTTTCCTAAAGAATCTCCAGTCCATCCCATAAAACTTCTCTGGGCGGGGTCATTTTAGACTCGGACAGTGATGAAAATCATCCGCTGTGTTTTGCTCGCGTCCTTGCAGATTTTCCAGTGACTGTTGTGAGAAAATCCATTTTGGGATTACAGAAAACCCATTTAAAACTTCTCTGACACCTCAATAGAAGGAGGATAGATTTAGGTGGGATATTGGGAAGGAATTCTTGGCTATGAGGGTGGGGAGACCCTGGTATGGAATTCCCAGAGAAGCTGTGGCTGCCCCTGGATCCCTGGAAGTGTCCAAGGCCAGGTTGGAGCTTGGAGCAGCCTGGGACAGTGGGAGTTGTCCCTGCCATGACAGGGAAGGGGATGGGATGATCCTTAAAATCCCTTCCATCCCAAACCATTCCCTGATCCCACAATTCACCACATCAAACTCTCCTACAGTTTTTGTCCAGAGCAGGAATACGATCCCATAAACTCAAGGTGTTCTTACCCTTGTTGTGTCTCAAGGAAAAAGAAATGCCCAGGAATTTCGTGACCTCTGGGATTGTGGCACAAAAATCGCCCATACTGAGGACATTCCTGTTCGGATATCCCCCGAAATACTCCTTACTTCCCTTAAAGAAACTTTGATGTAGGATTTTTTTGTTTCGATGGGAGCTAAGCTTATGCTGAGTGCATTCCAAGGGAAATGCTCAGAGTTTCACGGACCACAGAATCATGGAATTGATGAGGTTGGAAAAGCCCTTCCAGAGTATTGAGTCCAAGCTGTTCCCAATGCCCACCTCGTCACCAGCCCAGAGCAGTGAGTGCCACTTCCAGGAGTTCCTTGGACACTTCCAGAGAACTTTTCTCCAGGGGATGCACAGGAGGGATTTTCCCGGCTGGTCCTGGAGCTGTCACATTTCCATTCCCGTTAAATGTCGCAAGGTCTCTTTATTCCCCCTCTTTGCTATTCCCAGATTTTGGTTTTTCCAGGGAAGGAAATGAGTGCTCCACACCACGTAACTCTCCCCAGGAGCAGGAAAAGTTATTAATTTGGGAAGTTCTGAGAGCGTTCCAATCACGGAATGTGCACAGCCCAACAGGGAATGCGCGGCGCCCGGCACCAAAGGTAAAATGGTGGCATTAAGTTTTTTTATGGCATCAAGTTTTCCTCCCTGGCATGTGTTTTTATGGATAATATTTACCCACAATCCCGTTATATGGACCACTCAAAATGGAATTGATCATAAAGGAGGATGATAAAACTCATTAATGCAGGAATCACGGGGATCGTTTCACGTCGTTGGTTCGAGTTGTGCTCAGCCTAAGGAAACAACCCAGCAACAGAATGAAATCATCCTTTCCTCCTCCTGGGAGATTATCCCGTGATCCCATCCCAGAACTTCTTCTGTCTGCATCCCTGCTCGTTATCCCGTCAGAATTCTCTTTGGTGTTACATGATAGAATTTCATTCTTAGTTTTTTTAATAATCCTTTTGTATTGAAGAAATGTCAGACAAACCTCAGGAATTTTGATTTTTTTTTTTTTCCTCTCCTCTTTCCTGCTAAATATGACCTTCCACAACTTTCCTGGGAGAATCCCGTTTGTTTAAACTCCAAAATCAGGCATTTGCTTCCAAAAAATCCAGCTTCTTGTCCCTGCCGAACCAATGTACTGAGCAACCTTCCCAAAATCTCTTCATCATATCCCCTCTGCCTGGATTCCAGGTGCCCATCCTGGGTATTGGGGTGTTTTCCTGCTCTGATTCAATGATGGAAATTGGGAATTATTTTAGACTTCTGGAAATTTTTGAAGCTGCTTCACCAGAGGGGTTGTTTGGTTATTTTTATATCTGAGGAGCTGGGAGACAGAGCTGCTGGAAAAACCAGCTCCCATTAAACAGTTCAGGAGCAATTCCAGAGCAGTCGGAGCCCTATTAAGCAGTTGATGAGCTCCGATGTGAAATGCTCCTAAATGAATTGTTACAAAGTCACAAAAATCTGGATCCAAATCCTCAGTGCTGGGAAAACTCAGCCAAATCCTTCTGAACGGATGCACGGAAGCCTCCAGCAAAAACAGGGAGGTGTGTCCGGAGAGCTGCTCCTGGTGGGATTTATTTGGGACGCAGCATGGAAAGGGCTCCGAGGAGCCTCGGGATTGTAAACGGCCTTGGAGAGGGGAGCTGTGGCTTGGAAAGGAGAAAAGCTGCTTATCCTGGAGTGGGAATAACTCAGGGATTGGGGGAAGGGAGGCAGCTCAGGGAAGAGCCTGATCTGTGAATGAAAGCCCTCGAAGCGCTGCGGCTCCTTCACGACATAAATTCTGACTCACTGACAGCTCCAGCCTTTTTTCCTGTTTTTTCTCTCTCTCTCTCTATCAATTTTTCTCCCCGTTTTGTTTTGTCTGCTTCAAGCAAAGCTGTTTTCTGCCTCAAATCCTGCTGAGAACAACGCCCGTGTCACGCTGCTGGGGACGCACGAGTTGTCATCATCTGTCACCAGCGTCTTTTCGTCTCTCCGAGCTCTCGCTGCCCCTTCTGCTGCTCCCTCTGCCTTTTGATCTTTCCACTTTGCTGTTCCCTCTGAAACGCTCAGACATCTTAAGCGAGCAATATCCAGAAAGAGAGAAAAAAAAAAAAGAAAATAAAAAAAGAAAGGAAAAAAAAATTAAGTGCTTTGATTTATATCACAGGGATCCATGGAGATGAAAGAGGAGAGTCCAGGGTTTCAGCCCAGGAATGGTTAAAGAAAATAAAGTCAGGGACTCAAGGGAAGGGAAACGACTGATGAAGGAAAAGAGGGCTCTGCCCCTGATTATAAATCCAGTAGGATTAGAATCCTGGGATTCCAGTGTTGGAGCTGAGCAGAGGGATATCCCTGAATCATTTTCCTGGCTGCCCCATGGAACAGAAATCGTTGGATTTCACCTTCTTTTGATCCCAATAATTCCTGCTTAGGTCGTGTGGAACTGAATCCCAAAGATGTCGAGTCCCTGAGGCGCTGGGAGAAGGGGCACAAAGCACATTAAGAGTTCATTGATGACCCTTTGTTTTAATATCATGGCAGCAATGACAGCACAGGGGGAAGGGAAACCACGCTGAAATCGCGGAGAAAATTCCTCCTAATCCATTGCTGCCTTCTCCCCCTTTCTCTGAGTCAGCAAGAGAATAAAATCACATAAAATTCTTAAATATCCACCGCCTAAAACCTTCTTTTAACAGCAGAGTTCCAGCTTTGTGTTCTTCAAGCACAACGTCTCCATCACTGTGGGGAGAAACACAAAATAAACACAAAATAAACACAAAATAAACACAAAATAAACACAAAATAAACATGAACTAAACACAAAATAAGCACAAAATAAACACAAAATAAACACAAAATAAACACAAAATAAACACGAAATAAACACAAAATAAACATGAAATAAACACAAAATAAACATGAAATAAACATGAAATAAACACAAAATAAACACTCAAAACTCACCTTTAGCTCTGCTCCTCTCTCCCAGGTGGGGCAAGGTTGTTGCTGTTCCAGGGAATTTCTCTTTCCAACCACCTGGAAGGAGGGTGGAGCCAGGGTGGATCGGGCTCAACTCCCTGGGAACAGGGACAGGACAAAGGAAACGGCCCCAAGTGGCGCCAGAGCGGCTCCAGTTGAATATTCTGGAAAAGTTCTGCAGGGAAAGGATTTCCAAGCTCAGGGCAGTGGTGGAGTCACCATCCATGGGAGGGTCCAAAAAGCTTCATGGAAGGTTGGACTTGGTGATCTTGGAGGTCTTTTCCGACCTGAATGATTCTGTGGTTCTGTACTTGAGACATTCCAGCACATCCCAACTCTGCGAAAGAAGAAAATTCCTGGGGAAAAAAAAAAAAAAAGGGTAAATTTTCATTGTTGTGTGCAGGATCCTTGGGCCAACATGGTTTTGTCTTTCAAATTCTTGGAAACTGAGGATCACCAGTGCTCTCACCAAGATTTTTAATATGCACAGGCAAAAAAAAAAATCTGTGCGGAGCTCCCTGTTTCCTGTCCCTTGGGAATGCTTGGTGAGCTCAGCCTGGGAAAGGAGTCAAGGTAAACTCAGAAATAAAAGGGGAAAACTCAAATGGAAAATGCACATCAAGGGCAGATTGGGGCATCCCGCAGACCAATCTCACTGCCCACCCCAACCTGAAGAACTTCCCAGAGTCCCTGATGCCATTAATTTTCCAGGAAGAACTTCTTTTCCAAGTTCTGTGGGAAATAAATGGCCTTTGGCATAAATCCCGGTGCAGGATTTCATGGAACCACCTCACTTCCATCTTTTTTCATCTATTTTTTTCCTCTTCTTCAATGCAAGAACCAAATGAGAAGTTTCGAGTTTTTTTAAGAGGAGATGAGGGAGCCTTAAAAATGATCAGTCAAAATTGTGCTGTTTCCCAAATTCCCACTGAAGTTATAATGAAGCAGAATTTCATTCCCAAATTATAATTGCCGGGGACATTTTCATTTTCAATGGTTCTTGATTGATTCTTTTTCCGATGGAAAATGGGAACTACAATGGACACAAACTTTTCCTGCAGAATTTTTAGAGTAAAGAAAACGGCTTTGTTTTGGACCATCTTCTGTATTGTTGGGATCTTCTGGATTTTTACTCCAAAAAATGGGGATTGGTGGCAGGTTGAACTCAATCATCCTGGAGACTTTTCCAGCCTCTGGGATTCTGGGATTTAAGAACATAAATACTTGTAGAGAATTAATTTTGATAACTCACAGGGCACAGCAGAACAGTCGTCCTAAAATCCTCGTGGAAAACCAAGGCAGAAGGAGAATGGGAAAAAAAATCTTCTGCCTGTTCATCTCGGTGGGAAGAGGCACCAGTTCCCAAATCTTCCATCAAAACCCATATTCCTGCTGAATTCCCTGGTGGAATTGTAGCTTTTTTAACTGTGGCTCCACCAAACCCGCGCTGATCTGAATTGGAATAAAACCAGCCCTGAAAATCCTCCAAAATTCACTGATCCTCTTGCTCTGCTCCGAGCACCTCCAAAAGATTTCCAGGAATGGGGAAAACATTTGGCACTTCATGAAATCCTCGAGGAAACAGGAACTAGCAGGGGGCTGTTGAGTGATGAAGCAATTCTAATTGGGTTAATTAGGAGCCAGAGCTTATCTTTGGTGGATTCTCACCTTCCTGTTAACGGCACCAATCGAATTTAGGTAAAACACGGGGAGAAAATTGCCTGGCTGGATGGGGAGTGGATCACGCAGCTCATGGAATTGTTCAGGGGCTGGTTAATGGGATCTGTGGGAAAAAGGGACACAAATCCCCAAAAAGCCGCCAAGACTCAGAGCTGCTGCGGAAGGAAGGAAGGAGCATCCTTTTCTCTGGGAGTTGCTGAGGGAAGCGAATTCCCCTCTATTCTCTGGTTCAACTCCCATTTTCCTCATCTTCTTCCCAATTCCCTTTTCTCCTCGTTCTCCTTTGTCCCCACGGATCCTTAACTGTTGTTTGCCCCTTCCTGGATCATTCTGCCCAAATTCCCAGCACCTTAATCCCGAGCCTTCTCATACCAGAGAATTCCCGAGGGGCCGTCCTCCTCATCTGGCATTCCAGTGGCTTCTGGAAGTGTCCAAGGCCAAGTTGGATGGGGCTTGGAGCACCCTGGGATAGTGGAAGGTGTCCCTGTCCGTGGAATGAGAAGGTCCCTTCCACCCCAAACGCTTCTGGGATCCTAGCAGGGTTAATTACGCAGATTAGGGAGCAGGTGACAATGAAATCAGGAGAAATCCATCTTGCCTTGTCCAGCCCACAGGAATTTTATTGCTGTGAATTTGTGATGGAAATGCAGTCCCAGCCCTGGGAATGCAGGAAAGGAATCAACAGGAAAAAAAAAAACTGTGGTGGCAGCACTTTGCTGCCTCTTATCAAAGGCCAAAGAATTTCCTTTGCTGGTTTAACACGGGGTTAACAAAAATTCCTGGGATCCGTGTGCCTTCTCCATCTAAATCCCGCTGCAACTAAAGCCACAAATCCAAGTATTGCGTTCAGCTAAAAGAACGCTCCGGCATCACCTCCGGGAGCTCAGAGGAATTCACAAACAAAGCCAAGCTCAGCGAATTTCCCCTCCTCGCTTAATGACGACCTTGAGGTGCTCCACTCCAACATATCGGGGGATTCACCTCATCTCCCGCAATCCCAGCCGTCTGGAATTTTGAACATTGTGTTTCCAGGTTGTTTTGGGTAATTAATTTCCCCACGCAATCGGAATAACTGATTAAACTTAAACAAATATTATCTGTAAACCAGCCGTGGGAGTTGCTGTTCTGCTCTTGGTTTTGTTCATCACAAATTAATATTAAACACTGTCCTAGGGTAACTTTATGATGCTTGTATCCCCAATTGCCTGTTCTGTTTGTGCTGTATATTGAGTCCTGTGCCTTTAAGACTGGTTCTAAGAGCAAGGAGAAGCGCGGAGTTTGTTTTGAGAACACTGCCTGACTCCTCCACATTCCTCTCCAGACGGGGTGTCAGCAGAGGCTTGGAGAGACTGCAGGACAGAGATCTTTTTGCTTTTAGTTAGTTTCAGCTAGCTAGGGCAGAGAAGTTCCCTGGACTGTTTTTTTCCTTTTTCTTGGAACTGTTTAAACCTGCTCTGGACTGAAAACCCAGGGGAGCACTGGGGGCTGCACCTGCGGCCCACCGGGGCCTGGAGCTCGGCATTTTCCAGCAGCGCCGGAGGGACTGGGACTGAGGAGAGACTGAGAGAGAGCTGAGCTACACCCACGGCAAGGACTTTCTCAATTGGCCATCTCACTCCAGAACGAGAGGTTTTATTGTTTCATATTATTCATTCTTTATACTTGTATGCCCTTTATTTGTTTAGTAAAATAGGTTTTTCCACTTTTCTCCACAAAGGTTTTTTTTTCCAAACTAGTTAGAGAGAGGGGCCACTTAGGTTTGCTTCCCAGAAGGATCCTATACAGGGGTTTTCCCCCAAATTTGTCTCCAAACCAGGACAAACACAAAATCCCGAGGTGGCAGAGGGACAATCGCGGGGGGGATTGGAATTCCAGGCTCTCAGTGGTCTTTATTTTCCTGGCAGGATCTTTCATTGACCAGATTATATTGACTCAGCTCCTTAATGTATATTATATTATATTATATTATATTATATTATATTATATTATATTATATTATATTACGCTATGTTATGTTATGTTATTATGTTATATAATATGATATGATATGATATGATATGATATGATATGATATGATATGATATGATATGATATGATATTATGCTATCTTATATATCATATCATATCATATCATATCATATCATATCATAGTTTGGGAGATAGAGATAGATAGATAGATAGATAGATAGATAGATAGATAGATAGATAGATAGATAGATAGATAGATAGATATAAAAAAAAAAAATAACCACGGTGCTGCAGAACCACAGCACAGTTTGGGTCAAAAATAACCTTTAAAGATCGCGTTGAGGCGTTGAGGAATAATTGGATTGGAGCATCTTCCCCTGTGGAGACAGTCTGGGAAAGCTGGGAAAGTTCATCCTGGAGAGGAGAAGGGTGTGTGGAGACCCCACAGCAAATTCCAGGATCTGAAGGGGATGCAGGGAACAGGAACTGGAGTGACAGGACAAGGGATTGGCTGCAAACTGGAAGATGGGAGATTCAGGTTGGATGTTGGAAGGAATTCCTGGCTGCGAGGGTGGGGAGTCACTGGTACAGAATTCCCAGAGAAGCTCTGGCTGCCCCTGAATCCCTGGAAGTGCCCAAGGCCAGGCTGGACATGGCTTGGGGCATCCTGGGATAGTGGAAAGTTTTCCCTGCTGTTCCATGGGTCAGGGTATCTCCAGTGCACATAAATTCCCTTCAGAAACCTCTTCCTTGTGTTACTCCATGAAAATCCCACCAATTCCTCCATCCACTGCGCCTCATCCAAACACCAGCCTCGGCTTTCTCCACCCTGGAAGCCTCCATTTGCGGCCTGGCACGTCAGGGATCACTGGGATTTATAACAACATCATTCAAGAGGTGTTTATTGGATTACAGTCCCACTTGGAGCCTTTTCAGTCATTCCAGGGTAAATACTGGATCATCCTCGCAAGGAGCTTCCAAATGAACGCGTCTGCCAAACTTTCTGCCTGAGTACAAATCCTTCGCTGTTGCTGGGGTGTGCGGAGCTGTCACCCCAATTCCATGAAGGGAATGCAGCCCCAAATATCCAGAATTCCTACAGCAGCTTCCAGATCCTAGAGGACACCTTTATATATATAATTAGGTCATTTTTTCTCAGCTGGACCTGGGAATTTTTAATGCTTGTTTTTGAGCCTGATTTTACTATTTTTAGGAAGATATTTGTTTGACTGTTTTAGGAAGGGATTCTTGGCTATGAGGGTGGGGAGGCCCTGGAATGGAATTCCCAGAGAAGCTGTGGCTGCCCCTGGATCCCTGGGAGTTTCCAAGTCCAGGCTGGATGGGGTTTGGAGCACTCTGGGACAGTGGGAGGTGTCCCTGCCCATGGCAGGGGTGGCACTGGATGGGATTTAAGGTCCCTTCCATTCCAAACCATTCCATAATGGGGTTTTTTTCCCCAAACCTAACACTGTGGGATTTTTCTTCCAATATCTGAAGGAGGTTTCTTTTCTCCTTTCCTCTCCAGACTTCTTTCCCAAGGATCTCTTCCACTTCCAAACTGCTAATTCCGATGGTGAAATACCAGGATATGCCTTTCCATTGTCTTCCCAGCAGGCACTTCCACTATCTCAGAAAGGAAAATCCCAGTTATTCCAGGACACACTCTAATCTTGGAAAATACGATCTGCCCGTAGAAATGTAGGAAAAACTTCGGGAAAGTCCCTAGGTTGACACAGGGAGGGGGTGGGAGCAGAATTCCCGGTTCATAAATCAGCCACACCCCCAGTCTCAGACTGGCAGAGCCGGGATTCATCATTAATTCATTTGCTGATGAAATCAAAGGAAAAAGTATCCAAAGGAATTAAGGGAATGAAAGGAAATGCTGCCCCGGAGGTGTCATGTACTCATCAAACGTGATCCTTTATTCATCGCTGAGCTGAAAGAAACAAGAAGGAATTCTGTCATCCAGCTCTGGAGAACACGGAAACACCAAGTAAGACAGGACGGATCCCTCATGGGTCTGTAGGAACAGAGGGAAATGTGGATATCGGGCACTTCCAAATGCCAATCCTGGGAATGCCACAGGCATGAGGGCCAGCCACAGGCATGAGGGCCAGCCACAGATCCTCTGGGAATTCCATTCTAGGACCGCACCACCCTCCCAGCCAGGAATTCCCCATTCCCAGTCTCCAATCCATCCCTGCCCTCTGGCAGTGGAAGCCATTCCCTGTGTCCTGTTCCTCCATCCCTTATCCCCAGTCCCTCTCCAGCTCTCCTGGAGCCCCATTTAGGCCCTGCCAGGGGCTCTGAGCTCTCCCTGGATCCTTCCCTTCTCCAGGTGAACATTCCCAGCATTCCCAGCCTGGCTCCAGCCCTTGGAGCAGCTCCGTGGCCTCTCTGGAATTTCCCTCTCACTCACCGGCACCTCCAAATCCTTCCCGGGGCTCCTCCCATCTGTTCTCTTCCCAGCCTGGATTTGTGGCAAGACCCCAAATGGGATCAGAGCTGAGTTATTGAGGCAGAAACTTGGGAAAATATCAAGGAACAGGGAGCTGTGGGTTGTCCTGGATGCAGAATTCCTTCACCTTGGGAGAGGGCACAATGACTGAAAGGAAGGAGCAGATCCAGCGCCGCAGGATCGGGAGCCTTTGATCTGTTCTGCAGCTCCCGGGTGTCAATGCCCATAAATCCATGGGAATAAAAGCCCTGAGAGCTGGAGGATTTTTGGGTTTGGACGGGGTTAGAGCCGTAAATTCTGGGCTTTAGACCAGAAGGAGCGCAGGATTTGGGAGATGATGGGAGAATCACGCTCTGGGAGGGAACAACCTTTAACGAGTGTCCGTAAGGGAAGGCCAGTGCAGCAAACCCCGTAAATCTTCCCCTTTTTTATGCATTTTAACATCTCAAGCCCCAGATCCATAAATATGGATTTCACTGGGGCTGTTAAGTGGAATAGGATTTCTCCTCTGACACTTGATTTTATGGCAGGGACACAACAACAGAAAGATCTGCCTGAAACTTTGGAGGCTTCCAGCTTTTCCCATAAAAACTTTAAAACTCCACCGTTCCGAGGTGTTTTCCAACTGCGTCCCTGCATTCCGGGAGAGGAAGCAGTTTTTGTCAGGACAGTCCTCCAGCTCTGAATGTCGCATCTCCCACCCTCAAAACCAGAGCAGGAATAGTTTTTCCAGCAGGGATGTGGGCTGCCATGGCTGGAAGACACGGAGGTGATTGTGATGCTGCTCCGGAGCTTTTCCTTGGCACCCCTGGCACTTTTCCTCTCGTTTCCGTGGCCCTGTGCCTTTCCCTGTGCCTGGAATGTGTCCCGTGTTTTCACGGCTGGCTTGCCCTGCGCCAGGCGCTGCGACCACATGGCGCCTTCCGAGTTTTCCACGGGGATTTGCAATTCCTCACTCCGCCGGTTCTTATCACCATCTTTATCCTGACAGGATCTGGGGTTTGGGGAGGCACAAGGAATATCTTTATTCCCCTGATTTCCCAGGGGTTTTTGGGACTCCTTGGCATTTTTTTATCCTGCTTTGCCCCTCAGTTAGCGAAGTCCTTTCATCCCGAAAAACGCTCTGTGTGCAGGGAAGGGAATAAATGGGACAGAAGTCCTTCTTGCCATCTGCCAGTGTCACCCTGGTGTCCTTTCCAACCTGGAGCGTCCAGACGGACGCCCGGAGAGCCAGGGGCACAGCACATGGATCATGGTCAAACAAGGATCCCGGAGCTCGTTTCTGCCAGTGAATTCCCAAAAGCTTGAGATGAAAAGAGGAGAAAATTAAAATGTTGTCCTCTTCCCTTAAATCCCCTATCCTTTAAAAAAAAAAAAATAACCCTTTCCAAATGAGCAACGTCCATGATTTTAGAGGTCGTTCCCAACATTAATAATTCCACGATTTTGATATCCTGCTTGGTTTTTACTTTGTTTAGGGCATCACTGACCTTTAGCTGTACCTTAAATCCCATCCAATCCCACCTCAGTTCCACAGACAGGGACACCTTTCCTTATCCCTGGTTGCTCCAAGCCCGGTCCAACCCGGCTTTGGACACTTCCATGGATTGGGAAGTGCCGGAATTCACACCAAGGCTCAGAGCAGGAAGGAGCGGAATTAACCCATAAAATCATCTCTTTCCCACCCCTCATCCAAGAAGGCATTCCTGGATATCTCCTAGCTCCATGCACAGCTTTAACGAGCTCGCATTTTAATCAATTGAATAATCCAGCTGTAATTAAGCAGGAAACATCCGGCTCATCGAGTGACCTTTGTGTTCGACGGGACAAACGTAATTCCGCTGTCACTCCAGCCTGCCTTAACAAAAAACCAGAAAATGCTCTTTAGCAGGCTGCCACTTTCAGGCTGGCTTTAAAAGAATGATTAATCTTAGTTAATTAACGCTGCCTAATCTACCAGAACTAATGAACTTTCAACTCCACCAGCGGGTCACTGCCACCGGGCTGGGTGACGCTGCAGCGCAAAATCAACGCAAAAGTTCCAGAGAATAAAAGGGAAACTGGGACTTTTGTTAGATTTTAATTTCATTTGAATTCTATTATCATTTTCCTCCTGTAATTACGGAGCGGGAATAGGATCGGGAGTGACCTACTTACATCAAGGAGAAAGTTGTGAGTGTTGGATCCCGGAGAATGCGGGGAGACAAAGCCCTAAAATTAACAGGCTAATAGCGTGTTATTATCAATAATGAGTATTTATTAAATCATCTGAGCAAGGTTTCCTCACCCACTCACGAAATCCTGCTTTTTATGGCTGGTACAACTGGATTATAGGGAAGGGAAGGAAGGGAATCGCCAGAGGGAATGTGGGAAGAGGATCACGCTTTTGCAACACCTCGCTCCCACCTCTCCACGCTCCGCCTCTGCCACTTCTCCCAATTCCACAGCAATAAAGACAAGGAAATCCCTGGAATGGGCAGTGGGATAAGGGATCACATCCCCTAGAGGTTGCAGACACTTGGTGTGCGGGGTGAGAAGATCCCAAGACAGCTTTTGGGAAAGCACAAACATCAAATATTTACAGAATCAGGGAATGGTTTGGATTGGAAGGGATCCGAAACTCCTCTTATCCCAACCCCTGCCATGGGCAGGGACAGTTCCCATTATCCCAAGTTCCTCATATCCCAAAGCATTGATGAAATATCTTTCATATCGAAAAGCCTCATTTTTTAATAGGCAAAGTTAGGGGAAATTTAGGCAAATCCAGATAAATTTCAGTCAAGAATCCGGAAAAAAAAAGTTAATCCATAAAATCTCTCATCACTGCAATTTAGTCTTAATAAGTGTGATAAAAAAAGATATTCCGGAAGACCAGAAAAGTCAGGATTTTTAATTTTATAAAAAGAGCTGCTGTCATGATCCAAGTAACTCCCCGGCTGCTTAATCTGACTTTAGTCCCAGGCAAATAAAAGAAAAAAATGAGGAAGCTGATATGGAAATCAATGAGGATTAGAAGATAAGGAATATCATTAATCCCAGCCAACAGCATTCCATGAAAAATAAGTCTTGTCAGACAAATCTGACTTCATTCTTCTCCGAGCTTACAAATGTGGTGAATGAGGGGCTTTGAGTGGAAGTGACTGGAATTTTTGTTACAGGCATTAAAGAAGTCATGGCTGCTCATCAGGGGCTGATGTTGAGCTGCATTAATTGCAGTGGACAGCAGGGAATGGGAGAAGGGGATTATTTCTAAACTACGGGAGCAGCTTTGGCTCCCTGCACCCAGGAAAAATGGGAAGGGTTCAAAGAACTGATTCTGGCATGGAAAAGGGGGAGAAATCATCATCAAAAAAAAAAAGACTTATGGAATCATGGAGGCTGGAAAATAGCTCCAGGATCATCGAATATAAACTGTGCCCAAGGCCCACCTTGGTATTGAGTGCCACCTCCAGGAATTCCTGGGACACCTCCAGGGATGGGCACTCCAAACCTCCCTGGCCACTTCCAAGCCCTGAGCTCCCTTTCCATGGGAAATTCCTGCTGCTGTCCACCCTGAGCCTCCCCTGGCCCAGCTGGGGCCGTTCCCTCTGCTCCTGTCCCTGTTCCCTGGGAGCACAGCCCGACCCCCCCGGCTGTCCCCTCCTGTCAGGGACTTGTGCAGAGACACAAGGTTCCCCTGAGCCTCCTTTTCTCCAGGCTCAGCCCCTTTCCCAGCTCCCTCAGGAATTCTCCAGACCCTTCCCAGCTCCGTTCCCTTCTCTGGACATACTCCATCTCCTCCAGGTCTTTCCCAAATCCAGGAGCCCAGAACTGGACACGGGACTTGCAGTGTGGCCTCAGCAGTGGCAGCACAGGGGACAATCCCAGTCCCGCTCCCACTGCTTTGGGTGCCCAGGGAGAGCTGCAGAAATCAAGGACCGGGAATTTTATTCCTGCCTCCAGCACTGAGAAGGCTCCACAGAGATCCTGAGCAGAGTCCTGGCACTTCTTGTTCAAAAAGCAGCTGGGAAACCATAAAAAGGGAACAAAAGGGCTGGAAAAAACCGTCCAGAGGTCAGAAATAAAATTCCCTGCAGGCAGACTGAGAGGCAGTGATGTCCTGGATTGTTAAATATTCCTTTAATCCAGCTGAGGAAGGAGGAACAGGAATGAAAGGCTGGAAACAGGGATGAGGGAGTGACGAGTAACAGTGGGAAGTCACCCAGTTGGAGCACGGAGCCGGATTTATCCCAGGAGCTGTGAGGAGGGAAGGGGTTTCCATCCCAGAAAATTTCAGGAATTCCAATGGCCTGTGGCAGAGCTGAGCCATGGATAAGAAATCACCCCACCAGCCCTAACCCACATGGATCTGCCAGTAATTATAATTCAGGATTTGCACCATTATAGCTCCTGGGAAAGCAATCCATAAATAACATTCCTGCGTCCCAAGGGATTGAGTAGCATCCATCCAAAAGATGTTCCTTGTTCCCTGATGGATCTGGAGGTCTCTGCACCAGATTAAAAGATAAAAAGTCAAAAAGTTAAAATAAAATTTTCCTCCCTTAGATGATTTAGGGATTTTCCTCTATCCCTGGAACAACACCAGGGAAGGAAGCAGGAGGTGGAATTCTGCAGTGTCCTCCGTGCAAGGTCAAGACTGGATCATCACTGTGGATTCTTCTCCCTTCCAAACTTACAAATGTGTGGAAAACAGTGATTCCCTCAACCCAGGTGGGTATCTGGAGAAAAGATTTTAGAAATCCAAGGAATTTCAGGCCAGATTTAGAACTTGGCACTTCCTCCCTGTCACAAAAGATATTTTTTTTAAATGAGATTTGTGAACTTTCGGTGCCTTGTGGTTCTAGAAACCAATGTTTATTTTAAAAATGTATATAACCTTCACTGGATTATGAATGCAAACTCCACATAAAACTGTTCCCACAAAATGGGCGTGGAATTGGAATAAATGGGATATTTTTGGGGTTTGGTTTTATGGTTCTTGGATGATTCCCCAAGCAGTGAAAATACAGTTGTTCTGCCACGGCTGGTTTGCCCCAGGGAAATAATCCTGAGGGAATTGTCCACGTGGCTTTGGGTGTTTGTGGGAATGAGCTGGCAAGGAGTTGTTTGGATATTCCGGAGTTTTTTGTGGAGATTTTCAGGTTCTCTGATGCCACTTCCTCCATCCTGTCACTTGTTCTTTGCAGAAATCCTTGCAAGGAGAGACGTTGGGATCTCCCTCCTTTTTCCGTCTGCTGGATGTGATGTGGAGAAGGAATTTTCACAAGGATATGGAGGGATAGGACTAGGAAAATCACCCTAAACTGAAGGAGGGGAGATGAAGGTCAGTTTCTTGGGAGAAATTCCTGGCTGGGAGAGTGGCACAGGTTTTCCAGAGAAGTTATGGCTGCTCCTGGATCCCTGGAAGTGTCCGGGGCCAGGCTGGAAGAGGCTTGGAGCCACCTGGAATCATGGTAGGTGTCCCTGCCATGGCAGGGATGGAATGGGAAGAGATTTAAGATCCCACCCAAACCATTCCATGATTCCTTGGTATTCCAGCCACTACCACAAGTACAAGGACCGGGAGCATTTCCTGCACCACTTTTTGGTGAATAAATAATAAATCATCACAGACCCCAGATGGAAAACGAGGATGAACGAGGAATATCGAATGTTGGGTTTGAAGATTTTCCCCACCATGCTTCACTTCCTAATTTTCAATTCCTGAATTCCTTGTCCGTCTGAAATAGCAGAAGCTTCCTGCAGGTGGGAAAGGTCTGAAATGGAGAGGAGGCAGAAGTTACTTCCAGTAAATCTGTAAACTCCGGGATATTGGGGCTGACTCGTGGAATTGCTTTCAGCAGCCTCTGCTCACACAGCAGGTTAAAACCCATCAATACTTTAAACCCAGCCTCAAGTCTCTATTCACGGCCTAATAAAGCTGTCAGAGTAAAATGTTTCCAGAAGAATTTTCCATTGGAAGAGGTCTCCTGCCAGAGCTCTAAATGTACAGTTGCTTTATCCCGAGGACCAGTGAATGCAAATTGATTTTGAGGGGAAAATATGCCAAGACTGTAATTCTCTTCCTTCAGATAAATGGATTTCTTTTAATAGGCGGCAGCTTTATTAATTAGGACACTGCAGACAGGAGAGGAGTTGATTTGAGGAGGTTTTGAGCTCAGCTCAATGAATTAAATTTGATGCCAATGCAAATGGTTTCAGCAAAAAAAGCTTTGAAACCCAGCCCGAGTCTTCCTAGTTCTTTTGTGTTTTGGAAAATAAGAAACCCAGGAAGCAGAAAGCCTTGAAATAGGGCTTGAAAGCCTTGGAATATTTTTTTATTCCTGTTTAAAAACTACAAATGAAGCCCAGATGAAAATCCAGACACTGTGGAAATAGAGAGAACATTTTCCTGGACTTCAAATGATTATTTTATTTTGTTTTGTTTTGTTTTATTTTATTTTATTTTTTACAGCAGGCGTGTTCTGAAAGTGAGGCAGAGCTGAAAAGCAATAAACCATTCCCATTAATTCCATTGAAATTATCTGGAAAGGTAATTCCAGAGCACAGCCCCTCATCAAACTCCAGATGGGCATTTATTTGGGTGTAGGATCCCTGAATCCCGGGGATTCTGTCCCTGTGTGTTGGGACGTGTGTCCCGAACAACCACAGCTGGATGGAGCAACTAAGGATTGTTGTGAATACTCAGTGGGAAAAACAGGATGTGGCTGGAGAAGAGACCATGTGGAGGTGGGAATTTTCTGGGAATGCCATCCCTGGTCTGGAATGAGGCCAGGAAGTACCCATGGACTGGAGGAAGATCCAGACCCCCCCCCAAACCCCTGGAGCCTCCAACCCATGCCCAGGAAGGTCTGGAAGAACAGACTCAGCACAAGAATTAATTTTTCCTCCAAGATATGGAAAATTCATCTCTAAAAAATGTCCCCAAATCCCAGGACCCTGCACACCCCCTCAGCTGGATCAGCGCTGGAGCCAGCACAGGAGATCCCCCCTTATCCCACTCTCCCTCTCTCTCTTCCCTTTCATCCCACCCTTTATCCAAACCCCACTTCCATGGGCTCATCCCAGGAGATCAGGGACAATCCAACACCAATTCCCACACCAAATCTCTAATTTACCAATAAGCTCTGGACTCTTTTGCAGATCCCTGGCTTTCTTTGTTCCTTTCAACCCAAACCTCTGCAAATCCCGGCTGCTCCCTTCCCCTCAGGGATGGGAAGCCACATTTTGTAATTCCCATTATTTTCATTATTAAAAGATGTTTGGAGTAAAACCAAGCTCGGCCTAGAGGAGCAAAATTTGGTTTTCTCAGCTCGGAGGAAGAGACAATCGGGAAGAGAAATTTATGCCACACTGAGCACAACGAAAACAAGAAAATAAGGAAGTGATAAAGTTCTGTCACTCAGTCACACCTTTGAAAATTCCATGGATTTCTGGGTTTATTACAAAATAAAAGGGTTTTAATTTAGAATTAATTTTGTTTAATTTTTTTTAAATTAGTTGAATTGAATTAATCTAATTTAGAAATGGAATCTAATTTCAATTCTGCTTCAAACATCCAAGTTTTATTTAAGGGGGAAATTAGAAGATACGGAAGCAAAGAACCCAAGCATTCTTTAAATCCCGCTCTGGAATTTGTTATCGAAATTAAGGGACCTGGGGGCCGAGTCACAATTCCAGCGTTCACTAAATTCACTGGAGAAAAAAAAGAAAAAAATCCTCTTTTTCAGTCTAATTCCAGCTGCCGATCTTCCCTAACCAGAGACCAGGAATCAACCTTTGCGCAAGGCTGGAAGCGCTCGGCACCATCCCCCGGCAAAGAGGAACCCTCCGAGCCCTGGAATTGAGAACCCCAGATATTGATGCCCAGCCCAAGTTTTATTGATTAAAACCCCATTATTGCTGTGGGCACAGAGAGGAAAACACCACGAGCTGGGATCGGCTGCAATTCCGACAGCAAAATTCCTTTAAATTGGATTTTTACAGCTGAGTTTCGCATTTAAAAAAAAAAAAAAAGCAGAGAAAATTCTTAATTGTGTCTTTTTTCCCCCAAAACCAGACTTTGTCAGCTCTCTTTCCTTCTTTCCTTCTCTCTTTCTCTCTTTCCTTTCAATCATCCAAAGGGTCGGGATGCTACTTATCAAGGATAGGGCACAGCTCTATGGCCTCAGGAATTCTGTCACTAACACCACAAATTAAAATTTTCCCTTGCAATGCCCCAAAATTGACTTTTCCATGATTTCTCACAGAAAATAGATACAAAACTATGAACAAGTAATGATTTTGGTGATTCCTGGGAAATTTTCTGGGAGTTTCTCCATGGGGGTTCTCCAGTCCGACAAATCCCAGCGTGTGTTTCCCCAAAGTCCCTGTTCCAGGCAGGATCCATTTCAGATAAAACCAACATTAAACACGAAGGAAATCATCAGAGCTCTGCTTTCTCCTGGAGGCTGCTCCCTGCTCCTCCGGACAGGGAATTATCCAGGAAAATGAAAAGAATCCAACAGGGATATTGTTGAAAACTGATTGTATCTGAATATGGAGCCAACTCCAACAGGTTCCTTCTATCCTGGAAAAAAACCGAGGTGTTGGTGGCTCTGGATTTGATCAACCTCGAAAATCCACACCTTCCAGGAATTTTTTAATAATATTATAAAAAATGCCCAGGGATCTAAAGGGACAGACAAGAAAGACGGAGAAAAACTTGGAATGTTCACCTGGAGAGGAGAAGGATCCAGGGAGAGCTCAGAGCCCCATTCCAGGGCCTAAAGGGGCTCCAGGAGAGCTGGAGAGGGACTGGGAACAAGGGATGGAGGGACAGGACACAGGGAATGGTTTTTAGATGGAAAAGGGGAGATTTGGGTGGGATTTTGGGAAGGAATTCCTGGCTGGGAGGGTGGGGAGGCCCTGGAAAGGAATTCCCAGAGCAGCTGTGGCTGCCCCTGGATCCCTGGCAGTGCCCAAGGCCAGGCTGGACATTGGGACAGTGGGAGGTGTCCCTGCCGTGGCAGGAGTGGGAATGGGATGGGATTTAAGTTCCACTCCATCCCAAATGGATGGATCCATCCAGGATTCCGTAATCCCTTGGTGAGATATCAACAGTGAATAAAAAATAAAATAAAATAAAATAAAATAAAATAAAATAAAATAAATAAAATAAAATAAAATAAAATACAAGAACATCCAGTAAATTTTCCATGAACTTCACCAGGAAGTTGTTGCCCCCGAATTAATCAACTCCTCCTTGGTTGAACCTCCACAGAATATCCTGGAGATGCAAGTGACCCACAAGGACCATTCAAGGTGGGATAGCTCAGAAGAATCCAAAATCTGAGATTCTTTGGGATGGCAGTGAGGGAAACAGGAATTTCCTGGATGAGCTCCTTCCTCCAGGGCTCTGCTCTCCATCTGCTGCTCCGATGGATCCCAGGGACAACGGAATGCACATTCCCCTTGGAAAAGCACCGGTGCGTTGAGGGCGTCCATCGAGCTTTGGTGCATCCTGAAATGTTTTAGGACACAAACCCTTCCAATTGCAGCTCCCAGCAGGCTCCAGCTCCCAGAATAATTATTTTAATACATTTTTAAGGGTGTACCTGAAATCCAGCTCCAAATATAAATCCATAACTGCTGCATCCTCAAGGACTGGGAGCTCCTGAGCTTCCTCAAATCCATTTTCTCCACAAACACCTTAATCCCTAAAATAATATTAAGAGCCCATCGTATTTTATTTTGGGTTGTCATGTTCCGTTTCTTTCTGATCAAATCTCTGCGATTTTTTCCTGACATCCATATTTTGATCTGGAAAACCCTGGCCAAGCACTCAGGACACGACCAAGACGTCGTTGATGTCCAGATGGAAATTTTTTGGCCACTGCTCCTGGCATTTTCTTTTCTGATACAATTTGATCGACTAGACCACGGAAAAGGCTGGAATTTTTTTTTTTTTTTTTTTTTTTTTTTTTTTTTTTTTTTTTTTTTTTTAAGGCAAATAATTCAGCAGTTACAATTCCATCGGGGAATATCAGGCAGAACTCACACAATTACGGGAGAAATTCCTGTCAGAAATCCTGCCGAATTATGCCGAACAGATTTCACTCTGCTTAATGAATTAATCAGGAATTAATGCGTTATTTTTAATGTTTGTGATGGTTATACTCATTAAATATAACTAAAATCAATAACATAAAATGTGCAGATTCTGCCTAAAAAAACAAGGATTGGGCAAATTTCAAGGAAACAAATGGGAAAAGAGGACAAAACTTTAAACACAATTCCAATTGTTTCTCCTACAAGGACCTTGCAAGGACTCCGACTTATTTGGCCCAAATTTTACCTCTGGAATGCCAAACGGGATCAGTCACCTTGGTTTATGTGGGATACAGGAACAGATGATGGGGAGGGATGTCTCCTCCAAGAAAAACCTGTTTCAATGTTCCCCGCGGCTCTTCCTCCTTATTTTGCGGAGTCTGGGAGTCAGGAAAGTGGGAAAGGACTTTGGAATGTCCCGTTCCTTCCAGACCACCGGGGTTTGCCACCTGTGGGGTTCGGAAAGGACATTCTGAGGATCTTTCTGGAATGAGATGCTCATTCCCGGCTCACCTGAAAGCACTGGAGAAAAAATTCCATGGCCCCGAGTGCCCTTTTCCAATTCCTGTCACAAGCAGTGTCTGAATCCATTGTGGAGCAACAAATGGAAAGGAACCGGGAAAAAAAACCTCCCAAGGACCCAGCTGTACATGAGGAATATCAACGAAGAAATTTAAAGTATTTATTGACCTGGTTTCTTTATAATTCCTGTCTTTCTTAGACCTTGTCTTTCCTTGATGTGGGAATTGCAGAGAGATTGGCTTGGAAGGACCTGGAAGGGGCTGGAAAGACCTGGAAAAAGAGGCCAGTTTTGTCCTTTCTCTCCTCTGCTTTTCCTCCTGCTTCACTCCCAAGGCTCCAAACATGCTCCAGGCAGCAGGAGATGACCTTGGGAAACACTTATCTCTTCATAATTTAATTAAAAAGGAGTTATCCTTGCGCATCCCACTCTTTCATGGTGGCACTTGATGGCATAATCCAAATTTTCTGTGCCATTTTCATCCCCTTTTTCCTGTAAACCATTTTCAACTCAGGGTCACCATTTCCTCTCAAAAGCCAAAAAATGAAAACAAAAACAAAACAAAGCAAACAAACAAAAAAGGGAAATTAAAGAGGAAATAATTAAAAGAAAGGATATTCACATAGGGGAAGACACATCTTGTAAATTAATTAAAGATCTTCCCCTCTGTAGCTCAGTTCAACATCTCCCTCTTGTCCTTCATCACCTCTGATTTTCCCACTAGGAGGAAGTTCTTTGGAAGCTGCGGATAAAGAAGTCTTGGACTACCTGCAAATCAGCTTTATTGATCCGCACGTCCTGAAAACTTAAAATAATTGGGAAAGAAACCAAACTTGGAGTTCAAACAGAGGTGAAAAATATTTCTTTTCTTCGTGACCTGCACTGAAAAATCTTCTCCTGAAAGGTAAAACTTTGGATTCAGCATTTTTCCAGGAAATTTGCCATAATTAAATAAATACCTGTATGACCCCGCTCTGAGCAGCAATATAAATTGGATATAATTTTAGTAAATGAATTAAATTCTTTATTTGTGGTGTAATTCAGAGAATCACAGAATAATTAAGGTTGAAAAAGACCTTAAAGATCAAGTCCAACCTAGTCCCACCACCAATTCCAAACTCCCTTGGAATTAAAATCTGTGTCCAGGTGCAAACACTTTAGACAAATATTAAGAGCAACTTTTTTCATCAAAATGAGCCAAAAAAAAATTCAAATTCATTTTCAAATTAATTTTTATAGTATTTAATTTCTTTATCTCTTTGTCTTTGCACTGTGCAAGAATAATTTGTCTCCTTGTTAGCACCACAATAGGATGAAGAGAACCTGGGGCTAAAATTGATTCCATGGGGAGAAATATTCCTCCTTTTTAATAGAGTTGCTGGATAGTAACATATTATCAGGAATTGTGGGGGTCTCAGGATATCACGGATAAAATCTATCGATAAAGTGAATCTAAAGTTTAATAAATTAATAAGCAAGAAGTTGATATCAAACTGTGATTACAATCGGATCTTCCCTGCACGCTTTGCTCCTCAAGCTGCACAAGCAAATTAAATTAACATTAAATCTGCATTTTCCAGGTCCTCCCGCTCACCAGTGAATGGAATAATCCTGGGAAATACCCCGAGGAGCAGATTCCCAACGCAACATCAACACCAAAACACGACACCACACATCCTGGATCTCCAACAGGGATCCCCACAGCCCAGTGGATAATTCCCATCCACTGGGGATCCACCTCAATTATCCCAAGGATAATTTGCAGGCAGGGGCAGGGAAATTCCAAGACTGGAACAGAGCCTAGTTCCCTGGAGAAGTTTTAGGAGAGAGAAACTCCCTGGAGAAGGGAGGAAACAAAACACCACAGAGAAGTGAAATAATCTGCTCCCGACCATGAGTTTCCAGCTAATCCTAAAGTGTGGAGATTGGTTTCAATGCCATGAAAGGTGATTCCCTTTCACCCTTTAATTAGGAGAATTGGAATTATTTTAATTAGCCAGCACCGGGTAACGCTGATCCTGGCTTTAGCTACATTTTGGTTCCACACGCTGAGGATGAACTGCAGAAAAGAGGATTTTTTTTTTTTTTTTTTTTTTTTTTTTTTTTTTTTTTTTTTTTTTAAATTTCCCCCCTCCCTCTCAGCACTTCTTGCCTTTCATTCCCATGGAATTTCCTTGTGCTCAGACACCAGGGCTGGATCCTGTGGAGAGAAACAAAGGTTCTTGCACCCTGTGGGAGGGCAAAGGTTCTTCCAGCTGCTCTCCCCACCAGAGCTGTGCTTTCCTCAACCTTTCCCATTTTTCCTGCTCTTCCCACTCCTTTTCTACCCAGGCAAGATCCTTTTAACAACTGCCCTCCAGGGATTCCAGTGAAGCTGCAGCTTTGATTTCCAACGGTTGGAGAGTTTGGCCCTCAAGGTTTCTCTCCCAGCCCTTTCCTACCTTAACTCACTTCCTCTGATTTTTTTAATCATCCCCGTTAAGTATTGTCCTTAGACTGAAGCAGGAAAACCCTAAAATCCCACGGATTTTTCCGGTTCTGACAAATTTCAAGCCTCACTTCCCACAAGTTGTCCCAGAGTGCTTCAATCCCTTCGCTGTCCCGCCAACCTTTTGCCAATGTGTTCTGGAAAAGAGGCAAAACCCACTTTGCTCCGTTATGTTTTCCCTTTCCAATGATGATGATGATGATGATGATGATGATGATGATGATGATTACCTATTAACACTTTCCATGGTGTTTTTGGGGGAGGATTTCCAGGAAATGGATTGAAACACAAATCCCTTTGGACAGAACACTGCATATCCTCTAGGAATCCTTCAGCCCTGTTCTTCTCATCCCTTTTTTTCTGTCCCTGGCTGGGATATTCCCGAAGGAGAAGAGGAAGCAGGCTGGAGCCAGAATCCCGTTGTGCCCTCACTCTCTTCCTGTTCCCTTTCCTCTCTGGGAAAATGTCTGGGAAAGCTCCTCTGTGCTCCTCCTCTGCAGCCTAAATTACCTTTACTTTTGGGAAAAGGACAGTTCTGGCCCCACTACTGCTGCAGGAATAGTGCTGGAAAAGCAGGAAGTGGAAGCAGTGGAGAGTCACATTTATCTCCCTCCATTTTTCCAATGATTTAGCATGGAATCTTGGAATGGCTGAGGCTGGAAAAGACCTCCAAGACCAAGTCCTACCATCAACTCAGCACCACCACTAAACCTTGTCCTCAAATGCCACATCCACCTTTCCAGGCATGGGGACTCCCTCTGGCCCTGGTAGCCTTTTCCAGGGCTGGACAATTGTTTCCATGAAGGAATTTTTCCTAATATCCAATCTAAACCTCCCCTGGCACAACCTTAGGCAGTTTCTTCTTGTCATGAACGGAAAGAGGAAAATCCCCTCCTCCCGAGGCTTCTTTACTTGGCAGAGTTCACAAGGAGAATTCCAAGAAGGAATGCTGCAAATTCTGAAGTCTTTGAACCCAAAAGAGCTGGGGGAGGGAGGTGGGGGGAGAATTAACTTGGATATTCCAGTTTAATCCAAGCTTGGACAGGGATCAGAGTAACCTGGGATAGTGGAAAGTGTCCCTGCCCATGGGATGGGGTGGAATGGGATGATCTTCAAGGTCCTTTCCAACCCAAACCAGTTCCATGATGATTTTATTCCATGATTATATGTTCAGACCATGCCTTCCAACATTTCTTAGCAAATGATTGGGAATTCTGGAGGAACAACAGCTTCTTTCTCCCCCCAACACTGTCTTGAGACTAATTATTTCCACCTATTAACATCAAGGAATCTTTTATTTTAATTAACAAAGACCCATCACTCAGATCAGCCCGTTCTAAACAAGAATAATTTCCCAACTTTTTTTTGAAGGAATTCTATCCCTCTGATTTAAAGCTGCCACTTCCTTAACGCAAGACTTTCAAATATTCATTCTTTATCCGCAGATTCAGCTTCCTTCAAACCCAATATCATCATCCCTTTTTTTTGTGGGTTTTTTTTTTTTTTCAGGCATCGTGGAAAGAATTCCAGTGCTCCATGATAAAAACTTCAGAAGGTTTGAAACACGAGCGGATGATAATTGCAGCTTAATATGCTAACGGGGACTGGAAAGAACGGGAATAAATTGCCCAAATATTCCTAAATTCTCCATGGCAGGGTAATACCGGAGCATGGACATCACTTATTATCTGGAAACCTTTCCCAGAATTTATCTGACACAGCCATTAAATGGAAACGTTGCCTGAGGATGAGCACAATGGGGTTCATTTGCTGGAATTCTTCCTTCAAAATCATTTCAAGGGCTCAAAAACGCACCTGAAAACGGTGTCGGTTAAAAGTGCGTCGTTTATTGGGAATCTTGAATCTTCCAAGGTGGGAGAGAGGGAAATCAACCTCAAAGCATCCCTAAAAGCTGCTGAGCATTCCCTGAATGTCCTCAGACAGGAGGGAGACGCCTTTCCCAAGGGTTTCATCCCTCCCTAAAATTCTCCGTTCACCCATCACCTGGTGCCTGGTCCCTCCCCCATCCCGCTATCCGAGCTTCCCAATTTATGAAGTGCTGCTGCTTTAATTTAAGGGGTAATTTTTAAACCTGTTTCCCCAAGCTGGCACGAGACTCCCCAGGAATAATCCCCTATTAGCTCATCCCGAATGTTTCATTTAGCTCCTGCCGGCTGGGAAGAGCTTTAAGTCCAAGGAAAGCGGCCACTTTTAGCTGGGATAAATCTTCCCGCCGGAAGACAAAGGTGGGGTTTGGCCGAACTGATGGGATTTTCCTTGGGAATGAGCAAAACTCAGCTTGGGAGCTGCTGCTGCTGGTTTGTCCTCAAAACTCGTCCACTTGTTAATTGGTCATCAGGAGCCTGGAGCAGGAGGCTTTCCCTGGAATGTGGTCCAGGAGCTTGGACAACGCCCTGTTCGGAAAGTCAGGGGTGGTATGAGAGGGGCAAGGTGAGCTGGGTTTGGTGTGGAATTAGGGCAGGAACAGTCTGGTTTAGCAACCCCGAAGTTAAAAACCGTGGTTAGCGGAGGTTGTCTTGTTGTATTCCTTCTTGGAATGTGTGGGGATTCCTCCTTTGGGAAGGGGACACTCTCCGAGGATTCTCCTCAAGGTTCAGAGGAAGAGCCCTGCCTGGGAGTGTTGGTGTGGGTGAGTTTTATCAGCCTCTGCTTCATAATTGTTTCTTTTTGCTGCCTTCAATAAAATTTCTTGGATGGAATTGTTTTATTATATTGCACTGTATAGCACTCGATAATTCCAATTAAGACCTTTCGTCTAATCATTAGTCATGATAAATAATTCATTTTTATATAAACGGATCTGATTTTCCGTCGTTAAAACCTGTGGGATGAAGAGGCGAAACTCAAACCATTGACTGGGATTGGATCCAACCAAGCCCGTGTGATCCCAAGGAGTTTAGGAAGCAAAAGGATCCTCTCTGCACCTCCTGACTCCATGGGAGCTTCCCTGAAAACCTCTGGAGCTTTCTCTCCACCTGTGAGAGAGGAGAGATTTTCCCCGGGCAACCCCTGCAGTCTTGCCCAACTCTAAATCCATCACCCCTTATTCCCCATGGAGCATTGTCCCCAAATCCATAGGATCACAAAATCCAATCATAGAATTATTAAGGTTGGAAAATCCCTCTAAGACCGAGTCCAACCATTCCCAGCAGTGCCACGGCCACCACGGGTCCCTGTCCCCAAGTGCCACCTCCTGTGGGCACTGAAATCCCTCCAGGGATGGGGACACTTCCAGGGATGAGGATATTCCCCAAGTTTACACTTGTGCTGGAGCAGGGAAGTGGTCCTTTCCAGCCTGACCCATCCTGGGATTCAGTTTTGGGTAATAATCCCAGGAATCCACAGATGGGTGGAAAATCCTGTTCTTCCCTCTGGTCCTTTACTTTGAGAATTCCCTCTTAAGCGAATCCTCCTCGGTTCTGGATCAGGAGGTGAAAAAATCCACGCCCTCAACACCCTTTGTACTGCACCAGCATAACCCTAAATAAATTTCCAGGTTTGGGAAAGAACTGAAAGGATGGGATTGAAACAAAGGGATGTGGAATAGCCAATTCCATCAGCAAATCGAAACATGTTGGAATTTTATGAAAGCAAAACCATGGGATTTGCTTTGGGTGTTTTTTTCCCAAGACATCCTTCCCTTTAAGCATGGGAATTTCAGGGAATCATGGGCTGGATGTGGCTGATCAACCCAGTGCTGATCCAGCACAAATATCTGGGAAAGAAGCCAAAAAGGGGACCTTGGGAATGCAGCCTGCAGGGAAAGATCCTCCCTGGGCAGAGGGCAGGAATGAGCTGAAGGAACAGAGGAATTGAGGCTCTTTTCCATTTTTCCCAGCTTTGTTTTCCCTAAATTTCCTGAATTCTGCTCCTTCCAACCACATCACTGTTGAGGCATTTCCTACAGTTCTGCTCCTCGTGGAATGGAAGGACAACTGAACCTCCAACACGACAAGTTGATCATTCCCAATATTTTTTTTCTACCCAAAAACAAAAAGGCAGAAAAAATCCAATAATCCAAACCTGTTTCTGACACCTTTCTACCAGGACAACATTGGGATTCACATATGGAATTACCTTTGTGTGGTAAATTAATTTAAAATATTATGAGTGACTTTGGGATTTTCCTGCTCTCCCAAAACCAAAGGAATTTAAGTCAAAGGCACATTTCTTAATCTTTGTTCCATTTTGTGTCTCATCGATGAGTAAATTTAGGATTTTAATTCCTATTCAAGGAATTATTTCACAGAATTCTAGGGAATCTCAGCTCCTCCAGGAATTAATAATACGTCTCTGAGAGCCCAGATTTCCAGGAGAAACTGTGGATGTCCCATCCCTGGATAATTCAATGCCAGGTTGGAGAGAGCTCAGAGCACCCTGGAAAGTGAAAATTCTCCCTGCCTTTCTCCTACCGGTAAAGAATTCCTGTAGGAAACAGCCCATGTCTGGAATTCCAGGGATTCCCAGTGATTCCAAAAGTATGGAACAGAATTATTCCCAGTGAGAGTGATTTCTCCTCTCCTCCTTGCCAAAATGGACCAGGAAGGAGCTGTCCTGTGAACTGTGAGGGGGTCAGGAGAGAAAAAAAACAAGATATGAAGGGAAAAATTCCTTCTGTAGTCATGAGGAGGTTTGGAACTGGGATATTTTTCATTCTGTTTTTAAATTAAAGCTGGATTTTCTCCTCTCTGCAAGTGAGAATTATTTCCAGGTAATCACACCCAGGTTTGTCCTGATGCACGGGAACCACAACAAACACAATCTTCAGTCCTCCCACTGCACAAGGATGCTGGATAATTCCCCAAATTATGGCTGTGGAAATTTGTATGGCTTTCCTGTACCTTTCAGGGAGATTTTCTTTACAACCGTGCACAAAACGAGAATGGCGTTCCCAAAATTACAGCCACTCCGAAGGGAGGAACAGGAGCCATGGGAAAGGATGAAATCCAGGACTGGCTCAGGAGAAAACTGGAATTTGGAGCCAGGCTGGGAGAGCTGGGAATGTTCCCCTGGAGAGGAGAAGGCTCCAGGGAGAGCTCAGAGCCCCTGGCAGGGCCTGAAGGGGCTCCAGGAGAGCTGGAGAGGGACTGGGGACAAGAGATGGAGGGACAGGACACAGGGAATGGCTCCCAGTGCCAGAGGGCAGGGCTGGATGGGAGATTGGGAATTGGGAATTCCTGGCTGGGCTGGAATTCCCAGATTTGCTGTGGCTGCCCCTGGATCCCTGGCAGTGCCCAAGGCCAGGTTGGAGCAGCCTGGGACAGTGGGAGGTGTCCCTGCCATGGCAGGGGTGGGGATGGGACGAGTTTAAGGTCCCTTCCCACCCAAATTATCCTGGAATTCTTCAGTGGGAACAGGAGCCTCAGAAGGATCATTAACTCGTATTTTAACCCAACCCCACCTTTCCCGGCACCTTTTCACCCTCCGCCGAGCTGAGCCTCCCCGAGGCCACTCCCTTTGTAAAAGCGATGAGCTTCGCTTCTCCAAAACAATTCCTCTTTCATCATCCCAGGAAAGACAGGACGAGCTGATCAAAACAGCTCTTTTCAAAGGAATCTTTTTTTCTTTTTCTTTTTCTTTTTTTCCCCCTTTGCTTTTTCGGTGCTACCCTGAAAAACTCCAAGTTCCAGTCAACGAGAGGCAAGAAAAGCAGAAGCAGCTGAATTTTCTTCCTGAGACGCTCAGAGCCGCGGAGTCAGCAGGTTCTTGGCAGCAAGGATCGCTTGACCTCCGCACATTTGAAGACAGGTGAAAAGGAAAAAAAAAAAGGAAAGGAAAAAAAAAAAAAAAAAAAAAGAAAGAACATTTTGAGTTGTTCTAAATGCATGCGGGGGAAAAAAGAAAAAAAAAAAAAAAAGCTCTTCACGTTGAATCTTCTCACAGGAGAAAAGAATTAAAAGGTGGAAAGGAACAAAAAGTGGGAAAGGTTTTGTGTTATGAGCTCTGGATTGCCCTGGGAGAATGATGGAACTGCAGAAAAGGAGAGGTGAGCAGGAAATTCAAAGGAGTTTAATCCATGGGCAGCACTGGTAGGAAGGTGGGAGCTGGGATTTGCTTCCAGGGAACAGGGACAGGAGGAGAGGGAACAGCCTCAGGATGGGCCAGGGGAGGCTCAGCTTGGATACTGGAAAAATTTCTTCATGGAAAGTGGTGCCCAGAAAGTCCACAATTTTTAAGTCCTGGAGGGATTTAAAAATTGTGTGGATGTGGCACTCAGGAACGTCGCGTTCCCAAGGTGGCCTTGGCAGTGCTGGGAATGATTGGACTCAAAGGTCTTTAAAGCCTTTTCCTACTTTAATGCCTCTCTGGCCAATAGAGGAGACAAAAGAGTTTTAGATAAAATGCACTGATGGTGAACACTTGGACACTTCCAGGGATCCAGGGGCAGCCACATCTTCTCTGGGAATTCTATTCCAGGGCCTCCCCACCCTCACAGCCAAGAATTCCTTCCCAATATCCAATTTAAACATCTCCTCTTCTAATTTCCAACAATTCCCCTCCTAGCACTCTCTGTCCATGTAAAAAACCATTCCCTCTCCTTTCACAAGCTCATTTTAAGGAGCAGAAATCTGCAAATGAGTGTTTGGATTTGTTGTGGGAACCTCCTGCAGCTTCCCGGGAATATTTGCAGAGCAGGGACGAGCTCAGGGCTGATCTCAGACACAGGGAGTCATCCCACAAGGAATTGTTTGCACACTGCGTCTCCAGACCTGAGCTCGGAATTAGCCGGGTCTTAGGGAATTTTCACCACTCTGAGGTGGCCTGGCTGGGAACAGGGAATAATTTTTGGGGGAGGAATGCCATGGAAACCAGGCAATGTTGATGGAAAAATCCGTCCCAGCTCTCTACCTGGTGTCTCACAGCTTTTTTGTACTTTGGGGCTTGTGCAGAGGCTGCAGCTCCAAACAAATCATTTCCCTCGTCCCTCCTTTCCAGATTTTCTGCCTAAAATTATTCCTCTTTATCTTCTAGCTCTAGTGGGACTGTAATTGCAAAAAAAGCTGGAATTCGTACCAGGCTCTGCAGCAGCTTTTTGATCTTCCCTGCTTTTTCCATTGTTTCATCTTCAGTCGGAGCCTGGCTTTAGGGCTTTAGGACTCTGTAATTCCAGGAGCGTCCTGCATTTTATTTTCCAGAGTCGTCTGTCCTTCGCTTTCCAGCCTCCTCTGCATTTCATTTTCCAGGATCCTTCACTGTCGGGGGGCTTCCCCGTCATTCAGGTGGTTTCAGGGTCTTTTTCCCCCCGCACAGCTCCGAGCCAAGCCGAAGGAAGAGACGGAGTCTTCAGGTGTAGATTTTTCAAGGTTGCATTTTTCGTTTATTGTTTCTTATCTTACAAATTTCTCACAGTCCAACATGATGTTTGCAGCTGCATGGACTTCTCACGTCTCTCCCCGAGCTGGGCTGTCCTTAATCTTTTATACTAATTAATACGTGTTCGTTATTTACTATTTCTTACCAATGTCTGTCACTATTACTAAAAAGGTCATCTATACACTGACCCAATCCTCACTAACTGCTTTGTGCCAACGTCACTGCAGAAATGGAGTGAGGGAAGGAGAAGGAAGAAGAAGGAGACAACGCCCCAGATTCTCCATCTTGTCCCCATTCACTCCAATGCTATGAACCTAAAATTACTATTTTCTCACTCTATGATAAACTAAACTACTATTTTTCACACTCCCGTGGCCTGCAAACCCTCTCTCAGTTTAGGAAGTCTTTCCCATGGACTGAGATCAAAGCCAGTGTCTCTCTGAGCTCTGGGCTGGGGTCTCAGAGCCCCCTGTCCATGTCCCTGACCCTCCAGGGCAGCCAAAGGAATGCCCTGGACTCCAACACTTCACAGCATGGCTATAATATGGAAAAAGGTGGATCAGGCATTATGTCCCTGTTTAAATATCTGCTATTCTCCTCAGAAAACTCATTGTTTTTCCAATCCATCCAGTTCCCATGGATTTCCTATCTATTGGAAAACCGGTGGCACCCAGGGACCCTCTATGGATTTCTGCTGTCACTGGTGGTTCCTTAATGTTAATTGTGACTCTCTACGTTTGCTTAGCGAAGGCTTTTTCTTACAGCGGGGTGTGGAAAAGATGGAAAAACTGGAATATTTGAGGTGGAAGGGACCTACAACCATCATTTAGTCCAACTCCTTGATGGAAAAATTGGAATATTTGAGGTGGAAGGGACCTACAACCATCATTTAGTCCAACTCCTTGATGGAAAAATTGGAATATTTGAGGTGGAAGGGACCTACAACCATCATTTAGTCCAACTCCTTGATGGAAAAACTGGAATATTTGAGTTGGAAGGGACCTACAACCATCATTTAGTCCAACTCCTTGAGCACATCAGGGCTGATAAAGGGTTAAAATGCATTTTTAAGGCCATTTTCCAACAGATTTGAGGCACCAGCCTCTCTGGGGAGCCTATTCTAGGGTTTTTTCCACCCTGTCCAAAAAGTAATATTTCTCTATCCCGGTGGAAAACACATTCTCCTCCAGCAGGTTTTAATTTTGAAGACGATTATCTGGGATTCTGACCAAAATAATTCAGTTGTATCCCAGCAAAAGTAATGGTTGGTTGTCCAGACAGACCAGGCTGTATCCCAGATCCCGGCAGCCAGCTGGAGGGAGGAAAAAAGAGGATTTGGGAAGTGCAGGACCCATAAATTCACCTTCAGCTTGTGCTGTGGTGGCACCTGAATGACTGTCTTGGTTTGGAAACACAGGTGTCTGCTAAGGAAAGCTGGAGCCTCCCTTGGAATGGAGAATGGAAATCCTGTTCCTCTGAATTATTATAATTTTGAAATCGAGGGGTTCTCAGGCAGAGATATGGGAACAGGAATAACAGTTCTTGACTGGGAATATTAAAATACAAATGCAGTGGCACAAACAAACCCATGGGTGGTGAGAGCGCAGGCTGACACGCTGCTGCTCAGGGCGCTGGTCCCAGCCCAGCCCAGCCTCCTGCAGTGACAGATGTGGTTCTGGCAGCAGGGATCCCGCAGCAGGGGCAGTTTTCCTCTGCAGCTCCCGTGGTGCTGAGATGGCTCCGGGGTTCCTCTGGCGATCCAGGGCACACGGGCTGTGCTGCTGTTCCCAGTGCCAGCTGTGATCCAGCTGGGAATGCCGGGCTCCTGCCCTGGCTGCGGCATCTCCCGATGGAGGATGGAATTGTCTCAGCCCTGCCGTGAGCCTGGATGGGCCGGGAACAGCAGAGATCCCTGCAGGGAGGAGGGGTCCTGGAAGGGATAGAGAGCAGTGACACAGCTGGATTAACAGCTGGGGATGGGGCACACACTGCTGGGTACAGCCTGAGCTGCGCCCAAGGCAGTGACAGATCATTGCTGCCATCCCCAGCTGCCCGGGGAGTTACTCATCCAGTAAATCAGGGCAGTTCATCCACAGCCTTTGGGATTTGGGAAGCTGGAGGTGACACTGAGATGTTTCCTCGCTGGCTGCTGTGGGCACTCAGCATTTCCTCCCTGTCCTTCCAATCCCAAGACATTCCTTCTCTCCGGTACTTTTCCAGACTCACCTGCTGGCTCGTTCCATGGGATTGATGCGTTTTCCAACAGCCCACGACAGCTGAATCCTTTGGAGCCTGATTGGTTGGGAAAGGTGAGGAGTTTCAGGGAAATGCAATTGGAAAGTCAGACCTGTGGCCTGGGGTTTAACCTTTGGAGTGCTGGGAGCAGGGAAATGGGATTTTAGGCACTGAACACCCCCACAAAGCTCTCAAGGAGAGGGATCTGTGTATGCCAAGGTTGGAGCTGGAGGCAAAGGGCAGGATCTGAGTGGTTCCAAGGTCTTTGTAATTCTAGAAACGCTGGGAATGCTGCAGATTTGTCCAGGGAGTTTCACACCTTGGATTCACAGGTAGAAATCTTCAGACTTGGTTTTCAACCCTTTTTAAGGATTTCCTCCCTCAGCAGCTGATTTTTCATTGCTTTGAGGAGATTAAACTTTGCTTTTCCCCCCTGTCCAATTTTGGCCATTCCCAGTTTGAAAGGTGCCCGCTGCTAGGAGCAGGACAAGGAAATGCCAGCAGAGGAATTTCCAGGCTGGGAAAGCCAGGGGGGTTGGAACAAATGTGCCACTGAACTGAAACAGTGCACAGAAAACACACAAAGTGTTTTTCCATCAGGTTTCCATGGGGGAACTGCTGAAGGAGGCAGAAATTCCTCTGGTTTTCCACACCAGCAGCTTCACTGTATGGTCGGAAAATCCCTCCAGGATCACCGAGTCCCAGCTGTGCCCGATGCCCACCCTGTCCCCAGCCCAGAGCTCTGAGTGCCGCATCCAGGGATGGGCAATCCAAACCTCCCTGGCCACTTCCAAGCCCTGAGCTCCCTTTCCATGGGGAAATTCCTGCTGCTGTCCACCCTGAGCCTCCCCTGGCCCAGGCCTGAGGCCGTTCCCTCTGCTCCTGTCCCTGCTCCCTGGGAGCACAGCCCGACCCCCCGGCTGTCCCCTCCTGTCAGGGACTTGTGCAGAGCCACAAGGTTCCCTTGAGCCTCCTTTTCTCCAGGCTCAGCCCTTTCCCAGCTCCCTCAGGAATTCTCCAGACCCTTCCCAGCTCCCTCAGGAATTCTCCAGACCCTTCTCTCAACCTCTCCTGGGGCTCCAACCTGTTCCCAGTTCCATTCCCTTCCCTGGACACGCTCCAGCCCTTCACTCCTGCTGTTTCTGAAAGATCTGAACAGAAACAATGAAGGTGAAACACAAAAACAGCAACACAGAGAAAATCCAGAGTCAGCACAGGCAGAGCTGTCACTCCAGGCCTGGGAAAAACAAGATTCCCACTTCCAAATCTGTGGGAGAACAAAGACTTAGGAGGAGGGAAATGCAGACAGCGAAGGGAAGACCTCCAGGGAGCTCCTGAGGGCTCAGCCACGGGACACAGCAAACCTGGGAATGCTGTGAGGATGGAGCTGGGACCACCAGCACCAGGCACATCCCACCAAACCAGGGCCAGGGGGAAAGCACAGCCAGAAAATCCCATGGTTCGTCCTGCCAGCCCCATGCCAGGGCCCAGCAGATGCCTGCGGAATTCCAGGAGCAGCCGAGGTTCCCTGTGCCAGAAGCAACACCAATCTTCGAGCTTCCCGGGAAGGTGCGCAGGGATGGCATCAGGCGACAGCGATTTGGTGCCAGCACAGCGTGGGGAGGTCAGGAGCTGGCCTCCATGGTCCTTGTGAGTCCCTTCCCACTCGGGATATTCCAGAAGAGATCCGTTTTCCAACAGGGTGGATCTCCGCGACATCTGCCCCATGCAGGTGGGCATCAATCACATTTCTGGCACTCCCAGAACAAATTCCAAGCGCCTGCTCCAGGCTGGGGGACAAGAATTAATTTATTGGAGGGCTTTGATCGGAGCCGGGAGTGTCCCGGCCGTGATCCATCAGCTCCCTGCAGGAGCTGTCCAGGTGCTTCAGCTCAGCCCAGAACTGTGCAAACTAAAGGTATTTAATCATGTGTTTTCCCATTGTGGGGCAGGGAAGAAGAATTCCCAAGGTTTCCCACAGCTTGGGGCATAGATGGGAGCTGGAGGCGTCAGATTTTGTTGAACTGCTAAAATTCCATCCTGTTCCAGATCCTGCCAGGCAACGGAAAAGGCTACAGGTTTAAAAAAAAAGAGTGCTCTTTCTGCTGAAAATAAGTGACTTGGATAATCCCAAAGGACCCAAATTCTGCAGAAAAAAAAAAAGAGAAATCCATCTTCCAGGACCCCAAAATAGTCAGGCATTCCCTGAAAAAACACTGAAGGCCTGGCAAAATGGGAATGCATCAGGAATGCCCAGGCTCAGGGAGACAAAGAGAGAGGTAAAAACAGAATTAGTCTGCTTAATTCTGAGCATCACTTGTGCTCTTTGGAGGTGGAATGATTTTGACGTAAATATCTGCAAAATCCCAGCTCCGGGTGCCGGAGTTACTGCGTTCCCGCAGAATTTGGGGAAGATAAGCTCGAATTCCCTCCCTGTGCTGTGCAAGCTCTTGCCTGGTCCCTGGGGTGTGAGAGCTGAGTCAGGAGTTTTCCTCCTGAGCTCAGGATTAAAAGCTTTAACTTCAGGAGTCAACAAAAAAGGCCAAGGAAGAAGCTGCGAGCCAATTTCAATCCCAGCGGGAGGGAAAACCGGGAATCCACAAGTCATTCCTCCTGCCAGGTCCTGAGTCAGGTTAGAGAGGCAATAATTGCATTTGTGTTCTCCTGCCGGCCCCAAACTGAATTCTCCCAATAAATTACAGCATCCAGAACTAGTGTTTGCATCCCACGGCCTTTCCAAAGGATGCCCATGGATACCAGCACGGCGAAACCTTCGGGAGTCATCCCAATCCCATCATCCTGTCCGTGACTTTGAAAATACCAAGGACTTCACAGGCTGGGTATTTAAATGTCTTTTTACACCACTGCTTCAGCAGTTCCAAAGTGACTTCGGCATCTCCCTGACAAGATCCCACGCTGAGTTTTTATCCCAGGGAATTCGGCTGCCAGGATCATTCCGGTCGTAACACGGGGACAAAGCGAGGGAACACAAAAGCCGGGCCTGGATCTGTGGCTGCCCCTGGTTTGCAGATCAAAAGGAACAACTCAGCCTTTGAAAAGCGAGCAGGGATTTGGCCTTTCAAAATCCATCACCGTGGCAACACCAGGCACGGGGGAACAGGGAATTATAATGGACGAACCTCGGGATCGGACGTGGCCGGAGTTTGCTGGACCACCCGGCACAAAGAGCAAGGAATGTTGTCATTCCCTGCCAGGACAGCCCCCAGGACACACTCACCTGCACAGACACACCCTCAGGTGCAGGCTCCTCCATCCCAGGAGCCAGATTCCAGGGAATGGGAGTGGCTGGAAGAAGAGCTGTGCCCGGATTCCCAATTCCTACTGCAGAACTGCCGAGGGAGGGGTTTCCGCACAGATTCCCAGGAATGCGCTTGTGCTTCCCAGATTCTCAGAGCACAGAGTCCCAGGGTGGTTTGGGTTGGACAAGGCTTGGAGCACTCTGGGATAGTGGAAAGTGTCCTTGCCCACGGCAGGGGTGGGACGGGATGGGATTTAAGATCCCTTCCCAGATATTCCAGGATTCCATAACACAAAGGGAATGGGAATGTGCCTGGGCAGCAAAACACAGCTTTACCTCAGGAATGGGATTTGGGGATTTATTGGAATAACTTAATAAGTTTCCTGGGATTTATTAAAGGGTTTTGGGGTTTTTTCTTCCCAAGAGGGTGAACTCCAGTCTTATCCTTGCTTTTTATCCTGGAATGCCAACAATAATATAGTGAGGAATTAAATGAATCATTTTTTCTGTCATTGATTTGCATGGGGCTCCAAACCCATTCCCGGTGTTTTAATCCAGGAACAGCCATCCCATCTCTTTAAACAAAGCCACCCTGGAAATCAGAAGCATCTTGAATTCTTCCCTACTTTTTTCTTCCCTCCATTCAAAAAGTGAAACTTGCCGGGGAATATTCCGCTTCCCTTTTAAGGGAATATTTATTAAACCCTGTGTCAGCCTACTCCAAAAATCACAGGCTGAGATAAGAGGAAATAACAGCATCCCTTTCCTTGGGCTCCATCCATCCTGAAAAGGGATGAGGAAAATAAACAGATGGATCCGCTCCCCGCGAGCCGAGTATCGACCCCGCGGAAGAAAAATGAAACCTTGTCCCAAGATTTATTTGGGATGTACTCACAGATCTCAGGGAGAGGAGTGTATCAAAGGTGCTGCTCATCCCTGGTGGTTCCGTGTGATTATGTGGAGGATATGGAGCTTCCCGGCGGAAGTGAATTTATTAAATCTGATTTTTCCGTGAAGGATGAGGTGCCAGCCATCCCAGGAGGCAACAGCCGCGTCCTGTGCCTTGGCTCATGGAAAAAAAGACAGGCTCATGGAGTTCAAGGTCGGAGTTTCAGGCATCAGGCTGATGATGAAGTGAGGCCTCCGCTGCCTCATCCGTATTCCCGGCGCAATTCCCTCTCGGAAAGGGGAGCCCGTGTAATCCATCCTGCCTGAGGCACTGTGTCAGAGCCCTGAAAGAGCCGCACAGGCATCACCAGGAATTCTTATTAAACCGTCAGAGCTCTTGGAGCTGGGGTCAGACTCCCGATATTCCACAGGTGAATTCCCAGTGTAAGCAGGGTCCTTGTGGGGAGGACAAACCTCTGCTGCCACAGCTGCCAGTCCATGCAGGAATTCCTGCTGGGGTTTTGTGGGAATTGCTTCTCCATCCCCCTCGATCCTTCATGGCTAAAGGGGCGGGCAAGAAGAAGGAAGTGGATCAGCTGGACTGACCTGGATAAGCTGGATTCTGTCCCTCTCCTCTGCTGTCATGAGATCCCACCTGGAATTTCATGGACAGTTGTGGTGTCCCCAACAAAAGGAGGACATGGAATTGTTGGAGGAGTCCACAAGGTTGCTGAAGGAACTGGAGCACCTTCCCTGTGGAGAAAGGCTGGGAGAGCTGGGAATGTCCAGCCTGGAGAGGAGGAGGCTGTGTGGAGAGTTCATGGTGCCATCCAGGATGTGAAGGGGATACAGGGAACCAGAGAGGGAAACTCCTCAGGAACTGGAGCGACAGGACATGGTGGAAATTTAGATGGGATCTTGGGAAGGAATTCCTGGCTGAGGGTGAGGAGGAGCTGGGCTGGAATTCCCAGATTTGCTGTGGCCGCCCCTGGATCCCTGGCAGTGCCCAAGGCCGGGTTGGACACTGGGCTTGGAACAGCCTGGGACAGTGGGAGGTGTCCCTGCCATGGCAGGGGTGGGAATGGTTCTCCTGCACACCGGGATTAATGCCTCCTTTTGTGCCCATCCCAATTCCAATGACAAATTCCTCGATTTTTTTCCATCCCTTAATCATCCCCACCTCACGCTGCAGACACCCAGCAGGCTTTTGTATCCTGGCCAAGAAATTTGGAGCTGGAAAACACACAAAAAAGCTGAAATGAGAAGCAACATTCCCACTTTTGATGGAAGAGCTTCCAAGCAGGAAGACGGGAGAACTCTCCAGCTCTCCCAGGCTGGTGAGAGACTGATTTTTCCAAAATACAGCTCCGTTTTAATCTGAATTTATTGAGCTCCATGCAGGCAGAGTTGTTAAGAGTCGATGTAAATAGAGGATGTCAGGTTGGATATCCACAGCATGAAACATTATCCTGCTTCTTATTCCAGTCTGGGAATATTTGTATTGTTTAGGATGCTGACTTCATCAAAATTCCCTTTTTTTTTTTTTTTTTTTTTTTTCTTTCTTTCTTATTAAGACTCAGATCATGGCATTTTAAGAGATAAATATTCCAGTCCTGGGAGTGGGTTTGGTTTCAGTAAAATCACATCTCATGGTCCTGGGAATTTTTCTTCCTGAGGAAAATTTAAGCAGTTTAGGCAGGGGATTGGAACTGGAACATCTTTAAGGACTCATCCAGCCCAAACCATTCCATGATTTTCTGATTCACATTCCTTGGCTTGATGGTGGCCCAGAAGCCCCTCAAATTTAACAAAAATGCAATTTAAAAAAAAAAAAAAAATCTTCTTGAATTTTAAAGACATTCTGAAATCTGGCACAAATAAATTCAAACAGTAAATCAGACGCTCGCTGTTACCAATGAGGGTAATCAATCAATCAATCAATCAATTTATATCTATTGATTCATTTTCTTGCAGATCTGCCCTAACGTACCTCCAAACGCTGAAACCCCTCCGGGTTTCCTGAGCATTGCGGATGCCAGCCTGGCAAATCCCTGGAAAAATGAGGTTCTCTGCTTAAGGTGAACTGTCCTGAGTGACGGAACAAAAGGAAATGGCCTCAGGTGACGCCAGGGCAGGGTTGGATCGGATATGAGGGAAAATTTGGAAAGCAGTAAAGGAATCCCCATCCCTGGAAGTGTCCAAAAAATGTCTGGGTGTGGCACTTGAGGATTTGGTTTAGTGGTGGTGCTGGTTGATGATCCTAAAGGTTTTTTTCCAACCTTAACAATGCCATGATTTTTTTAAGTCCTTAACAGGAATGAATTAATTTCCCATTTCCCATTTTCCCATCACTCCCCATTTCCAGTATCTCCAGTGGTATCTGGGATGACTGGACATCCCAGGATCCCATTCAAGCCAATCAATGCACAGATTTGAAACCATCATCGCAAAAATACTTGGGAATGGCAGGAATTAATGGGAGAAAACACTTTTCTTGTCCAAAGCCTCTCCCTGGTTACAACCAAAAGCAGGAGAGGTTTTGCCTGTTAACATAGGATTGGTAGGAAAAGCTCTTTTTCCTCGGGTTTTCTGGACAACAGCTTTTAAAAACGCTGAAGTGATAATTCCCTCCTAGGAAAAATCATGGAATCATTAAGGTTGGAAAAGATCCCAAGCCATCAATCCAGCCTTGGAGCAAGTACCTGCTAATCCCCACCACAAAGTGCCACGCCCACTGGTGTTTTTGAGCACTTACAGGTGTACCAAAAAGAGATCCCAAAATTCCCTCCACATCCATAAATGGACTTAAAAATTATATTTTAGAGGGGAAGCTGGACTGAATGATCTTTAGAATTCCCTTCCAGGCATCAGAAATGACTAACAAATTCCTTCTGCGGGGAAGAAGGCAACGCTTCCCGAATTTTCCAGAAGGGATTTGTTTGGTAATCCTTCATCCTTGCAAGCATGGAAAAAAAATAAAGGATTTTTCTGTAATTCCCACAAAAAAGGTGTAAATTGCTGATCCAATGAACCAGCCCAGGGAGAGCGGCACATCCAGAGAATCCCTGGGATCATGGAGTCTGCAGCTCCAGGGAAAGGCTGGGATGTTTTTATTCCCACATTTCCTCGTGCTCTGTGCGGGATAATTGAAGAGATTTTTATTTCCACTGCTCGCTTATCTCCAATTGCCAGCTGCTGGGCTTGGGGTTTTATTTCAGCAGCAAACCCTCTGAACCACCTGTCCAGGAGCCGTTTGGTCGGGAAATTTCGGGATCCCTGCTGGAATCGCAGAGGTTTTAAAGGGAAAACTCTTTTCCACACACCCCTCCGGGGCTAACACAGGTTGGATCGCCACAACAAATTTTTGTTGGATTTAACACAGCCGCTTGGGGACATGGAGAGCAGTGGCCATGGCAGTGCTGGGATAACGGGATCTCATCCCTGGCTCTGCTCCAGGCACCAGAGGAACAAGCAGGGATTGATCCCAGGAATTCTCCCTGGATAGGAGCAGAACTTCTGCCCTGTGCACTGAACAGATCCCAGAGAGGGATCCCTGAGGATATTCCAGAGGTGTCTGGACACAGTCCTGTGCTGGAGCAGGGAGTGGGAACAAATGCCTGTGGTCCCTTCCAGCCTGAGCGTCCTGGAATTCTGGGATTACTTCCATCTCTGGTGACTCCAGTGTTCCATCAGTGTTCCCACGGTCTCCTGTGCTCGCCGAACTCCCTCCGGAGTCTCTGTTACTCCCCATCCTCCACGCTCACCATTGAAGCTCTTCATATTCCAGTTTGATTGCACGCTTTAATTTCCAGCCAGAACTTAGGCAGAGCTCTGAGCCCAAGGTGGGGCTGGGGCTGCATTCCCAGACCAGGAGATATCCCTTTTCCAGGACCCCGATCCCTGTATTTAGGAGGGGTTTGGGGGTTAAAACCTTCCCCATGGTTTGGAGTAGCTGGAAGCTGCTCCAGATTTGAAACTTCCAGAGAAACAAGAACAGTTTATCCCTTAGGAAAGCAGGCAAGAGCTGCGGGCAGACGTGGATCAGAGCGGAAAAGGGAATTTATCGCTGATTAAAACACGGCCAAACCTCCCCAGGTGAGCAGCTCTCACCTGTCACTGCGCACCTCCAATTCACCCAGCCAATTCCTGAGCCACGGGAATTATTACAGAAACTCTGGGGGAGGGAGGCCTGACAGAGGCAGAGCGCAACGGGCAATTCTGTTTGATAAACATGATTAATTAGCACAGGAAGCTCGTTAAGTGCTGCCAGTGAGGCCGTGCCCTGGCACAGCCACACTGCAGGGATTGGTGCTGGGTGATTCTGAGCACAGCTGATCCAAATTCTCCTGTCAGGACATGACCAGGACAACTGCCCTCATCCTGATGCCTCAAGTTCCACCTTCCGTGTGTTCCACGTTCTGTGCTGCCCAGGAGCAGCTCTGAGCTCACACTCAGGGTCACTCAGCTCTCTGCACACAGCAGCCACACAAAACAAATCCTGTTCCTGCTGCACACCAAGGACAACTGGGACAAGTGTTCAGCCCAAAAGCACAAACAGCGGTGGCTGGAGGGAGGAACAAGGAGGATGGGACTGGAGAACCTGGAGCTGGAATTGGACAATTCAGCCCCAATGTGCAAATGGACCAGAACTGATCAAAGTGTGAGACCTGGTGACCGTTTGTCCATTTTGTGTCCATTTTGTGACCATTTTGTGTCCATTTTGTGTCAATTTTGTGTCCATTTTGTGTCCATTCTGTGACCATTTTGTGACCATTTTGTGCCCATTTTGTGTCCATTTTGTTCCCATTTTGTGTCCATTTTGTGTCCATTCTGTGTCCATTTTGTGACAATTCTGTGCCCATTTTGTGTCCATTTTGTGTCCATTCTGTGTCCATTTTGTGCCCATTTTGAGTCCATTTTGTTCCCATTTTGTGTCCATTTTGTGTCCATTCTGTGTCCATTTTGTGACAATTCTGTGCCCATTTTGTGCCCATTTTGTGTCCATTTTGTGTCCATTCTGTGTCCATTTTGTGTCCATTTTGTGTCCATTTTGTGTCCATTTTGTGCCCATTTTGTGTCCATTCTGTGTCCATTTTGTGTCCATTTTGTGTCCATTTTGTGTCCATTCTGTGTCCATTTTGTGACCATTTTGTGCCCATTTTGGTTCCACCTTGGGTGTGTCCCTGTCCAGGCTCTTGTCCTGCCCAAGGTGTGTCCTTAAAGGCCTTTCAATAAATCTCTGCTTTATTCTCCAGCTCTGTCCGGCCTCTATTCCAGGTCAGCCCTCCCAAGGCATCAGTTCAGGATGAGTGGATATTCCCCTTGGAATACCCTGTGCTGCTTCCTGAAATTCCCTGATCCACCTTTCTTCAATGGCAGCTATTCCCTGCCTGTCCCAGTCCCACCACTGCAACAACTCTTCATCCTCAGGGGCGGTGCTCAGCGCTGTGTCCATGCAGCTCATTCCTGGTTTCCCCTGCAGAGACCCCCTGGAATATCCCAAGAGTGCAGGGATTTCCAATCCAGGCAGGAAACAGAGCGAGGGGTCACCAAACTCCTCCTCTCTCCCATTAATTTTAACAATCTGCACCAACACAAAGGGAGGAGTTTGGGAGCCACAAAAGCTCCAGCACAAGCGGAGGGAATGGGTTGGCAGGAAATCTTCCCTGGAAGTCAGGGAACAGAGCTGGAACTGGATAATCTTGTATTTATCCCTAAAGATATCCCTGATAATGGAATAATTACAATTTATTCCCATCAGGAAGGAATCAGCGTGGAATCAGGAGGAGAAGGGTTCATCATTCTGGTGGCAAACACAAGAATCAGCATTTGGCTCATTATGGAACACCCAGGCCAGTAGGAACATCTTCCCTCCTATCCAGTAGCTCCTGGAAAACGACGGCTCCGGTCTCCCAGTGGCTCTGCAGCTTTGGCTGTGCCTTGCTCTGGTCCTCCTTGGTGGGAAAGGTTTTTGTTTTCCAAGAATCCAACAGAACTCTGCTTTCCTGAGGCGCTCTTGAATCTTAACTTGAATATGTTTAATCTTTATCAAGTAGAAATTAAAAATTAGTTACGGCTCACGGAACTGGGCTGGGAAAGGTTCAGAGAATCACAGAACCCCGGAATGGTTTGGAAGAGGCCTTAAAGCTCATCCCATTCCATGGGCAGGGACACCTCCCGCTGTCCCAGGCTGCTCCAATCCCAATGTCCAGCCTGGCTTGGGCACTGCCAGGGATCCAGGGGCAGCCACAGCTGCTCTGGGAATTCCAGCCCAGCCCCTCTCCACCCTCCCACGGAACAATTCCTTCCCAATCTCCCATCCATCCCTGCCCTCTGGCACTGGGAGCCATTCCCTGTGTCCTGTCCCTCCATCCCTTGTCCCCAGCCCCTCTCCAGCTCTCCTGGAGCCCCTTCAGGCCCTGCCAGGGGCTCTGAGCTCTCCCTGGATCCTTCTCTTCTCCAGGGGAACATTCCCAGCTCTCCCAGCCTGGCTCCAGCCCTTGGAGCAGCTCCATGAATTCCTCTGGATTCACTCCTGCCGCTCCACATCTCTCACCAGCAGCTCCCCTGATTTTATTCCCGTCACTGGTTGAGCAGCTGGAGGTGTTGGCTCACTCAAATCCTCTTCCATGACCCCACATCGTTTCAGTCCATGGAATCCTCCCTGCTGGAATCAGCCCTTGCTACCCCCACGACCCAGGGAATTCTGCTCTGCCCATTCTCTCAGGTGCGAGGCAGGAATTCAGCAATCCGCGGTTGTTCCCTGCGGCACTTCCCTGATGTCTCCACACGTCCCAGCTGGAGTTAATTCCAAGCCCTTCTTCCCGTGCTTTCCACGCTCTGCCATTCCCTGGGTGCACGCAGGGAAGCAGGGGCTGTGCGAGCAAACAAAGCCTCAAACCCAGAATTGGATTTCAGAGCTGAGGAAGCTCCCAACACCCAACCACGACAACAATTCCTCTTCTCCACTCCGATTTCTCCACTTTTATTCCATTTATTGCCGCGGAATAAACCCAGCTGCATGCACCCGCAGCGGGATGAAGCCAGACTCAAGTTCCATGTTGTGTCACTCATTTCCAGAGGAATTAAGAGCTGAGCACGGGCCTTTGTGATGGAAGAAAAATCCTCAGGGGCTCGGGCTATTTCCAGCTTTTGTTTTTTAATTAATGAGGCTCTGGAGTGTGTTCCAAGCCGGCAGTTTCTGGAATGATTCAGCCTTTGGCTCCCAGGGAGGTGGTGCTTGGCAGCCTCTTAGCAAAGCGCAGCATTTTGGGGATATTTTACACGTCTTCAGGAGCAAAACAAGGATTTTTGCTTGGAAGGGCAGCAGGGCCAGGCGGCTCTGGAGGCACGGAGGGGAGGCACCTGCCGGGAGTGTTTAATTAGTGATTAATTAATAAATCACACTCCAAACAACATCTGAGCCGAGGCTGCACGAGGATTTGGGCTGACTTTAGGTTCCTGTATCCAGGAGAATGCAGAAATCATTTCCTCAGTGGGAAAATAATGCTGGAGTCGTCCCAGCTCAGGAGAATCATGGAATGGTTTGGGATGAAAGGGATTTTAAAGATTAATATTTTTCCACGGGCAGGGACACCTTCCACTATCCCAGGTGGCTCCAAGCCTCATCCAGCCTGTCCTTGGGCACATCCAGGGATCCAGAAGCAGCCGCAGCTGCTCTGGGAATTTTATTCCAGGGCCTCCCCGTTCTCCCAGCCAGGAATTCCTTCCCAGTATCCCATCTAAATCTCCCAATCTTTTAGTTGCAAATGTTCCCCTTTGTCCTACTAATATGTGCCCATGGAGTTTCCTCCCTGGGCTGGTGTTTCCAGAGCAGGAATGAGCTTTGTGACTGATGTTTGATCCTTTTGGGGTTATTCTGGTGGATTTTCCCAACTCTGTTCCCATCCTTCCCTGCCCTCCTGCTCCCAAAATCACGGGGGTCAATCAGCCCAGCCACCACATCAGTGAGAGTTCAGGGACTGCCTCAGCACCACAGATGCTGCTAAATTTGTTCTGGGAGCTGAAATCCCCAGGCTGGAAATCCAGGGAGTTTTTTGTCTGCAGTCTGTCCGATCCCTGACCCAGTGTCACAGGTCCCAGGCCCTCCCGATGAACACAGAGTTCCTCGTTGTTGTCACCACAGAGAAGCCACAGATTTTGTCTGTGGGAGCTCTGTGGAGCAACGATTCAGATCCCACGGGTATTCCAGGGACTTCTGCATCCTTGAATCCCCCATCCTCCAAAAATACTTCCTCTGCGTCTTAAAACCCTGCAGTTTCCAAAATTTGTTTTTTTTGTTTATCTGGTTCCCACCCCCTGCCATGGGCAGGGATACCTTCCACCATCCCAGACTGCTCCAAGCCCAGTCCAGCTAGCCTTGGACACTTCCAGGGATCCACAGCTTCTCTGGGAATTCTATTCCAGGGCCTCCCCACCCTCCCAGACAGGAATTCCTTCCCAATATCCCACCTAAATTTCTCCTTTTTCGGTTTGAACCCTTCCCCTGCGTCCTCCTGAAGAACATTTCCTCTCCAGTTCCCTGGGATGTGCTGGGAGGTCTCCACACAACCTTCTCCTCTCAGGCTGGACATTCCCAGCTCCCCCAGCCCAGCTCCATCGGGAAAGTTCTCCAGTCCCTTTATCAGCTCCATGACCTCCTCTGGGCTTGATCCAACAATTCCATGTCCTTTTTTTGCTGGGGACACCACACCTGTCCACGACATTCCAGGCGGGATCTCAGGAGAGCAGAGTAGAGGGGCAGAATCCCTTCCATCCCTGCTGTTCACATTCCCTTTCTCCTAAAGCCCCGGATATTCACCAGTTCGGAAAAAGAACTTCCAGCCCGTGTTGTGGTTTTGGACAGCTCCTCTCCCTGTGTCCTGAACCCCAGCCTGCTGCCAAATTCCATGGAATTAGCCCATGCTCCCTCTCTGCATCACCCAAATCTCTTGGAATAAAAAGGAAAAAAAAAAAAAAAAAAAAAAACAAAGCAAGGAAATGCCGATTCCATTTGGGGAAAATCCATTTTCAACACGCAGGTCATGCCGAACCCCAAAGCATTCCTGGGAGGAACCGGCGGCTGTGGGAGCATTCCCCCAGGGGGACAAACAGCCCCGCTCAGCGCCGTGCTTTTATCCCTGAAAACACTGCAGGATCCACATTTCCCCGTGCTTTTATCCCTGAAAACACTGCAGGATCCACATTTCCATTATTCATGGAGCACGAGGTGGCCCAGCCACTAATGCCACACAAAGTAGGACACGGAGCAGGGAATGCGTCCCCTGCATCTCTTTAAATAACTTCAGTATTTCAGGGATGTGATGCTTTTCCAGAGAATCCGACTGAGCCGGCATTTTCCTGGGGCAGCTGTGAATCCTTGAAGGCATCCGTGGGAAGGGGACGCCCTGCAGGGTTAATCCTGGATACGTTCAGTTGTTTTATTCGTTTATTATCCTTGATAAAAATTGTTTTAATGGCCCTCATTACCTTATTCATTTGAGGTTTGTGGGGGAGCACGGGGGAGGAGCTGATCAGCTGACAAAAGGAGCTGCCGGTGTTTTTTTTATCGTGCATGGAAGGAAGGAATTGTCTCGTCCAGGCACTCCTCCCCTTTCCTTGGATTTGAGAAAAAAAAGGGAATCATCTCCTGGGGTTCATCTGGAGGCCAAGGCCCCTCTTCTGATTTCCTTCTCTTCCTCCTCATGAGCTTTGAGCAAGGGATTGTCCCCAGGAGTGGGATAAAAACACGCGGAGCTGCTCCTGTTCCCAAAATTGGGAGTTTGGACAAAAGTCCATCCCTAAACTACCCCACCACCCCCACAAGCATCCTGCAGGACTGGGAGCTGGAGCTCACGGAAAAACTTCACGGAATTCAGAATTTTAGGGGTTGGAAGGGAATTTCAATCCCGTCCAGCCCCAAATTTAAATTTTAAATTTTGCCATCCCCTGGGCAGGGACTGAGGGTGAAAACCTGCTGGGAAATGTGGGGTTGTGTTAAAATATGAGCTAATGATGCTTCTGAGGGTGCTCTTCCCGTTAAAGAATTCCAGGATAATTTGGGTTGGACGGAACCTTAAACTCATCCCATTCCACTGCTGCCATGGCAGGGACACCTCCCACTGTCCCAGGCTGCTCCAATCCCCGATGTCCAACCTGACCTTGGGCACTGCCAGGGATCCAGGGACAGCCACAGCTGCTGTGGGAATTCCATTCCAAGGCATTCCCCACCCTTCCAGCCAGGAATTCCTTCCCAAACTTCCCATCTAACCCTACCCCCTTTCAATTTAAGACCATTCCCCCTTCTCCTATCACTCCACACCCCTGTAAAAATTCCCTCTCCGGGAGCCAGGATTTACCATCCACCTCCATTTCCCAATGAAAACACTGCCTTCGAAGTTAACGACATCCCAAGGAAATTTTTCCGTTATGAACTCCCCTCATTCCCTACACCAAAAGCCAGACTCCAGCCCCACCACAGCAGAAGAGAAACTCCTCCATTTCGGGTCTGCTTCTCTGAAATCTCATTTCCAACACAAGCTGCAAACCGGGTTTTGTTTTCTCTCTCAGCGAAAACTCCTCAGTTTAGCGGCAAGAAAATAACAATAATCTGATTTTCACCTCCCACAGGGAGGCTCACACAGGCCCAGTCCCGCAGAGAACACAGAGAAAAAATGAAATTCTTGTTCTGTTTGAACCCAGCTGGGTCAGAAACGGGGAGATTTTGACTTCAGCCTTTTGTTGGAATTGTCACAAAACAGGAAAATTGACCAGGAAACAAAAGCTTTCAAGGTTTTCTGTGGGAGAAAGCAGGAGTGAAACAAAAAATTGGCTTTTTTTCTTTTTTTTCTTTAGGTCGTTTTGATTACAGGTTATCTGTGCTCCCGCTGTGCAGGAGGAAAATTTGTTGTGGAAATATCTTCATGGAATGGGCCGCAGTGGAATTCAGGCCTGGATGAAGCCGGCTCAGGATCAGTCATTCCAGGAGAAAAGAGCAAAGGGAGCTGGATGAGGCCTTCAATTCCCACTGGGACATCAGTAACTCCCTCAGAATTCCAGGATGGGACAGGCTCAGGGTGAAGATGTCCAATATTGCATCCAACGTTTATCACTCAGGGAAATCTCTGCTCCCTGATGGATGCTAAGGGTGGATTTGACTACTGATGTTTTCTATGTTTCCAATATCCAGGAGATTCCTCAGCTACGGGTGATGAGGAGTCACACGGAGAGACAAAGATAACTCAAAAATCAGGAATACTGAGGAGAGCAGATCATTTCCAACTCAAAAATCTGGAATACTGAGGAGAACAGACCATTTCCAAAATCCCCTTTAATTTTGTGCCAAGGGTAGAGGTAAAAACAGGAAAAAAACAACACTTAGGGTCAAGTCTCCGATAAATCCATAGGATATGAATGATCCTGTGCTCTCTGCTCCATAAATCCATAGGATATGAATGATCCTGTGCTCTCTGCTCCAAAATGAGCTTCACCCAAACTAATGAAGGGTTTTAATCTGAAATATTCCAATCCGCTGCTTTCCTTTGGTTTGGGAATTCCTGGCTAAAAACTGCAGGGATGAATTTCTCTCTCCTCACTGGAATCCTTCGGGAAGCACAGAGCTGTCATGGAGGCTGGGTGGGTTTTAGTGGCACCGTAATGGCTGGAGCAGGAGATGGGAATTGGCCCGTTCCAAAGGCTCCTTATTCCATCCCGAAGGCTCCCGGCATCAGGAGAAAGATGGGAATTAATTATTCAGCCTGCCCGGAGCGTTATTGGATAACTGATTGCGGGTTATTGAGTGGGGGAAAAAAGCAGGGATTGCAATAATTGTAATTTCTCTTTGGGGAGAAGCAGAGTCCTGTGTTTTAGGAGCATTAAATCAGCTTGTTTAGGAGTAATCTCGGCTGGGTCGGAGGTTCTGTGGAATTTGGGGGGCATTTACTTCCAAATCCACAGGCAGGGTTCTTAAGCTTGTTGGAACCCCGGGCACTGAGAATTCCAGGCTTTCTGTGCTGCCAGGCTCTGACCCCCAGCAAACACTGCACTGACCTGAGGCCGTGGAAAAGGCTCCAGAATGGAGTGACAGCGCTGGGATTGTGGCTGTGGGGTTTGGATAGAAGTGTGTGACAGCACAGGGTGCAAAACTCAGAGCTGGAGGGTTTAGAACTACAGGAATAGAGATAAAGCAGGATGGAGGATTTAGGGCAGAGGCTGAGTCCTTCTTTTTCACCTTCTGCATGGGTCTGGGTGGATTTTGGAATTGGGTAGAAAAATCCTCATTGTGGGTCAGGGGTGTTTGGTTATTGGGTTAAAAGTAAAAATAATTTAGGTGTCATTTCACAATTGGTAAGTTTATGATTAAAAGACCTTGTAAAGAGATAGAGACAGAGACATTTTTAATTCGCTAACCAAAAGTCACAGCTTGTGAGACTGTAACACAGATAAGAATTAATAAACATCTGAGGCCAAACACAAAAACTGCATCTCCTAAGCATTTAATCCCGGCTCTAACAGAAGTTAACGAACCCACATAAACTGGTCCAAGATTTTCCCTTGCACCATTTGTTGGGGTGACCAGTGATGGAATCCTCATTCCTGGAGGGATTCAAAATCCCTCTGGATGTGGCACTTGGGGACATGGGGCAGCGGTGGCCTTGGAGTGTTGGGGAATGGTTGGGACTCAGAAGCTTTTCCAACCTTAATAAGTCCATGGTTTGTATTTTTGAAGTCCTGACATTGAAAGAAAAAAAAAAAAAAATCTTGAAATTATTATATTTTAAAGTTAAATAATAATAATGGGATTTTTATAATAATTCAAATCTTGCGGGTTTTGTGACATGGGACTTTTTTTTTTTTTTTTTAAATATTGCTCGTTAAAGTGGAAGAAGCAATTCCTCATATGTCATATATTAGAATGAACACACAGGTTCCATACTTGTTTCCATTTGAAATAAAAATAATTTAAAAATAATTAATAAAAAAAAATAGAAATCAGACATTTTTCCATAAACCCTGAATTTTAAGGATTGATGAAGATATGACAGGAAATCATTGGGGTTTTCAACATGTTTGTAACTAGAAAAATACTAATTAACTGGCACTGGTGGCTTTCAGTCCTCCCGGTTTGCTGCTTCTTGGGATATTTCTGCAGCTCTTTGGTTTTCCAGGGCTGCAAATCCCAGCTTCCCACGGGATTTGCCACAGACAGGTCTCCCAAATTCCCTGCCAAGCACTGCCGGAAACGCGCACAGCTCCTCCTTCCAGGCAGCCAAGCCCTGAACCCATTTTTCCTCTTCTCTATTTTTGGTAATTCCAATTTTTTTTTGCATCTTCATCCCATCCTCATCCTCTCTTCCAGGACAAATGTGACATCAAGTCTGAATTTCCAAGACTGCCTCCAGAAAAATCCTCCTGGAAAATCCCTAAATTTTACGCATCATTTCACCGAAAAAAATCCCTGGAGAAGAGGAAATGCGAGGCCTCCACGTGGACGATGAAACCCTCAGTGCACGGACGCAAAGCACATTGTGTGGGATGAATTTGGGAAGAGCACGGATGACATCATTATCCCGTTCCAGATCCTTTCTTTTCCACGGGAGCTGAATTTGCACAGACTTTTGGTGGGTCCCGTTTGGTCTCCATCTCATCTAAACAGGGAATAAATCCAGACTCCTTATTTCCCACGTTTGATTCCGTCTCGTTAACAAGAGGGGAAGGAGAGGGAACATCCTCCCCCTCCTGCATCCAGTTCCACATTCCACAGCTGGAGGCTGGAAAAATCCTTCTCCTGCAGGCCCAGCTCCCCCAGTCCGACCTGGGATGAATCCACACGGAGCAATTCCCAGCACCACAAACTAAAACTTGGCACTGCCACGTTGTTATTCCTTCCCGGCGTGAACCTGCCTCGTTCTCCAGATGGGAACATCCAACCTCGTTTTTCCTGAGCCGCTAACGGACAAAAAGAGGGCGGAGAAATGTGGGTGGAGCTGCTGGAACCATCCCCCCTTCCACTCATGAGTCTTCCCACAATCCAAAGGGTTCCAAGGGGGCAGGCAGCAAGATTCGAAAGCTGGGAATATGAGGAATTCCGCTTCATCCTTTCCAGATGGATTTTTTCCCAACGAACTCCAGGAATTCTTTCTGCAGGAATCGGGGTGATGCCGGCACCTGAGCCGCCTCACTCGGGGTTTGGAGCTGTGACAACCAGTAAGGAAAAAAGCTGGAAGGACTTGGGACAAAGGATGGAGGGACAGGAGGAATTCCTGGCTGAGAGGGTGGGAAGCCCTGAAATAGAATTCTCAGAGCAGCTGTGGCTGCCCCTGAATCCCTGGAAGTGTCCAAGGCCAGGTTGGACATTGGGGCTTGGAGCAGCCTGGGAAAATGGAATGTGTCCCTGTCCATCCCACAGAATCCAGAAAATAATTCCAGGTGGGATTTTGCCAACCACACCCTTTTTCCTGGGCAGAAACGCACACAACCTCCTTGACCTTCAGAATAAATCCCATAAACCCTGCTGTTGCTCCCTCATATCAACAGCATTCCACGGGCTCCATCCCACTTCATGCTGGAATAAAATACGAATCTGGATGAAAAGAGTAAATAAAATGAGGAAAATTGATAAAAATGCGCTCCCTCCTGCCGCCTCAGCGGGTGTGGAAAGGGAATAAAGAGATGAATTTCCTCCTCTTTAAAAACAGAGCAAGAGACTCATCCAGCAAAAAGGCTCCTATTCCTCATTCCCAGCTAAAAACCTCTAAAAATCCCAGCAAATGAAGCGGTTGCCTGCAAATCTTCCCATGGTCTGAGCCTTCCAGTGCCTCCCATTTTTCCTGGCGGAAGGTAACAAAAAGGCTTTCATCCAGTCTCTGTAAATAAGTCCATAGAAATGGATGCGTCCATTACCACATTTTATTTTTATTGCCCCAAAGGCACAAATTTGCCCGCGTTTGAGGGGATTTTAAAAGACGTTGAGAATTCCTTTATGCCCAGGAAACTTCCAGAACGAAATACGGATAAATCCCCTTCACTTCCAATATTTTCTCCGATTGATCTCGACCCTAATAAAAAGCTCATGGGACTCTTTCCGCTCCTACAAGCAGAGTCTCAAGTGTCCCAAAAAAGATGATTTTGCTGCCAATAAAAATATCGATGTGTTTATCCAGCCCCTAGAAAAAAAAAAAACCAGCTGAGCTTTTAACACTTCTGAGTGGCTTCAATTTCCTACATTATTCCTTTTTTATGCCCTTGATGCTCCAAAACATGCCCAGGAAAGCTTTGCTTGTTCAAATAAGGAATTTTTTAATATATATATATATATATATATATCCTTTTTCATAAAACTCTTCCACAAACGTAGTGGGAACGGTAAATTGGGAAATTAAGGCAGTTTGAGTCATTCCATAGCGATGAACGTCGGCCTCACACCAGGGGATCTGTTACAGGAGGAGTTCAAGTTAAGCTTGGTCTTAAAAAAAAAAAAATCACAAATCAACAAAAAAATTACAAAGAAAAACAAGAACAAACAAAAAAAATCTCTTGAAAACACCTGTGATTTTTAAAGAACTTTCTGCTTTAGCATAACAGCAGGAAGAGTTGCCCAAATTTAGGAAAACCAGGAGAAACCGGGCTCAGCTGGGTTGAAAAAGTTGTATTCCACATTTTTATCACAAACGCTTCAGGAAAAAGAAGCTTGAGCAGTCTTTGCAAGTCGGGGAATCCTGGAATGGTTTGGGTTGGAAGGACCTTAAATCCCATCCAATCCCACACCTTCCGCTGTCCCAGATTGCTCCAAGCCCCTGTGTCCAGCCTGGCCTTGGACACCTCCAGGGATCCAAGGAGAGCCTCAGTTTCTCTGGGAATCTTCGCCTGAGTCTCCCCAGCCTCTTGGTAAAGATTCCACAAAAATTCCACAATTCCTCCTTTTCCCCGCACATATTCCCTGCCAGGATCACATCTCCTGGGATTCGACTCTTCCCTGCAGCAGGGAATCATTCCACAATTATTTTCCCCCCTTCCTTGATGAATTAAATTCCCCTGTGGACAATTCCAAAGGAAGCTTCACCCAGAGCTTCTTCTCCGAGCATTTCCAGGCTGTGCTTCCTTTAAAAAAAAAAAAAAAAAAAAACAGAATAAAGACACAATTTTTTTTTTCCCCATTAAAAAAAAAGAACATCTATGAGCAGATGGCTTTCCGTGGCTTTTCCAGAGGGGTCAGGGATGCATTTCAGATCCTGACAAATGGCCAGGAATGATTTCTTTTGTGCCCAGAATCCAAACGCTGCCCTTTGAGGCCGAGCTCTCGAGTGGGAGCTGCTCTTTTTGTCAGACAATTCCTTCAAAAATAGAGGGGAACGAAAAAAATCAAAGGAATGCAGAGCTATGTAAAAAAAAAAAAGAGCAATGAAGGAGAAAAGAACTCGGATGGATGAGGGGAAAATGGAATATTTTATAAAAGTTCATTTTTCTTCACAACACTGAGCCATCCCAGCTTCCTTCCCAGTTGTTTTGGCTCCCTGCATTCCCTGCAGGAATTCTGCTCCTTGTCATAGCATGGCCTTTTTTGGGTTGAAAAATCCTTTTCCATCATTAACACCCCCAAAAGTCTTTTAAACTAAAAGAGGAGATGTTTTGGTTGGATATTGGGAAGGAATTCGTGGCTGGGAGGGTGAGGAGGCCCTGGAATAGAATTCCTAGAGAAGCTGTGGCTGCCCATGGATCCCTGGCAGTGTCCAAGGCCAGGTTGTAGCAACCTGGGATAGTGTAAGTTGTCCCTTTTATGTCCTTTGGGTGGAATTTCATGACCTTTCTGTCCCTTCCATCCCAAAACGTTCCAGGCAGGCTCTTCCTGCCCAGGACACCCAGGATTTTCCTCAAAAATACCCCCCAAAAACTAAGGATAAGCAGCCAGCAGGCTACAAACATCCCTTTTGCTAATAAACACATGGAATCTGGCTGTTCCCTGGAATTCCAGAGGAAAACCCTCCTCTCCCTCTGCCATGAGTGAGCCTGTCCCTGTCCTGCTGGCTCCAATGGAATGAGTCATTCCCTGCAGGCCCCTTGGAAGGCTTGGATCCATCCATAAAAAGTTTTTTCTATTAAAAAAGGGGATGAGTCAGAGCCTGGCTGTGCCCACAGCGACAGCCAAAGCTCTTCCAGGGCTGAGGTCAGCTGGGAGCAGTGACGGCAGCACGGCTTGGATCAGCCTGGAGGTGGGAACACGGATTGGAACGGGAGCACGGCGATGGATTTTGGGGTCAGAGCTGCAAACGGGAGCACAAATTGTCCCAGGTCTGATGCCCCAAGTTCCACCTTCCGTGTGTTCCACGTTCTGTGCTGCCCAGGAGCAGCTCTGAGCTCACACTCAGGGTCACTCAGCTCTCTGCACACAGCAGCGACACAAAACAAATCCTGTTCCTGCTGCACACCAAGGACAACTGGGACAAGTGTTCAGCCCAAAAGCACAAACAGCGGTGGCTGGAGGGAGGAACAAGGAGGATGGGACTGGAGAACCTGGAGCTGGAATTGGACAATTCAACCCCAATGTGCAAATGGACCAAAACTGATCAAAGTGTGAGATCTGGTGACCGTTTGTGCATTTTGTGTCCATTTTGTGTCCATTCTGTGTCCATTTTGTGTCCATTTTGTGTCCATTTTGTGACCATTCTGTGCCCATTTTTTGTCCATTTCATGCCCATTTTGTGCCCATTTTGTGCCCATTTTGTGCCCATTTTTGTTCCACCTTGGGTGTGTCCCTGCCCAGGCTCTTGTCCTGGCCAAGGTGGATCCATTTCTCCTGATTCCTGGGACAACGGGCTGGCCCCCACCTGGCTCCAGTCTTCTTCCAGGGGGTGGGAGGGGGATCCATAACTAAGGATTCAGGAATCTTTGGTGTTCAGGCCACTTCCAGCTGCCTCCCAGGCAGTGCCTTCCCATCCCATCCGGACAATCCCTGACTCAAACCCCATGGCCCCTTCTCAAGGAAACACGTGGGATTTACCCACAAAACATTCCCGAACCACTCATTCTTCCCAAATAGAATTCCCGCCTCCAACACACGCAGGCTCTACCTGCACCAGAGCAGTCCAGTGACACAGAAATCCCCTTCTCCTCCAAGGAGACGTTTCCCCTTCCTTTCCTCCAAGAATTTCCTTCCTCTTCCCAGATGGCTGCAGGCCTGCCCGTCCTCTCCCATCTCACTCATTAGGGATCTCACATTAATTATGTCCCTGTAGTTCCCTCCTGCATGATCAACTCCCACCAGCATCGGAATTTTCCTGCCTGAATCTCTTGTTTATTATCCCTTTTTTTTTTTTTTTTTTTTTTAAATTATCCCTCCTCTCCTGCTGAATAAGAATTAAAGTGAAAGTTCCTCCCCCAGCTCCATTCCTTATCCTTTCCCAACATTCCCGAACAGGAGGTTGCAGCTCTTCACCCCTCACGAGCTGAAATTTCACTCAAGCCTTTCGTGCATATTCCGGGTTTTTTCCCCAAATCCTGCCGGTTTTGCCACCCCAGAGGATCCACCTCGGCCAAACATTTGGCAAATATTTGGAGAGCAGGTGACCATGGAGGTGACCACGGGTCGAGGTGGGTCCGTGACCCCGTCTTGCAGAGGCTGCTCTGTGCCAGTGGCTCCATCAAGAGATTCCCAGTGGAAAAAGAAAAGCTGGAATTCGCTGCTCCCTCTCCTTATGTAATACCCCCCTCTCCTGCCAAGTTAACTGTGCCTGCACATTTGCTTGTCCTGACATCGTCTCTTAACGAGCTTCAAGTTTTAATCAGGACAGGAGTTGGTTTTTTGGGGGTTTTTTTCCCAGTCCTTATTTTCCCTTCCCAGTTGTTCCGGGCTTTCCCCCTCCAGCTCCCTGGGAAGCGGAATCCATGCATTCATGCAGTAAACAACCCCCTAACCAGGTCAATGCACATTATCCATTAATTATTCCACAGCTCTGCTGCAGTAGGATTGATTCACTTCTCCTCCCAATTTCTGGTTCCCTAATTCCCATTTTTAGGCAAGGAAAGAGCTCCCAATCCACTGGTTGCCTCCAGCAAAACCCAGTAGCTCTGCCTTGGAGCAGGAGCTCCATTCCTTCCCTCGGGAATTCCAAGCTGCCTCATCCCAAGGGATCCACCAGGATGGATCAGCAGCAATTTCCTGCCTATCCCGGTAGTTTCCTGCTGGGCAGCCTGGGAGAGTGGAAGGTGTCCCTGCCCATGGATGAGGGAATGAGATGGATTGAAGGTCCCTTCCAACACAAAACATCCTGGAATTCTGTGATTTGAAAGGGAAGCTCCACGGAAGGAAAGACTGGAGGAGTAAAAGGTGAGGAATGCAGCAGATCAGGCTTTTCCTTCTCTTCCAGGGAAAATTGGGATGGAACATTCCTCTGCAAACACTTCCCTGCTCAAATTCCATTCTCTGGCACATCTTTCAGCGTTCAAACAATTTTTGGAAGCTTCAAGAGTCTCCAGAGTGCTCAGCCAGATCTGTCCCACACTGGGAATTCCACCTGGGAGACAAAACCATCTTCCAAGGCTTTTCCAAAAGTCCTCTCCTGCAAATTGGCATTTCTGAAAGAAATTTCAGGAGAACACGTGCTCCTGCTCCGGTGCTGCCCATCCTTCTCCCTCTGCCTCCCACCTTTCCCAGCTCCTTCTCCCAGGGATCCCAGCTCTGGGATCTCCGCTGGTTCTCATCCTTGTTTTCTGCTCCATCCTCACTACACCTCATTCTCCCAAATCCCCCCAGGAAAAAGGAGCGGACTGAGAGAGAAAAATCAACTAAGAATTCACCAAAATCCTGCCAGGGCGCCACTTCTCCTGGATATCCGTGTTTTAGGCAGGAATTTTTTTCCTGGCCCACCCCCTGAAAGCACAAAAAACGTGTAAATCCAGAGCTAAAACTGGAGAGCAAACCACACTTAATTAGCCTCAAATACTCAGCTTTTCCTTGGGTTTTGTTTGTTTTGTTTTTTTTTCCCTGTATATTTTTATTTTTCCCTGTGCATTTTAATGCGCGTTGATCCACTGGTAAATTGGAAACGTTAACCCTGGGTCAAAAAGCCCCGGGATTCTGTGAAAATCATAAATAACAAAGCTGTGGAGTGCATAAACAGCTCCCTGCAGGTGAGGGACACACTGGAGGCTGCCACTATTTACTTTGGGAACAACAGCTCCCATTTCTCTCGGAAACCTTTGGTAACCTCCCCATAATCCAATTTTTTTGTTGGTGGTGGTGGGTTTTTTTGTTTGTTTTTTTTAAAAAAAGCAGGGAAAAAAAAAATAAGAAAAAGGCAGCAAATCTCTCACAGGGGTCTCTCCATTTAGCAGCAAACCTGAACAAGTTGTTGCAGATCCGCAAAAATCGGCATTTCCATCCCGAATCATCTGTCACCGGCACAGCCTGCAATCAGGGGAAATTTGGGAGAGATTTCCTGGGCTAGATATTCCATTTAAAAACGTGTTCAAACCCTCTGGAATCGTGATTGCAGGGAATAAAAAGTGAATCAGTAATTGCCGGCCATTTGTTTTAATGTCTTCCCTATCATATTTCTTTCCCTACTTTTCGCCCTCCTTCGGAAAACCGCTTAAATGTTCATTTTTTTTAAGGATTGAGGGATTTTTTTTTAAGGATTGAGGGATTTTTTTTTTTTTAAGGAGCGAGCAGCGTTTCTTTTGTTTCACCATCCGTCACTGACAGTTATCAAATGGAACTGGAAACGAACAAAAGGAAGGAGCTTGCCCCGGGAAGAATCCCAGGAAAATTTTTCTCCAAGGATCAGAGCCCCACCGTGAGGCACGTTCAGGTCCACAGGTGGCAAATCCAGCTGCTGGCTCGATGCCAAGTGGGATGAACAACCTGTGTTGGCTCTCCCAGAGAAATTCCTGGTGTTCCAGTGGCTTGGTAGGATTCCGTGCTGCTCTCAAGGATTTACCTGGTATTTTTAGCACATCTCAACCTTCCGGGGCGGTTCAAGGGTCTGGAATGGCGGATGGAGATCTGGGAAAATGCGGGATAAGGTGTTTTCTGCTAATCCTAAGGGAAGTAATAAAAAATTCCCTTTAAAATAGCTTGGGATGGAAAAAAAACCGTTGGCGATCATCCAGTTCCTCCCCTGTACTCCACACCTTCCACTGTCCCAACCTGGCCTTGGACAGGGATCCAGGGGCAGCCACAGCTCCCCTGGGAATTCTGTTCCAGGGTTTCCCTGTTACCCTGGTTTTTCTGAGTTTTTTTATTAGCCTTTTGAATTTCATAATGGAGTCAGATCTTTTAGCTACTGTACAATATTAGAGCAGTTTTCTACCTTTTCCCACACATGTAACATAAACAAACCCTTTGTTTTTCATTCTCTGTCCTTTGTTTGCATATTTCTATCCTGAAAAACAACTGTAACTGACAGTTGGTCTGGCCACTGAGGATGAGGGGTGGAAACCCAAAAAGCCAATCTTCTGCCAGATCCACAAATGTATAAAAAAATAAAGAATGAACAAGGAGGCCTTCTTTTTCCTGCTCTCTCCGTTCTTGAGGCAGTGAGCTGGAATCAGAGGGTTCTCTGCTTGCCAATGATTTATGTCTGCACGTGATTGCTTTGTGTGTCTCGGTGACATTTCCCCACCCTCCCAAGCAGGAATTCCTTCCCGATATCCCATCTAAACCAATTCTCTTCCCATTCCAAGTCATTCCCCCTTGTCCTGTCAGCTGTCGGGCTGGAAGAGACTGCAGGAGGTCACCTGGGCCACCAGCCCGGAGCTCAGGGTTCCGTGAAGTTCTGGTTGGGCTCCACCACCACCAACCTTGGACCTCATGTTCCTCGAGTGCCTCATTAAAACCGTTTCCCTCCTCAAAATTCCGCTCTGGATCTGCTCTGAACTCCGTCTCCAGAAAGGAAGTTTCTTGCATAGACTTTTTTGGCCTACCAGAAAAACAGAAAAATAAAAATGAAAGGGCGTGGCTCCGTGAAGTTTCAGTTCTGACAAATCTGCTTTTCCTGGCAGTCTGACACCGCTGGGAATGCGAGAGCCTCATCCCCTAAATCCCTGGGCTAAGCTTGAGGCTCACAAGTGTCTTCCCACGGCTCCGGGCGCATCTTTCCAGAGATATTTCCTGCTAAAAATCTCATTTTTTCCCTTTTTCCCAGCACTTTCCTAGCCCCCAGGTTACTCAGCTGCAAATGCAAGAACCTGTCTACATAAATGCCTTTTTGCAGAGCAGAAAGATGGGATAATGGAATGTTTGCAGACGGAAAAGCCAAAATAAATCTTTAAAGTCCTGGGAATTTTAACAATGGCAGCTAAAAAAAGCAGCTGCCTTTGGAAGCAATCCCTGTTCCGGGGTAAAAGCTGAGGGGATTTACATGAGCCCGCTTTGGAATAAGGCTCAGATCTCAGCTGGATCCCAAAATTCACCCTCAAAATGCACAAAATTCCAATTTTTTTTTTTTTGTATTTATTTCACTGGAACGCACAGTGTTAAGGAAAGGGTTGTAAGGCAGGTCACATCCCTGGGGTTACAAACACATGGAAAATTTTGTGATGGAAAAAAGGGGGATTCTACAGGATCATGGAATTTCTGAGGCTGGAAAAGCCCTCTGAGATCAGATTCCAACCATTCCCCAGCACTGCCAAGGCCACCACTGCCCCATCTCCCAAAGTGCCACATCCACGGGGATTTAAATCCCTCCAGGGATGGGAATTCCCTACTCTTCCAATGCCTGAGAATGCTTCCAGGGAAGAAACTTGGAATTTACTAGGAGAGAACATAAAATGACTTGGGGGGAAAAGGGAGCTCATAATACCAGAGGAGGTTTAGGTTGGACACTGGAAAAAAATTCCATGGAATGGTTGTCCAGCCCTGGAACAAGTAAGGACCAGGACACAGGGAATGGCATCCCACTGCCAGAGGGCAGGGATGGATGGGATATTGGGAAGGAATTCCTGGCGGGGAGGGGGGAAAGGGACTGGGGTGGAATTCCCAGAGAAGCTGTGGCTGCAGCTGGATCCCTGGAAGTGTCCAAGGCCAGGTTGGACACTGGGGCTTGGAGCAGCCTGGGACAGTGGGAGGTGTCCCTGCCCATGGAGTGGGTGGAGTGGAATGGGATTTAAGGCCCCTTCAATCCCAAACCATCCCACAATTCCAGAATCCCTTGGCCCGATATCAACAGCGAATCAAAGCAAAACCCAAAACCTCCACTAAATATTCCGTGAATTTCACCAGGAGGTTTTCACTCCCTGAACCAATCAGCTCCTTTCTGGCGGAACCTCCCGAGTTTCCCCATCCCTCCTTAAATCCCAAATTCAGCATCCAGACCTCTCCGTGCCGAGATAATTCGAATTTGTTTTGCCAACAAGAGGATTTATGGGAAGGGCAGCTGGGGCCGTGCTCCCCAATCCTGCTGTGCCTTAAGATCCGGAATTAGCAGCCTCTAATTCTATTTTAATTATTTAAAATCATAATTGTTGAAGTCAAAGGCCTCCAAATGTTACAAGGGAGAAGATTCCAGTTCAGGAAGCAGAAGAGTGACGGAATTAATAATTCATTTGTCAAGGCCGCGTTGGTTTTTAACAATTTCATGATCTGAAGCAGCTTTTTGGTACAGAATAAATTGGGTTTTGTTTTAATTTATTTATTATTCTTTGCTGCATAAAAGAAGTTAAATAATGCAGCACGGTGGGATTGCTGGGAACAGCCTGATTCCTGGGAATTTTGGGGCCTGTTCATATTGGAATCCCCAATAAACCAAATTGCCCAGCTCCCATTTTAGGATAAATTTAAATTTTTCTAAACTGGGGGAAAAAAAAAAAAAAAAAAAAAAAAAAAGAGACTTGCACAAATTGGATTTTTTTAAAAAATAAGAATTTTGCCTGCAGAGAGAATTTTTCCCATATCCATCAAGGAACTTTATTTCCCCATATCTTTCTGTTCACTGAGTTTATATCTTTGCTTTCAGGTTAATGGAGGAGCTCAGGGTACACAAGTTTGACATTGAAAAAATTCATAAGATTTACCATAAAATCTGTTTCAAAATCTAAATGTTTACTAACTATTGAAATACTAAAAATGTTAAAATGAAAATCTAAATATTCACTCCTAAATATTTATTCCTAAATATTTCTAAAGCCTGTTTGGTCTCACCTGACAAACACAAATTAAAATGGTGCAGGATAAATTCAAATAAAATCACTGCTGGCTGAATTTCAGCAACTAAAACAATGCAGAGCACCAGGAGTTGGGAGAAAATTCCAGGAACAGAGGGAATCATGTGGGAATCTGGAAATAATATCCCTCAAAGTATCAAAAATTCCTCCTAAAACAGCGAGATAATGAAAATCATCTGTTCCCCAACAGAGCAGCTCTGACTCCTGATCCCACATTCCATTGATTCTCCATTCCTCTGGATTTCAATTTTTCCTGCAGATCCCACTGCATGATTCCTTGCCAGAATATCCTAGGTATTTCTGGAAAAGGTCACAAACCTTGGCAAATCCTTTTAGTTTTCGACTAAAAGTGGGAGGTTCGTGAGCATCAATCAACATTATAACTTCCTAAAAAAATTAAAAATTGCTTTTAAAGTCAATGTTTAACTCAATTTAGGACTTTCAAAGGAATACTTTCATTTCATGCCCCCAAAAATAGAAAAGTGATGACACCCAATTCCCTTTTGGGATTTCTCTTGCCTGGGAAACATTTAAGGTGGGATTTTGTGGTTTTAAACCAACTGGAAAAGCTGCAGAATTCCCAGACCCATCAATCCCGTCCCTGTGCAATACCCTAAAGTGGATTTTCCTAAGGGTGAGGACAAAGCACCTAGTGAAAAGTTTACTATTTGGATGGAAAAACTAATTCCAGAAGGGAAAACATCCATCGGGCATTTGGATTTGTTGGAATTAGCACCCAAACTAACAGCAAGCGGTTCCTGGGGGATGAAAACCAAATCCCCAAATTCCTTTGATGTGAACTGGAGAGGCCCTGAAAATTTCTCATGCGGAGCTCTGAGGCTGAAAAGGGATTTTCAGGAGAGGTTTATGTCAGCCAGAAAAGACAAAAAAAATGGAAAAAAACCTCTGCCTTTCACTCAGGCCGCTAATCCCAGCCTACGTTTAGACATGTCTTCCAAATAAAGCTCCTGCCCAAAAATCCACTGAATTCCAGTGTCGAAGCCATCGGGTTTTTTTTGGAGCAGACAAACGTCTCCGTTTCCTTTTCAGCAACTGAGAGCAAAAGCGGATTAAAAAAGGGGGGAAAAAGAGTTTCTGTTCAGCTTTGAGATTTCATATTTGAACTCAGATTTTGCCTGTCAAAGTTTGGGTATTCAGGGGTTTTTTGGATGAAGTTGGAATCGATGGATTTGGATTTGTACCAAGGGGAAAGTCCCAATTCGCAAAATTTGTAAGAACTGTCCCGAACGAGCAAAGTGTCAATCATGGAAAATCCAGAAAAATTGGGAGTGGATTTCTGTGCTGGGAGTTTGGGGCTGCACGAGGAGCAGAAATTCTCTGGAAAACCAAGTGACAAATTCTGGGGAGTGAGCCAGAGGAATCTGGGATAACTGGAGCTGTCCTTTTCCATAGCAGGGCTGGAATGGGATGAGATTTAAGATCCTTCCCACCCAATCCATTTTGGAATTCTGTCTTATCCTGATTTATTTCCCAAAACACCAAGCTGCATTCCTATACACACGCAAAACCCTGGTTTTACCCACAAGTTCCAGATTGCAGCATCGAAACCAAAACCATAAAATGGAAATCACCAGATAAATAAATAAATAAATAAATAAATAAATAAATAAATAAATAAATATCAATTTAAAATAGAAATATCTTGGAATAACAACTCCAGACCTGGCTGAAATGCAAGATTATTTTTTCCAAAATAAACCTTGATAATTCCTGCAAAACCTAGACTTCCAACAGATTTGAGAGCTTTTTTCCTTTATTTTTTTTAGGGATGAAAACACGGCAAATTTTGTATTTCCCAGCTCTAACCCCGCCCTTCCACTGTGCAAACACTCCAAGGTGTTCACACTAATATTTGCAGCTTAAGTAAACTCAGAGCTCAGCCTAAAGTCTATGCTCAGTATTAACTCAAATATCAACCTCACACAGGTCAGGAATCCCAACGTTTTTATCTTTCCAAGGAATTCTGGGTTGTTTTTTATTCGACATCCAATTCCAGCTCCGCCAAAATCCTCCTTTCACCAAGTTCTGAGCATTTCTGCTGCTCCTACTGATGGTTATTGGTGTTTAATTAATTAATAAAACACGGGATTGTTACAAAAATGCCTGGGATTAATTGGAGCAGCTCGTTAACTGGGACCATAATGGGGTTTTGATCAGGGAGATGATTAAAATGCCATTTATTCCTTGATTGCAGGAGCACCTCCTCAGGTGTTGGACTGCTGGGCCATCCTCATTCCAGGAAAAATGTGGAAAAGGAATCCTGGAGCACCGGGTTGGTTACTGGGGAACGACTCCGCCATTTTGTATTTTAATTTTGTGCCTGGTTAAAATCCCAGCCAGGCCCACGTTCCACTTAAATCCAAATTTCCTCATTGTTTCTTAATGCTTTTCCGAGCTGAATCCCGGAATTAAAGTTGGAAAAGCTCCAAGATTGGAGTCCTACCATTCCTCAGCACTGTCAAGGCCACCACTGTCCTGTGTCCTCAAATGCCACAACCTAAACAAACAATAATCCATTCAAGGAGGAAATATTTGAGGGTTTGAGTGGATGGCAGCTCCCCGAGCCCGGTAATTTATCAGTTCCCTCCAAATATTTTAATTAACGCCAAATATTAAAACAATTTTCCATCCTAAATGAAATTTTTAAGCTTAACGATTTGAGGATGATACGGAAAATTAAGTTGGATTTTCCAATTACATTGGATCCCACCACCCCCAAATCAGTTTTGAATTGTAAAATTGGCTTGGCTTTAACCAGATTCAAATTCTGGAAACATTTGGGGATTTTTGAGTAGTGTTCATGGAATTTAACAACGCCTTCCTGTCTGAAGCTGGACAAGTTCAGTGGTTTTTGTCTCTCTTTTTTCTCACTAGGAAAGAAACACACAAAAAAATCAACTTTTAGCCTCCACAACACTTTCAAGTCCGTTGGATGCATTTCCTGTGTGTCTCCACCTTGGAATTTTTTAAAAATCCATTCAATCTCCAAGTATTTTACTCTTTTTGCTGCTTTTTTCCAACCCAAAAAAGTGGATTTTTGTACATGCAAAAAACTACCAGGGCTGAGTTGAAAGCATCCAAAGTGTGCCTTTGATTTCTCTTGGATCAGATCCAGGCACAACCCTGGAAAAAACGGGAACATTCCAAAGGTGAAAATCCAGAGCTCCACAGTCCAATTTAACAGGTTGGACTTCACATCCAATAAAATTCCCAATTCCCTCCGTTCCCAAGCTCTTCCATATTTTGGGGCTCCTCTTGGAGCAAATATTTATCATTTTTATCATTGTGAACCACAACTCCCTCCTTTTTCCAAGGCTTTCTCAAAAGCATTAAAAAAAATTTTAAAAAATTAAAAAAAAAATAATTTAAAAAGCCACTTTTAAAAATCCAGTTCTCCAGTATTTGGGAGTGATCTCCCAGCACCGCATTCCTGCCCTTTATCCATTTGGGATCCCAAATCTGGGAGCCAAAGGATTCATCCCCATCACCCATTCCCTGTCCCAAGAGTTCCTCATTTTCAGCAGTCGTGGGAGATGGAATTTCCCCGCATTTCCCGCCACAGGCTCATCTCCTTGAGCTCCTTGATCACGGATTTTTCCCAAATCCTCCAGATTCCTCAGGATAATTCCAACCCTTTAAGGTTTTTATTTTTAGGGTCAGGAAGTCTTGAGTTTATTCCTGGCCAGGGTTTGTGTGTGACCAACACAAAACTTTTTCACTTACTTATACATTTTTAGCGAAACAAAAAGAATCTTTATTGTTTCTAATTTACGTCATTCTCTTTAATTAATATTCCACGCTCTACTGGTTCTTGATTTCATGGATTTTCCCGCTGATTAAACCATATTTTTTCCAGATTTCCAGATACAGATTTCCCTGCTAAATAATCAATATTCCAGCATTACAACATCCCACTTCCATGGTGGCACCAATCGCTCTCAGTTGGACAAATAATGAGAGTAATCAGCAGAATTTTCCATTTCTTGGTATTTTAATAAAATGAGCCCATGTGTTAAAAAGTGCTTGGACTTAGGAGAAACAAAAGAAAGATCCAAACATTCCAAGCCTTGTTTCCTTAGGAAAAAAGGGAACACAAAATTTCATTTTCACCCCAAATTCCTCATCGGCTCCTCATTATTCTGGAGAAACCTCCCAAATTAAGATAAGAATGACGCAGTGAATTAAGATAATAATTAAAGAAATTTAAAATGGCTTCAAAATTCCGATCCAAACATTCCAAGCTTTGTTTCCTTAGGAAAAAAAGGGAACACAAAATTTCATTTTCACCCCAAATTCCTCATCGGCTCCTCATTATTCTGGAGAAACCTCCCAAATTAAGATAAGAATGACACCGTGAATTAAGATAACAATTAAAGAAATTTAAAACGGCTTCAAAATTCCGTAATGTTGATGCCGCCCTGGGAAAACCGAAAATCCATGAAGGATTTCAAATCTCTTTGCAATTATCCCAAGAATTAAGAGGGTCAGGCTGGATTTATTTATTCCAGAAGATCTAAAATCTTTTAAACCCCTTCCTAGAAAATGAGGAGCAAATTTTTAATTAAAAAAAAAAATAAAATACCAGTAGTATTCTCCCATATTATCCCACAAAACAGCCATGGATATTTAAAGAATGTAAGGCATTTTTTTCCCACTTAAATTAAGATTTTAATTCTAAAAAAAATGGAATTTAAGACACTTCCAGGCCTTTGTTGGTTGAAATCAAACCCAAATTTGTTCACACCAGATGTCACCTTGGCCTGAAAGCCTGAAAATAAAGGATTTTCTCCTCCCACCAGGCCTCCAGCACCACAAAAAAAAAAAAAAGGCAAAATTCCCACTTTTCCCATTCAGGTCCTAAATGAGCACTGGCAGCAAGAGATTTGAAGGTGTGAAGCGCTCAAGGTTTTTATTCCATTCCTGAGTTAATTCCCAAGAGAAGACTCCAGAGCTGTGCCTGCCCACCAGGCCAACAATTCCAACAGAGGATTCGATTCCCATGTTTCAGGGGAAAATTCCTTTTTTATCATGGAATATTGTCCTCCTGTGCCATAGAAATTTTATAAATAGCACCAAGTATGGGATTTAGGAGTACCTGGGTGGATTTCTTCAATTCCCTTTTTCCAGCAGCATAGAAATCATAAAATAAGAGGCCCATCAGGGTTTAGATGTCACCAATTTTCCGTGGAAATCCTGGGATTAGGGCAGGTTCTCTGAATTTTGCTGGACACCGACACAAAAGCAGCTAATACTGGACCATGGGAATTTTTAGGGAGAAGGAATTTCAGAGCGTGGAGTTTGGGATACGGCTCCAATCCAACCAGCAGGACAGGAAATGCATGGGAAGAGTTTCTTTGGGAACTTTCCCAGTGAATAATAGTTAAAGAGTTTAAACTCTTCCCATTTTCTGTTCTCACTTCTGGAGCCTGGAAGAAGCAACAACACAGGAACCACCAGAAATTCCCAGAATTCCAGGATGGGACAGGCTGGAAGGGACCATTGCATTCCATTGTGCCAAAATCTCTGGTTCAGCACTCAAAATCCTTCATTCCCTAAGTGGAAGCAGCGATTTTCCTGGGGAAAATCAATCCAGATTCCCAGAATCTGGCACGCTGTGCCATGCTGGGAGAGGAGGGGCTGTCCCTCCATCCCCTGCAGTGGGAGCCTCATTCCCTCTGAATAATTCATTAATAATTATTAATTAACAATTAAATAATTAATTAAACCCATTTATTAACCCCCTTATTAATCACAGCTCCTCAGTCCGATGGGTCACAACTCCAGCCCTCGCAATTCCAGGGTGAGCCAGGATTTCCTCCTGGACACAGTCCCCTGAAGAAATCACTAAATCTGAAACCAGGTACTTTGAGTATTCCATAAGCCAATTACCTGGAATCCTTGGATTTAGGAAAAACTTCTGGAAGGAATTTAGCTGGAAAATAAAAAATCTTTCAACACCTCCAGCAGGAGCAGCCAGTTAACAACCCCTGCATCCAGCCAGGATCCTCCCTCTTCCTGTGAAAATTCAGCATTTTTGTCACTAAAATCCTGCCAGAGACTTCTCTCCTGATGATCCCACCACAGAAACACACACAAATTCTTATCAGGAGAAACAAAAAATTCCACAAATCTCATTTCCCAGCAATATCTGAACCTCTGGGCTGAGGCAGCTGCAGCAACCCCGGAGATGTCTGAGAGCTGCCCCCCAGCCCTGGTGCTCGGACATAAAATTAAAAAATTCAAATTATTCTTTTAAATTATTCTTTTCAAAATAAACATTTCTGATTTTCTCCTATGACCCCAGCAAATCCCTGACGGAAATCCCTAACGAGGTCCTGTCCCGCTCCTCACAAAGCCAAACACAAAAAATGGAGCTGGATTGGAATTGTTCCTCGCTCTCGATGGCTGGGAATATCAGCCAGGAAGAACTGTAATTTCTAGGAGCAATTATAGGCAGTTCCATAAGGAAGAAATAAAATCCCAGCCCTGCTGCTCTGGCTGGAGCAGCTCGTACCTTCAGAACTCCAGGATAGCACCAAGGGAAGAAAAAAATAAAGGAAAAGAAGGAAAAAAACACAAACAAAAAATACTGAGAGAATCTGTGTTCATTCCCTGTGACAACACCAGGGAAGGGCTGGCAAAAAGAAACTTTTCCATTGGACTGATGGCTGAAAATCTGGGAAAAATGAGCTCCCAGGGAAGTTTGTCTGGATCTGAGCTGAGCCTTGATCACTCTCATCAAGTCCCTTTCTCGCTGTGTTTTTAGGCTTTCATTGTTCCTTGATTTGCTGATTGAATTCCGAGGTCTCCTGGAGCAGCTCATTCCCATATCTTGAATAAAGATGGAGATTCCGGCCTGGGATCCAATTTCTCCTGGAAATTTTAACTCCAAAGGTGTTCTTTTCCACTCTGGCTGCGAGTAATCAGAGTTTTAAAGATTTTGTGGGCCTCTGGGCGTGTCGTGAGGTGGGACAGTGAAACCACAGAAAAAAGGAGAGAAGTTGGACTCGAGGTTTCTTCCCAAACCCTCACTGGCAGAACTTTCAAAAAAAAAAAAAAATTCTGGCTGGAAGCAGATTTTTCATGGGCACAATCCCAGATATGTTCATGTGGAGAAGAGGAGGATCCAGGGAGAGCTCAGAGTCCCTAAAGGGGCTCCAGGAGAGCTGGAGAGGGGCTGGGGACAAGGGATGGAGGGACAGCACACAGGGAATGGCTCCCAGTGCCAGAGGGCAGGGATGGATGGGGGATTGGGAACTGGGAATTCCTGGCTGGGATGGAATTCCCAGAGCAGCTGTGGCTGCCCCTGGATCCCTGGCAGTGTCCCAGGCTGTCCTGGGGTGACTGTGTATCCCCAATTGTCTGTTGGGTGCAGGGGGGAGGGCAAGCGCGGTTTGTTTTTCCCCAGGAAAACTCTGCTCCTCGGAGTGACCTTGAAGCGGGGGAGCTGGAACTCGGCGAGACTGAAGAAGCTCTGTTGTTTTTCTCGGGCAGTTAGTTAGTTTAGTGCTAGCATAGTGTTAGATGCTGTAGAATAGCTGAAGCTTTTTTTTTGCTTTTTTTGCTTTCTTCTTTTTTTTTTTTCTTTCCTTTTTTTCTTTTTTTTTTGCCCTCTCCTCGGAACTGTTCCAACCTCTCCGGACTGAGGACCTGGGGAAGCACCGGGGGCCTCCACAGGGGACCCACCCCACCGAGACCACCAAGACCAGCCCTGCACATCTCCTTTTCTCCCAGCACCAGCGCAGATGGAGCGGTGGAGCACAGTGACGATCTTCAAGAGGAGACTTTCTTTAAGTTTGTTATCCCTCCGTGAGCGGCACGAAGCTCTTGTCATTGGGTATTGTGCTGGGAGTGCTTTGCCTGTTCAATAAACAGGTTTTTTCCACTTCTCTCTGAGGAAGTCTTTTCCCAAACCAGTTGTGGGAGGGGAGGGGGCCCCGTGGGAGGGTTTCTCCCAAAATCTGCCTGAAACCACCACACAGGCCAGGTTGGACATTGGGCTTGGAGCATCCTGGGACAGTGGAAGATGTCCTTGCCCATGGAATGGGAAGAATGGGATGGAATTTAAGGTTCTTTCCCACCCAAACCATTACAGGAATTCTCCAATTCTGCTAAAACTGATTCTTGTTGTCCAACGAATCCAAATCAAATCCCAATCAATTTTTGAGTGTAATTCCAGCCATCCAGCACTGTAAACACCAGAAACATCATAAAGAAGCCAGGAGGCAAAAAATCCCTTTCCGTTTTCTCTTTGCTTTCTTTGGAGCTGAGGAAGTCCAGGTAAATCCATTCCCGACTTTTCCATCAGACCTGTCTCTAAGGAGTGCAACTTCACCGGGATAGCAAACAAGAAAATGTGGGAAGAGTTCCTGTTTCCAGAGCCAGTTGGATTTCTTGGAAGCTTTAAATCCCAAGGAAAACTTTGCCTCTTGAGTCTTATTTATAACACCAGCACTGCATCCTAAAGTTTCCCACCCCACCCAAAATGTTGGATTTGTTACCAGCAGAGAACTCAGAATTTTTTGGGAATATGGATCATTGTGGGTTTTGTCCGGATTCAGGAACATAACCATTGTCTTAACTCCCCCCACAAAAAACCACCCAAAACAGATGAATATTCTAAATTTTACAGTTCATTATATAAATTCATATGATTTAAATTCATAAATTATATCAAATTCATTATATAATTTTTATAATTCGTTAATGACATGCTTAAAGCAAAAAATCTAGGGATGTTATTCCTGGATCATTCCAGCAGTCCCTCACAAGCAGAAAGGATGGGCAGATTTTCCTTCTGGAAATTTTCCCGTACCATCCCACCCTCAACTGCACAAATCTTTTGGGAGAGCAAGGCAGAGCCCATCTCTGCTGGAATTTGCATCCCTAAAATCCCCCAGGCTGACTCCAGCAGCTGGAAAAATCCAAGGAATTGGGATCAGGCCTTGGAGCTCAGTGTTGGCTGCACTTCAGCAGCTGTTTGTTTGGGTGAGCTCCAAAAATCAACAGTTGAACCAAAACTGCCAGAACTCTGAGAAAAATCTGCCCAGAATCCAGGGAATGCTGTCCCATAGTCCAGGAATTAGAGACCTAAAGGAAAAATACAGCATTTCTAGGGATCCTTCGGCTGGGATATCCAGGGAGTGGAGATTTTTGGGATAAAAACTGTTCATTGGAGTGGTTTTCTGCTATGATAAAATTAAATCCCAATCCTGTTTCAGCCTAATCCCAGCCTGGAGACGCCAAATTCCTCCCTGCTCCCCATGGCCCGAGGCTCCTGACTTCCCAAAGGATTTCTTGCATCAAGGAATAATCCAGCGGCCAAGATTCCGGAGAGTTAGAACACGACAGGGGGTGACTTTGATCGGAACTTGCTGGGAATCAGGAGCGCAGCCTCCCTTTGGAATGCGGGAATCACATCCCAATTTCCTGCCTATTGAGCGAGGAGCTGCTCCTGAATTGATGCGGAGCTGCCTGGAAGATTTGATTTCATTTCACTTCAATTCTCCCTCGTTTTTTCAGCATTCCCCGCTGATTTCCTCTTTTCTTCATTAACATCGCCTTTGCCAGGTGGGATTGGAGGAATAATTCCATCCAAGCTGGGATCCAGGAAGGACCCAGGACCCAGTGGGGAAAATTTGGAAATCCATTTAGAAAATGGATTTCCTTGCTTGCACCAGGCAAGGGTAATTGGAGGATCTTGTTTCCCACCTGGAAAAGTTCTCCCCATTGTCGCCGAGACACACGAGCAGTCACACGCAGATAAGTATCTGAAAGCCGAGTTTCTCTCTTCCTGAGGGAGCGGAGAGCGAAGGAAAGACCTTCTTTGTTTATTCTTTACTTTTTTATACATTTGTGGATCTGGCAGAAGATTGGCCTTTTGGGTTTCCACCCCTCAGCCTCAGTGGCCAGACCAACTGTCAGTTACAGTTGTTTTCAGGTTAGAAATATGCAAACAAAGGACAAAGAATGAGAAACAAAGGGTTTGTTTATGTTACATCTATGGGAAAGGTGGAAAACTGCTCCTAATATTGTACAGTAACCAAAAGATCTGACTCCATTATGAATTTCAAGAAGGCTAATAAGAAAGCTCAGAAAAACCAGGATAACACCCCATGTCCCAGGATATTTGTTGATTTTCTGAGCTCAGCTTTGGAGGGAAAAGGCGGAATGGGAACAGCTTTTCCTTAAGGCCAAGGAGTGGAGGAAGGAGAAGTGGGGACAGAAGAAAGAGAAATCAACTCTTCCCACAGAATATTTAGGAAAAATCCAGCTTGGGAGATAAGCCTTGGATACATGGAATGGAATGCTACCTGGGAATGCTCCAAGAGAAATTCCAGGGGAAATCATCCCAGGAGGAGCTGGGCTGAACTTCGGGATGCAGGAAAAGAACCGAGGCAGTTTTGTGCTTTAAACTCAGCTTTACTCCACAAAAAGCACCAAATTCTCCTGCTTCCCAAATACCTGAACGTTTTTTCCCCTCAGCGTTTTCCAGGTTTTTTGGCGGCTCAGCTGAAACGATCTTTATTCATGACGGGGCTCAGCAAAGCCGAGCGTGGGCGGCTGAACGGGACTTTCCCTTTGAATTTCCTGCGTGCAAATATAGAAATCCCATACATTTCACGGATTAATTTCCCAAACTCTTGGATAAACCGGCAGATATTGTTTGCCGGCTAAGCTTGAGTGACGCGGTCTCCATCCACCACGTCCCCAAAAACGGCTTTTCTCGGAGGCGAGGCAGATTTTGCCACTTCAGCTGAATTTTTGGAGTGTTCAGAGTAAAAGCTCCGGGTTTTTAACAGCTTTAATTCGGTCGCGAAGCATATTTGAGATGAGGGAAGGGAAATGGAGCCGGGTTTGAGCAGTAAAATCATGGAATCATGGAATAATTTGGGTTGGGAGGGGGCTTAAAATTCATCCCATTCCACCCATGCCATGGGCAGGGACAGCTTCCGCTGTCCCAGGCTGCTCCAAGCCTCATCCAACCTGGCCTTGGACATTTCCAGGGATCCAGGGGCAGCCACGGCTTCTCTGGGCAACTTTATTTCTATTAAAAAATGAAAAAAATAAAAATCCAAGTCAAAAAAAAAAGCAGCTTCAGGAATTTCTGTATTTGGTTTTGCTTCTTGTGTAACTTGTCCAGCTCCCTCGGCTTAAACTTCTCCCAGATATTTAAATCCCAGGAATGGACCAATATCTTCATTATCATTCCACATTTTCATTCCATCTTCTATCAAAATGACCTTTCCCATTTGGAATTTGTATTTTATTTGGACTTATCTGCTCCCAGCTGGGGATGTCAAGACCTCCTGCAGAGACCCAGAATTCCTCTGCTTCTGTTCAAAATTGTTTCAACAATTTCAGGTCACTTTGTTGTCACAGTAAAAAAACCAAAACAAAACAAAACAATATGAACTTTATTTTCCAGACCTCCTGCCTTTTGGAAAAATTCACGGCAGATCCAGGAGGTGCAAAATCATTTGGGAAAAAAATTGACAGAATTAAGGGAGGAAATGCCAGTGGTTACCTGGGTGTCAAAATAATTTACATTTTCAGTGTCGATCAAGCCCTAAATTAATTTTCTTTTTGAAACCTCACAGAAAAATGCACCACAGGTTCCAAGCACCTGTCAGTGTGGTCCTGTGTTAGATCCCATTTTTATTTCCAATTAATTTTCCCTGCAGCAACATCGTTAATTTGTTTAGGAACCATTCTCTGTGCTTGTTTCCTATCAGCACTCCCATAAATGTCAAGCCTTTTGTTAAAATGTCGTGAGCTGCAGATAAACACAACTTCACGTTCTGAGATTGGGGAAATAATGAAAAATGAGTGGTTTATGGGATGGAAACCTTGTCAACATCAGCGTGGGTTTATTGCTGGAATGTCTGGGGAAAAGGGGAACCGAGTCAGTGAAATCTTTAATTTAAGGAGTATTTTTATGGCGTTTTTCTGGTAATTCCTAAAGCTGTTTGCAGAATATAAAAATATAGTTCTTGTAGGGAAATCTTTTATGGCATCAGTGATAAAATATTCTCACGTGGGCTTTGAATCCATTGGATTTAGCAAATCTTGGCCTTTATGAGCAGAGCAATTACGATTATTATGGAATTAAAATGTAAAGTTCCCTTGTTTGATGAACAGCAAAGAATTCCAAGGCATCCCATCCTCGGGAAAAACAGCAAAGCTCAAACAGCACCAACAGGCTCAGCAGTTCGGGATGTCCTGATTTCCAGGGGAGTTTCCTAAACTCTGAGCCGGAGCTGGAGTTTCTCTGCAGGAGCAGGAATGGGCTCCTCACCCCTTGGAGAACCCGGGATATCCACGGCGAGGTTGTACCACAATTCCTGTCTGTAAAATGTTGGCTCTGGATGGTTTTCCTTGGTTTCTTTGAGAGCCGAGGCTTGGAATCATGGACTGCTGCCGACACCCTGACCAGCAGCGTGCCAGGCTGTGCTCTGACTCTGGCAGGGTTTAAATTTGTTTGTTTGCTTTTTCATACTACTGCATTTTACATTTTTAATATTCCTAGTAAAGAGCTGTTATTCCCATTCCCATATCTTTGCCTGAGAGCCTCTTAATTTCAAAATTATAATAATTCAGAGGGAGTGGGTCTACATTCTCCATCCCAAGGGAAGCTCCGGCTTTTCCCTGGCAGACACCTGTCTGTCCGAACCAAGACCCCAGGTGACCACACCATGGTCCCTTCCAGGCTGAGCCCCTCCGGGATTCCGTGATCCTGGCAAAACCTCCTGTCCCTTCCCTGTGCTGCTTTCTCCACCTGCATTTCCCCTATTCCATTTTCCTTGGTCATTCCCGCCTTCCTTGCCCACTTGACCCCATTATCCCTGATCCCTGTGTGGCCATAAGGTGCTGCCACCTCTGGGGACTTAAATCTCAGTCCTAAATTTGCGCAGCCCCAGCTCTTCCCTGCCTGAATTTTCCTGCCCTGCCTGAATTTTCCTGCCCTGCCTGAATTTTCCTGCCCTTCCTGACCTTTCCCTGCCCTTCCCCATCCTTGTTGTCCCGGCAGTTTTCCTCATTGATCAGCTGTCTGCGCCTCATTTGTTCCCCTTTGTTTATAATTTTTCGTGACGGGCGGTTTTCCAGAGAGGCGAAATTCCCGTGAAATTCCCGTGATTCCAGGGAAAACGAGAGATTTATCACTAAAGGGATGCTGAGGAGAGAAATCCAGAGCTGCTCCAACAGCAGAGGCTTGGAAAAGGGGGAAGTCAGGGTTTGGATTCTCCCTCTTTTCCTGAGGCAGACTGGGAGAGCTGGGAATATTCTGGATTTTATTGGAGTCCATGATCATTAATTAACGGCTTCTTTCTTAAATTCAATTATTCCTCTTCTTTTTAGCTTTAATTAGCATCACGAGGCCTTTCCCTATTTAATTTAATTCCTAAAAATCCAGGTGATCTCTAGAAGATTCTGTTGGCTCCAGGATTCTCCCAAATCCCCAATTATATTGCTCTACTCCTAAGTAAATTTGACCTCAATTTTTCCCTACAAATGTAGGATAATCCTGATTTTCTTTCCACGTTTACTTTTGATTCAGCAGAATTGATGGCATTTTCCCCTTCTGGATTGGAGGGAGGAAATAAATTAAAATCTAAGGTTTCTTTTCAGTAAATATTTATTATTTTCACTTTTTTGGTGAAACTGGAGCTATTTGGAAGTCAAATTCATCAGGGAGCCCAGACTGAAATCACCCAAGGAATATTTTTTCCATGTCCAAACAAATTATTTCAATTTAATTTCCTTTTTCTTATTTTTTAGGTGAAATTTATTTAAGTAAAGAAGTAAATGGGCTTCAAATAAAGGTAAAATAATGTTATTATTAGGAAAAATACCTTTAAATGATGGTTGTAGGAAAACAAGAGCTCAGTGGCAATTTTGGGAGGAAAATTCCTTACTTTCCAACAAAGACAGCAACCACGGTCTCTGCCTCTGATAAGATCTGATGGAAAAAAAAATAGTAAAAAAAATGAAAATCAGTCATTTTCAGTTTTTTTCTTTTTTTTTTTTTGATGATGCTGCCTTCTCTGAGAGAGGCTTTGCCACAGAATTCCTGGAATTTCTTCTGTATAGAAAAAATTCCTGAGGTTCTCTGAGCTTAATTAAGATGGAGCTGCTACCTCTTGATATTCCAAGAAATCTGGCCTAGGATTTGTCCCTAAGGATGCTCCAACCCTGGAATTAATTGGGAGAGGGGGAATTTGGGGCATTTTTCCTGGAAACAGAGTTGAAATAAGGATTCATTATTCCACACAAAAATTCCCTCCTTTCCAGGAGAAAATTGATATCCCTGGCACGGTGGGATTCCACTCAGAAGCCTCCTGGAACCTCTGAGGGATCAGTTTCCAGCAGAATTCCAGGGCTTTTTCCAGGCTGCTGTGCCCCAAAAGTCGATGGGAACAGCAGAGACTGCAGAAAGTGTGGGGAGGAAAAAAATAATCAAAATTCCCAATAAATAGAAATGCAAAATTTCCAGGAAAGTCTGTGAGCAACAGAAAAAGAGTAAAGTAGGAGCTGCACTCCTTAATTCCCCTTTTAATCTTTCCAGTGGGGGAAAAAAAAAAATTAAAAAAAAGCAGGGAAAAAGCAGAAAATGTTATGGAAAGGAGGAATTATTGCCTTTGTCATTTCCTTGCTCTCTCCCTGACAGGGATAAGGGAAATTTTTAACACTTTCCTCTTGTTCTGATGCCAAAATACATTCCAGAGTGAGGAGGACAAGGAAAAAGGAATGAAAATTAAAAAAAAAAAAATAAATAAAACAAACATAGAAACATCATCTTTGCAAAGAGAAACAATGCAAACAAGACAGGAGTTCATTCCCAGTTTTTCTCTGATGTTCCCATTCCCAGGTTTTCAACGGAGATCAAAACAAACCCAACATCGAATGCTTTGCTCAACAGGGCCTGAGAAGGAGAAAAGTTTCAAGGATTTCAGAGGATTTGGATGTTTAAGAAAAGCTGTCATGAAAATTCCACTGAAATTTACTAAATAAACTCAAAAGGGAGGTTTATTCCTATTTAATAGTAAACTAGGTTGAGGTTTATTGCTTTATTCCAGCTGAGGACAGCTCCAGAATCTCATCCTGGAATTCGGATCAAGGCAGCAAAGCAGAGGGAAAAACGAGGAATTTTGAGGGATGTGCTGGCATTATCCACAATATAGAGAACTCAAGGAATTGGGTTTTTTCCCATTTGTGGGATCGGGTGGCCAAACTTGAAAGGTTTGGACACACACAGAGATCCCGGGGTTGGATAATCCTTGGATGGAACCTGCCGGGGAGGGAATTTCCCGTAGGAAATAAAGCTTTGTGCAAAAAAGGGGACCCCAAAATCGGCTTTTTCACCCCATCATTTGTGTATCCGCCCTCACCTAAAACACAGCCGGCGGTGAGGATTTACAGGAACCCTTGGTAAAAAAAAAATAAATAAAAATAAATTAAAGAACAGCAGCACTCTTAATTAAAAATGTGCTTCAAGCGTGTTATTTTAACAGATTGGCTCCAGGTGCGGGGGGGTTGCTGAGAAACACGAGCTCCTCTTCCACTGGCAGGGAATAAACGGACTTCATTTGCTCTCCTCTTAAACAAAACACAATTAAAGAGCTGCCATGTTCCCAGTCAAGGCAACAACCCCAACATTCAATTAAAACCCGATCTCCTTTATTACATTACAATCCAATTTCAGGTTTTGTTCCGACGGTTCGCATCGGGGGTATTTGAAAGGCGCTTCACTTCCGCAAATTCCGATTTTTTTCCCCCTCTGAGCTGTAATTTCATCACCCCGTCCTTTGTGCGGTGTCACCTCCAGCAGCAATTAATGACCTGAGCCCGTCAGAAATTCCGCCTTGGGATGACGCTTCCATCCTGGGGGAGAACGCCACAGATATTTCCCACGCAGTTTTTCCATTTGCTGGGAGTTGTTTTTTCCAACAAATTCAGTTTGAAGAGCAGCCATGCTTTGGGGACATCGGCAGGTTTGGTTTTTTGTTTTGGTTTTGGTTTTGTCTTTTAATGCATTATTAATGCTTTTACGAGTCTCTGGAAGTGCCACAGAGGGGTTTTGCACACAGAGGGACTTTTTTTTTTTCCCTTGCATGAGAGTTTCCAGGGATGAAGGATGATCCGATGATGATAAAGGTGACAGGGATTTATTTCATTTGATGTCTCCTGAGTGCAAGGAACACACACCCCCTGACTCCGCTGTGTCCAGAGCCTGGATGAGCTTTGAAACCAAAATCATGGAATCGTGGAATGATTTGGGTTGAAAAAATCTTAAATCCCAATATATATATATAAATATGGAATTAATGGAATCATGGAAGGGTTTGGGTTGGAAAGAGCTTAAGTCCCATCCCATTCCACCCCCTCCATGGACAGCAACACCTTCCACCATCCCAGGATCCTCCAAGCTGGCCTTAGGCACTTCCAGGGATCCAGGGGCAGCCACGCCTTCTCTGGGAATTCAATTCCAGGGTTTTCCCACTCTCCCAGCCAGGAATTCCTTCCCAATCTCCCATCTCACCCTCCTTTCTCCCAGTTTAAAGCATCCCCCTGTCCGTCTGTGCAGCTCTTGCAAATAATCCACCGCCTCAGGCTCAGAGCCGCAGCTCTGCTGGAAACGGAGGAATTCCCATTTCCACTTAAAATCCGAGCTGCGATTTATCCGTTTTTGATTTCTTCACCAAAGCCTTGGGAATCTGACCAAAGGCAGATGCCAATGGATCTGTGTCCCCATTCCTGTCCCCCACAAGGCCTGAGCAGCCCCACAGCGCTCCGTGTTAGGATAAAAGGGATGAGTCTCCCCTGCTCCAAGAACATTCAGGAAATTAATCCCTTCCTAAGGGTCCGTTTTAGTCTGGTTTAAGCAGCAGCAGCTCCAGTGACTTCGGAAATGGGAGCTGGTAAATCCGGGGGTGAAAAGACGGAGGAGCTTTGGGAAGCAAACCCCTTCAGGATCTGATCCTGGGCTTATTTAGAGGTGGGAGACTCTCCTAAACTTCCAGTGGGGGGGAAAAAAACCCAGAAAACAGGGATTAAACAGCGAGGGGAGCTAAACAAGGATTATTTTGCAGAGGTTGGAAGCAAAAGAGGTGGAGCTGAAGTGAATTCCTGGAGGTGGCAGGGACCAGGGACACCTTCAATGTCACAGCCACCACCCCGTGGGGACAATTCCATCCCTTCCAGTGTCACTTATATTGATTTAAACCCCCTCAGAGAGCAGTAAGAAAGAGCTGAGAGAGGCAGAGCAGGGTAAAACACCTGGAAAAGCAGATTCCAACAGCAAAACAGACCTCTGCCACTGAAGGACAACGCTGCTTCTTCCCAGTTATCCCAGGAAAATGCTGTGGAGACAGCTCCTGACATTCAGGGTTTAACACATTCTCTGACTTCTAGGCTTAAAAAAAAAAATCTCCATCAGGAAAATGTCTTTAAAGAAAGATTCTGGATCTTTCCCAAGGGTTGTCCATGGTCCCTGGCAGGACAGAAGGGAGATGATGTCCATGGAATTCCCCCTCGGTGGTTAAATCCCAACACAAACCCGAAAATCCCTTCTTCATCTGCCCCAAATCGCCCAGGACCGGAGACTCAAAACGTCTCTTGGAGCAGCTCCTTAGGAAGTGTTACCATCTAAACATCATCAGACCCTGGAATCATGGAATGGTTTGTGTGGGAAGGGACCTTAAATCCCATCCAGTGCCTCCCCTGGGACATCTCCCACTCTCCCAACTTGCTCCAAGCCCTGTCCAGCCTGGAAAAAGTAAGGAATTCCTTTCTCCAACCTTCAAAAGCTCTTGCAAAGCACCTGAAAATGAACCCAGTGCTGCCCCAGGGGCTGTGGGACGCCCCCAAAAAGATGGGAAATGGGAGAATTCCCGGAGAGAGCAGCAGAGGCTGCTTTCAGCTCTGCAGGAATAACTCATCCAAGAGAAAAGAGGCCGAGTTCAGCCCATGGAGAGATGGGAGTCACGCTGGGATAACACAGGAAAACTCCCCAAACTGTCCCAGGGAGAGAAGTGGTTATGGATGATGCCAAGGGGAAAAAACTAAGGAAAGCAACAGGAATAAAGCTATGGAAAATTTAGGGAATGGTAGGGAAAAAAAACCCTTCTTCTTGGCAGGGATATATTAGATTAAGGAACAGGGAAGGATCCTTTCCACTATCCCAGGTTACTCCTAGCCCTTTCCAACCCGGCCTCGGACAATTCCAGGGATGAGGGAGCCACAGCCTCCTGAGCAGAAGCTGGGTCTGTCCAGATTTCCAGAGCTGCTCCCAAGAAAAAGGAAAACGGAAGTTCCCAGGCTATCTTCTTTGGAGCTGCTGCCTCACTACAGCCAGAACCCCCCTGAAATTCCCAAATTTCCCCAAATTCACTGCTCCAATCTCTGGGACAAGAGTGATGGATTTGTCTCCGGACTCCCTGCACAGCTAAATCCAAAATCCGTGTCCTGGACTCACTGGATCCTGACAGAGGAGGATTCCCAGCATCCAGAACCCAGCCAGCTCCGTGAAATCCATCCCAACATCAGCGATTCCTCCCACTTCGTTTTCTCCTCTGTGGGCTGAGAGAAATCGTGTTGTAAATTGAATTAGTCCAGGCAGTGTGGAGAGAAAAATTAAACAGGATAAGGGGGAGAAATTGGAGTCAGGTCTAATATTCCTTCCAAAAAGGGGTGTTCCCTTCAGCTGCCAACCGCAAAATATGTTTCCCGGATTTAATCCCGAGGAAATTAAAACTTTTGTCCCCAGTCAAAACGTTGTGTTAAGGACATAAAAAAGTTGATGCTGTTCAGGCAATGTCCCATTCACCCTTCAGCTCCAGGATTTGGGAAGACAGGAATATTGCTGTGCACTGGCCTGGAGAGAACCGGAATTAGCTCAGTCAATTAAGTCATGATTAATTTATGTTAGATCTTGTCCTCCTGAGTCCAGGAAAACAAAGACTCGAGTTAACGGCAGCATTTCGTTTAATAAAAGTAAAGGCTTTAAAGATGACTTCGGGAGGGGCGGGAAAACCCCGCTGACAAAATCAATAGGCAGCGAATTCCTGCTGGAAATTCCCATTTAATTTGTGTCAGTCCCCGTTAAAATAACTGCGGAGGCTGAAATAAAGGGAACATTCCTTCCAAACGGAGAACCAGGTCCTTGACTAGTGCTGCTGATCTGGGAAAAATCCCAAATGCAGGAAGATCTGGCACTTCCTTTTTTCCCTGTCACAGCTTTCCCATCGTTCTGGTTTGGACAGGGAATTTGGGACAAATCCCAAATGCAGGAAGCTCTTGTGCTTCCTTTTTTCCCTGTCACAGCTTTCCCATTGTCCTAATTTGGACAGGGAATTTGGGATAAATCCCAAATAGAGGAAGATCTGCCACTTCCTTCCTTTTTTCCCTGTCACAACTTTCCCTCATCCTGATTTGGGCAGGGAAAGATGAGGCTCAGGATAAGAATAAATTAAGGAGGACACAGGGAGAAATCTTTGGACAAGGGCTGGGAAAAGAAGGGATTCATGGAAAATTCTGGAAGAGGAGACAATGCAGGAGAGAAAGAAATCGATTTACATACAGCAGGATTAAATTCAGTTTTTCGGAGAAGCAAAAATCCGTCCCAACACCTCATCACATGGAGCCCACAAATTAAATTACTTCTTCCCACCCCTCCCTGGAGGTGCATCCAGGCTTTGATATTCCCAGAATGCTCCCAATTGCCAGGGAATTTTCCCCCTCGGGTGTAATTAAGCGCACGACCATGATCCAGAGCTCTGCCTCTGTCTGGGATCAAAGCACCAGGATGACGTTCCTGTGATTAACTCGAATTCCCGTCGCAATCATTTGCAGAGAGGCGAAGGCCAAAATGGGAAGAAATTGCTCAAAATTGGGCTGTGGCTGCGGCTGACAAAAGCACGGGGCTGGAATTCCATCTCCTGCCGGCAGAAAGCCCAACAATTCCGCTGGAAGTTTCCATCCCAATTGGGATAATGAACCCGGACCCCAATTTTTTAGGGAGATGAAATGCTCGGAGCACGGCTTGGGGTCATCCCGACGCCTCTGCTTTTGATGAGGGCAGAACATTCCCTGCAGGCCAGCGCTTTTCAAGGATCATTTTCCTTCTGCTTCCGGGCCTGGCTTCATCATTTTGACTTTTCCATCATGCCCGGCATCCCTGAAGAGTTCAAATAACAAAGCTGAAGTGAGAGCTCCTGATGATGCCCCGAGGCACTGGAATATATTTAAAAAAAAAAAAAAAAAAAAAAAAAAAAAAAAAAAAAAAACAAAAAAAACACCAGCCTGGGAAAAGCTTCCAGCAGGAACTGCCAGCCCAGCCCTGCTCCCAGGAATATTCACCAGGAATATTCCATGCAGGCCTGTGTCCTAGGGTGACTTTATGATGCGTGTATCCCCAATCCTCTGTTCTGTTTGTGCTGTATATTGAGTTCTGTGCCTTTCAGACTGGTTCTAAGAGCAAGGAGAAGCGCAGAGTTTGTTTTGAGAAAACTGCCTGACTCCTCCACATTCTTCTCCAGACGGGGTGTCAGCAGAGGCTTGGAGAGACTGCAGGACAGAGATCTTTTTGCTTTTAGTTAGTTTCAGCTAGCTAGGGCAGAGAAGTTCCCTGGACTGTTTTTTTCCTTTTTCTTGGAACTGTTTAAACCTGCTCTGGACTGAAAACCCAGGGGAGCACTGGGGGCTGCACCTGCGGCCCACCGGGGCCTGGAGCTCGGCATTTTCCAGCAGCGCCGGAGGGACTGGGACTGAGGAGAGACTGAGAGAGAGCCGAGCTCCACCCACGGCAAGGACTTTCTCAATTGGCCATCTCACTCCAGAACGAGAGGTTTTATTGTTTCATATTATTCATTCTTAACACTTGTATGCACTTTGTTTGTTTAGTAAAATAGTTTTTTCCACTTTTCTCCAAAGAAGTTTTTTACCAGACCGGTTGGAAGGAGGGGTTTGGGATTTGCTTCCCAGAGGGATCCTATTCAGGGGTTTTCTCCCAGATTTGTCCCCAAACCAGGACAGCCTGGAAAAACGACCCCCGGGTTCTGAAAATGCAACGCAGCCGAGAGGAATCATCGGGGCGGGGAGCAGGTCTAAAGAAAGCAGTTAATTATTGCTGCCGTGATTAATAACACAGACGTCAGAGCCGAGCTAACGAGCTCCTGGGGTGGGGCAAGAAATGAACAGCAGCCGGGAACTGAGCGGAAACGCGGGAAACACGGAACCTACGGGAAAAACTATGCAATTACGGCAGGGAAAGAGGAATCTGGCTGTGTTCCGTTAATTTAGAGTTAGAAATCCTCATCTCCTGTATCCCCTGGGCCGTGGTTGAATCCCAGGTGGAAGCTCAGCCCCATCCAGCTGCTCACTGGCTCCTTCCTGGCGGGATTTGGAAAGAGTTGGGAGGGGAAAAGTGACCAAAATCGTGGGTTGAGGAAAAGAGGCTTGAACAGGGAAAGACAGACAAGGATTTCATTCCCATTTTCCCAGGGCAGGCAGGAGCTCAGCCGTCCCCAGGGTGGCAGTGGGAAGACAAACATCATTCCAGACTCCTCCCAAATCCTCCTTTTTCCTCATCCCTTTGCTGAGCGCTATGCCCTGGGATCAGGGACATCCCTCGGGATCAGCTCTCCCCACACAATTCCTCGTGTCCCTTCCCGGGATGAGGAGCAGGGATGAGGCCCTGTGCAAGCTCAGTGACATCAGAACATCCTGGAATTATCATCCCTGTTCCCAGAACAAATCCCAGAACAGCCCCAGAGCAGCTCCAGGAAGAAAATTCGCTTTATCCCACCCCAACAGAGCTCTTTGTGGGTAAAATGAAACACTCTGGTCCCTATTTTCCATCTGGGAAACTGAGGCAGGAGCAAGGAAATAGCCAGAAGTCTGGAGGTCAGAGGGCACCGAGTTTTCTCAGCACAATTCCAGTAGGAATTGCCCCAAACTTAATGGGAAGTTTGTCCCTAGAAGAGTGCAAATAAATAGAACTTTAAAATAAAAGATCTACAGATGAGCCCTGGGCCTTTCCTTGCTCTCCTCCCTCTTCCTTTGAAAACTTCATTCCACAGGGATCAAATATTAAACTTAAAAATATTCCCTTTTTTTTCTCCTTTCCCTCTTTTTCCTCCTTTTCCTCCTTTTTGTCTTTTCCTCTGTTATTCTCCCTTTTCCTCCTTTTTCTCCTGCTTCTCTCTCCACTTAGATTAGAGTCACATCACAAGAGCTTTTTTTGAGGGAAATGCTGGCGGATCCAGGGACAATGCAGAGGGAAAATGTGGGAATCAGTCGGTGTTCTATGCTTTAATACCCCACTACTCGACTGGATTCCCGTTCCCACTCTCCCCACGGTTTCCTCAGGGGCAGCACATGGAATCAGATGATTTTGAAGGCCCTTTCCAGCCCAAACCATTCCCTGTTTCCCTGCTCCTATCCCATTCCCAGGCTGTCACCTGCCCTGAGGCTCCGAGGGTGTCACGGTGGGAAGGAGATGTGGGAGTCAAAGTTATTTGAGGAATTTCCAGGAGGTCTGGGAGGAGCCTGCAGACTCCAAAGGGGGATTTGTGCACACTGGGTAACTTCCCTGGTCCAAAACAATTGAGGGGAGAGTTGTACCATTCCCAGAAGAGGATCTTGGAGCAGAGCTGCATTCCAGAGGGAACAGGATTGACCCCGCTGGTGGCTCCTGACTCTTTATATCCAGAAATCACAGCAGCCACTCCAACCTCTCTTTTCTGCTGGGGAAAAAAAAATATCTGGAATCCCGTGAAAACACCAGGCACAGATTTTCCATTTAAAGCAAAACGCTCGTGAGCCTCAAGCACAATCCAGGTTCTCCTTCCCAGCCATTCTTCTCCATTTCTCCTGCTGCTCCATTCCAGGGCCTTGGAATGATGGTGGAGGTTTCCTCCAGGGCTGGAATAAATCGGGAGCAGTGCATTAAGGAAGCAGGAGGACAAAATTCCCATTTATCTGATTCCAAGTTGGTTTAGTGGGATGATTTCTTTTTTTTTTTTTTTCCCTTTTTTCCAGGAGACTCAGCTGTTCCATTCCTTCCCGTGGTCAAACTCCGGACAGACTGCCAGGGTGACCACAGAGAGCTGCTGACAGGAGAAATTGTGATTTTGGACAAAAATAGGGAATTAGGGATGGCTCTGCAGGCTGGCTCAGCCATCCAAGAGGAAACAAGCTGGGAATGCTGCATCAAACCTCTCCAGGAGAAAAAAAACGGGGAGAGCAAATGGGTTTGCAGTTGGAAAAGCTTTGGGATACAGCAGGATTTTTGATCTCATCCCTGTGGGATAGGATCCAACGCAGACAAAAGCTGGGATAAAACTTCCTCTGGAGCTTCCCTGAGCACGGGGAAAGGCAAAGGAGGCTCTGCCTGTGCCAGAACTACGCCCAGGAGAGGAAAATGGGAATGTTATTCCCACAAGGAGTTGTGCTGCCCGAGGGTTGGGGGCTTTCCCTGTGCAGAGGTGGGAGCTGGACGGGATCAGATCCACGGGACAGCTCTGTCCTTGGATCGGCCCTGCTGGCACCTGGGCTGGAGGCAGCCCCACGTTCCCAACATTCCAGCTCACCCCGTGCTCCTTCCCTGAGCTTCTTCAAGGCCTGGGAATTTTTTTCCCAGCCAGTCTGGTTGGGAAGTGCTCCCTCGCTCCTCCTCTGCACAAATATTTGGATTTATTTTGGTTTATTGGGGTTTTTTTTTTCCTTATTTTGCCCTTTTTCTTCCTCTTCCGTCCTTCTTCGCCTGTTTTATTTGTATTTTTTTTTTCCTTGTGTTCTTCTTCTCCCATTCTTTCTCCTTTTCCCCCCAGGCAGAGCCAGCCCAGGGCACCTGGAAGTTCCTGCAGGCTCCGGGGGAGGCTGGAAGGGAAATCCTGATCCAGGCAGCTCCTGACTGTGGATCCAGGACTGGACAACAGGACTGAAGGCTGTCGATTGAGGGGAAATTAGGGAAATCCACAGAAAATCACAAAAATTCATAGAAAAATCCCAGGGGTTTGGAGAGCCTGAGTGGAAAGATCTCCTGATCTTCCCAGCTCTCCCTGGAATTCTGGGTGTGCCCTAAAAATTTGGATCTGATTGAGAGCCCACACAGGGTCTGGGAGGTTCAGCACCTTGGAAATTCCCAACCTCCCTTTGTGCCTCATTTCCCAACAGGTCATGAGAAGAAATGTGTCTCCAGGTTTAATATCCCGATCAGGACTCAGGGATTTCCTTCCCAGCTCTCCCTGGAATTCTGGGTGTGCTCTAAACATTTGGATCTGATCGAGAGCCCGCGCGGGGTCTGGGAGGTTCAGGGGATTATCCCCAGAACAAGGGCGTTGTGCTGCCACAGCAGGAACACAGAGAGCCTTTTCCAGGCTTCGAAAGCTCCAAGATCATTTTCCAAACGGAAAAAAAAAAAAGTGGGATAGAAGTGGAAGTCACTGCTAAGGGCACAGTAGTGTTTAAACACCATTTAAAGTATATAAAATACCAGTAGTAACTCAAATTAAGTTGAATTTTTCCCCACTCACAGACACGGGCAAGTGGCCGTGGATCCCTGGAAGTATCCAAGGCCTGGCTGGATGGGGCTTGGAGAAAATTGGGATCATGGAAGTTGTCCCTGAGCATGGGAAGGATGGAACTGAGATGATTTTTTAGGTCCCTTTCCACCCAGACCGTGACTCTCTGCAGGGCTTTTTAATCATGAATGAACATCCAAGCCAAGAATGGGAATTGTGGATATAATTCCTACGGGACGTGGTGATGGTGACTCACTGTGACACAGCTGGAAAGGGCAGCGTTGGCAGCTCCCAATTTTGGCTTTTTTTACGGCAGAAATGATTCAGATTTTTGACGTCGCTGCCAGAGACAGGGCTGGAAATGTGCTGTGAGAGATGTGAGCCTGAGTCACCCTTTTCCTGTTCTTCCAGAGGTATTTGATCCATGTTTTCTCCCTAATTGTGCCATGCTTCCATGAGAATTCCTCAGGAAGACGCGGAAATTCTCTTCTCGGAAGACTCAACGCGCTACCCATGACCGGGAATGGTACGAGAAGGAAAACTGATGGTGCAGGAATTTTGTCCTTCCCTTATTTCTTCACAAAAAAACATTTGGAAAATGGAAAACAGGCTGATAATTCACCTTTAAAATAAAAACAAAACAAGACAAAGAAAAAACAAAATCAAAATCAAAATCAAAATCAAAAACCAAAACCAAAAACCAAAAACCAAACCCAAAGTCAAAACCAAAACTACAAACAAACAAACAAACAAACAAAAAAAACCAACTTTCTCTTCCGGCATGGAATTATGGAATCGTTAAGGCTGGAAAAGATCTCCAAGATTAAAACCAAAAAAATCTCTGAGGTCTTCAAGACCAAATCCAGCCTTTGATCAAACCTTCCCATGCCCATTAAAAGATGTTTTGAAGTGTCACATCCACTCATTTTTTAACACTTCCAGGCAGCTTCTCCCAAAATTTTGTACTTTCATCAGTTCCCTATTTTATAGAACTCAAAATCAAAAATAAAATCAAAATCAATAATCAAAATAAGAATAAAAATCAATAATCAGAATAAAATTTTTTGAAAATAAAAACAATGATCAACAATCATAATGAAAATGAAAATAAATAATCAAAATCAATATAGGTTCAATAATCAAAATTAATATTGAAAAGTTAAAAACGCTTAAAGACTCAGTATCTGTGATCCTTGCTCTGGGCAGCATCACACAGCAAAATTGGAATGGCTAAAGCTCTTTTGGGACTGCTGCAGAAATTCCTAAAACTTTGAATTTTTGGCATAGCTGAGAAATCGGGATGGGGAAGTGTAAAGGGATTATGGAATCGCTAAGGTTGGAAAAGCTCTCCAAGATCCTGGAGTCCAACCATTCCCAGCACTGCCAAGGCCACCACCGACCCCTGCCCCAAGCGCCACATCCACGTGGATTTTAAATCCCTCCAGGGATGGGGAATCCACCAGTGCCAGGTCTGGACAATCCTTTCCATGAAGAAACATTTCCCAATATCCATCCTAAACCTCAGACACCTCATTTCCCAAAAAAAAAACCTCTCCAAGCACTGGGCCCAATCCCTCCCAAAGAGGTGTTGGCAGCATAAAACACTAGTAGAAACTCAGGAAAATTAACAAATGACTCCTTAAAAACCTTTTCCCTTTCCTAAATTTCCATAACACCATGCCAGCACTTCCATTAGCAGAGATAAAACAATTCGGGGGTGGGGGGGAAGCTTTCCTTTCCTTTCCTTTCCTTTCCTTTCCTTTCCTTTCCTTTCCTTTCCTTTCCTTTCCTTTCCTTTCCTTTCCTTTCCTTTCCTTTCCTTTCCTTTCCTTTCCTTTCCTTTCCTTTCCTTTCCTTTCCTTTCCTTTCCTTTCCTTTCCTTTCCTTTCCTTTCCTTTCCTTTCCTTTCCTTTCCTTTCCTTTCCTTTCCTTTCCTTTCCTTTTTTTCCCTTTCTCCTCTGCTCTCCTCACTATTCACAGCCCGCTTCTCACCTTCAGAGCACATTAATTCCCCCAATATTCCTCGGATGTGATGATTAGTCGGATTTTATGGATTTTATGGGTTTTATGGATGAGGAGAACAAGGCGGGGAGGTTAAGTGACTCGCCCATGGCCAGGCTCTGTGGATCCATAAAAAAAGAGGGAGATGTTTTACATTTATTAATTTTTAAGACCCTCTCAGCCCTGCAGAGTTGGACTGGGGGTAGTTAAAGTTTTAATTGTGATGTGAAGGGTGAGGAATGCGGGGAGTTCCTTAAAGTCACCATAAAACTGCCCTAAAATGACTTCCTGGTGCTCTACAGGCGTGGGAAGAGTGGGAAGATTCCCACATTCCCGCAGTCTGGATCATGGATAGGACCTGCCTTGGGATAGGGGCTCAGCACCAGCCCCGGACAGGCTTTGCCAGAGGATTTGGGATAAGGGAGGAGGCAATTCCTGCGCCTCCCAAATTCAGAGGAATGCTCTCCAACTCTTAATTCTGTTAATTCCATTGATTTGCACCTTGTAATTCAGGAAGTTGCCCTTTGGATCATGGATAGCACCTGACTGAGGTTTGGATGCTCAGGACCAGGCTTTGCCAGAGGATTTGGGACAGCCCTGCAAGGGGACAACTCCTGCAATTCTCAAATTCAAAGGAATTGTCCCCAGCTCTTAATTCCATTAATTTTCACCTTATAATTCAGGAAGTTGTCCTTTCCCAAGCTGTATTGAATCACAGAATCCCAGCATGGTTTGGGTTGGAAGGGACCTCAAAACCCTTCCCATTCCAACCCTACTATCTTCCACTATCCCAGGCTGGCCTTACTCCACAAAAAATCAAAATTTCCTGCAGAATCCAGGGAGTGAGAGGGAGTGTGAGCACCTCTAGCAAATAAAAACCTGAAACTCCTCTTGACTTCCTAAGAAACAATTTGTGTTTTAACTCCAGGAATTCCCAGACGGGCACTTGAACACGGATAACGTCTGGAAATCAAACTGATCATGAACTAAAACCGAGTTGGTTTTATGGCTCATTTTCTCCTCCGCATGAGAAATAACACAGGCAAATACCTTGGTCCTTAAAACAATCCATAAACCTCCCAAAGTGCCTCTTAGAGCCTTCAAATCTTTGGGAATTGCTGCAGTGGGTACCACTGGGGATGGATGGGGAACAAGGCAGGAAGCTCAGAGCATTGCAAATCCATCCACAAGGTTTTTGTGGTCTTTTACCTTCCTGGGAAACAGATTTGGGATCATTTTGGAAGTGGGATCCCCTCCCAAGCACGTGAACTTTGTGCTCTGCATTTATTCCCAGAGCACCAGGTGAAGCAAATCCATGGCAACCTTTCATTCCCTGCAGGAAAGATGAAAAAATTCCCACTAAAAAATTACTTAGACACCAATGTTTGGTCAGGAAATGTCCAATTAGCAAATTCCTGGGGGCTGGGAATAATATTTTGAGGTTGCTCCTCTTTCTCTCTTGTTCTCTGGACTGTGCTTTGGATCACTGAGGGAAACAAGATTTTGGGAAAGAGTGGGAATGTTTTTAAGGGGTGTGGCTGAACTCCTGCTTTTATTTTCTATGTTGAAAAGTCAGTTTTATATTGCAAAGTCACTGTGAAAACATGAAAAAGTGAGACAAAAGTATTCCTGGCAAAACCCTTGCTTGGAAAGGAAGAGTGGAAAGTGGCATTTGGGCAGGAAAAATAAAGGGGAAGAAAAAAAATAGGAAGTTTTTTTAGCAAAGTAAGCAGAAATCCTGGGAATTACACTTCTGGAAAAGCACAGAACCCACCTAACCTCCCCTTGGGAATTGCCTGCAGCTCTTCCTGCACGGATAACACAAAAATACCTGGAGAAACTTGGAGCCTGGTGCCTTTTTTATTCAAAACCAGGAGCCTGTGGTGCTCTGCCGCTTTTTGAAGGGTAGAAATGAAATGTAACCTAGTGGACAGAGAATTAGAAGATCCTTGAACTCAGAACTCGGGAGAGATTCATCCAGGAAAATCCTGGCTGGCCACTGGCGCTAAACAAGGATTTATTTATATTTTAACTGTTGTGGTGATTTAAACATTCAGTCCTGATAAGATCTGAAGATAACCCAGGGAAAAGAGAACGATTCCTCAGGGACGTCATGGAGAGAAGAAAACCAGCTTGGGAGGCTCAGACAGATCACAGGAAAGTGGGATTTTCCAGCACGTGGAAAAGCCAGACTTTCCTTGTTCAAAGGTTTTTAATATCCTCCACCCGATTTCTGGATGCAAACTCTGGAATAAATGGATTATTCTGGGCCTGACCCAGTGCCTCTGCTCCGATCATCCCAACGCTAGCACTCGTTTTTATCTGGAGATCATTAGATCAGGATCCTGCTCCTCACTAATTGACCCTCCTAATGAGCTTCCAGGGATTTTCATTTCTTTAATCCCCCTTCCTGATGAGGCTGATCCCACCAGTCCCGCTCTTGGCTTTGTGGCAGCGTTCCTCAGAATTCCCGCTCTGCTTGGGCTGCTTCCCTTCGGAAAATAAAAGTTCAGTAACAGGCAAATGCACACCCAGCGTGGAGGGGAATGTCTGGGACCAGTCTGGAAGGGATAAAAGGGAGCAGGAGCAGTCCGGAGGGAAGGAGCAGAGCCTCCTGCCCCACGGCAGAACCTTGTCACACCCATTCCCACACACAGCCCGACCGATTTCGTTTGCAGTCGATGCGATGATGGCTTTAATTAGCACCGGTGCATTAATTAAGAAGGTTTTTCCATCCACCTGACCATGCTGAGCACCTCCCTGACCAGCCCAGTGCCCCCTGCACCCCCACGCCCCTCATCCCACCAGCACTCTTCCCATCCCTGGACAAATCCAGGGAATTTGTGGTGTCCAAGCACTGGATTTGGGTTTACTCTTCTGGAAGCCACTGGGATCTGCCAGGGATTCCAGGGACAGCAGGAATAAGTCCCCCCACTTTTAAAGACTCAATTTTCTGTAGTTTTCAATTCCCAGCCCATTCTCCACAGGTTTCCTGTCGAATCATCCAGATTGTTGTGCAGTTTATTAAACAGTTTATTAATCCTGCGCATCTGATCTAATCAGCCAAAGGAAAATGGCCCAGTTTGATTCTCAGGAGAAATCCAGGGATATCAGCTCGGTAATGACGGCGTTTTCCACCTCAGCAGCTTCTGGGAAGGATTGGTTTATCACCACTGCTGTGGAAAGGATTCCCAAGTGCTGGAGGATCAGCCCAAACTGATCCACAGCTCTCCAGAGCTCCAAAGCCAGGATTTAGGGTGGGAAATTTGACCCAGGTGATGCCTTGGGAAGGCTGAGCTGGAACAGAGACTGGGCAGAGCTGGAGAATAAAGCAGAGATTTATTGAAAGTCCTTTAAGGATCCACCTTGGGCAGGACAAGAGCCTGGACAGGGACACACCCAAGGTGGAACCAAAATGGACCCAAAATGGGCACAAAATGGACACAAAATGGACATGAAATGGGCACAAAATGGACACAGAATGGGCACAAAATTGACACAAAATGGACACAGAATGGACACAAAATGGTCACAAAATGGACACAGAATGGGCACAAAATGGACACAGAATGGACACAAAATGGACGCAAAATGGGCGCAAAATGGACACAAAATGCACAAACGGTCACCAGGTCTCACACTTTGATCAGTTCTGGTCCATTTGCACATTGGGGTTGAATTGTCCAGTTCCAGCTCCAGGTTCTCCAGTCCCATCCTCCTTGTTCCTCCCTCCAGCCACCGCTGTTTGTGCTTTTGGGCTGAACACTTGTCCCAGTTGTCCTTGGTGTGCAGCAGGAACAGGATTTGTTTTGTGTGGCTGCTGTGTGCAGAGAGCTGAGTGACCCTGAGTGTGAGCTCAGAGCTGCTCCTGGGCAGCACAGAACATGGAACACACGGAAGGTGGAACTTGAGGCATCATTTCCTCCCTTTAGAGGCTCAACAAGGCCTTTTCCTTGTTTCTATTCTAAATATCTACTAATAATAGGTATCCAACAACAGATAATTATCTAATAGTAGTAAACATCTAGCAATAATAAAGGCATCACAGGTGACAGAGCTGACACCACATCATCAGCAGGGCCTGATAGAAATGTTTCGAAATCTCCCATCCCAGACTGAGCTCAGCTCCTCCCCTGGGCCATGGGATGTTGGACAATGCAGCCAAAACCCCATCCCATTCCCACCCTACACCTTTCACCATCCCAGGGTGCTCCAAGCCCTGTCCAGCCTTGAAGCTGGTTCACCCCTCCACATCCAGATGGACAAACTCAACCACACAAACAAGAGACAATTAAGATAATTATCACTTCAGTGACTTTGCAGGGCCTTGCACAAAGCCAAGGGAAAAGTTTCCTGCCTCGGGATGAGGAGTCGCACACGGAGAACCACCAAATCCTGCACTGAATTCCTACAAAATCCCTTTAAATTCTAATTTTGTCACAGCCACCTTGCAAAGCAAACCCAGCACCCCAAGTACGTCAACGTTTCAGCATGGAAGATAAAACTAAACCCCTTAATCTGTTCATTCCTCGTCTCACTGCCGCCCATCCCACCCCTCCCCAGGCTGGAATTCCACAGGAGCACTTTTCCGTGGCAGTCTGTCACTTCCTCCTAAATCTTCCGGCGCTGAAAATCATTTTAAATCCATCCCTGTCTTTCCGCATTTGCATAACTGTCTGGAAAGGAGACTCTAAAAAGGCAGAGTCTGATTTAGTGTGAATGAACATGTCAGAAAACATCGGCGGCCCTGCAGCCCTCGCATAAATCTTTCACGATTTAAGAGCTGCCAAGTTACCAACACCGGAGTATCAGAAAGTCCTGGGCTTCACACAAAAGGGTTCTCAGTCAGACGTCCCTGCTCAGGAGATGAATTTCCTTGTGAAAGCAAAGATTTCTGCACTGAAGTTTTATATATATATTTCAGTGCCAAAATAAACCTGGGAAAGGTTAAAAACCTACTGAGAGTTTTGGTGAGAATAAGGACATTCAAAGCACTTTGCTGTTCGGAGAGGAATGAAGGTTAAAAATAATAACTATTTTCTCTTGGTGCATTTAAATATCTTTAAAATGCGCCAAATTTAGATGAATTTAAATCCGTGGAATCCCAATCCCTGGAAGTGTCCAAGGCCAGGCTGGAGCACCCTGGGATAGTGGAAGGTTTCCCTGCCCATTGCAGGGGATGGAATGAGATGGGATTTAACATCCCTTAGGATTTGATGACTTCCCAGCATCGAGACTCCGACAAAATTCTGCAAAGGCTGCGTTTATTCTCCAGAAAATCCCTGGGTTCTGCCAATGGATTCAAACACTCCCCCCCTGCAGCACCACCATTAACTGCCAGAAACAGACAAAAACACAATTTTTTGCCTCTGACGGAGCCAACCTCGAAGCACCCAGCACCCATCAACGTTAGAAATCAGAAAGGACCCCGGGGCGCTGTGAGGTTCTGCTTCACACCGCCCCAAAAGCAAACCTGTCCCCAATAATTCATCCTGTCTCACCTGAATTTAGGACTTCTAATAAGTTTTCCTTTCTCTGGCTGCCATTAGAGTCCCAGGATGGTTTGGGTTGGAGGGGACCTGAAAAGCCCTTCTCATTCCATGCATTTTCCATGGGCAGGGACACCTCCCACTGTTCCAGGGTGCTCCAAGCCCTGTCCAGCCTGGCTTTGAAACTTCCACAGGTTTTTTGGGACTCCTTGAAGAATGAGTTGGAATTTTAGTGTTTGTGTTTCTCCCACAGTTTCCAGGCGGGATTTGGGTCACCAGAAGGTTTAGTTTCACTTTTATCCCGCTCTGTTCCAGGTCTCCACTGAGAGGAGTCTCCAAATGCTGCTTTTCCAAGATTTTCTTAAGGAATCTCTTCCTGGGAATGATCCAAACCTGTCCTGGATCAGGAGGATGGCCCAGAGCACCTTTGAACACTTCCAGCCTCCAGGTTTAATCCTTCTGCTGGGAATATCCGAGAGTTTGTTTCCTACGTGGATGCAGCAAGCTTTAAATGTAACCTGTAACACATTTTTTTCGTGTTGTCAACCTAATGAAGTCCGGGAAAACTCTTCCGAGATTTCTCTTATTGGGAGTTTATTGACTTCCTGCCAGGAGTGCCGGGGAAAACACGGAGCAGGGAAGGGAGGGGAGGGAGGGGAGTGTCAGAGTAGAGCTGCTAAAAATGAAACCCAGAGAGGTTTCCTCGAGAAGGAATGGTTGGATTGTTAGGAATATTTGTGGAGGAGAATCCTCTCCACAAATCCTTCTCCTGCTTCCCAGGAGAGCTTTGAGGGTGAGTTGGGCTGTGACTCCATCCACAAGTGACCGTTCCTCATGGACAGGTTGCTCCAGGAGATATTTCAAAGCTCCGGGAAAGTTTGGACAATGCTCCCAGGGATGCATTCTTGGGGTGTCCGTGCAGGGCCAGGAATTGCACTGGATGATCTTTGGGGGTCCCTTCCCATGCAAATATTCCAAGATTCTCTCTGGTGGTGCCTAATCCCTGAATAATACACGGACACCCTGACCCTGGAGAGCAGGATTCCTTATAACTCAAAATTCTCCTGGTTTTTGGAAATATTCCCCTTTAAAAGCCAAGAATTCCAGCGCAGACATCCAAGCAAACATTCCAGCTCGCACAGGCAGGACTGGATTTCCCACCACATCCCCATCCAGGGCTGCATCCCAGACAATTCCCAGAGCACCTCAGCATCCCCTGGAAGTCCTCCTGTCCAGTAAAACCGGTATTTAATAAACTGGGCTCTGCCAGGACCTTGCCAAGCCAGCCCCAGGTCCCACCTCTGTCCTCAGCGTCCGTGGGGTTTTATGGGAATGCTCTGGTTGGTGCTGCCTGCGCCCATTCCCATCATGTTGATGGATCCATGGAATTCCAGAAGGGTTTGGGTTGGGAGAGACCTTCCAGATCATCCCATCCCCCTCCTGCCATGGGTACCTCCCACTATCCCAGGCTGCTCCAAGCCCTGAAAATAACCAAACTTCCTCAAATCCAGGAAAGATATTTCCATTTTAAAAGGAAGAACTGTTGATCATTCCACGGCTTTTCCAAGTGTTTCAGGCACTTCTGGTATAACTGGCCCCCATGCCCAAAGCGTGTTTCCATGTCCCAGTTCCAGGTGCCAGAAGTCTTTGGAATATGGACATAAGGGGTTGTAGCCCACTCCATCCCCGTGGAAGTAGGAGTTGGCCAGCCGGTTCCTGTCTCCATGACATCCAGGAATTTGGGAATCACCTCAGTGCCTGTTTGAGACGGTTCATCCCCCAAAAAATGAAGACAATGGCACAAAATGTGGGAATCCAGTTCCAGGTGGATAAATGACTTCAGCAAGTTGGGATGAGAATTAGAAATAATTAGACTGGAATGCCGTGGATTCTTCTTGGATTAATATCCTGGAAGGGAATTTGGGATTGCAGGTGTGGGACTGCATTGCTGTTTTAATATATTGGAATACAAGGAATGGTTTGTGTTGGGAGGGATCCTAAATCCCACCCTATCCCACCCCCTGCCGTGGCAGGGACACTTCCAGGGATGGGATTCCACAACGTCCCTGGGCAACCTCTTCCAGAGCCTCTCCACTCCCAGAACAAGGAATTTCTGCGCTGAGAATCCCAGCTGATCCCACCTTGGCTGCAGACCAGGAGGTGCCAGAATCCTTCCCCACGGCCAACTTCTTGGGATAGGTTGGAAAACACTGGAATTTCAACACTGGGCTCCACAACCCAAACTCAGCGTTTCCCTCAGCTTTTCCAACAACCAAGCAGAGCCTCACCTCCAATGGAATTCCATAGATAAATAAATAAGGATTTCCTACGAGATTTTAACCCAGAACTCCGATTTTTTTTGCAGGAGCAATAATTGTGGCTCCATGGCAGCTGAGCATCCCCTGGAGTTGTATCCATAGGAATTTTTCCCTCTCTGACAGGGAACAGTGGCAAAGCTGAGCAGCTGCTGGTCCTTCAAAACTCCTCAGGTATTTCCCAGCTCTCCTCCATCCAAACTGATCCTCTCCGAGGTCTGTTTGACATCCAGAGCTCTTCCTTCAGCCATTCCCAAATTTCTTCACATGGATGCTTTGTGGTCACCCCGGTACCTTTCACATTCCCAGATTTCCAAGGATCACCCTCATTTCCAGCTCGAAATCTGTTTATAATTTCCATTTATCTCTTCTGAACCAAAAAAATCTGAAGGAGGCAAAACGGAATTTCCTGATGCCAAGAGGAAACCTTAAAGAGATTCTGAACCTCCTACCTGATCCTGTCAGATTCCCAAAAAAGAACTTGGGTTTAGGAATTTTGGGTTAAACTTGGGTTTAAGACAACGCAATTCTGTAGGGCTCTACCATATTTTACTATAATAGCAAAAGTTATAATAATAAAATTTAAATAATATTTTAGTATATAAAAATAGATTATTGCATTTTATATGTTATTTATATAATATATTATGTTACATATAATTATAAATACTATATTATATTAATTATATATAAATAATAAATATGTTAAATATAAAATAAAAAATAAATATATTAAATATAAAATATAAATAAATGAAATTTAAAATATCAAAACCCACAATGTTCACTAATTAAATATTAATTTATTCTATTAATTACAGAGTTATAAACACAGAGCGTGGCAAAATTTGGGTTCGCTTCCCTGATGAAGAACTACTTGGAATAAGTGAAAACCAATAAAAAAATTCCACAGTATTTTTTTTTTTTCCCCAGCCAGAAGGCACCTGTAATTCCGGGATACACCTGTTCCTTGTTATTTGACATTCCTGCGGCTGCATACTGAGATTGTTGCATTATATTAAAAACAACAAAAGCCGCAATCTGCTTGCAGGTCAATAAAAACAAGCCCGACAATCAGCGCTCCCTGCACCTGGGGGAAAATGGTGCGTTTAATACTTCCCAAGATTTTCCATTACACAAATCCAGGGAAAACAAACACAAACAGCAGCACTGAGATCCCGAGAGCCTTTCCCGGAGCACAGGATGAGTGTGAACCACTGGAAAAGTGGCTCCCAGTGGGCCCCAGACAGGAAAAAGAAGCTGGAAAGACTTTGGATGAAGGATGGAGGGACAGGACACAGGGAATGGCTTCCCACTGCCAGAGGGCTGGGATGGATGGGAGGTTGGGAACTGGGAATTCCTGGCTGGGAGGGTGGGAAGGGGCTGGGCTGGAATTCCCAGGGAAGCTGTGGCTGCCCCTGGATCCCTGGAAGTGTCCAAGGCCAGGCTGGAGCAGCCTGGGATAGTGGAAGGTGTCCCTGCCCATGGAAAAGGTGTGGAATGGAATGAGCTTTGAGGTCCTTTCCAACCCCAAGTGCTTCTCCATTAAAAGCCCTCCGATCTAGGGATTAAGTTCAGCCTTTAAAAGGGTTTTCCTCTCCTGCACTGCAATTTTTAAAAAGCTTGTGGGGTAAAACACTTTGATCAATTACAGTGATAATGATGCAGTAGTGGAATTAGGAGCATAATTGCCATTTTTATGCCTGGTTAATTAATCATAAAACGCGACACCATGGAATTTTTCTCTTTAATGAAATTCATTACGGGGGACCCTACAGCCCTAAATTTCATGTTAAACAAATCAAACCTGGGGCTGGGGCTATGGGCACAAACCTGGCCTTGGATCAGCTGCTAAAACAGTGCTTGATGAGCCATTATCCAAAGGGATGGTGGGGGAAAAGCCCTTTCCCACAAGGGATTCCCTCCAGGAGTTGGATTTGCCTCCTCTGGAATTCACTGGCCATGGAAAGGGATGAATTACCCCAAAAAGTTGGGAGGGCCATCTATGCTTGGGGGAGAAAACTCGTTTTTATTTTTTAGTTTTTGATAGAGAGATCCCTGGAGGGAAACCATCCCACATCTTGCTTTGGATAATTCCTTATCCACGGTCCAGGTACCAGGTGCTCGACCACCAGGCTGTAATTCCAAGAGAATTACAGTGTGAGATCATGGTTTCCTGCCTTGCCAAAACCCTTTTACAACTAAATACTGAATTTTATCACCCAAATATTGAATTTTATTCCAAATCAAAGGAGCATCCTGGAGAACACGTGCGTGGGAAAGCCAATGCTTGGAATTGCATGGTTTTGAAGGGAGAAGGGTTGATTTTTAGGAGAGATCCCAACCAACAACACTGTCATTCTTCCATATTCTCTTGGAAAAGCTGCAGCAAATCCCAGGGACACCCTCTGGATTTGTCCCCACTGAGATCCCATGGGAGAATTCCTGCAGCACTTTTTTCCCACCTTACTCCAGCTCTGGGAAATTAAAGCCTTTGGTTTTGGTTGTTTCTTTCTTTTTTCTGTTTGGGTTGGAATGGCAGGGGGTGGAACAAGATTTTTTTTTTTTTTTTTAGGTTCTTCCAACCCAAACTGCTCTGGAATTCCAGGATTGTACACTCCAAGTCCTTCCTTAAGGAAGCAGCAGGAAGGATTCCATAGAGCCACCCTAAAACCTGAGCACAGCTTCCACCCCCCCAAACATCCTCCCTTGTTGGCCTCAGAAATACAAAACTGGCTCATGGAAGAGGTGATTTCGGGGGAATAGGATATTCCAAGAGTTCTGGGTCACCAGGGATAAAGGCAGCAGATAATTAGCCCAGGTTAATTAATGGCATTGCCCATGGCAAGTGGAGATGGGCTCTCTCCTTCCTCTGGGTCTGTGTCCTAAAAAATATTTTTCTGTGTCAGGATCATTCCCGATGCTGTGACCCACCCCAAACCCCTGCTGCCAACCCACATGACTCCAGCACATGGAAAAGGTTTGGGATGGGTTCAGCTGCCGTAATCTGCCAGAATTCCATGACAAAACCCATCCCTGTGGGCACAGCCCAGGAAAAGCTTCATCATCTCCACCATCAGCCACACCCATCCCCTCCCTCCTCCAGCTAATCCCAGGTACGGGATGCATTCCCAGCCCTTCTCCACATGGCTGCATTCCCGGAAGGGAGCGAGGCTCTTCCCAGAATTCCGGTGATGGATGAGGCCTCCCTGCAGGCTCCAGTGGAGCGTGGAGAGCTCCAATTGACATTTTTCCCTTTGGTTCTGCTTGGGCAGGGAAATATTGACTGTGGTGGGGACAGGGAGGCTCAGGCACACGTCACTGCCCCTGCTCAATGTGACGTGACCAAGATTTTGGGAAGTGCTGGATCAGTTCACAGGCCTGGATATTGAACTAAGAGTAGAGCCTGAATTCCAGCCAAAAGGCAGAAAATCCCAAGCCCACAACTATGGATACAACCTTCTCCTTCAACAGCTTCCAGCTTTTCAAAAACAGCTCCGTGTCGTTCATGGGAGCATCCCCGGGAATGAAGACCCCACTGAAGGATTGTGGCTCCCTCCATCCACATCCTGAGGTGTTGGAATTCAGCCTTCCCCATCCAGGTCATGGGTGAACAGAGGGAACAACTCCCCAGTCTCCTCCCATCAATGTTTTCAAGCATAACCCCAAAATATTAAGGAACGGGATGTGCCAGGCTGCCATCTGCACTCTCAAGATCTCATTCTAAGGGGGGACAATCCAAGACGGTGCTACAAGTGGGGGAATAATTTTCTCACATGGGTTCCTGATTGGGGCGTTCTTGTCAGATAGGCTAATCTGCAGAATCCATAAAAATTATACACGCATTACACCGGCGGCGCATCTTCGGCCTTTTCCACCTGACCAGTGTGTGCACCTGAGGATCCTCACATAAAGGTCCCCTTTTGTCACCCTCACTGTGTCTGACTCGTATTTTTAGGGCCAGAGAGAAAGTTTCTGGGGTCTCTACTGGGACTGAGGTTCTCCTGTGGAGGTGGGGTTTCCTGGATCATAAACACACAGTGAGTGAGAGGGAATGGGATGATCTCTCGTTCGTGCCTTGGGCCTTGGGAAGGCTGAGCTGGAACAGAGACTGGACACAGCTGGAGAATAAAGCAGAGATTTATTGAAAGGCCTTTGAGGATCCACCTTGGCCAGGACAAGAGCCTGGACAGGGACACACCCAAGGTGGAAACAAAATGGGCACAAAATGGGCACAAAATGGACACGAAATGGACACGAAATGGACACGAAATGGACACAAAATGGACAGAAAATGGACACAAAATGGACACAAAATGGACACAAAATGGAACCAAAATGGGCACAAAATGGACACAAAATGGACACAATATGGTCACAAAATGGACACTGAATGGACACAGAATGGGCACAGAATGGACACAAAATGGGCACAAAATGGGCACAAAATGGGCACAAAATGGACCCAAAATGGTCACAAAATGGGCACAAAATGGACCCAAAATGGTCACAAAATGGACACAAAATGCACAAATGGTCACCAGATCTCACACTTTGATCAGTTCTGGTCCATTTGCACATTGGGGCTGAATTGTCCAATTCCAGCTCCAGGTTCTCCAGTCCCATCCTCCTTGTTCCTCCCTCCAGCCACCGCTGTTTGTGCTTTTGGGCTGAACACGTGTCCCAGTTGTCCTTGGTGTGCAGCAGGAACAGGATTTGTTTTGTGTGGCTGCTGTGTGCAGAGAGCTGAGTGACCCTGAGTGTGAGCTCAGAGCTGCTCCTGGGCAGCGCAGAACGTGGAACACACTGAAGGTGGAACTTGAGGCATCACTGGAAACCACATAGGAGTGAGGAAATGCTGGCTTTGAGCTGCCGTGTCAGATTCTGGTCACGGGGATGTGATGTCTCTGTGCCGAGGCTGGACAGAGATGTCACACGCACCAGAGGCGTGACAGTGGCTCTCCTGCAAACACCTGATCCCGCTGAGGCTGCTCCATGCATTGCTCTCCATGTTCAGTGTCTTTCCCTTCCCATCCCACTGGAATTTTGGGGTATTTTCCATCTGTGTGGGCACCTTGCTCTGGTGTCTCTTGGCTAAAAAGAGCTTTGCAAAGCAGGAGGGGGATTTTAAGGCTGGGGGGACTTTAAATCCCCCCCAGAGTTTCAGCAGCGACAGAAGTTAGACTGAGCCTTGCCAGGAGCCTGACTGGGATCAGCACTGATCTGCCAGGGAGGTTCAGTGGTGTTGGAGTGCCTTCCCTTCCTTGGGGAACGTCTCAGCACCCTGGACAGGGAGAGGATTTGCTTCTACGGACAGGAATTGCCCCTCTTGATCAGCCTCGATATCCTGAGGAATTCCTCATTTTGAAGGAAGTACTGGAAGGAGTTTAACTTTCCCACTGCGCAGCTTGGTTCCAGGCTGTCAGCACCTCCATGGGAGGGCACAGCCCTTTCATGGATTCGTTGAGGTTGGAAAAGCTCTCCTAAGTTCGAGTCCAACCATTCCCCAGCACCTCCAAGGCCACCACTAAGACATGTCCCCAAGAGTCACATCGGCACATTTACATTTCCAATGAAGATCCAGAGTCGTCCTACAGACATCTCACTCCATCCATCTTTAATTAGGACCAGTCTTTTGGGGCATTTGAGTTATGGTTACGTGGCCTGGGGGAGGAAAAAATCCCCCCTTGTTCCACAAATTCCTACAAATATTCCTTATAAGCCCTGGAATGAGCGTCTCCACCTCCCACTTGGCCACAGCATTCCTTCCTCCTGTTGCCGGTGCGAGACGAAGCCAGTTTCAGCCTCAAAATCCTTGGAAAATGTGAAGGCCTGTCCTGTGTGATGCTTTAATATCCCAGGATAATAAAACAGGAGAGACCTTTGGAAGAGAGCAGCATCCTTTGGAGTCTGTCCATGGAGTGGTGGCACAGGCATTGTTCTAGGATCCTTCAACTGAATACTCCGTAAAAATCTCTTCAGCGCAGCAGTGGATAAACAGCTGTCCTGGAACCATAAACTTTAGTACATGTGAGTAAATACAGCATTTGACTCATTCCAAGGGCTGCTTCCATGAGGAAAAATCAAGTGGAATTCTTGAAAGATAAAGATTTATAGGGCCTCTTCCCCCTCCACGAGTCTCACTGACTGTTACTGTGGCAATTTTTGTGTAGGGCAGAGCTGGAAACCAATAAAAGCCACAAAAAAACCCTTTTCAGTACAAAAACCATCCCCAGTTCCAGCTGCAGATTCTCAGGGAATCTGGATGAGCTGCAAAGAATCAAAAGACGCCTCAAACTCCTTGTTTTGGGTTTCTCCAACAACAGACAGGTGTTACCCTGGTTTTTCTGAGTTTTTATTTAGCCTTTTGAATTTCATAATGGAGTCAGATCTTTTAGTTACTGTACAATATTAGAGCAGTTTTCCACCTTTCCCACAGATGTAACATAAACAAATCCTTTGTTTTTCATTCTCTGTCCTTTGTTTGCATATTTCTAACCTGAAAACAATTGTAACTGACAATTGGTCTGGCCACTGAGGCTGAGGGGTGGAAACCCCAAAAAGCCAATGTTCTGCTAGACCCAGAAATGTATAAAAAGTAAAAATAAACAAAGAGGCTCTCTTCCTCCTCTCTCCGCTCTCTCAGCAGTGAGCTGGGATCGGAAGGACCTCTGCCTTGCGAAAATCTCTTGTCTGCGTGTGACTGCTTTGTGTGTCTCGGTGACAGACAGGAATACCTGGATTCAGATCAACACATCCTCAATCATCACCGCTGCATCCATTCCACTTTTCCAGCCAGAGAAAAGCTGGGAAACTGCCACCGAGACACACAAAGCAGCCACACGCAGACAAGAGGTTTCTCTGATCCGGCTAAGCTGAGTCAGGGCGGAGAGAGAGCCTCTTTGTTTATTTCTTACCTTTTATCCATTTGTGGGTCTGGCTGTGGATTGGCTTCTGGAATTTTCACCTCCCAGCCCAATGGCCAGACCAACTGTCAGTTACAATTGTTTTCAGGTTAGAAATATGCAAACAAAGGACAGAGAATGAAAAACAAAGGATTTGTTTATGTTACATCTGTGGGGAAAAGGTAGAAAACTGCTCTAATATTGTACAGTAACTAAAAGATCTGACTCCATTTATGAAAATTCAAAAGGCTTTAAAAAACTCAGAAAAACCAGGGTAACAGGAAACCTCCCTCAAATCTTGATCCTGGACATTAATTGGCTCTTTTTCTTTGTTTCTTTCTGTTTTGTAGGCTGGGAGAACTTCCCCGCGCTGCCAGGAGAGGGGTGGGAGCAGATCCTTGAGGTCGCAGCCACTGCCAGGCTGATTGTGAGAGAGGGATTTATTTACATCCCACGTTCCATGTGTCTCCTGGAGCGGGCAGAGGCTCCAGAGCCGAGCAGCAGCATCACCCCTGCAGACGGCTCAGGTCAAGCACGAGGTGCTCCTTTGGAGAGGCACTCGAACTTTAGAAAGCTCTGAAAGGTTCTGGCAATATCCTTGTGGAGCAGGACACCACCTCTGCTTCCACTTTGTGTGCGGGAAGGAGGATCCATTAGAGGGGATCTCAAGCGAGTCCCAGCTCAAAAGAATTCCAATTTTAATTGAACACCTGATTCTGTGCCTCACAAGAGTTCTACACGAGCTTCAGCTGGTTTTGACTTTAAAACACCACAAACCTTTCTGTTGTTTTTCATTTTAAAACACAGCCCAAATAACCACAAACCCCCACTAACATGGGGGAAAAAAAAAATATGTATATTTAAAGTGTAGAGCAATTCTGGCATCAAAGCAAATGGGACAAAATTGCCTGTGACTATAACGAGGCTGGAAATTAAACGAGCATTCCCAATTAAAGCAGTGAAAAGCTTTAGTGGGAAGAGAATTGGAATCTTAAACTATAGAGCTTGAGAGGTTTCTGGAAAGGAATTTGTGACACAGTTGCCTTGGAAGCAGTGATCCAGGAGGGAAATGTTCCCAAGGCTTACCTCTGAATCCCAAATCCCAGGATAACAAAATCTGTGGGACCAGAGCTGTGCCAAGGCTGCCCTCCAGCCTCGTATGTGCTTGTAAGTAAAGATCTAGTGTAAACATAATTTATTGTTTGTATTTAACCAAACCCAGCCTCTGACATCCCTCTCTGCATTCCCGCTGCCTCCAGGGTGTTATAAATCCACAGCACCTCCTTCTTCCCTCTCCATATCCATGGATTCCTGGTCTAAAAGAGTTCTTTAAATCATAACCCTCCACAGCCAAGGGAATCAGGTCTCTGCCAGTATCCAAAGGCTTTGGGGACATTTCCATGCCCCCCGAGGGATTTGTGAGGCACAATTTTCACGGGAAGTGCAGGAATCCTGGAGCAGACAGCATAACTTTGAATCCACAAGAAATTTAAGGGAAAAAATACGGTTTTGTAAATAGTCAACAAAAGGGAATCCTCTTTTCTAAAGTTTCTTACCTGGAACTTTTCACTTCCAAATGTCTTTAGGAAGAGCTAAAAAAATTATTTGGACACTCCCTGAAATCACAGAAGGCCCCAGCGGGCACCTACTCAAATTAATTGTGCTTCTGCAATATCCTGATTTCTCACCAAGGGAGGAAAAGCACAAACCGCAGGACTCAATGGGTTAGAAAAATGTCCCCCAAAATTTCGTTGTCAGAGGATTTGGGATGCAAATCCCAGGAAATGCCCCCCAGCCTCCTGAGGTCCTTGAAGGAAAGGGCACCAAAAACAAGGTCAAGCCCCACAGGATCTCTCATCTGTCCGGGAATCACAAATTGGTGGGGAAATCCTGTTTCATTTCCTGAAGGATAATTATTAGCAGAGTCTTTACACAGCATGATCATGGAATCGTGGAATGGTTTGTGTTGGAAGAACCTTAAAATCAGCCAGTCCCACACAAGGACACCTTCCACTGCCCCAGGCTGCTCCAACCTGGTCTTGGACACTTCCAGGGATCCAGGGGCAGCCACAACTGCTCTGGGAATTCCATTCCAGCCCCTCCCCACCCTCCCAGCCAGGAATTCTTTTCCAATATCCCATCCATCCCTGCTCTCTGGCAGTGGGAAGCCATTCCCTGTGTCCTGGCACTCCATCCCTTGTCCAAAGGCCCTCTCCACCTTTTTTCCTTCCTGGTTTCATGGCTTTCCAGGCCTCAACTTTGCAGGCCCTGATCCCACAGATCCTGGAAAACAGAGGGATTGAAAGGACATTTTTAGTTGCTTTGTTCTCTTCCATAAATAATTTTCCAGCAAAGAATATGGAAAAAAAAATAATCCTTTAAAGAAAGGACTCTCAAATTGGCACCTTCCCTTCCAACCCCAGACTTCCAAAAAGAACACAAACGTGACTGCACTGTGCTTCCAAAATGAAGATGGAGAATTTCCCACAATTTCTCTTCTAAGATTTCCCCTAAATCCCCCAGTTTGTCTCCTTCTCCACGCCTTGGGCGCAGCGCAGGCTGTACCCAGCAGTGTGTGCCCCATCCCCAGCTGTTAATCCGGCTGTGTCACTGCTCTTTATCCCTTCCAGGACCCCTCCTCCCTGCAGGGATCTCTGCTGTTCCTGGCCCATCCAGGCTCACGGCAGGGCTGAGACAATTCCATCCTCCATCGGGAGATGCCGCAGCCAGGGCAGGAGCCCGGCATTCCCAGCTGGATCACAGCTGGCACTGGGAACAGCAGCACAGCCCGTGTGCCCTGGATCGCCAGAGGAACCCCGGAGCCATCTCAGCACCACGGGAGCTGCAGAGGAAAACTGCCCCTGCTGCGGGATCCCTGCTGCCAGAACCACATCTGTCACTGCAGGAGGCTGGGCTGGGCTGGGACCAGCGCCCTGAGCAGCAGCGTGTCAGCCTGCGCTCTCACCACCCATGGGTTTGTTTGTGCCACTGCGTTTGTATTTTAATATTCCCAGTCAAGAACTGTTATTCCTGTTCCCATATCTCTGCCTGAGAGCCCCTCGATTTCAAAATGATAATAATTCAGAGGGAGGGGGTTTACATTCTCCATCCCAAGGGAAGCTCCAGCTTTCCTTAGCAGGCACCTGTCTGCCCAAACCAAGACACTCCTCCTTCTCAGGTGGTGCAGATCAACATTTTTCACAAGAGAAGAGTCCTGTAATTCCTGTAATTCCTGCCCTCTTTTATTTTAAATCCGGTGATTTATCCAGGGAGGAGTCTCAGCCCATAACTGCATCATTGTTTTGTTGCGTTCACTCCTACTTTCCAATTTCAAGCATTTTAACTCTGCCTCACCGAGGATTTGCATTCAGTTTGGGGAAAAGGCTTCTCACAGCACTGAATAGCTTCAATTAATCCAGATCATCATTTCTCTCTGCTGGCTGCTTCTCCAAAATTAAATTATTGCTCATTTGCTGACTCCAAGTAGGAAAATCATTTCTGGAGAAGAGAAAATTTGACAGAGGATGCAGTTGGAAGCTGTTAAAGAATTGAGCACGAATTTGTTAACACACTTCAGTAAAAGTTCTCTCAACAGTTTCAGAAAAAAAAAAAAAAAAAAAAAAAAAAAAAACAGGGAAAGAGGAGGATTTGATTCATCTCAATGTGACAGAGGTGACAAAAGTCACCAGAAATTCCAGGCTGAGAATCTCAGAATGGTTTGGAAGGGATTAAAGCTCATCCCATTCCACTCCTGCCATGGGCACCTTCCACTGTCCTGAAGTTGCCTCGGACACATCCAGGGATAATTTAGTCCCGAAACTGCATCCTTCACGTCAAGGAAATAAAGATCAATTCCAGCCTGTTTGGGGCTATTTTTTCCCCTGTTTTCTCCTGCCCAAGGTATTTTCCTCTTCCTGCTGCTCTCAGGGTGGAGCTGCTGCCATTTCCACCTCACCTGAATATCTAATATCTTTTCCTGCTCAAACACCGTGGGTAAGAATTTGTTCTTTGACCCCTTCTAAGTTCTAATATTAAAACTTATTAATTTGCCTAAAACAAAGCCCTGTCTCTGCTGCAGGGAAGGGTTATGTGAAATCAATGCCATTTTTCCAACTCATTTAAAGAATTTACATTAACTGAGTCCTAAAACTGATCTCAACGTATTCCATCTTTTCATTTCTTTTTTTTTTTACATTAGATTAAAGCAGCCAGCTCTGATCCCTGTGCTCACTGGAATGTGTTCCAACCACTTAATTCCACCCCATCCCTCTTTCCTGATGAATTCTATGCTGGAGGTCCTGATGTGGCTAAGAAACGTGCTGAGAGTATTGAAAATATTATTGAAATAACCTTTAAAATCCAAGATTTTTGTGTCTGCTCTGAGCCAAAGCCTAAACTTGGGGAAATCTAGTAAATCCAGAGGGAACATCACAACAGAGAAGGTGGAAAATTAGGTGGGAATGCCCGGGAAGGTGTTCCAGAGAAACTGAAGGAATTTCAGGCAGCTCCTAAAGGGGCAAAAATTTGTGTCCCAGTAGGCACTTGACAGGTTCAGCCCCTTGGGAAAGCTCTGTCTCAGCGTTCCCTCACTCCAAAATGTCTTTATAACCAAATTAATCCATGATTTGGGGCTGGAATTAAACATGGAGCAGTCCCACAGATAAGTCAGGATGGGGACATGTGGAGGTACTGATCAAAAACAGACTCTGATTCCTCCGCCTGGGGCTGTTTGTAAGCACGGATGGGGGTTTATGGATATCCTTTTTCTTCAGAATTGTTCTCGTTTTGCTGGATATCTGCCAAGCCGGAAGCGATCAAAAGGTAAAATCCTAACAAACGTGATGGAACCACTCAAATCAATAACTAGTGAAAGACTCAAATACACCCTGTGCTTTCCTGGCACATTCCCAAAAGGTTTTCCAGCTGTTTTCTCCTGAACACCACCCCACAACTCTCATGATGAATTTTCATAACCACTGGGCCAAACCATCTCTGTGAAAATTGAAGCTGCACCCACAAATTTTTCCTCTGCCACCCAGAAGTTCACTCATTCATCAGCTGTAGGATTTTTTTTTTCCCCTAAAATTTCAGAGGGAAAAAAAAAAAAAAATTAAAAATCAGTGATTCACCAGAATAAAAATTCTGGCTGATGAAATCCAAATATTTATGCCTGGAATGGTGACAGCAAAAAAAAAAAAAAAAAAAAAAAAAAAAAAAACCGAAAACAACCGAACTTCATGTTTGTGGGGTTTATCCTCATAAACGCCAGTCAGGAGTAAGGAGTGGGATGGAAAAATCAGCCCAAGGAATTTTGGGGTCCATTAAGGAAGATAAATTTGGTATGACCACAGCTGATTTTATCACTCCATGTTGAGGGTTAAGTTCTCCTGTAGAATTTTTCCCCCCTTGAGTTGCTAGATTTTTAAGTAGGGGCAGTTTAAGCGGTGCTTAACCTGACAAAAGAAGTTGATCACTTGGTTTTGGGGAAGGGAGGAGGCTCCGGAGAGAGCTGGGGGGTGGCCTCACTTCTCTCAGCTTTCCCGGGGAGGACGGTCGGACTACGGGTAGCTGCCTGGAGTCCACAGCTAACGGAGGAGTTTGGTCCTGGGAATTCTACCATCTGTTAGAGCGCCCAGGAATTCGGAGTTTCTTCGTTACCCTGCTGGATTTTGGGTCAGCCCGGGGTCCAGCCGCTGCGGGTTCTTCGGCACTGCCCACTTTGCCTGCCGGGGCACCCCCTGCCTGCCTGCTGAGGACAAATCCATCGCTTCCAGCTTCCAGCCATCAGCGCCGGAGTTTGCCACCGTTTGCCCTCAGGGTTCTTGGTTCTGTTTTACTGTTATTATAAGTGCTGTTGTTGTTTGTCTGTCCTGTTATATTTACTAGTAAAGGACTGTTATTCCTTTTCCCTATAGCTCTGACCGAAAGTTGTTTTTTTTTTTTTTTTATCTTCTAAATTATAATAACCCGGAGGCTTGCCTCTCCTTAGCAGACAACTGTCTTTTTTCAAACCAAGACACTCCATCCTGCTGGAGTGAGCATTAAATGCTCCCAGTCAGGTTTGTGGGCTCAAACCCCTTCAAATTTACTTTTAAAGTTGCCTTTTCGATTATTTTTACCATTAATTCTCAATCTTTATCCAAGCCTGACCTGGAAATGTCCCGATAAAATTGTCCCTTGAGCTGCAGCCTTTAAAACCTTTTCCAGCTGATCCTGGCATTTGATATCCAATTGTTATTTATTGTTCCTCCCAAATTTCTTCCAGGAAGAGATAAAATGTCCCTCCATCCCATTATCCCAAACACAGCTTCCTCAGTATGAGATCCCATAAATATTTTGGATCTGGAAGCCGAATGCCCAAAGTGGTGATTCCAGCAGGGAACTCTTGAGAAAAATCCCCTTCCCAGATGATTCTGAGGGATCCACACAGAGGAATCCTTAACCTGCCTCCTTAGGAATTTCCAGCTGATTATATTCCCAAATTCCAGCTGCCTCCAATCTGCAGGGAATGCTGAATCTCCGCAAAGTGATGCTTGGGTCATAAAAGTGATCAAGGAAGATGAGGAGCAGAGAGGAAAATTGCACCTCAAAATTCTGTTTTCTCCCCAGGCAATAACCCATTCCTAGAAATGCAGGATGGAACAGCATTTCCAATCACATCCTTACCTCCAAGGATTTAAATCTTGGGGGATTTGCCATGGATCAGCACCAGGACAATCCCTGAGGTGGCTCTGGAGATCTCCTTCCTCCCTTGGAAGCCCTCACAGTTCCTTCCTGGAATATTTAATCCCAATAAACAACTCCCAGCTCAAAGCCCATTTCCTCATCCATGATTTTGGCAGGCTGGATGTGACAGCTCCTGCTTTAACCCACATTTATTTCAAGAATGGCACAAATAAACACAGCCTGGGGGGGGAAAAAAAAATTATTTTTCCTCCATTAATCCGGATATTTTTTCCTGTCAAATATTTTAAGGATTTTTTTTCCCCTGGTCAAAAAGCTGTTTGTCCCTGTAAAATAACAGCTGTTCCTACAAGGAATATTCACATTTACATGTTGTCTTTACCAGGAAAATGGGATGAAAGAACAACCTGGGATAGGGGAAGATGTCCCTGCCCATGGAAAGGGATGGAATAAAATGAATAAAAATACTTTTAAGCCCCTGTCCAACCCCGAGATGTTACAGGATTTTAGGAAAAGCTGGATTTAGGATTTTAAAAATGGAATTGCTCATATGTGAGCAAACAGGGTAAAATTAATAATCACATTTCTTACCCGAGTGCTGTTGGGAGTCTTTAATTAAAGGACAATTTAAGTTTTGCCACACAGCAAAGGCATCTAAACATAAAAGAGAAATTATTCCTGACCCTGGATTCCCTCATAAAATAAATTTATATAAATATTTCCATTATTCCCTATGCATTTCCACATATCCAATAATTCTGTGCCAGAAAAACCCCTGAAACAGCTGCTGAGCACCATTTATTCCATGGTTACTTCATTATTAATACTTTTTTTAAAGGATTTTTTTAAGGATTATTTCATTTTTTTTATTATTATTTTATTATTATTTTATCCCTCTGATATCCAAAATCCATTTCTTATGGAATTACTAAGATTGGAAAAGAACTCCAAGATCAACTCCAACCTTTGCCCACATACCCACTATGGCCATTAAACCATATAGGAAATTCCAAATTTACTCCTTTTTTGAGCACTTCCGGGACGGTTTTCCTACTTGAAAAAAAAAAATCCAGAAGGTTTTTCCAGACAGTTGGAATGCTGCACCCATGGAATATCCACTAAAACTCCAAGCTGGCAGTGGCTGTCACCTCCACCAGTTTGTGGATTTAGGAATATCTTGTAAAATTGCATTTTCCAACCAAATATTGGCATTTTTTAATGCCATAAAACCACTGGAGCAGATCTTGGCTCTCCAGATTTGTTGGGATGGGATCATCCAGCGGATCTTTAGGCTGCAGCAACTTCCAAGACTCTCTAGAGAGCCCAAAAATTCCTAGGAAAGTCTGGTTTGTTACTGGAGCTCCAATTCTGCCTCGATTTACAGCAGCAGCAGCAGGTGCCCATGAGGTGGGGGAAAGGCGGGAAAGGAAAAATGGCGGGAAGGGGGAAAAATGGCATGAAGGGAGGAAAAGGGGTCAAGGGGAAAAAAGGGGAGAAGGGAGAAAAATGATGGGAAGAGGGAAGAATGGTAGGAAGGGGGAAAAATGGTGGGAAGAGGGAAGAATGGTGGGAAGAGGGAAAATGGTGAGAAGGGGGAAAAATGGTGGGAAGAGGGAAAATGGTGGGAAGGGAGGAAAAGGGGTCAAGGGGAAAAAAAGGGGAGAAGGGGGGGAAATGGTGGGAGGAGGCAAAATGGTGGGAAGAGGGAAAAATGGGAAGGGGAAAAATGGTGGGAAGAGGGAAAAATGGTGGGAAGGGAGGAAAAGGGGTCAAGGGGAAAAAAGGGGAGAAGGGGGGGAAATGGTGGGAGGAGGCAAAATGGTGGGAAGAGGGAAAAATGGGAAGGGGAAAAATGGTGGGAAGAGGGAAAAATGGTGGGAAGGGAGGAAAAGGGGTCAAGGGGAAAAAAGGGGAGAAGGGGGGAAAATGGTGGGAAGAGGGAAGAATGCTGGGAAGGGGGGAAAATGGTGGGAAGAGGGAAAAATGGTGGGAAGAGGGAAGAATGCTGGGAAGAGGGAAAATGGTGGGAAGAGGGAAAAATGGTGGGAAGAGGTAAAAATGGTGGGAAGAGGGGAAAATGGTGGGAAGAGGGAAAAATGGGAAGGGGGAAAATGGTGGGAAGAGGGAAAAATGGCGGGAAGGGGGGAAAATGGTGGGAAGAGGGAAAAATGGCGGGAAGGGAGGAAAAGGGTGGGTAAAACAGAAAAAAAAACGGGGAAAGCGTGGAAAAATAAAAGCAGGGAAAAAGGTGGGGGAAGGCAGGGAAAAGGTGAGGAGAAGAGCAGGAAAATGGGAGGGACAAAAAGCAGGGAAAACTGAAAAAAAATCAAACCCAAAATCACACCTTCCACTACCCCAGGGTGCTCCAAACCCCATCCAAGCTGGTCTTGGACACTTCCAGGGATGGGGCAGCCTCTGCTTCTCTGGGAATTCTATTCCAGGGCCTCTCCGCCCTCAGAGGGATTTTTTTTTTTCCTAAAAAATCAAATTAAAATGGCTTTGGGGGGGCCTTTGGGCTGCTGAAGGAGGTGAGAGCATTTTTACCCATTTATTGGATCTCTTTGGTTTAAAATTACCCCTCTCAAACTTTTAAACGTCACTCACATTCCATGGGATCCCTGAAACCTGATGGAAAATCTTGGGAACACTTTCCCAACCCCTTGCTCAGGCAGGGGAGAGCAAAGCAAGTTCCCAAAAGAAAAGATTGAAATCACCTTTAAAAAAAAAAAAAAAAAAAAAAAAAGGGCTGTTTATGTGTCATTACCTCATTTTTCCCCGCTCAAATTTTTCCAGAGTCACACACGGATTCTCCCCCAGGAGGAGGGAATGGATGAGGAATGCAAGGCATCATCACTCCCAGACAAGGTTATTTACAGCCCAAACAGCAGCTGGGGGCATGAACTCACCGGAAAAGCTGAAATATAGATCTGACTCAGGGCTCGTGGTGTTCCACGGGCGGAGCACTCCATCAAAATCAAATAACCTGGATTTCACACCAGTTTTCCTGGAGCAGCAAGGAAAAAATTGCTCTGCTGTCAAGCCTCAGGTAGCGAAAACTTAAAGGGAATGAGCTCCAAAAGCTTTTCCTGAAATGGAAAATGGAAAATCAGGAGAGCTTGCAAGAGGGAAATAAATAAAAATAAAAGAGGTGGATCCAACACAAATCCTCCCCCTGGCTCTTCCCAAAGGAATTTCCCGTGGCTGCTGTGGGAGTCTCCACTGGCCAGATGTGACACTGTGCTGGTCACAGCCTCAGAAATGCCCTTTTCCAGCTGTTCCATGACTGCTGGATCAGGAGTTATTCCAAGGAGCATCTCACACCACGAACAAGAGCCGAAACCTTGGGAAGGAGAAATCTTTGGAAGAGAAGAATCTTCCCAAACCCTGTCCCGGTGGAGCTCTGATTTTATGGATTTTGTCAGTCCCATGATCCCTGTGCCAGGTGATGTTCGGGATTAACGCGACTCTTTCTAGGAGAAGACACACAGATCCCCACATCCAACCCTCCGGATCTCGGGGAAAATTTGCATTTTAAATAAATTAATTAATAAATAAATTATTTCTAAACTGGTGTAATTATATAATTATACAAATAGCTATATATATATAAAATTAATATAATTATAAAGTAATAACAATTAATATAATTACAAACTAATACAAACTAATTACAAATTAGTCCATTTCTTATGGGACCACTCTTTCATCCAAGATTTTCCAGCATGGTAGGACACATCAGGATGAAGGTGCTGATGCTTCAATATTCCATGGAATGTGCAGAAACAAGGAATGACCTTCCCTGAAAGTTTTCCCAGCTGGAGGAATGCTCTGGCAGGATGAGCAGGAGCTCGTGGCTGGCTTTGAGCACATTGTCCCATGGGAGATCAGCATCCCATTTTCCCATCCTGGAATGGATTTCTTTGGATCCATGGGCCTGCTCCAGGCAGGGAGCACAGAGGCTGCAGCTGGCACTGAGATTCTCCAAGGAAAAGGAGATCCTGGGCGTGGTCAGAGCTTCTGGATAATTAAAGATCCAGAGATCCTTGTCCTCCCTTCCCACGGGAATAACAGGGAGCCATCCTCATGGAATTCCAGACTGGTTTGGGTTGAAGGGACATTAAATCCCATCCCATTCCACCCTTGCCATGGGCAGAGGCATTTTCCGATATCCCGGGGTGCTCCAAGCCCCATCCAACCTGGCCTTGGACACTTCCAGGGATCACTTCCAGGGATGAGGTTGTCACTTTTAACATGGAATTCGAAGTTCTCCAGAACCGAACAACTCCTACCCTGTCTGGCTAAAGGATGAGAAATTCACAGATTTTCCACTGATTTTTTCCAAGCCAGGAGAAAACCAACCTTTATTATCATTATTATCCCATATCTTATTCCCAGCTCAAAGACTCCCAGACAACATTTAAGCCCCAGGCCTTCAGTTCATCCAGGAAAACTCCTCCCAAATCCCCTTTTTTACCAATAAGGGATCAGCTTTGCTCTCATGTCCGTCCTCATTTCACCACCACACACTCAGGAGCCAAAACCTATCTGCTGCCTGCAGCTCCCACCAGGAATTCCAAGATCTGGGCTCCATTCCTGCCCACCAGGAATGTTAATCCATCACCACAAGTGGAGCCTTGTGCTCAGAGCTCCCCCAAATCCAGCAGGAAAGTTCCAGGTGGCATTCCTGCTGCTGTATCCACGCCATGCATCATCAGGATGGAATTCGGGAAGGATGCTGATGAATCCCAGGCCTGACTTAGCTTTTTATTTTTGCATTATTCCTCATTTTTATTCTCTGATTAATCCTTTTTGTCTGTGGCAGCAGCCATGGGCTGTTTTCCTTGGAAACACCAGCACTGGGAAGGAGGGAGCAGCATCCCACAGCTTCTCCCACTGCACTGGGAATGGGAAATGTGGGACAACAGCAGGATCCTGGATGTTAAAACAGATTTTTTTTGCACTCAGATCTAAGGGCAAGTAGCAGGAGCACAAATATCCCAGGTTTTTGAGCAGCTCAAAAATCCCACAGGATCTGAGGGGTATCCAGTGGGCCCCACTGGAGCAGCAGGAAAATCCATCCTGAGGAAAAGACGGAGCAGAACTGAGGGATTTTTATCCTCATTGTTGTTATTCCAGCCAGTCCCACCAAACTTCCACAGCCAAGCTGGAAATTTCCTGGCCTAGACCAAGATCAGGCAGCACTTCCCAGGAAGCTGATTCCCAGAGATTTCCAAGGCCTCAGGAACACCTCGTGATCCCGGGATTTGCACAGAATGGGAAAATCGAACAACCTGGCCTGGGAGCCCCTCGGAGATCCTGACACAGCTGATGGGCACAACCAGCCACAAATGCCACCAAAATCCAGGGGAAAATCAGGGAAAAGGCAAAAATACAGGATGTGCTGTGAAGAATTGTGATTAAAATTAAGATTTAAAAGCGCAGGTATCAAAACAAAGAACCCTGAGCTTCCTCCCAGCACCAATCCCAACAAAATCTTTTTCCAGCTCTCCCAGCACCAAAACTGCTGCCATTTCCATCCCCCAGAGGAATCAAACAGAACATAAAATAAAATAAAATATAGAATAAAATAAACTATAAAATAAAAATATATTAAATTATAAAATTAAATTAATTTTTAAATAAATTAAATTATTAAAATAAAATAAAATATAAAATATTAAAATAAAATAAAATAAAATAAAATAAAATAAAATAAAATAAAATAAAATAAAATAAAATAAAATAAAATAAAATAATAAAATAAAATAAAATAAAATAAAATAAAATATAAAATAAATACCTGACTAAACCTCTGAGGATCAATTCTCTACTTGGAGCTGCCTACCAGAAATCAAGGGAGCTGCCAGGATTTTCCTCACTTTCGGTTGGATTCCAGTGTCCCATCCTGCCCAAGGATGCAACCGGAGCCATGGAATTCTCCCAGCATTCCAGCTTTACACACGACACTTCATTTGACTCCTATTGAAGCAGAATTAGAGGAAACAATCAATGTTAAAGACTCAGATTGCTCAAGTAATATTTCTGTTTAAGCCCATGCCAAGCTCAGCGTCGTTAATTACTTCTTTGGTCATTATTATTAGAGCTGCTAATCATAATCACCGATTAACGAGCGTGGATCCCATTGTGAGCCTGCCAAGCTGGGTTTGGAATTTTGAGCCATCCTTGCACATGGAGCTGGAGTCAGGTTGAAGTTTTGATTTCCATGATAGGCTGAGTTTTATTTGCCCGGTGACTTCAGACACAGGGAGAGGAGAGGGAATTCTGCCCGCGCCACAAACCAGATTTCCTAATAAATTTCCTAATGAATTCCTCATCATCACGTAGGATCACGGACACTTCCAATCCACGGCTTTGCAAAACTTCCTTCTCTGATGGAAGGAAGGAAAACATCCATTTTTACAGCTGACTGTGGCAATAATGAGAGCCCATCCCTATAAAAAAGAGTGAGGAATCCTCCCAGATTCCCATGGCACAAAGAGGGACTTTCTGCCTCCATTGCGGTGGCTCTGGATCCTTCAAGAGCTAATAACCCATAAGGAATCAGGGAAAGACAAGGAAGGAGAGGAAGCAGCAGAGCAGCTCTGGTGGGGGAGCCTGAGGAGCCGACTAACTGAGCAGGACAATTTATTCCTCCGGCTCCAGTCGATATATCCTGATTTTTGTTAATGGGAAGCCCTTGAGTTGGAAATGCTGGATCTCGGCAGTCCTGTTCTCAGAGCAGACCCAAATTAGCGGTTTAATGGCGCACAGCAGGCAGCGGGAGCACAGAGCCAGGATTTATTGCCCACTCCGCTTCTCCCACAGCTCGACCCTGCCTGGCCAGCCCCAGCTCATCCCAGGACTTGACAAATCCGAAATTATCGATGCCAGCAGCCTATCGATGCCATTGACAGGGCACAGAGACACCCACACCTGGTAAATTTCCACCACAAGAGCTGCGTTTCGTTACCCCCAAAGGCCTGAAACCTACATTTTCACGGAATTCCACCTCATCCCACGGGCAGGAAACTCCTTCCACCATCCCAGGCTGCTCAGAGCTCCGTCCAAGGTTGTTACAGAGAAAAATCCCAAATTACCACCTTGAAAATGAGGAATCAGAGGAGGAATCCTGATCCTTTTGAAGTGACAGGTTTCAAACTGCACTCTCAGCCACCAGACATGTGACAAATGGATCAGTGACAGGAGACAGAGCATAAATTCAATATTTTTCACTGATAAATTGTTGCTCTTCCATTTCTGTCAAGTCTTAGTTTTCCATTTTAATTCCCTGTGACAAAGCAGCCGGATTTCAACATTCCCTTCCTCCTCCAAAACCCTGCCCACAAAGCTGAACCTCTGCTCTCCGCACAGCTCCCATAAAAATCGGAAATTATTATTAATCCTCAGGCAGCAGCTGCATAAAACTGATGGATAACTTCATGACCACATCCAGGTTTGGAATGAAACCCACACCAAAGATGGAAAACCCAGGTTTTGCTTTAGTGAGAGTCTTGGCGGGTTAAATCAGGGCATAAAGGTGACACGGGGTGAGAAAGCAGCGGGATTATCCACCTTTCAACCCAAAGTCCCAAATTATCCCGTCCTCTCCCCAAAAACACCCTCAAACACGGCCCCCATTCAGCAAAGCCCCGCCAGAGACAGCCCGGAATGCTCTCAAACACATCTCTGCTAAGAGAAAGGATGAGTGCTAGGATTGAAGAGCGCTTGTGGAGAGCCTGCTGGGAGCAGAGGAGGATGTCAGGGATAATAGAGCGGCCCTGCTGCTGGGGAGACGCTCAATTAACACGGCTTTGATGTGGGAAGAAAACAAAGAAATGGGGAGGGGGGAAAAAGCGAAAGGAAAAAAAAAAAATAAATAAAGAAAACTGAAAATCAGGAAAACACTTCATGTCGCTGGTGAAATAGTGAGGCCTTCACAAAGCAAGCGGCGTTGGAGAGGATAAAACCTGGATGGTGCAGGAAATAAAGGCTCACACAAAAAATCCAGCGTGGAGTGGCAGGAGAGGAGGGGAAACAGCTCCAGCTGAGCTCCAAAGAGGATTTAGGGAGCTGCAACTCCGGCCAGGAGAGATCTCCAAAGCCATGGAATATTCTAATCTCGCTCTTTGGGACTCAAATCTTCTCCAGCCCAGCGGGGAGGGGAATTGTGAGGGCAGGGAGGGCATTTCCACAGGATGGAGGCTCCAAATCCCACCTCGGGAAAAGCCACTCCCCCCTTTCCCAGGTGAACCCTCCCAGAGGGGCTCCTGCACCCAAACTGGAAAAGGGTTGTGATTCAGGCAAATCCCACAGGCTGCACAGAGCCCATCCCCTGAGCTGGTTTAGGGTGGTGGTGCCCAAGCTCTGCCCTGGCACACAGAAGCTTTGCCAGCTCTTTTCCAAACACATCCCTTTTCCCCGCAGGAAAACTCACTTTGTGGTGATCTCTGTAAGTTTTCCTCCACATCCCCTCATTACCCAGTAAAGAGAATCGTAGAATGGTTTGGGTTGGAAGGAACATTAAATCCCATCCCATCCCACCCCTGCCATGGCAGGGACACCTCCCACTGTCCCAGGCTGCTCCAGCCTGGCCTTGGGCACTGCCAGGGATCCAGGGGCACCCACAGCTACTCTTGGAATTCCCATCCAGGGCCTTCCCCAGTGGAATGTGTCCCTGTCCACGTCAGGGGGTGGAATGGGACGGGATTTCAGGTCCCTGCTATCCCAAGGGATGGCTCCCCTGGATTTTGGAGTGCTGAAGCCTTTGTATTTTAAGGACTGGGCTGATTTCATGGTATCTTAAACTCTTAAAGGCAGATTTTAAACTAAACCAATGGTCTCAGCTTCCTCCACGGCCAACAGCATGAGAGACACACCTGGAAAAGACAATTCCTAATGGAGAATCCCAAAAATATCACGGCAGTTGGCTGGGAATGGGACTGAATTAGCAGCATTTTGTGCTCTGACTCCTCTGTGCAGCAGTGCCGCAGCCTCTCTTTGTCTCTCTTCTGCTCCCTTTTAATCAAGGACACAAAGGAAGGGAGATTAAATCAGCCCCTTGATTCCTGGGGGTGGGAGGCTGGAAACAAACATGGCCCCAAACAATTCCAAACAAAAGGAGCTGGGGATGCAGGATGTCCTTAGAGGAGTTAAACAAATGGGGAGATCAGGACCAGCTTTGTTTGGATCCCCACACAGCAAAGACGGGGACGACGATGCAGGTTGGAATCAAAAACCCAACTCGAGGGAAAGCTGGGCAAAAGGAAAATAATCCAGAGATTTTCTGTTCTGCAGGAAGTGCATCATCACCATGACCTCAGCAGGAAGGTGCTGAATCCGATCCTGAGAATTACAGAATTGTCACCCTGGTTTTTCTGAGTTTTTTAAAGCCTTTTGATTGTTCATAAAATGGAGTCAGATCTTTTAGCTACTGTACAATATTAGGAGCAGTTTCTACCTTTTTCTCACAGATGTAACATAAACAAATCCTTTGTTTTTCATTCTCTGTCCTTTGTTTGCATATTTCTAACCTGAAAACAATTGTAACTGACAGTTGGTCTGGCCATTGGGCTGGGAGGTGAAAACTCCAGAAGCCAATCCACAGCCAGACCCACAAATGTATAAACAGCAAGAAATAAACGCTCTTGGCCTTGGCTCTCTCGGAGGAACAGCTCTGCCCTGTGAAATCTCTCGTCTCCGTGTGATTGTTTTGCATGTCCCAATCACACAGAATCCCAGAATGGTTTGGGTTAAAAGAGACCTTAAATCCCATCCCATTCCACTCCTCTGTCATAACACCTTCCCCTATCCCAGGCTGCTCCAACCCCAATGTCCAGCCTGGCCTTGGACACTTCCAGGGATCCAGGGGCAGCCACAGCTTCTCTGGGAATTCCAGCCCAGCCCCTCCCCATCCTCCCCGTCAGGAATTCCTTCCCAATATCCCATCTAAATCTCTCCTCTTCTGGTTTAAAACTATCCTCCTTCTCCTCTCACCACCTGCCCAAGGAAAAGCCGCTCTCCCTTTCTTTCACAATCCCCCTTTAAATACAGGACCACCGAGAGGGATCTTCCCAGAGCCGCCGCTTCTCCAGGCTGAAGGGAAAATTCCAACGGAGAAAAAGTATTTGGAGAGACTGAAAATCTCTGTTAAATTAATTACAGCCGTCAAAAATCTCCTCTGAGAGCTGCTGCTTTTCCAGACACAGTCTGAGGAGGAAAACACCCCAGAAACCATCTCCAGATGTGCTGAGGATGGTGCTGAGCCAGAGGTGGCTCGTCCCGTTTTTCCTGTGTTTTCTTGGGATTCAGGCATGGATCACTGGCTGCAGCAGCACCAAATCGTCCCTTCTCACCGTGACTACTCCTGGAAGGTCCCTAAAATTCCACCCGGGAATGTCCTGGCACGGTTTAGCCTTGGAGCCTGGACCCAGCACATCCTCAGGAAAAGCGGGCATGGTTTATTTGTCTCTTTGAATCCCAACCCACACCGAGACAAGCTTTGTATTCAAAGCTTTGCTCCCAACCGGATTTTTTTTTGTTGTTGTTCCAATTCTATTATTTGGATCAAGCCAGTCTGTGCTTCTTTAGCGTTCCCCCCTCACGCTCGGCTGCTGGCTCCATTAGTTACACCGAGACAAAAAGAACAACCGGATGCAGGAGCAGAAATCCTTTGATGCACTCAAATCCTCTCCCATAAACGAGCTCCCCTCACACCCAGGTGGGTTTGCTCTGAAGATTCCATCAGGCTCCCTTTGTGGATGCTGCTGAAAGTCAGGAATTGCAGGGCTCGGAGGAGCAAGTTCATTATTTTTTCCCCCGAGGAATCAAAAAGCCCTGTGTGTGCATCTCTGTGTGTGGGGCTGTGTGAAGCCACAATTCCTTTGGCTGGCTAAAATTCCAGTCGGGGTTGACAAAGCTTCAACTGCTTGTGAGTTTAAACCCACGGCAACCCTGACATTTCATAAGGTTTTTGCTCCAGGCATTGGATAATTTCCATTACGATTTTAATATTTAGAGAAATCGAGGCCCCAGAAGTACCCCTGCTAGGTTGTTTTGCTCAAAGCACCTCAGAGAAAGTTGGTGTCATCTTACTTCCTGGAACTTAATCTGGCTGACGAGAAAAATGGTTCTGGAAACACAACAGCAGCGAAAGGAAAGACGTGGAAAAACTCCATTGGATGAAGTGGGAAGCACGGGGATGAAGGATGAGGAAAAGGCTGAGGTCTTTCTTTGCCTCAGTCTTTAACAGCAAAGCCACTCATTTTGCAGGTATTTGAGCTGGAAAACAGGGATGGGGAGCAGAATGGAGTCCCTAATCCAAGTGGGAGCTGCTGCAGCACTTGGATACACATAAATGTACAGGAATGGATGGGATCCCAAAAAGGTGCTGAGGGAAGTGCTCACGGAGCCACTCTCCATCACTTTCCTGCTGTTGTGGTACCTTCCCAGGCGATTGCAGGATCCCAAATGGGACAAGAAGGGCTGGAGGGAGGATTCAGGCAACTCCAGGCCTGTCAGCCTGAGCTCTGTGCCAGCTCAGGATATTCCATAATTCAGCGCAGAATAAACGGATTTACCCCCAAGTTTTTTCCCGCCTGCGATGGGCTGTTCTTCCTCTGGAGTCGTGTCGTTTATTCCTGTGGATGCGAAATGAAAGATGGAGCAGCAGGATTAAATAAATATTTAGTGAGCAACACTGGTTTTGTGAAGGGGAGGCGGAAAAACAGAGCCAGCCCAGCCTTCTGGAACACATCCATTTTATCTGCCGTGATGAGAGCCACAGGAGCCGGCTGAGCGTCCGGGCTTTTTGGTGACTTATTGTGCTCTGAAGTGCCTGGGAATGGCATTAAACCAACCAGCAGAATGAAAACCGCCCTGGAATAATGGATCAAGGGCTCGCTGTGCAGATTCCTGTCGGCTGAAAGTCAGACGAGCAGTGGGCAGTTCCTGGATCTCAAGAAAATCCAAAATTATTAAAAAAAAAAAAAAGGACAGGTTTTTCACCTGTCATTGATGAGAAGCAAAGACTGGAACAAAACAAGGCTCTAAATAGAAGGCTCCAGATGGATCCTGGCTGACAGCATGGAAGAATTTTCATAAAATTTGGATATTTTCACTCTGGACACCCTCCTGGGCACTTCTCTTCCAGGTCACCTCCATTGTCCCAGGTTGCTCCAAGCTTCAATGTCCAGCCTGGCCTTGGACACATCCAGGGATCCAGGGATAGCCACAGCTTCTGTTTCAAGCTGTTTCAACACCCCACCACCCTCACAGCCAGGAATTCCTTCCCAATATCCCATCTCTCCCTGCTCTCTGGAAGTTTGAAGCTGTTCCCTGTGTCCTGGCACTCCAGGCTCTTGGAAATAATTTCTCTCGGTGTTTCTTTCAGCTCCTTCAGCTGCTGGGAGGTCACAAGGAGCTCGCCCCAAAGCTTCTCTTCTCCAGGCTGAACAATCCCAATTTTCCCAGCCTTTCCCCACAGCAGAGCTGCTCCATCCCTCAAATCCTCTGGAAGAACAATTCCAATGCCAGCAGCATGAAATTACTCACTAGGAGCCACCCACCCTCTCCCAATCCCAAATCCATGGAGCTGCTCCACGGAATCAGCACAACCCGGCGCCAGCTCCTGAGGCAGCATCACCCTCAAAAATCCCTGGGCACAAAGCGGCTGTGAAGTCACCGTGAAAATCCTCCGGGGATGTTGGGATTCTGGAATCGCTTCCAGAAATACGATCCCAAGCTGGATTGAGGCCCAGACAATTTCTGTGGCAGCCACCTTGGCAAGGGGACTCCTGCCTGCCTGAGCCCAAGCACAGATCAGCAGGAACAAAAAGGGTGGGTGTAAAAATGCTGGAATAAGATGCTGGATATCAGCAGGAATTACACCCAAAAAAAAAAGGAAACAAAGGCTGAAAATGGGGAGCAGCACAGGAGGGTTGGGCCTGTCCATGACACAGGTAAATCTGGGAGAGGCATCTGTAGGATTCCGGCTGCCGGACTTGCCCAGGACTCTCACACCAGGAATCCAATTTCCCCAGTGCTGGAAGAGGTTTCTATGGAATTCCGTCATCGCTGATTTCCTGCCAACAGCCCCGAGAGATGATCCAAAGGTTTTTCCAACAAAGTGACTTTGGGCATCCCTTGCAGACGCAATTCCTGGTGTGGAGGTGACTCTTGGGTCTCCTGGGAAAACACAAATTGGGTTCAGTGAGGCACCGGCACCACCATCCCAGGAAAATATTTCTTTTATATTTTTCCCAGGAAAATATTTCTTTTCAGTGCCTTTCTCCTGCCTCTTCTAATGTTGGGAACATCCTAGGGAACAGATCCTAATAGTGATGCTACTTATGGAATCCTGGAACGGTTTGGGTTGAAGGGACCTCAAAGTCATCTCATTCCAACTCTTCTGCCCAAGGAATTCCTTCTGCTAGACTCAGGAGACACCTTCCACCCCACCACATATGGAAAAGGAAATACCCATATTCAAAAATGAAAAACAAGGGCAAAGGCTTCTCCACAGGAAAGCTCAAAAAAAGAGGGATGTTTGCTGCTCCCTGGGAAGGTTTCCTCGGAGCAGATGGGGATGATGATGTGGTCACACTATGAGGGGAGAATCCCATGGGAATAGGCCACACACTGAGAATTAGCATTAAAAATTCCACTGGAAAATGAGGCAAGAGAGCAGGAACGAGGAAAATTAGTGAAGCCGCAGCTCCTGGGGGGATTCATCCAGTGGTTATTTCCATAGGATGCTGGATTTGATCCAGTGCCGTATTTCACAGCCTCAAGACGCCTCAGCAGGACCAAAACATTCCAGGTTCTTCACACATATCCCAGAGCAGCCACGTCCCATCCCCGCGGGAAACCTCTGGAGCATCGCGAGGGTTTGAAATTAACTCCTCTTCCGTGGAAAACCCAGGATTCTGCGGGGAAGAACATCTGCCATAAAAAAAATCACTTCAAATCAATGGAAAACTCTCCTTTTGGCAGAAACTGGGAAAACTGGGTTCTCTATTTTCATGGAATCCCGGAATGGTTTGTATTGGAAGAACCTTCAAGCTCACCCAGCTTATCCACGGGCAGGGACACCTTCCACTATCCCAGGTTGCTCCAGCCTGGCCTTGGACACTTCCAGTGCCAGCACAGCTTCCAAGGAAAGCCCTGCAGTGCTGGAAAACTTCTTGGAGCATTTTGGTGTTGGCTCTTCAGGGCCATGAGTTTCCCAAGGGAGATCCTTGGAAAACTGTCCAGTTCTTACAACGCACCTGGATGTTCTCCTCAGGGTCCTGTAGGAATGGCCACGCACATCCCAAAAATGTTAATCACATCCCAGAACACTCGGATAAGAGTATGGATATTTTTGGATGATGGAGACCCCAAAAAATCCTTTTTCTTCCATGAAAATGCATCGTTAATGAAAGTCCTGGAGAAGCAGGGAGTTGTCGGGACGCCGGAGTCTTCTCGGCCAAGTTCTGGTGGGAATACAGAGATAAAAATTTACATTTAAATTTAAAAATAAAAATAAAAATAAAATAAATTAAAATTAAAATTAAAATTAAAATTAAAATTAAAATTAAAATTAAAATTTTATAAAGAGCAGGGGAATTCTCTTTGCAGTGTCAGTTGGGGCTGCTGATGTTCTGGCGTTTGCAGGGCTCCTCTGGGCTCTGCTTGAAACTCATTTTTATTTTCTTTACAGTCCTCCACATCCCGAGGATGATTTCACATTTTTATGGAGAAGAAGCCATTCCATATCCAGCGGTTCTTCCCTGAATACTGCTCTGGTTATTCTTTCCAAGACATTTAACATAATGAACGGGAGATTGCTGAATATTAAGCCAGTGAGTTCAGTGGAGGAAATGTCAGAGCGTGTTTCATCCAGAGGCATTAAAAATTCCAGATAATATTCCATCCTCTTCCTCATCAAACTCAATACCTGCAGCTTCCCTTTCAAATACATGGAATACACAGCCGGGATTCCAAATTTCAGCTTTGGCGTTGCTGGGGTCCTCACTGAGCAAGAATTTGATGGCTCCAAGAACTGTTTTATCCCTAAAACATGGTGGAATTTAGGGAGGGATGAGGAGGAATGAGCAGAACAGTGGGGATGTGGCAGGGCTGGAATTTTGGAGTGGAGTCTCCACAACCTTTGTGCCATTGGGAAAAGTTGCATGGAAATATTTAGTGTTATCCCAGACCACTGGAAAAAGAAAGAGTCTCCAAGGACTTCTTTTAAGCACCTCAGTGATCAACCTAATATATATATTTTAGATATTTATATATACTTTTATATTATATTTTATATATAATATATATATTTGAGGGGGGAGGCTGCACTGTTGCATTGATTAATTGATTATAAAATCAAAGATCAGTTTTACATTCAAAGTCAAATTTTTCATCAAATTTTTAATCTTTTTTTAAAATATATATTGTTAACAAAAAATTCTGATGGGAGGGGAAAGAACCACACCAACTACAAAATTCGGTCAAATTTCTCTGATATGGGAATAAAATTATTTAAGATTAATAATCAGTATTTTGGACAAAATGAGGCACTGCTTGAGTGGGCACATCTTGAATAATGGAATAATTGTTTCCTCATTCAAATCCAAATGGGATGAAGGCCTGAAAGAAGGAGAAACAAAAGGAATTTATTCTCAGCTGGAAATCATCTTTTAAAAGTGGGGGGGAAATCAGCACGGAACGGAAACACAGCAGATTCCTGGGATATTGGGAGGGAGCAGGAAGAGGCTGCAGGAATGGGAAAGGTCCAGGTTCCTCCTTGTTTTCCTCTGGAATTTTGAAGGAAGGAGTTTTTGAAGGAAGGAGTTGATCCATCAACACCACCAGTGATGAAGCTGGTGCCTGCTCAGGTCCCTGCTCTCCTGAAAATCCCATTCCAGCAGAGCTCTGCTGTCCCCATTCCCACCTCTTTGGGGGGAAAAATGTGGGAATGTTTGTCCTGCATCCCTCAGCTCCAGTTCCAAATCAGCTGGTCCCATCTTCCTCAGTGCTCCAAAAATATTTCCAACCATTCCAGCAGAACCAGTTCAGCTCAGCCCTAGGGAAGAGGAAACCAAGGCCACACCTCCAGCGTTGCCTTTCCATCAGGATTTTAAACCTGAGGAGCAAAACTGGGGACGTTTTCCTTCTGTCACTGTATCCCATTCCCACAGGAACTCAGTGCCTCAATTCTGAGGCAGCTCCGAGCAGGGCCAGGTGGATTTTTCCCTTCTCCCCACTCCTCAGGCTGCTCCAGAATTCCAGGAATTCTCATCATCCCTCAGTACTGGAACTATTTTGGTCAATAAGGTTTACCCAAACCTTATCAGGAACGTGCACAGCCAAGGCGAGGATGGAGCTACTGGTGCCTCACCAAGGTGGGGATGAGAAAATCCATCATTCCCTACAACCCTGGAAAATGACGTTCCTGAGAAATCCGGGAGGCTGAGAGATGGCTAAAGCCAAGCAGATCATGAGCCTTGAGACAGAAGTTCTGCGTGAGGCACTTGGAGCCCTCCCGGATCTCTGCATCTCCCTGGGAATGGGAAATCCCTGGGAATGGAAGACCCCTGGGAGTGGGAAACCTCCGGGAATGGGACATCTCTGAGAATGGGACATCCCTGGGAATGGGACATCTTTGGGAACGGGACATCCCTGGGAGTGGGACATCTCTGAGAATGGGACATCCCCGGGAATGGGAAATCAATCCCTGGGAACAGGACATCCCTGGGAATGGGACATCCCTCGGGATATGGCACCCCTTGTAGCTCACCAACCCTCACATCAGTGATCCTCAGAGAACCATGCCCAAAATCTGAGATGGGACCTGGGCTGACACCTCCGGCTGAGAGATCCAAAAGCTCCTGAGGAGGGAATTTTCACCTTTCCTGTGCCCTCCTTTGTGTCCGTGTGGGAATTGTTGGCGGCAGCTTCAGCGAGTGCAGCAGGAGCAGCGCCAGGGCTGCAGCTCAGTCACTGCTCACGAAAAGCTCCAACACAATTTACTACAAGTGTTAAATTACTCGATGATTAAGTGCTGCTAAATCCTCCAGGCATAAAGCCATCGATCAAACCTTAGGCTGAGCTTGGTAAGGAGAAGCTCAGCGGGAGGGTCTCCCTTGCCCTTTGCACTCATCTCCTTTTGTACCCTCTGAGCAAATCGGGTTAAATTGATTTTGATCTGATTTTCCTTTTTACGCAGCAATAGCGTGAGCCTTGAAATCGAGCTTTGTTAAAATTATAATTAAATCCGGGTTCGCTGATGCCTCCGAGGTTTCTTTGAGTGCTAAAGCCACCCCTGAGTGACCCGGCTTCAACACCACAAATGGCACCGCTGCAATTCACGCCTGGAAACCTTCACTCGGACAAGGAAGGGGTTGGAGGTGAAGATTCCTTGGATAACAGGCTGGGAAGGATGGAGACGGGTCGCTGTCAGGCAGAGCTGGGTGGTTTTTGCAGCTCTGGCCGGGCACATAACGCAGTGGAGTGGCACAACCCACTGGCAGCAGCAGGTAACAGGTGCATCCCTTCCTTATCCACGGGATTTCTCTGGAATGCTGCAAACAGGAGGCTGCAGAGGGCCCCAGGAGAGCATCCCCCCGGGAATTCGGGTGCTGCCACGAGCAGCACTGGCTGAGCCAAATCTTGGCTGCAGAAACCCGTCCTGACCTCAGCCCGGGGAACTGGGAATTATGAACAGCAGGGATCGGTTCCCCCGGTGCCTGAACGTGCCAGAATTCCCCTGGGAAGCAGCCTGGAAGTCCTAAATAAGTCATCATTCTTAATTAGCATTGCAGATGAATCTGTGCAGGGTGAAGCTGGGCTGGTTTCAGTAAGAGCTGGAGGGGCAGAAGGAGCTCTGTGGGAGGAGCTCAACCCTTGGGATGGGACGGAATCCATGGGATGGGACGGAATCCATGGGATGGGGTGGGATCCATGGGATGGGGTGGGATTCATGAGATGGGGTGGGATCCATGGGATGGGATGGGATTCACCTGAAGGGTACCAGGCAGAAGATGCCTGCCACTGCTGCAAAAGGATCAGAGGATCATCCTCTTGGAGCTGAATAAAAATCAAGTTTGAGCCCATAAATTCACCAGGAAGTGTTTTCAGGGGTTTTCTCGCTGTTCTCTCTTTGTGGTGTGTTTTATGATTACAGAATTCAGGATCATTTGGGTGGAAGGGAAGGTGGGATGAGAGCAGGAGGAGCAGCAGCTCTGACCCTGCACGGATCCAGCAGCGGAGCAAACACCAAAAGGGCACGTGCCCCAAACCTGCCCCAAACCTTAAATTTGACTCAACCCCACATCAAATCCAGGGCACCTCATGGAGAGTGCCCATGTCAGGGGTGGAATTCCCTGGATAAGATTTGTGGCTCCCTGTGAGCAATTATTTATGAAGTTTATCCTTCCAGAGGGAGCCAAAAATTCAAGGGATGGAGCAGCTCTGCTGGGAGGAAAGGCTGAGAAAATTGGGATTGTTCAGCCTGGACAAGAGAAGCTGCTCCCCAGTGAAGGGTGTCTGCTCAACACTGATCCTCTCCCGGCTCCTGACAGCAGATTTTGGGATGGAATAGTTGCGATCCTGGGCCTGGAAAGAAAAAAAAAAAAAAAAAAGAAAGATTGATGCAGAGTGTGAGTGTGAAAAAATTTGGAGCTACTTGGGATAGTGGAAGGCATCCCTGACCCTGGCAGGGGTGGAACTGGATAAACTTTAAAAGGTCCTTCCCACACAAACCACTCCAGCACCTACCAGGATCCCATTCCCAGGGCATTCCTTTCCATAAAATTTTGGAATCCCAGAATCCCAGAAGGGTTTGGGATGAAAAGAATCACAAATCCCATCCTATTCCCAACCCTGCCATGGCTGGGACACCTTCCACTAACCCAGGCTGCTCCAAGACCCAATGTCCAACCTGGCCTTGGACATTTCCAATGATCCAGGGGCAGCCACAGCTGCTCTGGAATTCTGTCCCAGGCCCTCCCCACCCTCCCATCCAGGAATTCTTTCCCAATCTCCCATCCAGCCCAGTTCTCTGGCAGTGGAAGCCATCCCTGTGTCCTGTCCCTCCATCCCTTGTCCCCAGCCCCTCTCCAGCTCTCCTGGAGCCCCTTTAGGTCCTTCTCTTCTCCAGGCTGAAGGTGCCACCACCCCCAAGCTGCAGCTCTGCCAAAGCTTTGTAGGACGTTTGTTCCCTTTCCACACATTCCAACACAACATTCCTTAATTCCCCTTTCTAACGCAGAACAAGCAGCTCCCCGCTTTTTTTCTGCTCTGATGTGTTAATTTCCAGAAAGCAGACAAAAGTCTATTTAATTCCAACTCTGGGCTTGGTGGAGAAGTTCTCCAGGAGAACAGAGGAAGGAAGAAGAACACGCCAGGAAGTTTCTGAGGGCCCAAAGGTTGCTTGTTTATCTTTGAACCCCGTGCCAAAACAATAAACCACAATTATCCTCTTTTTTCCGCATGCAGTTTCCAGCCCTGTAAACCCTTTATGTTAGAACACATCAAACTCCTGCTCCCTGCCAATCCCGCCTGTTGCTAAGGAACCAGCAGGCAAAAAAAAAATAAAAACCCAAAAACCCGGAGCTGGGGGACTTGGAAGTGCTCATTAAAAGGCTTTGTGCATCCCTATCAGGGAAATGCTAATTCGGGAAGGCTGATGGATACCCCCCGCGTTATCAATTCCCAGCCATGAGGAAGCAGCTCTGGCTCACCTTCAGTCGCTGTTGTTAACACTTCAACAACAACAACAACAAAAAAAATAAAATAAAAAGGTTTCTTATTTAGGCAACCAAAACTGTTTTAATGCTAAAAAGCACGGGGATTTTTCATGTTCTGCACACCTCGGTTCTGCCCAGCGCCCAGGAGGCTCGGGGAATTATTTAAATGTGTTTTAAATTCTCTCAGCCACTCGGGCTGCAGTGCGTTATTTGAATATTTCCAGGCATGCATCCCTAGGATAGTCTTTGGAGCATCCTTCCCGGCTGGTGGATGCTAAAATCTGCTGATCCCAACAGGGGCTTTGTGCCAAGCCCAGGGCTGCCTCCTCCGGGACTCCCAGTCCCAAAATCACTTTAAATCAGCATCAAAATCCCGGTAAAATCAGTGTAAAATCCCTGGAAAATCAACATCAAAATCCTGGTAAAATCAACATCAAAATCCTGGTAAAATCAACATCAAAATCCCAGTGCAATCAATGTCAAATCCCTAGAAAATCAATATCAAAATCCCTATAAAATCAACATCAAATCCCTCAAAAATCAACACCAAAATCCTGATAAAATCAACATCATTCAGCCATTATTAATTTTTATTTCAATGCACGACAGTATCACATTCCACAGAATAATTTTTTGGCCTCTTTGTTAAAGCTCTTCCTCCTCAGTTTCAAGCCTGGATGTCAGACTGGGACTGCTGTAAATTTAGGGTAAAAGTATCCATGGATTGAGGGGGAAAAAAAAAAAAAATTAAAAATAATAATTAATTTTGCACAGCAGAGCAGAGAGGTGCAGGGTCATGCTCTCCATGCATACCTAAGGAAAAGAGAATTTACCCTTTCTGCTCCTATAAAGGACAATTTAATTTAATTTTAATAACAGTCTAAATAAAGGAGCTACACCAATTTTCCAAATACTCCAGGATTTCTCAGAGTTCCTGTGCTTTTCTGCCTCCTTTCGGAACAGGGAGAAACTCTGGCCTTACTCACTCCCCCAAAAGTGGCTGCAGCAAATCACAGCCAGCTTGGGCCCAATCAGTCACCCCCTCATTAATTAGTGAAGCTAAATTAGGAAGGGAACACTTTGCAGTTTAATCAAAGCTACAACACGGCGATTAATGCGCTGAAAGGTTGGGAAGGGCTGACCCAGAAATTAATTCCCAATGGGGCAGGAAACAAAAGTTAAACATTGGGAAGTGGCAGGGGGAGGGAACAGCGCTTCCCAAAGAGCTCGGGGACGTTTTTACACCAATGATGGAAAGGATTTCCCAGCCATGGAGACAAACATCCCGTATTTCACAACCAGGCCCAGACTTTGTTTTACCTGGGGTTTAAATGAAGCCATAATTTGACCCGGCTCTCACTGAAATTGAAAGATTATGGAGCCATTTATCCAAGTTTTCCCTGGAAGTTGAGTTCATCCAGCAACCCTCAGGCGTCCCTGTGCGCCCTCTGTGGTGTCACAAGCCCTGTCCTGTCCCCTAGAGATCGGCACCAGCCACAGCAGCTTTGTCAGGGGCATATCCCTGCTAAAGGAGCAGCAAATCAATGACCGATCCACATTTCCGCCCTTCCAAGAGGAGTCTCCACTCCAATTTCCATCCCGGCTGTCCGAGGTCCTGACAACGCTGTTCCAGGTCCTGACAACGCTGTTCCAGGTCCTGACAACGCTGTTCCAGGTCCTGACAATGCTGTTCCAGGTCCCGGCAACGCTGTCCAAGGTCCTTGCAATGCTGTCCAAGGTCCATCTGAAGCTGTCCCAGGAGCTCAGTGTCACCAGCAGCACCTGAAGTTGCTGGATGAGGTTAAAGAGGAGTTGGTTTCTAACGAGGTTTTCATATCTACCTGGGATTTCAGGGAAGGGGAAATGAGTTTGGAAATGTTCGTGTTGGAAGTGATCCTTAGACTGGCCCAGATCATCATACCCCATCCTCTTCCAGGGGGTTTTTCATCATCACAGAGTTTCAGAATGACCTGGGTTGGAAGGGAATTTAAAGCCCATCCAGTTCCCACCTCGGCCATGGGCAGGAACACCTTCCACTATCCCAGGCTGCTCCAACCCTGTCCAGCCTGGCCTGGGACACTTCCAGGGATCCAAGGGCAGCCACAGCAAATCTGGGAATTCCAGCCCAGCCCCTCCCCACCCTCACAGCCAGGAATTCCCAATTCCCAATCTCCCATCCATCGCTGCCCTCTGGCACGTGGAAGCCATTCCCTGTGTGCTGTCCCTCCAGCCCTTGTCCCCAGTCCCTCTCCAGCTCTCCTGGAGCCCCTTTAGTCCCTGCCAGGAGCTCTGAGCTCTCCCTGGAGCCTTCTCCTCTCCGGGTGAACATTCCCTGCTCTCCCAGCCTGTTTCCATTACTTTGCATCCAGCCAGTGGAGGAAATTCCCAATTCCCACTGGAGTCTGGGAAACCCATCCAGGTGATCCCAACCCACTGGCCAAGCCCACCCAAAAATCCCTCAGCAGCACCTAGGGGAGCACCCAGCACCCAGGGGGCGGGAAGGGGCCCTGACAGAGCCCTGCCTGTGACCCCAGTGCTCCAAAGGGCCGAGGTTTATTAATATCCCTGTTTGCCCTGGATTTTTCCACCCGCAGTCCATGGGAAAGGATTAATATTTACCTTAGTGTAAAGCTGTTTATCCAGCTCTTAAGAGTTCAGCTGAGAGCTCTGCTCCATGCACATCCATCCTGGCTGTTCTCCGCGCACCTGGGGACGGCACTTGGAGAGGGACAACCCAAAAATGTTCATCAGGAGCAAGTGTGAGCAGCCAGGAGCTGCCAGCGCCACGGAGCAAATCCCTCGCTAGCAATGAGCATGGAGTTTGGGTTTATTGGAGGTAATTAAACACCAACAGCAGTTGTGCTGCTCAGGGCCACAAAATCCAGGCAATTAAAGGGATTGTGGATAAGAGAAAATCAGGGCAAATAGATAGGCATGGATTAGAACTGTTCCCAGATTCCTGAAGTTTCTCAGTGATCCACTTCGGCACAGCTCGGACTTGGGAATTTCTTGGGATGTTTGGGTGCAGGAAGAGAAAATGGGGGAAGCTCTGTTTGGGATTATTCCACTTAAATTTTGGAATCACTTCGTTTGCAACAGAAGGGTTTGGAAATATTAGATTTGGGAAATTCTCTAGGCTCCCAGGACACAGACACAGCAAGAAACCCACCAGGGACCCTGCACACAACAGATCCCTCACAGACTTCACCCCAGGGTGGGAATTTCTTCCCTGGGGACACAAATATTCCCAAACCCCTCATCCTGCTGCTGGGCTGGGTCATTCGTGAGCCAGCACCCATCCCCTTGTGATTTTAAAACTCCTTTAAGGATCCATTTACCACTTTCCTTTCTGCAATGACCCCTGTGATTAATCATTCCCACTTTTTAACCACTGCCACGTTCAATTTATCCAAGCTCAGCTCCCACCTCTTGGAATGCGCTGTGTCCCTCCTGTCTAAATGAAGGAGTGACATCGTTAGACACCAAGTGACATTAAAACGCCATCAAGGGAACAACCTCACTGATGAAGCTGTTGAGGGCAGTGCATTTCTTTTCCAAACTGGGAAAATTTACAGTTAAGGAAAAAAACAGAGGGATTCATCCAAATTTCCACAGTAAACATTAATAAAATCACATTTAGCAGCTAATGGCCATCAAGCAACTGCCTTAGAAATGTTGGAGCCTGGTTAATTGTGAGTCCCTCAATGCCTCAGCTTAAAAAAAAAAAATCATACAAACACAAAATGGGAGTGTTCTAAGGAGATTAACGTATTTATTAACCACTTTGACATCCAGAAAATAAATGTCCTGTCCATTCCCTAGTTGCAGCATTCAATCTCTGAATGAAATCCAGAGATTAAAAGTGGCTCATGCACAGGGTCCTCAAAGGAACAAACCTCCCCAAAACTGAGCAAGTTCAGCTCTCATCGTTATCAGGCATTTTTGTGTCCGGTAAATGCCAGGAAAAAAAAAAAGTGGGGGAAAGCCCTAAAATCATAACCAGGCTCAAATCTAAATTCCCTTTGCACTTCCCTCTCTCTGTGAGCGCGCCACGAACCCAGGGATTAAAAATCCCATTTCATAAAGAAACAAAACATCCAAAAAGCCAAAGAGTTTCACCGAAAGGGGATGGGAAAGGATTAAATATCCTGACCCTAAACTTTGCCTTGCATCTCTTTGGGGCAGAGTGATGGGGCTGATCCTTGCTCACACCAACAACCTCAGAAACATCCTCCCAAATTCCCTATAAATGCAGCTCCTGGAGCATTCCTGCTATTTTGGGAACAGCCAGAATTTGCCTGGATTCATGGTACAGGAGAAAAACTCTGCCTCATGTGATTGTCTCACTTCAAAACCAAACCCCCTCTAGCAGAGCCCACAAAAAAAATGGAAATGGGGATTGGAAATCCAGACACTGGAAAAGGATGGGACACGTGGGGATGAAGTTATTTTACAGCCCTGGAATAAAAGCTGGAGAAGGGGCTCAGGTCTTCTCAAGCCTCCCTGACACTTGTTGTGGAGCAGAAATCCCATCAGGGACCACCAGCAGCTGTTCGTGGGGTGTTTCATCCCCAGTTAAATTGTAAATTAATATTTTTTCCCCCTTTTTAAAAAGGGCAGCCTGCCAGAGTCGGCCTTGCTCTGCCTATAAAGAAGGCCCAGGCATTCATTTTCTCCCAATCCAATATAAATTTCACTTTGCCTACTCGAATAGTTAAGCCTCTCGATAGTAAAACTCCAGGAATTTATGGTTTATTTTAAAAGGCCGTGGAGGAGAAGGTGAGGATCCAGAGCTTTATTGAGCTGGCTGCAGCTTTATTTCCCAGCTATTAAGGAGGCATTCATTACCCCCTGCATTATTCTAACATATGGATTTTTCACTAACCTGGCTGCAAAGTCACTCCGGAGCCCAAAATTCAAGAGGAATTTGAGCAGTGAGAAAAGAATCCTCCTGCAGCCATCCCGAGCAAGGCCTTAGGATTATGGATTAACTTCCCATCTACGGAAGTGAATGGAGGGGGCTTGGAGCAACCTGGGATAGTGGAAAATGTCAGGAGATTGAAAGAGATGATTTTTAATGCATCCTCTGTGATTCTCTGATTTTATAATCATGAAATTCTCCAGAGAATTCCCTAAAAACCCATTTCCCAAGGGATGTGGGCACTGGCAGAAGCTGCCCTGGGCTTGCTGGAGACCTGAGTACTCACTGGTTGACCTTATCCTTTGAAAATCCATAGAAAATTAAATGTAGCCAGAAGGAAATTGTATCCAAGCTGCTTTAGCAGCTTCCCAAAATTCCCAGCTCCTCCTTGAAGCAGCAGGATCCGCAGAGGACACGCGGAGCAGCGGCGGCTGCTTGGCAATCGCGAGTGGTTTTCATCACCAGCGCCATTTATCAGTGTCAGCTTCTTCATCCTCCTGGCAGAAATATTTCCAGTTCATTAATGGGAATCCCACAGAGTGCAGTGGGGAATGCGCTCTGCTTGTAGGAGCAGCACCCACTCCCAGCAGCACCGGCTCCCCGGGGAAAACATTCCCTTTGCTCATAAATTAGGGAGTGGAGTCGTCGGAGAGGACAGAAAAGCAGCAACTTTGAGTCACTCCGGTTTTTCCTCGCATTTTCATTTGCAGCGCGGTTGTTTCTCTCAGCTCTTTTTGGTTAAGTGAAAGTTTCGTACGTTTTTCATCCCAAATCCACTCTCACGTTTATTTTCGAAGGGATCTGTTAGAAATCCCCCCAGCTCTGACTAAAATCTTCGCTCCAAAAATAAAAAAAGCTTTTTATTCCGGAGCTTTTCTCACCATCTCTCAGCAGCCAGGTCACAAGTGCTGCTGTTAGAGAGGCTCCTATAAACCAGGTTTCCTCATCCCTGGAAGTGTCCAGGGTTGGATGGGGCTTGGAGCACTCCATGACAGTGGAAGATGTCCCTGCCCATGGCATGGGGGTGGAATGGGATGTGATTTAATCTCCCAACCAAACAAACCATTCTGGGATTCTCTGAAATCCCAGGCTTTACTAACTCAAAGCACTTCCAATCTTTTTTTTAAACCCTCTCTCAGGAGTAAAGGACCACAAAGCCAAAGAAAATATCATTCCAGAGGCCAGAGTTCCTCACAGGACACGGAGGGGATGAGCCGTGGGGCTCCCCACTAACAGCTAAAAATAGAAACCCCAAATCAGAGCCTGGCCATAATTATGTAATTAAGGCTATAAAGGGACACTCTGTGGAACCTTAATTACTGCACCATGAGTCAGCCTGGCTTTAATCTGAGCTTAAGCGTCTGGAAACTGATAAATCTCGCAGCGAACATGCCAGGTGAGTGCCCACCCCGAGGCAGCCCCGAGCTCATGGTTTGGTTCAGCAGGGGGAAAAGGAAGTCCATCATATTTTCTAAGGTGAGTGTTCATCCCATTAAATTTAGCAATAAAACAAGGACTCAATAATATTCTCACAGGCTCCTTTCGGGTTGAGCGGTTAATGGATTGTTGGATATTTTTTATGGACAGCGCGGGATCTGCCAGAGCTGTCCAAGATGAATGATTAGAGTCAGTTAAACCCCCCCAAAAACAACTCTCAGTAAAACCTCAAAACCCACAAGCTTTTAGGTTAAATGCAATTATCACCCTATAAAATACTTCTTCAGCCAAATCAGCTGTAAATTCCTAATATTTAAAGGCACCCAACGTGTTGGGCAATGATTTTCCCATTTGCACATTTCCACCTTCAATTCCCGTGCCGAGCCCCAAATCCTGCAGACACCAGGAGCAAAACCCTCCCAGCCCTGCTGAACTAATGCATTTGTCTCCTGAAAATTGCCATGGAAATGGAACATTGAAGGAAGAGGGAGAGACAGGAAAATTACAGGTTCCCAATGACACTTCCCACAACGGCTCCCTAATCCGCCACGCCGCCCTTTCAGCCCGAGCGCCGCCGAGTCCATTTAGCTGGGATGGGAGCATTAAATCCTTCATTTTCTGGGGAAGCGGGCGATGGCATCAGAATCTGGTGTTTGAACAGAACTTTTAAATTATGTACTTGAACCACTCGATTTGTTTAATCAAGGTCACGGAGCGCACAGAACTCGGGGCTGGAGCGTTGACGAGGGGGAATTACCGTCAGCGGCGTCCCAAAGCCAGCAGCTGCGGGAAAGTCACGCTTCTCCAAGAGCCTGAAGTGACACTTTAATTACTTGGGCAAATTTGAGCTGCTCAGAGCGTGTGGCTGGTGCTGCTCTGTGAATTTTGTCGCTGCTGCTCCACACGTTTCGTCGCTGCTGCTTCTCCGCACGTTTTTCCGGCACGGCCTGCCGGCACTCGGCTCCAGCAGCAGGATTTATCCCTGCCAGGAATCCCATAGCCACACAAAGACACCTTCTCTTTAAGGTCCAGCAGGCTCCAAAGTAGACCTACAACAGTTATCTCATTTCCATCTGATCTGATCCTATAATTTCACATCCTGGGTGATCGGAACTGCACAGCTCATGAGTGATGTATTTGCACTTTGTTCCCATTGAATCCCAAATTTTGGGGGGTTGGAAGGGACCTTAAAGCTCTCAATCCCAAATGCCTGCTGTGGGCAGGGAGCCCTCGCACTAGACCAGGCTCAGAACTCCAAGTTCTCTTTCTAAAAACCTTTTTTTCAGCAGAAATCTTTAAAGAATAAACCAGAAAATAATAAAAATTTTTAAAAGAGAAGGGAAATAGATTCCCTGGAGCTGAAGATTCAGCTTTGACCCCAAGCACCCAGGAAAATCTTTGTTAAGGAATAACCCATGGGAAGCACTTGTGCCTTTGGCATTTCATCCATCACTCATGGGAGAGCAGGGAATCCTTTTCCTGGAAAACCCAGCCCTGGGCTTCCCCCAGAATGGATAAGGAGCATGCCCCTCTTTGAAGGTTTCATCTCCAGGGGTGACCACAATTCACAGGTCCAACACAGTGCTCCTGGGGAAGCAGAAACAGATTTTTCTGGACCATTTGGGACTGTTAAAAGACAAAAATAAGAAGGTTAAATAAGTTAAAAAAGAAAAATAATTCTAATTACCTCAGTGTCTGGTCACTAAAGGAGCTGCTGTCATGGTGTTTATTTGCTTTCACGCTTTTAGAGGACAACGAGGCAAATTAGAGATGTGAAGATTAGGTGACTGGAGAGGCTGAACAGCGAGGAAAACTTCTCCCTCTGATCCCAAGTGTGATCCCAAGCATTCCAAAACACATCCCCTGAGCTCCCTTCAGGTGACAGGTGAATCTGAAGGTTTAACAGGCAGCGCTCGCTGGACACACAAATTCCAGGACACGGGGCAGATATTCCTTGTGTGAGAGCATCTTGAAGGACAAAAATCAGGAGCAAAAATCCAGCCTGGAATCGACAGAGGCCAGTGTGGATGTCAGATGTGGAAGCATGGCTCCATCGCCAAGCCAGGTCACCAAATTTAATTGGTGCACCAGAAGATGTGGCCTTGAAGGAATTTAGGGACCTAGAGCTGTTCTGCTCCAGGTCAATGGATGCTCTTCCTCAAGGACACCTTCCCTCGAGGCCGCTGCTTCCAGGACTTTGCAGTTCACCTCTGCTGTGAGAATGTCATGGTTGCACCCAGAGCTGGGGTTTGAGGGGAACAAGGACCCACGATTTTGTTGAGGATTCGTGTCCAGAGCTTTGGATCAAGGGGCTATGGGTGCTGGAATTCCGATGAAGGATGATGGTGGAGTTCCACATCTCCCTCACAGAATTGCTGAGGTTGGAAAAGATCTTTGGGATCACTGAGTCCCAGATGTGCCAAATCCTCACCCCGTCCCCAGCCCGGAGTACCAAGTGCCATATCCGGGAATTCCTTGGACACCTCCAGGGATGGGAACTCCTCACCTCTCACTTCCTGATCTCCCCACACTAATGCGAAGCTTCCCAGTTTTTCCCTCTGTGCCCAAAGCAATACATTTCCAGGGAAAAGGCGGCTGCCCTCCCTTCTGCCAAGTGGAGAAAAATTATCCCATTCCAGCTGCATTAGAGACCAGGACCCCGGAATTATCCTGTAACGGAGGAGCCATTAGCTGAAAAAATATAGGTAACAGGGGGTTTGTCACATCCCAAACAGGGCTCCAAGAGCTCATGAAAGGATTGTAAAGGCAAAATTATTCCATTAATTTAAAACCACAGCTGCCTGACTCTCTCTGTAAAGAATCCATGGATTCAGTGCCGGGGGCAAATCAATAGTGCTGGAATTTGCCTGCCAACAGAGCAAAGGAAACTGATAGGAAAGTAATAAAATATGAAAATACCTTGGGAGCGCTCTTGGAGGGGAATTAAGAGGTAAAGACTCTTCCATCCCTGATTCTGACCTTCCCTCCCTGCCCATTAGCCGGGAAGGGGGTGGAACCATCCCCGAAAATGCCTGGGATCTGTCACGAGGAGCAGGGAATGAGCTCTCAGCCCTGGAAGTGCTCGGACATAGAACATTACCCAAGACTAATGGACAACAATTCCCGGTCCTGAAGGTGTTGATGGCCCCATCTGTCACCTCAGCCTTCCTTGGACTTCCCTTATCCAAGTTGACACATCCATAATGGCCCTGTTCCGCTGGAAAAGCCAACCAAGGAATGAGATTTACAGGGATGTTTCCAGCCAGCAGCACACGGAGCCGTGGCTCCGTCACGCCAGGGCTGTTTCCTCTCCCACCTCCTCTGCCCCCGCTCTCGCCACCAAAACCCACAAAATCCAAGAGGAAAATGCGAAATGCCTGTGAAATCCCTTTGCAGTCAGCAGGGAATTGTGTAGCCAGGTTTATCCGCTCATTCCCCCAACGCAGTTGGGATTCGGGGATCCTTAATGACTTTAATGAGGAATTTGATACATATTTAATTTATTAGAATTTGGAGTCCCACTGCACCGAGTCATTGCTGCAGCAACCTGCAATTCCCAGCAGTTCCTGGAGAGCCTTTGGAAGGAGCAGCATAGGTTCATGGTGCGATCCAAACCAAGAAACACAAAAAATTAAATGTTTTTCCTTAGACACGAGTAGCAGTGAGGAACTGCAGGAGGATTGTGGCATCTCCATCACAAGTAATTTTCTGGAAGCAGGATATCAACCAGGATCAATCCACGATCTTTTCTGGGACAGGAAAATTATTTTCTCCTTCTGTGTGTTTTCCCTGTGTTCTGCACCACACCCTGTATTTTGTGTCCAACAACCTCAGCAATCCAGCCCAGGAGATTCCTTTCTCTAGAATTAAAGGAATTTAACTCCTGTGGCTGTGTTTTCCCTCCAAATCCGTGAGTTTAGCTGTTTAAGGCAAGGAGAAAAAATTTAAGTATTATTATTACTGTTATTATCAAATAACTGCAAAGCAGTGGTTAGTGCAAGGATGGATAATCCCAAAGGAGAAGGTTGGAACTCGTAGCTGGGGCCCAAACCCCACAGGTCACACCCACCCCAAGGCACGGATTGATTTCCAGGACGTATCCCAGCTAATCCATAGGGAGAAAGCCTGAGGGAAAAGCTGAGTATGAGGGCAAATATCAGGCTCGGAGAGAGGAGGAGATTATTTGATTCATCCCTAAATCCTCTCTCACAGCCAGAGAGAAAACACCGTCCAGCCAAATTCCACCAGCTCCCCCCTGCAAAGTCTTTTTCCCACTGGTTTGGGATTGAGCTGTTAAGATGTTAAAAATCATCTTTAAAAGTAGCACCGGGATCCATTTCCAGGAATATTCCACAGGAATGAGAGCAGGACTCACAAGCAGCCACTGCAAACACCCAACTCCTGCTTTTCCCTTTTTCCACCCCTGCACCCTCCAGCTGGGACAGAGGAGAGGGGATGAGGATCAGCAATTTGCTCCTTGATATTTTTTTCCTCGGAAGTGTGGGAAACACTTGTCCAGCTTATCCTTAAAAAACTGTGGAGAATGCTCAGATCAATCTCTCCTGCTGCTGAACCTCGCTGAAACAACCAGGTAACTGCAGAGTCACTCCACCACCTCATTTCCTCACCAGTTCCACCTCATTTCTTACTCCACCTCTCTGAAAAACTGCAATTAAGACCTGGTGGAAATTCCAAGTATCCTCAAGCTTCAGTCTGGATATTACAGTCCCCTACCTGACATCTCCAGAATAAGATAAAGAAGGAAAACCTGCCCTGCCGCCCTCCCCAGTTTCATTTTCTTTCAGCATAAATCTGACCTGTTCTCATTTAAAATGGCTTTGGACCTAAAATGTTCATTCTGTCTCCGTGTGCAGCAGCCAAACACCTCAAAACCACAATTTCCACTCTGATTACATTATCCCCCTTCCTGATCCCCACAGATGGAAAATACCCTGTATTTGCAGTTTACCAACTGTTTGTCTGTCTCTGGGAGAAGCCACAAAACCTCTTTGGCAGGGAACGGGGAGGTCACACCTGAGAGCGCTCGAAGCTGAGCCCACAAAAGGAGGGAAACTGCAGAACTGAAGGATTGGACTTGGGAATTCCGTCCCTCAAGTGCCGCAGTCCCGCACAGGTGTCCGGACTAAGCAAAGCTGAGAAATCAAGGAAAAAATGCTCAGATGCTTCTGGTGGTGAAATGAAAAATTCCCCATCCTGCTGAGCACGGGAGACACTTCTCTGCTAAAAAATGAGGGTGTTGGATGTGCTGTTCCCAACCCCAACATTCCTGACCACAGCCAGGAGTGCAGGAAGAAAAGGAAGAGGAGCCAAGGGAAGGTGAGGATTTATCCTTCCCTCACTTTTCCCTCCTCTCTTCCCATGCTGATTTCCCCCTCCTCTCCCTTTTCCCCCTTGCCACAGTCCCACACAGCACCAAGAACTAATTTAGTGCCACAACAGAAAATGTTATTTATTCATTTCCACTACATCTGTGCTTCCCTTTTATTGAGTTCCTTATTTTTAGTGCTCTCCTGTTTCTCCTCCAGGGCAGGCAGATAATTGTTCTCTATCTCTCTATAATTGCAGCAAATTCTCATTAATCAATACAACACCAGGCAGGAATTTCCTGATGAAATCCTGCTTTAGTTGACACCTGAGCTCCTGAACAACTACAAGACAAACCTAATTATCTCCTTGGCTAAGTGAAACCACACGCTCTGGAAATGAAAAGCTCCTTTTCAGCTGAGTCCATTTAAAGGATGGAAACTGGGATGAAAGGCCCAGACAGAGCCCTTTGGACCAGGCTTGATGCCTTTATAGGAAGCAAAACCTGGCTTAGGAATTCAACATTTTCAAGCCAAAAATTTGCCTGGTTAGAAAATGTGAGACGGGAAATTTTGTAATTAAGAGCTGTTTGAGCATGCTGGCAATTTACTGGAGTTTTACATTAGTTTCATCCACATGGAAGAGCTGCGTGTGTGTCACATGTGAATCTGGAGCCTCTCTGATCCCTTGGTCTATTTTGCAGCCCAAAAGCAGAAATTTCCACCTGGGGAAGTTCATGAAAGGAATCTGTAACAATCGGGAATTGTGATAATTGAGGAATGATTTAAGCTGGAAGGAAAAATCATCTCACTCCACCTCCTGGTCAGGGACAACTTTCACTACCCCAGGTTGCTCCAAGCCCATCCAACCTGGCCTTGGGCACTTCCAGGGATGGAACATCCACAACTTCTCTGGGTAACGTGTTCCAGTGCCCCACCACCCTCCATCCAGGAATTCCTTCCCACTCTCCCATCTGTCCCTGCTCCCTATCAGTCTGGAGCCATTCCCCATTTTCCTGTCACTCCATGTTTTTCAAAGGCGAAGGTGTGATGGATAAATCCTGGCACAGATTTGAAACCATCCTCCCTTTTTATTGGAGGGCAGGGGCAGATCAATCCCCCTCTGGAGCACGGTCTCCCACGGATTTTTAAGGATTTCAATAAAAATTGGACCAGCAGAGCACAAGGACCCTTCCCATCCATAGGAGACTCCACACCCGTGGAGTGGAGCAGGAGCTCTCCAAGGTACCATGGCTGAGGGCAGGAGCCACCAGAGGTTTCCACACCCTTCCCTGTGCTCCCAGGAAATGGCACAGCACAAACTGGGAAAACATTCCTATAAAACCAGAGCAGGGCCCTCTCCCCAGCCCAGAGCTGTCTCGTTCCACTCGATAAAGAGAAAAGTGCGGAACAGATCAGGACAAAGCGGCAGCTGTCAGCGGCTCCCGAGGCACCGCGACAACAGAAATATCGTTTCGCCTTCTGCAGGAGGATTTTCCACCAGGGAGACGCTTGCTCAGAGCTTTAAAACCTCATCGTGTTACAAGGATTTGTGATCCTGGTGCACTCCAGGAGACAGAGGAATAAATAAAACTCTCCAGAGCTTTTCTGTGTTAAATCTCTCTCGCTCCTCTCTCCTGGCAGTTATGGAATATAGAAAGGGAGCATCCTCACACTTGGAAAAGCACCTGCACAACCCATTCCTGCTCTTATTGTGCACCAATATCCTGGGTAAGAGGGCAAGAGGGAAGCCCTCACCTGTGGGATATGAACTAACAAACCCCAGTCCAGCCAGAGCCAAAAAAATTCCAAGCTCTGGTGCTGGAAAAACAGCCCCAAAGGGGTCAGTTCTAGTTGGGAAGGCAACTGGAGGGCTGAGGTCACAGCAACTCCTGTGCCAGCCACAACTCTTCCAGCAGCTTCAGCCAGGGCCCAGAGAAGCCACAATTCCCACCAAACCCACCCAAGAGGGAGAAGATCCCAACTTGGAAGCAAGGGAAGACCCTCGGTTCCCACAAAGCAGGCAAGGCCAGAAAGGGACAGTGATGGCAGAAGAAATGGAGATACTCGGACAGGGAAACACCTACAGAGTCCATGAGCAGGGGGGATCCAAAAAAAACCCCATTCCTGAAGACTGGGCCCAGATCATTCCAAGGGGAACTCACAGGGAGGTCAGGACGCCACTTCTTACCACAGAACCCTGGAATGGTTTGTGTTGGAAGGGACCTAAAGTTTGTATTATTCCACTTCCCTGAGATAAGGCACCTTTGCAGCTGCTCCCCAGCCCAACCTCTGCTCTTCCAAAAGCTGATATCCCACCAGAAATTCTCCAGCAACGACCTGGAATTTGTATTCTGTGCTCCCCTAATAATTATACCGCAAATCAAGCAGGGATGATGGAGATGAAAGAGGTCCAAGCAAAAAAACCCCACAATTCTAGGCTGAAAATACCTCCCAGCAAAAACATCCTGGCTGTCACAATTCCCATTTTATCTGGGTTTGGATGGGATAACCTGACCCGAGGTCACCAAGAGCACAGGTGAGACCTTTCTTTGTGGCCCTGAAGGGCAAAGGAGCATCCTCGCTGCACCCATGGATGGAGCCCGGTTCAGCCTCTTCTCCTCAGCTGCATCCAGGGTTATTTGTGGCAAGAGGCAAAATGGTAAAATAAGGAAAGTGACACAATTAAGGCTAATTAGCTGAGTGGGAAATCCCTTCCCAGCCAATTAGTGCTGAGAGGCAAGGCCTGCACAGTAACGAGGCCGTATTTAGCTGCTCTCAGCTCATCCCGCTTCCCAGAAACCAGAAGGCAAAGGAAGAGATTGTTTTTCCATTAAAAATAATCTGATAACAAGGATTGTACCAGCCTTGGGGAGCTCAGAGGGGAATTGGACTCCTATTTCTCTGGACAACCCCAAAAATGCTTTTTCCACAGGACAAGGATGGAATAGGATTTTCACCCTACTGGCCTGTCTTCTAAAGCTGGAAAAAGCTGGGCAGCCTGGTGGCAAAACATTCCCATAAATCACATCCCTAAAAAACGTGCAAACTCACGTTTAGGGAAAGATTCCCAAAAAGCAGGCATTCCTTCAGACTTTTCGGTGGGAGTTCCATTCCAACCCGTGAATTTTTGGGGCATCTCATCACCACCAACAGATCTGTGGGATCATCGCTTAAAGCTCAAAGTTCTGGTTCGGAATTGCTCGACGCTGGTGCCTTCACCACGTTCCTCATCACGGCGGAACGAACGAGTGCCGGCATCAAAACATCCGAGTATCCCGCTGGATAATTCACTCCTGGGGAGAGGTACGGAATCCATCACAGAAATCGCCTCCAAAGGACACTTTCCACTGAGCAGGGGTGGAAAAAGCGGCTGGAGAGAGGGAACAAAGTGCCAGCATCTCACTTGGAGAGGTGAAAGCAGAGCTGACAGCACTGTGATTTATGGAGAGCGGGGCCTATTTGGGGAGAGAGCTGGAGCTGTGCCAGCAGGGCTGAAATCCTGGGATTCAGCTCCGCTCCTCAGCCAACTGCAATATTTTATAAGTGGAAGAGATAGGCAGTGACCTTCCCCTTCAGAGGCTAAAATTGTTTCTGGGTTGAGGCTTTTAAAAAACAAAAAGGCAGCGTTTTGCCCATTTGCTTGGATATAAAGCACCCAAGATCTTATCTCCGGCCTCATAATTCACCGGGAGGAAACTCGGGTGGGAAGATTGAAGAGCACCGAGCCTGCATTCCCAAAAACTCATTTAGGAGCTCAGGGTTCACCTTGACCTGGAATATTCACCCAGGATGACGGGAGATGAAACACCAGGCTGCTCCAGACGTGCTTCCCCCTTGAATGAGCCTGTTGAATAAAGATACTTTGAACAGTCCCACCTCACTGGTTTAGTCCGGGAAATTATTATTATTATTATTATTATTATTATTATTATTATTCAGATCCCAAGGTCACTGAGATCTCCAAGCTGCGGCTGTGCCATCAACCTGGAGCTGGTGGGAACCCAAAAGAGAAATCAGATTTTCTGGGGGAATCCTGGGGACAGGCTCCCATGAAGGCATTAAGGGTGTAATTCCTTCATTATTTTGTGCCAACTTGTTGCATTAACCAGCCTTTGCCACTGGTTAATTCCCAGCTGTGGAATAACCTGGAATTAACCAGTTCTGGACACGGCTGAGGCAAAGCAAAGCACTTCAAGCTGTGATTTCAGTCCCCTGGCACCAGGGGACAACCTCAGGTTGAGGAAGTCACAAATCCCACCCCAGGCTCCTTCCAGATGGAATTCCCGAGATTCTTCCTGGCTGAGGTGGTTTGGGACAGGAGGAATGCCTCAGTTCCGTGGATTTCACTGGAGGAAACACCTGAGCACCCATGGCTGGGTTCCGTCTGCACAGGACTTTGGAAGCTGGAACAAAAACGTGATCCTGGCTGGCTCAAGGACATTTCCCCGCAGGGTTGAACTGGTAGGAGGGAAGAGAAGGGTTTTTAAGCAGCCTCAGGGGTTTTTATGTCCCTCAGGGGCGGGACTCAAATATCCCATCGCAGGATCTTTATGTTCAGCTGCTGTCGGAGAATTCCCAGGATGGATTTTAAATGGATTAGAACTGGTTGGGGCAGTGGCAGCTTCAGTCCCAACATCCTCCTGTCCTGGACAAGCTGCCTGTGGAACATCCAGGTGGAAAAGGGGCAGATCTTGTTCTGGCTCTGCATAGGAGATTCCTTCTGGATCAGGAGCTGTCCGGGTGGACGGCAGGACATCGCATCCAGAGGATTTTTTGTGGAAGAGAGAGAGAGAGAGGAATCCATGCTCCATCAGGAGTAAGGGCAGGGTGGGTCAAAATTGGGTTCTGTGGAACCTAAACCCCCACAGAAACCAAGGAATCAGAGAATCAGGGAATATCCTGAGTGGGAAGGGACCCATCAGGCTCATCCAGTCCAACTCCTGACCCAAAGCTCCTGGAGCTCTGGCAGCCTCAGAAAACCTAAGATACATAAATCCACACAGACAAGAGGCAGAAATGCAAGTTTAGTTTTAAACTAAGATGGGAGTAGCTGTAAGAAATAGACCTAAGGCTCAGTTTATGGTTCAATAACATTGCCCTTTGCAAAGTTAGCTAAATTCTAGCCATAACAAAAAAAAAGTAGCCTTGCTAGAAGTTTCCAATTCCCTGGGAGGTTGTTCCAGTGCCCAGCACTCTCTGGAGGAAGAACTTTCCCTGATATTCCACCAAACCCTCCCCTGGCACAGGATATCCCTGATGAGATGGTGAGGATGGGGCTCTTCCCTAAATGTGGGATCCAAAAATCTGGGCCATCAGGCAGGAGGTGCCTTGAGGCAGATTCCCACAGTGGCCTATCCATGGGGAATCCCTGGAATATGCTCCAGCCTGACAGAGAATCACCTTTACCCTCTCCACACCCCACCACTCCCCCTTTCGCCCTCGACCCGGAGGAGGAGGAGGGAAGATCTGTCACTCTTGAATATTTACAAACCAGGTAGGAAAAAGTATCGGGTTCTGGTCCCTTCATCACTTTGGTGGTGACAAGAGTTAATGGTCCCTGAAGCTTTCCCAGCAAATGTTCCTTGTCGGGCCATTTTCTGCACATCTCCGTGATGGATGGGGAGGAGAAGTCACTTTATGACAAGCCTGCTCAATTATTTAATAAGGCAGATTCTAATAACTTCGGGAAGTCCCCCAGAGAAATGGAAGAATAAATACACTTTTCCTTTCATCCTCTCAAGAGCTGGAGAGGGAAAATGGATTGTGTCCTCTTTCGCTGCCTGTCAGCTTTGTCTCGGGGATTTTGCTGTGGTTTTAACTCCCCGCTTCTGGCTTTTGGGACAGAGAGTGAGAACAGTAAATGAAAATCAGGGATTTTTTTGGTTTATACCAAAATATTCAAGAAAAGTTGTTGTTGTTGTGGGCTCAGTAAGTCTGAGGAACTCCTCCCTTCTTTTGGTCTTTCTCTCCTCAAATTGTAATTTTTGGGGGGATGATGGCCAGTGCTGAGGGTCTGAGAGTCCCTGAGCACCACAGGACCTGGCTCCTGTGCCCGCTCCACTATGCAGGACTCTAAAACTGGATTAGGTTCGGAACATTCCAGAGGCTTTTCCCATGAAACCACCAAACCAAGGGATTGCAGAGGGGCCCAGGGGGTTGATTTGCAGGAGCAGTGGCACCTTCCACACTGCACCAAAAAAATCCCAGTGGATATGAGGGGGAAAAAAAAGCACCTCTGTGAGTCCCACAGGGATTTATGCAGCTGCTTAACGGGAGAGCTGTGCATTTGGAAAAAGATCCTGGAATGATTTGGGTCAGGGGGGACTTAAATCCCATCCCATTCCACCCCATTCCATGGGCAGGGACATCTTTCACTATCCCAGGCTGCTCCAATCCCATCCAACCTGGCCTTGGACACTTCCAGCGATCCAGGGATCCAGAGCCCCTCTGGGAATTCTATTCCAGGGTCTCCCCGCCCTCACAGGGAAGAATTCCTTCCCAAAATCCCATTTAAACCAACCCTCTGTCACTCTGAAGCCATTCCCCCTTGTCCTGTCACTCCACACCCCTGTAAATCCTCCAGGAGTGTGGGTCAGCCTCAGGCCAGGGCAATTACAGGGATCAAAAACCACATTTGGCCTCTGTTTTCCCTTCCCCTTCCCTTTCCCCCTGGAGCAGCATCCCACTGCCAGGAGCACCCCCCCAGGTCTGCACTGCAAACGCACCCCCAGAAAGCAGAGGGCAATTGATGCTGGGCTCAATCCAACAGCTCCAGAACATCCCTCTCCATCTCCTGGAAGAAACACGGGGCTTGGCACGCCGGGAGCCGGGACCATAAATCTGAAGAGAACACAGTCACTCGCATTAAGCCAAGGACACCTTCAGCTGTTCCTGCTGCCTGTCCAAGAGCCATTTGCTGCCCAGCCTTTTCCACGCCTGCTGGAAAAAGCGGGAGCTGGGAATGCTAAATGGTTAATCCAGACTGTGTTTGGGGAAGATCTGTCTCCACAAATGTTGCACCATCTGCTGCTCTGGGGAAGCTGGAGGAGTGGGTGCTGTATTTTCATAACAATCCGCCCCTCTCCTCTCGTTGATTAATAACACGGGGCTGCTTTGTCTTTGTTCTTTTGTAGGGGTTTTTTCATTTTGGTTTTGGTTTTTTTGTTGTTTTTTTTTAATATTTGTATGAAGGCTTTTCAACGTGAAATCCAGTAATTATCTGAAGAGCTGAGTCAATAGGTTTGCTCAGGCAGAGAAATTACCCATTATATGGAGCAGGAAAAAGCCAAATGAAAAACAACTCTGCACCAGGCCCAAGATGACCAAAATCCGATTTTTTTTCCCCCCTCCAGTCCAATTTTCCCCCCACCAGGTGCCTTTAAAAGTGAGAAGTATCCCATCACTGAGAATCCGCTGTGGAAAACAGAGTGAACCATCAGCTCGTACCCACCCAAAATCCTGGGAAGTGGAATCCCACCGTCCCAAAGACCACAGTGAGGACCAAGCTGACAGGAAACTCCTTGAGCCTGCTCCAGGAGGGACAGCAGAGGTTCTGCTCCTTCTCATTCCCCCTTTTCCACTCCACAAAATTCCCAGAGCACCTGGAGGAGCTGCTGCAAAGCCGTGAAGGGAGATCGGAATGCCGACCTTGGAGCCTTCTCCAGCAGCTGCCTTCCTGTGAAAGCGATGTTTGGGAATGTCAAGCACGGAAAAGCTGCAGAGGGAACAAGGCACAGATCCCAAAGCAGGAGATGGGGGTGCTCCACCTACTTCCAGCAGTGCCCAAACAACAATGGAATGACAAATCCTGGATTGGCTTAAATACATTAAAAGTAGAGAAAAAAAAAATTTGGTTATTCCTGATATTAACTGAAATGAGGGTGTATCAGCTGGAAAATATCTCCACCAGCTCCCCTTCAGCTGGCATGGAATGGTTTGGGTTGGAAAAGACCTTAAAACTCCTCCCCTTCCACTGTCCCAGGGTGTTCCAATCCCATCCAGCCTGGCCTTGGACACTGCCAGGGATCCAGGGGCAGCCACAGCTTCTCTGGGAATTCCGTTCCACCCTCCCAATCTTTACTCTAAACCCACCTCTCTCAGCTCACAGCCATTCCCTCTTGCCCTATCGATAAATTCCTGCAGGAGAGGCAGAGATTGAACTGGAGCCACAGACATTCCAGAGGCAAAGGTTAAACCCAGCTTTAATTCACCATCCCCAGACCGAGCTCATCGAGGTGTTTTAGTTCCAGAGCATGAACAGCTCATGAAGAGGGGGAAAAGTGCAGCTGGAAGATGATTTAAGCCACTTTATAGTGGTTACAATTAATAGGCAATTTCTTACAAAACTTCTCTAGGAAATGTCATTTTTTTTTCCCCTGGCAGGCAGCATTATTTCACCAAGTGGCTCCACGTTCATGCTGGAAAAGCAGCTGGAAACCCTTCCCACCTTTTTCAGCAGTTGTAGAAGCTGAATTTCTCTGGAAGCAGAGTTTTTTCCACAGGGAACAAGGGACAGGAAAAGAGGGAACGGCCTCAGGCTGTGCCAGGAGACGCTCAGGTTGGACATCAGCAGGAATATCCCCACAGAAAGGGTGCTCAGGCCTGGGAAGGGGACTTCCCAGGGATGTGTCCCTATCCCTGGAAGTGTCCAAGGAATGTTGCACTCAGAGCTCTGGGCTGGGGACAAGGTTGGGATCACACACAACTTGGATTCACTGATCCCAAAGGTCTTTTCCAGCCTCAGTGATTCCACTCTCGGCCCAACCCAAACCATGTTGTCCCCACTTTGGGTTCAAACCAGAGGGAGGAACTCCTGACAGAGCAGCAGATTTGATCAACAGTCTCATTTCCCATAAAATCGCAGAATCACCAGGCTAGAAGAGACCTCCAAGACCATCGAGTCCAACCCAGCCCTAACGCCTCAACTAAACCACGGCACCGAGTGTCACATCCAATCTTTTTAAAACACATCCAGCAATGGTGACTCCACCACCTCCCACTCCAGTACCTTATCATCCTTTCCATAAAACTTTTTCCTGACACCCAACCCAAATTCCCTTTGGCCCAGCTTAAGACCAGGTCCTCTAAAACCCTCTCCCACTGCTGGATCTAATCTCCAGTAGCGGGAAGCGTTCCACGAGTTTTTTATTCCGTCGCCAGCCTCAGTGAAGGTGGAGACATTAAAACCCGCGCCATAACAACAGAAACCAAAGTTCTCTTTGTTAAAAGGCCTTTTAAAAGTTTTTAAACTTTCTTAAATTAGCCAATGGGCTGATGCTAAAAGCTCACAAGCGTTGACTTAAGCCAATCGCTAAACCCTGCACATAAAACTTACAGCATACAAGGGTTGCTCGTTTTTAATTTTTTTATTTTTTTTTAAATCTCAGAAACTTTCTATGTTCCAAATATTCCAAGGCCTAAAATTCAACTCTGTTTCAAACCTCTGTCTGTGCAAGCTCATTGCAAGGCTCTGAAAGTCCTCTGCTTTTCCAGCTCCCACAATGTTCCCACATCCCAGCTTCCCCTCCAGCAGCGCCAAAACACTTCCAGACTTTCCCTCTTTCCCCCAGAGATTCTTTTCCCTCTTCCCTCGATTCCCCCAAACATTCCAAGCCCAAAGTGAACCTCATCCAGCACTAAAAACTCAAATCCAGCAGCGCTGGTCCCCAAATCCTTCCGAACCAAACCCAAATCATGGCAAGTTGGCGCCCAAACGCTTCAGTGGCTTTGCTATTTCCGCAGGAGCTGTCGCTTGGTTTTAACTTTGCCACCAGGTGATTAAAGCCCGGCTCTGATTAAAGCCCGGCTCAATCTGTGCCGACGGAGACGGATGTTGGATGCAGTGGGAATTTGACAGCCGAGTGGGATGAGCAAGTGCATCAGGGTGCTAACGATGTTACATTGCAAATGCTGTTTATTTGCTGTCAGCTCCAAAGCAGGCAGTAAATAACACATTAGAGAATAAAAATAATGGGGGGGAAAAAGAGGAAAGAAAAAAAAAAAAATCCAAAAATAACATTATGTTAAAATGGAACCATCAATTATCCCCCTTTCTTCAGATTTTTCTCTTTTTTTTTTTTTTTTTTCCCATTTTTTATTTTATCTTGAAGCATTCATGCAGGGTTTTTGGTTTGTTTTTTTTTTCCCTTGATTCATTAATTGCCTTTTTTCTGACTCCTCTGTTCTGCCTCAGTGCCCATAAATCAATGTAAAAAAGATAAAATGCTGCTATTATGAAATGAGTGTAAAAAGGTATGGAAATAAATCTCCTTTTGGACACATTTTCTCCCATCTCAGCTGCAAAAACATCTGCTCAAGATGAGATTCAGACCAATTTTTCTATCCCAAAGTGGCCCTGGCCTGTCCCTTGTTCCCAAAGCTCCAGACAACAGCATCCCATAAATAATTGTCCCATAAATAATTTTCTCCTGGCAGTTTTGAAGGAAGCCTCCACCACCCATTTTCTCGAAAATCCAATATTTGATGGATGATGGTGGCTACAGCTCGTGCAGCTGAGCTGGCCCTAAATCTTCCAACCAAAAATTTCCTTATTTCCAATCATTTTCCTAGAAAAATGTTCACCGTTGGGAAGTTTTGTGGGATTTTGGGGGGGGGGGGGGGGGGGGGGCGGGGTTTCCACTCAAATTCTCTCTGCCTGAAAACTTTCCAAAGAGCTGGTGTTGGACATTTCCCTCCAAGTCTGAACATTTTCCAAGCTCCATTTAATATCAGGAATATTTTATTTAGGCTCTTCAATAACTTTGATGTGCTCCATTCTATTTCTGATGTTACTTGGTTTTGTCCTACAATTTTTTAAGAATTAAATGCATTTCTTAAGGGAAAAAAAAATATTTTTACATAAAGTGCTGTTTGGTCCTTCCTAAAGTAAAGGGGTTTTCTGGGATTTAGAATTATTAAGAAATTAAGCTTTAACTCCTTTTTTTTTTTTGTTTCAGAAAGGAAATTCTTGGAACAAAATTTCTTGGAATTGAGTTCTCTGCTTGCCATCCAAGTGTGAATTAAATTCCATTTCATTAAGACATTGAGCACCATCCCGTGAGGAATTCTCACTCAGGATTCCTTTCCTGGCTGCAGGAGAAGGCAGAGAGGGACAAATTCCTGCTTTCTGGGCAGCATAAAATCCCAACTTTGATAGAAAAGTTTAAAATATTGTTTTCCCTTGCTAAGACTTCCCAGGAATTTCCCTTTTTTTTTTTTGCCCTCTGGGGTTTTGGGAGATTTTCCCAGCTCCAGAAGCTTCTCTATCCCAGTCTTCCTGTCCTGAAGGGAGAAAAAAATTCTCTTTAAAAATATTACTCTCTGCAAAGTGTCAGGAACATCCATGATGGGAAAATGCCATTCCCAATGGGATTTTCCCTGGAATTGCAGGGCACATCTCCCCTGTTCTCTGATTTTCGAGGAGAAAAGGTCAAAGGTGTGGAATATTCATGCCAAATCGAATTTGTTTGCAGAGAAAACACATCCCAAGGTGTTTCCAACGTCACCGGGTAGCTTCTCCAGGATAAAATTATACCAGTGGGAATTTCCTTGCTGTTAATTATGAGGGAAGAGAGGTCAAAAGCAAAATCCAGCTGCAAATTACCCAGGAGACCACACAACAGACTTTCCTCGAGTCCCTGTCCCTACAAAAGCTCATTCCTGGTGATTTCAGGAGAATCCCGGAGGAGTTAAAGTCAAAATCTTTGACCTGGTGGGGTAGGAGATGGGAATATTTCAGCTGCATCAGAATAAATCCTTCCCTCTCATCTCAAGGAGATTTTTCTGCACTCCTACGGGTCAGTTCCTATTTTACCTTGGATTTTAATTCCATAAACAGAGTTGAAGGGAGATATGGGCCCGTTCCCATCCCAAAACTCAGGGGTTCTGTGCAACAGGCACAAGGCTAAATCCCAAGAAGTCCAAGGTTGTTTCCTTGAACCTCCTTTTTACAGGGAAAAAAAAAGCTGTTTCTTGTGAAAATGTCAACTTTCAGGAATATTCCTTACAACAATGTTTTGGAAACTTCATTTTCCTTCATTTTATGAGGATTTCCAAGTGGGAACTGATGGAGGAAGTTTGTTTTGAAATTAACTTTTTGGCCCATAAATGTAGCTGAGATTAAGGCTCTGCAGTCAAACACAGCTGCTCCTAAAATGCCCCTGTATGGATTTATAGGATCAGGGAATGTCCTGAGCTGGAAGGGACCCACAGGGAACATCAAATCCCACTCCTGGCCCTACACAGGACATCCCAAAGATCCCACCCGGCACCACTCCCAACAGGAAACATTTCCATACAAAATAAGGAAGATATTCCAGAAGAGAAATGACTGATTGGAATTCATCACCCCAATTTTATTTTTCCTTTTCCTTCCTTCCTTTTTTGGGGGTTTTGGGGTTTTTTGGGGGGGGGGGGGGGTGGTGATTTGGGAAGTTGTGTTTCTGGTCTTTTGGTTTTTATTGGGGTTTTTTTTTGGGGGGAGCGGTTTGGGGGATTTTTTTGGTTGGGTTTTTTTGAATCTCTGACAGCCAGACTTTAGGAAAATCTGGAAATCCCCAGCCCAGCCCCCAGGGATGGAATCCACCCCATCACCTCTCCATCCTCTTTCTGCCGAGTTGCTTTGACATTCTGCTCATCTTTTCGAGAAAAAATGATGAAATAAGCAACAAAAGCATTGGGGGATCTCTTTTTTGCCTTCAGAGCCACTTCACTTCCCAGAATCCTTAACCAAGAGCAATTCTTCCTACATCAAATTCAGCAGGTGATGCAAAATCTCTGACATGGGTACAATTCCTTATTTTCTGGGGCTGAATTATTTAAAAAAAAAAAAAAAAAATCTTTAAAGTGCTTGCTGATGTTTTTCTTTTAACTAAGAATTAAACACTCCTAAGGAAAAAATCTATTTCGTGAACTGCAGATCATTGTGGGCTTTTTTATGGTCTTATGCTGACAAAGGGGAGATTCACCCATGATAACAGAGACACTCAAAGTCACATCTCGCATCCCACCTGTTTGGATTTCACCTCCAATGAGCCCCCACACACCTGAGAATGCTCCTTCTCACAATCCTTCCAAAGTCCTGCAGATAATTCCCCATCCTGGGACAGAAATCTGTGCAAGTCCTTCTGCCAAGGCTTTGTGTCCCCTGTAGACCAATAATTTCCGTGTTTTTAACTTGAAAAGCATCCCTATCATTTGGATCTCGTTCAGTTCATTAAAATCTCATTTTTTTTCTTTCAAAACTGCCCAAACTTCTCGCGGAGGAGACCTGGATCCTCCTGCCTCCTTCCCCTCCGTGAACAGAACTGCAGCAAGGCTGCAAAACTTGATCCTAGTCAAGATGTAAGGCAGTAACTCAGCATTTTTTTTTTTTTTGTCTGAGTTGCAGCTAAAAAATACGGAGGCAATTGAGAATATTTTCAAATATTGGGAGCAGGGGTTTGAAAACAATATTCATAGATCATCCCTGTGTTCTGCCGTGCAGCTCCGTGAGCACTGCCTGGGGAATAGTCCTGATCTATCGGATTTTTGATCAGGAGCTTTTCTGTGTAACAACAGCTGCTTGCATTTATTCATCAAAAGAATCAAGAAAGAGCTCAGGAGAAGTTGATATTTTCTCCCCGGTGACCATGGACTCCGAGAACTCCATTGAAATTCCTTTATCTGCAGGCGATAACACCACACATCTTCCACTGCCCCTCTCACCTGCCTGCTCCAGGAGGTGATTAACTCTATGATCGCTATAAAAATGTTTTATTTAAGGGATAATTGTAAGCACTGGTATCTCCCATTTCCAAATCTCTTGCTTTATTATCCTTGCTCAAGAAGGTCTTAATATTTAAGTGATTTACTGCCCACTCTGAATGCCAGCCCGGCCATTAGGAGGCACATTTCACCAGGCAGTGCCTAATTTTATAGGACATTATTTCTTTATAAACAGAGCCATTACTCTGCAGCATTAATTAAACCTCTCTGCCCATTATGAACTCCATTTGGAAGACAACAACATCACCAAGTGCCTGCCCTGATGGATGAGTCTGCAATCCCAAATTTGGCTGCTGCCAAAGCACTTCCCAAGGAGCGGAGCCACCGGGAATGGGGAGCAGTTGTGCCATGGAGAGCGGTGATTTGTGGGGAGAAAGGAGCTCATGAATAAAACATTTGCACTTCAGCGACCCAGTTTAGCTAAACTGTTTCGCATCAATAACCCGGCCCTGAAAATCTCTGTTTGTTATTGCCAGCCTCCCAGGCCTTGGGAAATGGAATTACATCAGGTCCGTTTATAACATTTAACGTTGGGAGAAGACTGCAGCTGTCACATCTCTGGACAGGGGCCTCGCCCACAAACTTCCGCTGGACAGCTGAGATTTGGGGGATTTTCAGCTCTCCACCACAGGGAGACATTGGGAATAAACAGAACAATCCAACCACCATCTTTGATTTCCTTTCAGGACCCTTCAGGGCCCAGCACTCAGAATTCGGGCAAATGAGCCCAAAATGCCCTCAGGAAGCAGAGTTTGTGCTCTCCTCAGAATTTCTACACAAGAAAGAGAGAGGCCTTGCCCACCATGTTCTCCTGGGTATGTGGCTGCAGAGATTTGGGGAATTTTCAGCTCTCCACCGCAGGGAGACATTGGGAATAAACAGAACAATCCAACCACCATTTTTGATTTCCTTCCAGGACCCTTCAGGGCCCAGCACTCAGAATTCGGGCAAATGAGCACAAAATGCTCTCAGAAAGCGTATTTCTACACAAGAAAAAGAGGCCTTGCCCACAGATTTCTCCTGGGTATGTGGCTGCAGAGATTTGGGGGATTTTCACCTCTCCACCACAGAGAGACATTCGGAATAAACAGAACAATCCAACCACCATCTTTGAGTTCCTTCCAGAACCCCTCAGGGCCCAGCACTCAGAATTCAGGGAGATGAGCCCAAAATAACCTCAGGAAGCAGAGTTTGTGCTCTCCTCAGGATTTCTACACAAGAAAGATTCATTCACTCTTCCCCCCTCCACCATCACAGAATCCCACAATGGTTTGTGTTGGGAAACACCTTAAAGCCAATCCCATTCTAAAATGCCCTCAGAAAGGGATCTCAGGATTTCTACACAAGAAAAAGAGGCCTTGCCCACAGATTTCTCCTGGGTATGTGGCTGCAGAGATTTGGGGGATTTTCACCTTTCCAACACAGAGAGACATTCAGAAAAAAAAACAACAGAACAGTCCAGCCAACACCCCAGAATTCCTTCCAGAACCCCTCAGGGTCCAGCACTCAAAATTCAGGGAGATGAGCCCAAAATGCCCTCAGGAAGCAGAGTTTGTGCTCTCCTCAGGATCTCTACACAAGAAAGATTCATTCACTCTTCCCCCCTCCACCATCACAGAATCCCACAATGGTTTGTGTTGGGAAACACCTTAAAGCCAATCCCATTCCACCCCTGCCATGGACAGAGATAATTTTCCCCTACTCCTGGTTGTTCCAAGCCCCGTCCAGCCTGGCCTTGGACACTTCCAGGGATCCAGGGGCAGCCACAGCTGCTCTGGCACCCTGAGCCTTCGACACTACCTGCCTGTCAAAAGCTGCTCCTTTCTCGCAATGTGGGAACCCATCCCACAATTTCTGCACCAGGATCCACCAGCTTCACCCCCAGAATCCGGCATTTGTAGACTCCCAAGGCTGGAGGAAATCCCAGCCCCTGTCCCAAGCAGTGGAGCTCTGGAGCATCACCCCCTCTTATGATTTTCACCCCGAGAGAGTCAGGCTTACAAGGCCTCCTGCAAAGAGATAAACCTCCAGTTCCCATTACTGCTTTTTCTGATTATTTGAGTATTTTCTGATTATTCTGAGAATTTACCTCTTTTTTCCCTCAGGTGTGCACAGCCTGAGCTGCTGCCTCAGCCATCTCCTCTCTGCATCGCCCCAAAGGCCACGGCAACCATTCCACAATTTAGGCATTCAGGATGAGAGGAGTGACAAGATTTGTCTTTACAAACAAGCCCTGGGTCTGCTGGTAGATAAAATCAGCACCAAGAGATAAGAGAAACAATGGGATGGTTTCTACTGATTGATGAATGGAAAAGAAGATTCTTGTAAATGAAATTTAATATTGAAAGATGAAAGCAACAATGGGGAAAGACCCATAAATCCCACAAAAATTAAAAATTAGGGGTTTATACATTAAAAGGGGAATCTTAGGCATTTCGGGAAGTCTGTACCTCTCAAGTACCTCAGCCAACGGGGAAAGAGAGAGGGAAATGCAGCCGGGAAATTGGGATAAAAAGGAGGCTGCGTCCTCCAAAAAACTGAGAGACCCCAGGGGAAATGCCCCATGGCCTCTCCCTTTATCGGAATAAAGTAAAAGGACTCCTCTGTCTCCTCTTTGGACATAAACCTCTGGTGTTCATGGGTTAATTTTCCTAACAAGGACATCGTGCTCTGACATGTCTTAACCTCCCCATTAAAAATCTTATGAGGTAAATATTTACCAGCAGATGTACCCAGAGATATTCCCTGTATTTAGGGTGGGAAATAACCCTGGCTTCTCTGGCACAAATGTCTGGATCTGACTGGAAAACCATTTAATGGTGCCCATTCCAAATGGAAAAGCCAAAAACTGCTGAAGGAGAAAGGCTGTCCCAGCTGGAGGGTTCTTGGCTGAGCTGCACCAGGACACATCACGGGGGTTGGATTTATGGAGCACAAACCACGCCAGGAACAGTAGCACACAGGCCAGGCTGGATTTCCGTTCTTTGGGAATTCCACAGACACACAGGGCGCCCTCATCCCAAGCTGTGCCACTCCTCGATGGCACCCTGAGCTCCACACAGCCCCGGAATAAACACAGAATGGATTAAAACACCAAGGCAGGAGGGCTGGGAGCTGAGGTGTCTTCCCTGCAGGCGCCAGGGGAAAGGAGCTGCTGCAGGAAGAAGTGCTGGATGTAGAATTTAAAGGAGGAAGCTGAACTTCTCCCTCACACGGACACAGCAAAGACATCCCAGCACCTTCCTCTCCACCGCGATTTCCTCAGATCCAGGTGCGGGATCCTGGCTGCAGGGTATCCATGAACAAACCCTTGGAGCACAGCGATGTCCCCAGAACCCATGGAGCTCATTTGGAGTCAGCAGGAGAATTCCTACAGCAGCTGCAGGAAGAGAGAGTTCAGGAGGGACTTGGAGGCTTGGAATAGAGATAATTCCATGGGGACGTCCGTCCTCCGGAGAAGGGAGCAGAGCCAGGCTGCTGCAGAGGCAGATGGAGCTGCTCCACTGCTCCCAGGGCTTCCCACCCTCCCCACAGCTGCTCAGACACACACCAACCACTCCTAATCCCACCAGCATCCCAAATCCCGCTGGAACCCCCTTAGACATAAAAAATACCCTAACAAAACAACCAGGGCCAGCTTGGACGGAGCCTGGATCAATCTGGGATGATGGGAGGTGTCCCTGCCCATGGCAGGGGGTGGAATGAGACTGGCTTTAAGGTTCCTTCCAGCCCAAACCAGTCTGGGACTCTGGGATTCCATGAACTTAAGTGGAATTAAACAACATTCCCCGCTGGGGTGGTTTTGTTGGGTTATATTTTTTTAGCTCCCTGCTTAGGATGCAAAAAGCCTTCAAATCCAAAATTGCAGTCCTGTTTCATCAGTTACATAATTACTCTGCTAGCACTAATTAGCAGATGACTGTAAACATAACTTTTTTATCCCAGAAGACGTTCCCTGTTCAGAAAATGCAAGTCAGGCCCCGCTCTGGTGCTCCTTCCAATGTGCTTAATAATCCTCAGCACTCGTCTCCCCCTGCTCGGGAGAATTTATAGTGGCAAGGCAAGAGAAGAGCCGAGCAATGTTCCATTGGAAATTAGGAGGAGAAGCAAATGCTGAGGGAAAATATGCTCAGATGGGCAAAAAAAATTAAGTGTACCTGGGCCAAAGAGTGACAAATTGCTCCTTTTCAGGAGACCTTTTTAGCAGAGGGAGGCACTGAAGAAATGCCATGTTCTACTCAGCAGAAAAATCAGAGATGGATGCAATTAAATCCCTGAAGGTCTGAGGGAAATGCAGCCGCGGGAAAGGGAGCAAAGAGAGGGATCTGCCTGCGGATAATTAAATGTTGGTTTTGGTGCCAGAGGGATCAGAGGCCAGACCTTGAAAAGTGGCAACTTGTGGGAATGCAGCGAGGTCGGGATGGGGACAGCATTCCCCAAAAAAAGAAAATCTCAGTCCCAAAAGTCCCTTCCCCTCATTTTCCTCAGGATCCCACACGGAACACGGGATGGGGCTGGAATCTGCAGGAATCTCCCACCATGGAGAAGTGAGGTTGGCATGGCACTGACAGAGATCCCACAAAAACCTCTGTGGCTTCACATCTCCAGCCAACACCCCAAGAAGGGCTGAATTCCCAGGAATCACTGTGGATCCGAGGGATAACGTCAGGAGGATTCATTTCATCCTGGGAAAAATGTTGGAGGGATCTCATGAAGCCTCAGCAGTGACCGGGCTTGGAGTAATGCCTGCAAGCTTAAAAAATAATTTTAAAAAATCATTGAGCAGAGGTGAGGGACAGGAGCATCCTTCTAATCAAACCAAAATTCCCTGCTGGAATATTCCCTGCCAAGTTCAACATCACTGCAAAGGGTTGTTAGCGTTTGCTACGCAGAAAAAGACAATTATCCCTTAGCTTAACATCACTCTCCAGGAAAAAACTGCCCAGAATCCTGGGAGCTGGGTGATGGCATTGCCTGAAGATCCCGACTTAACCATTTCCTGAGGCCAAACCGAGCAAATTACCCGAGAATCTTTGAAAAAGTACAAAGTTAAACGTCCCCAGAAAGTTTCCGACTCCAAAGCACGGAAAAATCACATTCAACTTCATCCCTTCATCCAAAAAACTGGAAGGTTTCTTCCTCCCAGTGCAAAATAAAAGGGTTTTTTTAGGATAGGCCTTAAGCTCAGTCCTAAATTTGCACAGCTCCAACTCTTCCCTGCCTGAATTTTCCTGCCCTTCCTGAACTTTTCCTGCCTTTCCTGAATTTTCCTGCCCTGCCTAAACTTTTCCTTTTAGGAATAGATCAGATGGAATTGATTTAAGGAAAGAACAAGTTAATCAAATTGCTGGATTCAGCACAAAATTCCGGGAGAGGCTTCCCAGCCCCTCCCAAGGCACATCCTGGTCCCCTGGATAGCAACTCATCCCTGGATGCAGAAGTCAAACGGTTTTTAAGAACTGCAGTAACTTCCCAACTTCTCCCAGAGAATCTTTGTCCTGAGCTTCACCTCCAGAGTTCATTTCTAGACTGAATTTCATGGAGATTTAAACTAATGCCAGAAGAAATTAAGATATTAATGAGAGAGGATTGCCACTGCCCAAGGGGCATTTTCACTGGACTCGGGAAAACCAGAGGGAAAATCCTTCCTCTACCTGAGCCCAGCTTTTGAGCCAAAGTGGACTGGAAGGAAATTCCCTGAGGATTACTCATTAAAAACCACTTTTCTCCCAAAAAATGGAGTCCTGGGCACACGGGGTCTCCATCCTGTCCTGCTGGAAAGATGAGGTCAAGGAGCTGAATGTGCCGGGGCTTTGGATGGGGAGTTCAGGAACCCCAGAAATTCCCAGAGATCTGCGGGAGCTCCAAACCTGGATTTGCATTTTATCCCAGAATTTCCACCCAAACCCCTTCCCACAGCGCTGGGCACAGGGAGCGGATCCTGCCCCGGGGTTTTCCGCCGTTCCCTGAGCTCCAGGGACAGCGGGAGATGCTTTGAATGTCAAAGGGATTTGGGAGAGGCTGGGACAGGTCAAGCACGGAGCTTTTCTCCTCCTGGATGATGCTGGCGGTGATTAATGAACCAACTCAGCCTCCTCTCAGAAGGTACGTGACCACAAGGCGGAGGTCACACGTGAAACATCCCGAAATCCCAGGGAAAAGCGGATTTCTTTCCCCTTCAAGGATCCAAGATACAAAATTCTGCCCAGCAAAAGCTCGCCCGGAGCCAGGGCTCTGCTTGGACTAATTATTTGCATCTTCCCCGCTTTTGGCAAACCTACAGAGAGAAGCCAGCTCACCACTTCTCCATCCCGGGGTTTATTTTGTTAATGAAAGCACCAGCAGAAGAATGACAAGCTGATTTTAATGATCCCATCCCCTTAATTTCCACGGCGTGCCGTGGATCTGCGAGCGAACCTTGTTAGAGAGCGTGTGTGCGGCTTGTGCGTGCAGGCAGGAGCACTAACGAGCTTGATTTGCTGATCAGCAGATTTGGGGGTTATTTAAATTATTCCACTGCTCTAATTTGTTTAGAGAAAAAAAGAAAAGAAAAATTAACAATTTTCCCATCAGCGTTTTCAGCCGACCCCTCGCTCCCCTGCAGGAGCAACGGGAGAGGGAATTCAGGAGCAGAAAACGTGACCAGCAGGGAGCTGTGGGATGAAGACTTCAAATTTTAGGGAAGAATTAATCCCTGGAGCACCTGCACCCAGCCAGAAACTGGAAAACAGACCCAGCTCAGTTCCACCATCTGCCAAGGAGAACCCAGCTCCTCCTTCCAAAGATGCCTCTGCCAGCTCGTCCACAGCTTTATATTCCCAATTCCTCGCTCAAACCTCTTCCCAAGTTTGTTCCTCTCCATCAAATCTCTGAATTTGGATATTTGGAGTGGGCAGCTCCTTCAAACACACAACTTCAGGTGGAAATCTCAACTTTTTCCCCTGGTGTATTTATCATTTCCCTTGTGTGAGGGGTGTGGGGGGGACCCAGAGCCCCGCAGAGCTCTGACAGAATCACAGGAAAAGAAAAAAAAAAATAGGATAAAAAGGATAAAAAATCCACAAGGGAAAGCTCCAACTTTCCAAACAGGCAGATTCCATGAGGAGAAAAGTGGTGCCACTTGAAGCAGCTGTCAGGAAACCAAAACAAAAAACAAACAAACAAACAAACAAACAAACAAGCAAATTTAAAATGCAGGCACTGAAGAGAATGACAACAAATGGGAAGATGTTTTCTTTAAACTGTGGTTATATTTCTTTCTGCTGTGATTTGTGTTGCTCCTTCCTCCAGATTTATCCCCTCCCTCCCCAAAAAAAGTCAGAAGCTTTTATCAAACCAAAGATGTTTCCCACATCCAAAGTTTTCTTTGGAAAACTTTGCTTTTCAGCCAGTGTGAACTGAAAACAGCCAAGGGAGCTCATTTCCCAGGACAACTTCATGTGCTCAGAATGAAGGTTCCGAAGCTCCTCCATCAGAGGTCTCCTTGGAAAAATTCCGTGTTTCAGGCCAAACAGAGGCTGTTTTGGGTTTTTCCCACCCATTCCAGAACCACAATCCCACCAGGAGCTCTCCAAGCCGCTGGAGATCCCACAGGATCCAGCATCTTCCAGCAGCCACAGTCACCCCTGGCCCAGCTCAGCCTCCAGCTCCATCCCAACACTTCTCCCTCCAGCTGAACCCCACAATTTCCCCCTCATCATCATCCTCCTGCTGCTGCTGGATGATGTCCACAGGGAAGGACAAATCCCTGCCTCAATCCAGGCAGGAATTGCAGTGCCTGGCCTGGACTCCCCCAGGGGCTCTGGCTGTCACCTTCAAACCATCACTCACAGACAGCTCCCACCTGGGGACACCTGTCCCTTCTCCCTCAGCCTCCTCCTGCCTCCAGCCTTGCTCTGAACTCCAGGATCTCTTTCTTTTTCCCAAACATCTCCTGCTGGATTTTTTTTTTTTTTTTCCCTTCCTTTTTTTTTAATTTTTTTCCCATAATCATTCCAGAAGAAGCTGCACCTGCTGCTGCAGAGCCAAGGTTACGTCCACACCCCAAGAGGAAGCTGCATCTCGGTCATTCCCAGAAACACCCACCCTGATCTGCGGTCACAAATATATGATCATATATCACATAAGCAGGGTTACAAATACATGAAAGCTAAAATCCTAAGGGATCACAGGGTGGAGCTGTGCCAGAGGAGGGTTAGGCTGGATTTTAGCAACAGGCTCCCCTGGGAAAAGCATCACCACACGCAGAGCGCCCGCAGGCTTTAGGCCCGGCCTAAACCACCAGCACGCCCTTGGCTCCCGTTTTAAGCCGAGCTCAGCGCCGCCGCTGGGGAAAGGCAGGAAGGCGTTTGATTTAATGAATGATGCAATCCCAGTTATCCACATTAAACACGAGTGCCCCGTGCAGAGAGCAGCGCCAGCGGCGTGTTCCGGGGAAGCTGCTCTGTCAGGCCGGCCCAGGGAGCCAGGCGCTGCCAGCATTCCTACGGGGAGCAGCAGATGGAGAGCGCTGGAGTGTCCATCTCCGTTAGTCCAGCCTGGGCTTTGATTCCCACCTTCCTGCCAGGAACTGGGAGCAGATTGGCAGGTGCTAATGGCGAGGGTGGAAAAGCTCCCGGCAGCGCTCAGCCAGCGCTTCGCTCGCTGCTCGGGAGGCTCCGACACGCCAGGGGTGGCACCTGGGCAGGGAGGAATGAAAGGGACTCCAGTGTCGCTGGGCTTTGCCCCAGGGATCAGCTCAGATGGAGCAGGAGCAGCTTTTCCAAGTGTCTGGGAGGCATGAAACGGACACAGAGCGCAAAGCGCCGTGAATTAACGTCCCAGCTTCCTGCAGCGTGAGAAGAGATGGGGAATTTGTACCTTTCTGTCGTTCTTTCGTTCTGTTTGTGCCCTTGGCGAGGGAGCCCCAGAATGGTTTGGATGGAAGGGACCTTAAATCCCATCCAGTTCCATCCCTGCCATGGCAAGGACACCTTCTACTGTCCCAGGCTGCTCCAAGCCCCAATGTCCAACCCGGCCTGGAGCACTGCCAGGGATCCAGGGACAGCCACAGCTGCTCTGGGAATTCCAGCCCAGCCCCTCCCCACCCTCCCAGCCAGGAATTCCCAATTCCCAATCTCCCATCCATCCCTGCCCTCTGGCAGTGGGAAGCCATTCCCTGTATCCTGACACTCCAGGCCTTGTCCAAAGTCCCTCTCCAGCTCCTCTGTTCGCCCAGCAGTCAAAATGGATTAAATCCCTGACAAATTTTTGGGCTGCATTCTCTCAGCCCCCAGTCAGTATTTTCCCCTGGCAGAGCTGCCCCACACTCTGCAGAGAAGTGCTCCAGGATCAGCTGCCAGCTGCACACTCAGAGCATTCCCATTCCTCCTCAGGAGCAAAGCAGCTGCAAAGATCCTCCTAAATTTGCTTTGAAATGCATTTGTCAGGTTCCACATTCGGCCAAATCAATGAATCAGATTCCAGCGGAGAAACAGAGTGATGAAGGCTGGTGCATCCCAGCGTTTTCCTCCTCAGTGTTCCTTGAGGAGAAGGATTTTTTCCTACACCATTTTGTTTGCTTCAGCTTCTTTCTCCACAGGTGAGGTGGTGACAGCCCCAGCCAGGGGTGACGCAGGACTTGGGACCGTGAGGGTTCTTCACAATCTCCCTTCAACATGAAAAATACATTTCCCAAATAACACAGCTATGTCCAAAACGGCCCCTGGCACCGTGAGTGAGGAGGATCAATCCCAGGGGCATCAATCCAAGAAGGAAAACACCATCAGGAGTTCCCTGGAGTCAATGGAAAAGGGTCAGAGGCCTCAATGAACTCTCTTAGCTTTAGCTGCATTAATGATTCCCTCGCTCTTTTCTTCCACTGGGGATTTCTTCCTCCGGTGGGATTGTTTCTCTTCCTTGATCCAATAATGCCAATACTCCTCAGACTGAGGTCTAATAAATCAGGAAATCCCAGAATTTGTCTGCTCCTACAGTGTGGGATACCCATAGTGCAGCCTGGAAGTGCCCAAGGCCAGGTGGGATGGGGCTGGGAGCAACCTGGGATAACGGAAACTCTTCAAGGTTCCTTCCAACCCAAACCATTCCACAATTCCTGTGTGGGTAACCAGGAGCCTCCAATGGCTCATTTCTTAGCAACAAACAGCAATAAAATGCCAGCAGCTCCCGTTGTCCTTTTTGTTTCGGGGTTTGAGCTCCATCTGCATCGCCCACCGTGCCACTTCCGAACAGCGGAGGGGCCGGCACGTTGTGTTTGGGGGAAGGGAAATGAGCAGCCTGCCTGGAATTCTTTCCTTTGCCCCTTTAGTCTCATCGAGGGCACCTCCCTGCAGATGGAAACGCGGGCTGGCAGGAGCTGCGGGCCGCCACCGCTACCTTCTGTTCCCTCCCGCTTTGCCAGGACGGATTCCATCCCCAGACAGGCTGGAATTCATGCCAGTGGCAGACAGTCCCATTGGATTAGGCCTCCCCAGGTTCATTCCAGCAATTTGCAGGAAGATTTGCAGTCTGTTTCCAGGCCTGTCAGATCCATATAAACCAGCCCGCAGCAGGACGCTGGATTATTGTTTATGTTTTTCATGGGGATATGGGATAATAAGGTTCAATTTAAACGAGTGCTGCGACAAAAAGATCATCAAATTCTCTGCAAGAGATTTCATGCCCCAAATGAGGGGCATGGGGTGAGAACACGCTGTGAATAAAAGTTTAGCTGAACTCAACCCATCCCAATTTCAGCCCGGAATTCCAATTCCCAGTAATTACCGCCACACATTTCCCCGTCCTGCAACACATTGTACAAATGGAAAAATAAATTTCCGGCTCCCAGCTCCAAGTGTCCTCACTGATGGCCAGGAGGGAAAATAATGATCACGGCACGGCAGCAAAACCAACATTTGGGCAGCGCTTCAACCTCGAGGGCAAACGAGGGGAGAATCCAAAACGAGTGGAGAACCCAGCTCCATCTTCCAGCCACAGGACTGAGGGGACTCAACCCCAAAAAAAAAAAAAGGCAAATAGGCAGGGAAGTGTAGCCAGTTGCCATGGAGACTGCAAGATATGAAAGCAAGAGCTGATGGAACCTTTCGAGTTATTTAAATGCTCGTTATAACATTATGCAGAAGAGCGGAGGAAAGGAAGCGGCGGGGTTAACGTGCTGGGAAGGAAAACAGTGGTAGCGGGAGGAACAAAGTAACAACTTAGGAGGCAGGAATGAGGACTGGTTAAATGGAGCCATTTGGAATAACGAGATAATTAAGCCCTCTTAAATTAGGGGGGAAATTTGTTGTGAGGAGCAGAGGAAGGAGGGACCGGTCACCAGGCCATGGGGTTGGGGTGAAAATATTTCTCGCCAGAAGTCCTCCAGCACCTCATCTTCATCTCCCCAGCACCTCACCTTCATCCCCTCAACTCCTCATCTTCATCTCCTCAACACCTCATCTTCATCCCCTCAGCACCTCATTTCATCCCCTCAGCACCTCATCTTCAACTCCTCAGCACCTCATCTTCAACTCCTCAGCACCTCATCTTTGTCCCCTCAGCACCTTATCTTCAACTGCTCAGCACCTCATCTTCATCTCCTCAGCACCTCATCTTCATCCCCTCAGCACCTCATCTTCATCTCCTCAGCACCTCATCTTCATCTCCTCAACACCTCATCTTCATCCCCTCAGCACCCCATCTTCATCCCCTCAGCACCTCATCTTCATCTCCTCAGCACCTCATCTTCAACTCCTCAGCACCTCATCTTTGTCCCCTCAGCCCCAGCTGTCCCCAGGATCCAGGGAAATGGCTCAGGGATGAGATCTGATCCATACCAGAGTCCCGCCGTGGTCCTTTGGCTTTGCATCATTTCCGCCCTTTCCATCTCTGTTTTCCTTCCAGCAGCAGCTCTGCTTGGAGCACTGGGATGACTTGGGATGACTTGGGATGAGCTGGGCCGTACAGAAAGGCCAGACCTCCAGTTTGCTGCAGGAACTGGAGATTATCCCCCTTTGGACAAAAAGCAAGCCAGGAGAGCAAGTTCAGCACCCACAAAGTCACCCTGTGCCAAAATATTCCCCCACCACAAGTGCTCTGTTCCCACCTCTTCTGTAGGGCCTGAAGGATTTATTATCCTTCTCTCTAGGAGGTAAAAAAATGGGGGGGGGGAAAAAAAAGAGAGAACCTCTTCTTGCCCTGCAACTCCCCCCAAAGCTGGAGCAGGGCTGTCTGCTCCAGCCTCGGCTTTGGGAGTCAAGTGGAGTAAATCCCATCCCAGCCACACTCAGGCCTTTGGGCTCAGCTCCTTCCTGGAGCCGTTTGTCAAGTGCTTTTCATCTGAAACATGATTCGGGGATTCAATTACTTTATAAAGTCAATATTTTAGGTCACAGCTTATGCATCAACAAAGACATCTCGTGGGATTAGGGCTGAGCGTGGTGGAGCTCTAAGTAATGTTCCCTGCGCTGCTCCAGCTGGAAAAGTCGATAAGATCGGTTTGTTCCCCCCACATTTCACTCTCAGAGGCTGCAAAAATGATTGTTCGCTTCGGTAAATTTAAACCGGCGAGAAGGAGAAAATGTCTCTGGCTCTGTTATTTCCAGAGAGGTAAAGCAGGATTGCTCCTCTCCGTGTGTTTGGCAAAAAGCAGCCAGGAGAGGGGATGAAAAACAGCTCTTTGTGCTCAAAAAACGATGTTAGCAAGGGAAAAATATCAGGATGAGCTGGTCCCAAACACAGCCGGGCTGGAAAATGAGGGGAAAAGTCTAGAGGAGCTTTGAAAGGAAGAATGGGAGAGACAGAGGTGTCCGCCGGGTTTTTTGGAATAGGAGAGAGCTGGAGCTTCCCACCCTCTGCTCCAATGTCCCACTAAGCAGGACAAATGTAATTATTCAGGGTTTTAATTACAGGCTTCAGGAAGAAAAACAGAAGGTCCCGCTCTCATTTCGGATGGAGGTTTCTCCCTCCTCATGATGAAGCTCAGCTCAATACCAAAATAAATATTCCAAACTCTACTTTTCCCCCTGAAATTACCCAAACACTAAATTTAGAGTCTTTCTTTAACAGGGTATCTATTGATCTTTGCCAAGGCCACAGCACTTCCTAAATCTCTGCTGAAGAGAGAAAAGCATCGAGAAATATTAAAAAAAAAAATTAAAAGTATCTACAAATCAGATCTCCTTCCTGGGAAAAACTTCCAAGGCCAGAAGGGTTTTCAGCAAAGAGCCCCTGCAGAAGCCTCCTGACCCTCCAGGCCACCGGGGATGCTCCAGGAGCAAATCCCTCAGTCTGTAAATGCAAATCCTTGCAAATCCAGGGATGATGGATTGCCGGGATGCAACACCAGGACTCACCCGTGGTGACGTATTAATGTTTAATATTAAATTGAAAAATATTAGAAAGCATTTTTAGATAAAATCAAAGGCTCAAACCTCTGCAACCACCCCCATAAAAGAGCTCTCCAAGCAAAACATTCTCCATGGGAACCAGACCCAATCCCACGGGACTCAGCCTCCACGTGCCCCAGGCAAGGGAATCAGAGCCCCTGGGGCTGGAAAAACCCTCCAGGATCGAGTCCAACCATTCCCCAGGTGCCACATCCACACAGATTTTAAACCCCTGCAGGGATGGGGACTCCCATCCCCGTTGACTCCCATCGAGCTGACCACCGCCCTGGGCAACTTTTCCATGAAGGAATGTTTCCAATATCCAACCTAAACCTCCCCTGGCCCAGCCTGAGGCCTGTTCCCTCTCCTCCTGTCCCTGTTCCTGAGAGCACAGCCCTGATCCCCCCCGGCTGTCCCCTCCTGTCAGGGACTTGTGCAAAGCCACAAGGTTCCCCTGAGCCTCCTTTTCTCCAGGCTCTGCCCCTTCCCAGCTCCCTCAGCCTCTCCTGCTGCTCCAGCCCCTTCCCAAACCTTACTGGGCCAGCACTTCTGGATTTTGGCTACCAACCACCCCTCCTGTCCTGCCCTGGAGGTCAGTGAGGAGGAGGAAGAGCGATGAAGGTGCCCTTCAACGAGAACCCATCGCACACGCAGTTAATTTGGGCTGGGTAGGGAGGGAGAACGAGTCCATGCAGCAGCTCATCGGGCATTTAATGGGATTAGTGCAGCTTTGGGAAGGGCTAAAACTGCCCCAAACAGCACAAAATCAGCCCCCACAAGAAGAGCTGGGAACCCGGAGCCACTGCAGGGAGGTTTTGGGGAGGATTTCGGAGCCCTTTCAGCAGCTCGTTATCACCAAACGCTCAGGAGAGGCTGCTCAATTAGCAAAAGTTGGGAAAATTGGGATTTTTCCTGCCACCTCCCTGTGTCTGACACTCTTTACCCACTGATAAGGAGTGATAAAGCTGCCAGAGCTTCCCAGGCATCTTCTGGCAAATGAGCCATAAAATAGGATAGTTTTAGGATTATCCTGAAACGGGAGAAACCTTCTAATTATGCCCGAAGAAAAATTAGTATATCCTAATGCTAATTATAGCATCCGTGGCTCGGATTTGTTTGACGAGGAGCTCGCTTCGGGTAAAATGAACACAGGCTTTGAAGGCAAGACAAAAAAAAAATGAAAAATAAATAAAGGGAAATGAGAAATGGAAGACCTGGAGTGACTGAAAATCCAGGTGTGGGCACACAGCTGCATCCCACGCTTCCAGCCGGGATCAGCCTGGACCAGAGCCAGCAGCAGGCCCCAGCTGCTTCCCAAATTCCCTTCGTCACATCCCCACCCCAAAAGAGGAGCCCTTCCCTCTCTGCCCGTTCCATGGTGTCGGGATTTGTCCCAGTCCGGGTGATTCTCCTGTCCTGTGGTGCCGCGGAAAAGATGGGAAAGAAGAGGAGGAGCTGGGAATTTAGAGAGGGTAAGAAGTCTTTGGCTTAGGCCAAGCTTAGGCTTTTCCCTCACACGATGGGCACCGTGTGTTGGCATTCCTGGCTCTTTCCTGCTCCAAGGTCAGGGCGAATAAAAATCAGGAGATGTTTTTGAAGTCTCACTCTGAAGTTTATTATCCTTATCTATTACAGACTCACGAGATGTGAGCTCTCTCTAACAAGTGAACCCAAAATGGTGCCTATTCAAGGCTATTTAAGCCTCACTTATCCAATAAACAGCTGGCATCTGTATAATTTACATTTTCAACCTAATCATGATCACCCGAAGCCCGCAATGCGGACTTCTTCCACCCAGAAAACCACCCAGGTTCGGGAAGAAGGAGGAAGAAAAAGGTGCAAAAAAAGAAAACTAATCCGCACCCAAAGTTCTCCATCTTGGCTCCCGTATTTCACCATTCACTAAAATCCCAAATTCAAGTTTTTCACCCTGTGAGATCGCACAACACCACTCACGCCACACACCCACAACCCCCGTGCTATCACAAAACCTCGGATGCCTGCTCCAGGGCCTCAAGTCAAATGTGGTGATGGTCAGCACCCCTCAGCACAGAAAGCCTGGAATTTTCAGCCTCCGGGGTTCCAACAGCCCTGCAGCCCTGGGTTAAGGGTCCCCAGGGGTCAGAGGTGAGGGAATAAAGGCATCAGGATTTAATAACGGCTTTAATTCTCATCAAAAGAAGGAAATATTTCATAATTAAACTGTTTTTTATAAAATGCCCAGTCCTGTTTTTAGTAGCTGCTCAAGACGAGACCCAGAGCTAGGCTTGGAATACCTGTAGGAACACAGGTTAATTAACCATTAATTCATCCCAGAATGTATTCCTGAGACCATTCCCTCCCAGAAAAATCAGGGACAGGTTTGGGAGCCACTCCTGCAGTATTTGTAGGAATTGATCTCAGGCTCTGAAGGGATCTCTGTGTCCAGTGATGGAGAAAACCAAGTCCTTAAATCCCATCTCATCCCAACCCCTGCCACGGGCAGGGACACCTCCACTGTCCCAGGTGCCCAGGCACAAGGCAATGATCCCAAAAGCGCATTTGGGATACGGGAACAGCCTTCAGACAGCATCTGGATTAAGAAAACGAAAGGCTCGGGCCCAGAGCCGCAGTGAAAACCCATTTATTCCTCCAGGAACATTTCCACCCATGCACATTTCCAGGAGCACATCCATCCCCACTCACCCATCCCACTCCCATCTCCAGCGGTGGCTCCTGGGGCAAATTCCATGAAAATTTTCCTCCTGGCTGCGAGAACATCCCCTCCCCCCCAAAAAATAAAATAAAATTAAACAAAATTAAATAATAAAAAAAAAAAAATAAAATAAAATAAAATAAAATAAAATAAAATAAAATAAAATAAAATAAAATAAAATAAAATAAAATAAAATAAATAAAATAAAATAATTTAAAAATAATTTTAAAAGACAAGAAAAGAAAAATCCCCTTCTGCCAAAGGCTGTGTTTTGCCTGACAGCCCTGCCCACAAACGGAGCCGTCCAAGCCCAGAAGTGCAAATGGAACCAGCAAGGAACGGCTCCAAAACGGGAAAGGATGAATATTCATTGGAATATTTTGGTTGCATCCCATCTATCTTTGTAAAAGACATTTTTGCTCCGGCTCTGGCTGGAGCTCTGACGAGTGACAGCAAGAAGGAGCCTAATTAGCATAAAGGGTGATAATTAAGGATGTAAATGCGGTAGATGTCGCTGGGTAATTTAACCAGGAATGGGCAGAGCACCTCCAGATCCCTGGCTCAAGGAAAACAACCCCAGAAAAGGGATTTGAGGAGGGGGAAAAGCAGGGAATGGACAGAGTTTTTTAAACAGGAGGGGGAAAAAAAAAACCAACCCTAAATTTCAAGGAGGTTCAGGACGTTGTAAAAACAGGGAATGGGTTGGAGTTTATGGGATCTTGTAGCAAAAGGGGGGAAAGAGGGAAAGCAGGAGGAAATAATCTCTTGGGAAGGCGTTTTGGGTGATAATAAAAAGGGAGGTAATAAATTATCCCTAGGGTAAATCCACAGGGATATCCAGGAGTGGCCAGAAATCCCACAGACCGCCAAGCCTCAAACACTGCCAACACCCCGGAACTCACCGGGATCTTCCCACTGGGAAAAACCCTGGCTGAGCAGAACAGGGAGTTCCATTCTGCTAAGAAAGGCCCCGAGTTTTTCAGGTTGTTGGAATGGAAGAATAGTTTGGGTTGGGAGGGACTTAAAAGGGGTTTACTCCAACTCTACGGTCAGGGATAGGGACAATTCCCACTGGGATGAGGGGTTTTTTCCCATCTCTCCTGCTCATCAGTGATGTGGGGACAAACTTAAACTGTAAAAACCTAAAGAAATATTCAAGGCGTTGAACTGGGATCACAGAAACCAGGTTGGAGCTTGATCCTGAGGATCGACGACCACCCCAAGCCTAAAATAAACAAACAGGAGCAGAATCTGACAAACCTGCGGAACCACTTCGAAAATCGACCGAAACGTTCCCGTTCCTCTTAAACACCCCCAAAGCCTGGAACTGAAGAGCAGCGCCTTTTAAATCCTACCCAACCCCAAAGCCTCGCCCTGTAAAAGCATCTCCCACAGCAGAAAACTGCTCCTGCAGGATTTCTGGGAGCGTTTCTCACCCAAAAAGTGGTTTTTCGGCTGCCCCGAGAGCGCAGGCCGCTGGTTCCTAACGCGGGTTGGATTTCATGGCTCAGCTCCCGGGCTAACACTCAGCGTCAGTGGGATCACATTTCCAAGCACCATGAATTTCACGGGAGTTCATCACGATCCCATCATGTGGAATTAGCAGCATCCAGCCTCTTCCAGGGGCTGTTAAAACAGGGATCAGGAGAACGTCTGCGGCCGTGCCCCGGAGCGGAACCCCAAAGAGCTGCAGCAGGGTGATGCTGTTCGGGAGTGAACTGGGGAAGAGGGAGGAAAGTTTGTGGAACAGTGGTGGGAAAAGGATTTTTTTGATGTTTTCCAGAATTCTCAGCGCCACACCAAGAGGAGTAAAAAAATCAGCTTGGAAAATCATGGAATTCCAGACTGGGTTGGGATGGAAGGAGCCTTAAAGCTCAGGCAGTTCCACCTTCCACTGTCCCAGGCTGCTCCAAGCCCAATGTCCAGTCTGGCCTTGGACACTGCCAGGGATCCCAGCTTCTCTGGGAATTCTATTCCAGGGTCTCCCCATCCTCCTAGGGAGGAATTCTTTCCCAGTATCCCATCTAAACCTGTTTTCTGTCAGTTTGAATCCGTTCCTCCTTGGCCTGTCCCTCTATCCCTGCAAATCCTCTCTCCCCATCTTTCTTGGAGCTCTTTCAGGCCATTCCAAAGCTTCTCTCCAGGTGAACATTCCAAATTTTCCCAGCCTTTCTTCCCAGCAGAACTGCTCCATCCCTCAGATCCTGGCGCTTCCTCTGGACTTGCTCCAGCAGCTCCACATCCTCCCTGTGCTGAAAGCAGGAAAATCCAAGGAAAAACCTTGAATCTCCACAGGGAACCTTTTCCCTTCCCTTCCCTTCCCTTCCCTTCCCTTCCCTTCCCTTCCCTTCCCTTCCCTTCCCTTCCCTTCCCTTCCCTTCCCTTCCCTTCCCTTCCCTTCCCTTCCCTTCCCTTCCCTTCCCTTCCCTTCCCTCTGATTTTATTCTTTTTATTCCCTTTGAGGAACTTGGAGCTTCCATGGGAAGCTCCAGCCCCTCACCTATCCCTGGAAAATCCAGGTGCAGCCCCAAACCAGCCGGATCCAGCACCAGGGAGGGCTCAGCACCGCCCTGAAAAGTTGGTTCAGCTCGGAAAAAAAAAATCCTCGACTCGGAAAAAAATCCGACATCCGTTATGGAATTTTATCCAGCTGGGAGAAAACCCCTTGCAGTCCCGTTATTCCCTAAATGCCGGGGAAATCCCTAAATTCCAGGAGGGAAAATGAAACATTCCCGGGGTCCGGGATCTTTGCGAAGGTTGGGAATCGCATCCCGGGCGCGCTGTAAATATCGGGAAACGTGAACAAAGAGCTCCATCTACTGATTCCTGCCCTCCCAAATCCCAGCCGAGGGATTCAGCACCCGGAGCGGCGGGATCCCAGCAGGGTTTTCATCCCGGACACAGCCCCTCACAATCCCAAGGGATGCGGGAGAAAATCGGGAGGGAAAGAGACTTTAACGGGGGAAGGAGAAGCCAAGCAAGGATTCCATTCCTCCTCTCCCGCAAATCGAATTCCCCACGCCAGCTTTGGGAGGAAATTGCCTCCATCCCAGCCCAAGCCCCGCTTTTCCCACCCTTCACTCCACGTTATTCATGCCAAGGTGAGGTCCCAGCCTATCCAAGAGATCCCGGGTTATTCCCACCATCCATCCTTGGATGGAGCACACACGCCATCCCCTCACTCCGTGGCTCATCCCCATAAAATGTTTTAAATTCTGGGAACAGAGCAAGCATTCCATGAGTAAATTCACGTCTGGGCAACAAGAGGAATTTCAAGTATCGGGGTTAAAAACAGAGAAATAAAGAAAGAATTTTTTCTTTTTTTTTTTTTTTTTTTTTCTTTCTGCCGTGGTGGGTGAATTAAATCCCCCCAGACTCTGCCAAAGCATCAAAACCAGCCCTGAACAACCACAACAATTCCTCTAGCTGTCTGCCTGGCTGGAAGTTTTCAAGGCGGAGCTGCTTCCCAGGAAATTGTTGGATATTCCTGCTCCAGCAGCAGCGAGAGGGAGTTTGGGTGAAACAGCTGCAATCCAAGGAGATGGTGGAACACAGAGAGGAAAGCAGCTGGTTCCAGCAGCAGGGAGATTGGGATTCAAACCCTTCTCGTGACAGGGACGTGGGCTGGGTTCATCCAGATGTTCCTGCTGTTCCCTGGAGCAGCTGGAGAGGGGTGGATAAGCCCCACAACAGGAAAAGCTGGGATTTTACACACAGGAGAGCAGGAAATGGGGCTTGGAGCCACCTGGGATGGTGGAAGGTGTCCCTGTCCAGGGTAGGGGTGGAATGAGGGGGGATTTTGGCTTCCAAGCCAAACCATTCCATGGTTTTGAGGGAATGAAGCATCCCAGGCACTATGGAGAGATTCAAAATCCCTGGAGGAGATTTATTCCCAAAAATCCCTGAGGACAAACCCAGTGCTGAGGTGGGAGAGCCCCAGGTCCCTGCTGGAGGTGCCCATTCCCAAAGAATCCTTGAGAAGGAAGCATTCCCCATTTTCTGCTGCCAATTCCATGTCTGAGCTCTTCCCTCTCACAGCTTGGAGCTGCAAAACCTGAAAAATCTGGGATTTTTCTCCCTTCCTGGTGGCCTTTGAGGTTCTGGGAAGTTCTGCTGCCCAAGAAGGGCTTTGCTCACCCTCCATCCTCCGCTGCACAGGAATGGTCCATAAAGGTCTCCGTCCTCTGCTCAGCCAGCTGTCCTTGGGAAAAATTGGGAATTTTAACACCTCCGCTGGGCCCTGCCCCTCTGGCAGTTTTGTTATTTCTGCTGCCCTGCCAGAGCTCCACCCTGAGCAAACAGCCCACAGAGCTTTGACGGTGCTGCTGAGCCCCGGATGAGCTGGAAATTCCTGCAGGGATCCTGGTTTTCCAGAGGGAGAGACAGCTCCAGGCCCTGGGAGGAACCACCAAAGTGTGTTCAGATTTGTCAGCTCTGGGTTTGGAAGGGAAAAAGGGATAAACCACGGGCAGAGGTTGTCCTGTCCGCAGCTGGGTGAGGCACAGAGGAGTCTGCCTGGGGTGGGGTGAGGAATGAAAACATCCCAAAAAAACCCCAGGTGTCACCGAGACACACAAAGTAGTCACACGCAGACAAGAGATTTTTGCAGAGGTCCTTCCGATCCAGCTCACAGCCGAGAGAGCGGAGAGAAGAGAGCCCCTTTGTTCATTTCTTACTTTTTATACATTTGTGGATCTGGCAGGAGATTGGCTTTTTTGGGTTTCCACCCCTCAGCCTCAGTGGCCAGACCAACTCTCAGTTACAATTGTTTTCAGGTTAGAAATATGCAAACAAAGGACAGAGAATGAAAAACAAAGGATTTGTTTATGTTACATCTGTGGGAAAAGGTACAAAACTGCTCTAATATTGTACAGTAACTAAAAGATCTGACTCCATTATGAAATCCAAAAGGCTAATAAAAAACTCAGAAAAACCAGGGTAACACCCAGGGAAGCTGGGAAAGGAGCTGCAGGAGCTCAGTGGCTGCAAACAGCGGGTCTGGTGGTTATCAGAGAATTCCAGAATGGGTTGGGATGGAAGGAACATTAAATCCCATCCCATTCCCACCCCTGCTGCTCCAAGCCCAATGTCCAACCTGGCCTTGGGCACTGCCAGGGATCCAGGGGCAGCCACAGCTGCTCTGGGAATTCCATTCCAGGCTCTTCTCACCCTCCCAGCCAGGAATTCCTTCCCAATCTAAACCTATTCTGTGTCAGTTTGATTCCATTCCTCTTTGTCCTGGCACTCATTCCCTGTAAAAAGTCTCTCCTCATCTTTCTTGTTGGGTCTTTCAGGTACTGGAAGGCCACAATTAGGGCACACTTGTTCCAGTGCCTGATCACCTTTTCCATGAAGGAATTTTCCCTCATATCCAATCCAAACCTCCCCTGGCCCAGCCTGAGGCCGTTCCCTCTCCTCCTGTCCCTGTTCCCTGGGAATCATCTCCTCTCCTGTCAGGGACTTGTGCAGAGCCACAAGGTTCCACCTGAGCCTCCTTTTCTCCAGGCTCAGCCCCTTTCCCAGCTCCCTCGGGAATTCTCCAGCCCATTCCCAGCTCCCTCAGCCCCTCCTCACATCCTCCATATGTAAAACATGGATTCCATGAGGAAGGATGTGGAGATTTGCACAAAACACCTCCTGGGATTTTTGTGCCATTCCGAGTCCAGGCCGTGGCAGTGGGGTTTGGCATCACTGCTCTGTGTGTGCCCTTTCCAGACCTCAGGGAACACCCGGAGATCCCCCACATCCTGAAAAACAGGGTGGGCATCGATCACAGCTCGGACCTGATGACCTTGGAGTCTTTTCCCACAAAACCTGTTGTGTAACCTCACCCCCCTCGTCCCCCCCTGCACGGCCTTTTTAAGGAGTTTTCCCCAAGAACCCTCAGCTCCATCCCTCTCCAGCGGCTCCAGGGGACAGCAGGGATATCTGGATGAACCCAGCCCTGTCCAGGAGAAGGGTCTCAATCCCCATTTCCCTTCCAGCTGCTTTCCTCTCCGTTCTCCGCCGTTTTCCCTCACGCCGCAGGAACGAGGCGAGGCGGCAGCTCCGTGGGGCAGCACGGCTTTCCCAGCTCCATCCAGGCTGCAAAGCCAGACTTGTGCCCCAAAACCATCCTTTTCCAGCGCTGGAGCTCCCAATCCAAGCCCACCCGACCTTTGGCAGGGCGCGATTCCGGCTGCAGCTCCGGAAATGTCAGCGCCGCTCCTCACCCCGCGTTCCCATTCATCATTCCCACATGGCCCGATCCAAGGGCCGGGAGCACAGCCCCTCCAAGTGATCCCAGTTATTCCTCATTACTCCCCTTGTTCCGAGCCTCTGCTTCCTCACCCGGCTCGGATCCCCAGCCCCTCGTCCCAGGCTGTCCTTTCCCTGTCCCCGCTTTAGGCCCGGAATCAATTAGGCAGGACCCGGCCCAGTGGCTCGGAGAGCAGCTTAGAGCAGCCTTAATTTTGATTAATATCTCCTCCTGCCTTTCAAAGCATCTAGGCACGGCTCCCTGCCCAGCCAGGCTTGTTAAAATCATAAATCAATCCATTCCCTTCCCTCCAGACGCTCCAAGACCTTTCCAGTCGCAGCCATCCAGCTCCTGCTGCCGAGGACTTTCATTTTCTGGGCTTGCTCTGCCTCTGCAGAGAGGAAAATCCACTCATCAAAGCAGGAAAAAAAAAAAAAAAGCCTGGAATTTGGATTTATTTTTTTTGTTTTAAAAAGGAATTCACATTACCTGGCGAGGGCAGGACTCTTCGGACAGCTCTATCCAGGCTGGGAGCAAACAAAGTCGCCCCAGGATTCATTTCCTGAGATTTTTGCCCATCCTTGGAATGTGCCTGGGAGGAAGAAACACACACCTGGGCATGTGCTCTTCTATTTATCTGGGAAAAGTTCCCCCAGCTTTAATCACCAGCCATTTCAGGACCTCAAAATCCCATTTCAGAGCCCCAAACCAGCTCCTTTTATCCCTTCTGGATGCTCAGAGCCCTTCCCATCCCAATCCCAGCCCATCCACTCAGCCCTGGGGGAGAAAAACGCTGAGGAAATTAAGGATCCTTTCACCTTTTTCATTTTTTTCCCTTTTCTGCCACTCAAGGAATATATTTGGGGCTTGGACCTCCTGCTACAACCCAGGCTGGGGCTTGGGGAGAGGGCCAATCCCAGTTTGGCCACACTGCAGGTGCTTCGTGCCCCAAAAGGAGAGGGGGACACACTTTTAGGGCAGAAATCTCCGAGTGGGAGAGTCCCATCACCCCTCTGAAGTCTGTTTGAAACCTGGCACTGGCAGGGACGAGCTAAAGCTGCTGCTCTGTGATCAAAAATTCAAAGGTTGGCTGTCGGTTCTTCACTCCTTACCCCAAAAACTGGATTTTCAGCCAAACTTTGATCAGTTCTCAGCCAGCAAAGGGAAAATTTTTGTGTGGACGTCCACACATCCATCACTCCATCCTTTTCACCGCCCTTCCCACCGCTTTTGTCCCAATATTTCTGGGGCAACCCCTCTGCAAACAAAAGCCATCCCTCAAAAGCTTTTTGTTGCAAAGGGAAAAATGGGAAACCCATAAATGTGAAATTTCGGGGGCACATCAGGGCTGGCGTGGGGGCAGCAGGGAGCGTGGCCAAGCTCTGGGACAGAATGGAATCATGGAATTCCACATGAACTGGGCTGGAAGGGATTTTAAACCCCATTTCATCCCAGCCCTGCCACAGCAGGGACACTTCCCACTCTCCCAGGCTGCTCCAGCCTGGCCTTGGACGCTTCCAGGGATGGGGCTGTTCCAACCACTCAAATCCAAGCCCAAAAATCCAGAAACCTCCCACATCCACCCAAAATTCACCCACGAGTGATGCACAGTCAGACGTGATTATATTTACCTGAGAACACCCAGAGTTTTGGGCCCCGCTTTATCCCACAAATCTTTTGAGGGATGAGCCGTGGGAGCCCGAATTCCGTGAGCCCAATTCCAGCAGGGGATAACTGAACTGGGCATCGATTTTGTGTCACCGGCTGCCGTGACAATTTCCATCAAACCCCGGGAAGGAGCAAGGGAATCGCAGCGAGTTTTACAGCTCCAGACAAGGAGCCAGAAACTCAGGACATCATTCCAGAGGGATTTCTGCTCTCCCAAGCCACAGAGCATTTCTGTTCTGGGGTTTGGATGGCGTTTACCACCCTGAAAGAGAAGATCAATGACGGCTGCACTCACAGAAATATTCTCTGTGTTCCCAGGGCTCCAAAAAAAAAATCAGTTTAAATATTAATACATATATATATATAGTGCTGAGCAAAGCTAAGCCCCAGGCAGGGCTGGCTCCGGGTTTTTGCCTGCTTTTCCCATTTTTTCATGCGAGTTAATGGAGAAGCAGAAAGTAATGAAGGCATCAGAAGGCTCTGCAGGCGTGGGAGGATCCCGGGTGCTTGGTTAGGGGGGGATTTTTGCAGCACAGGTGAGATCCCAGCTGAAATCCTCCCGTTTTCCCAAAGAAATCCCGGCTCTGCAGAGCCCCACAGGCTCAGGAGGAGGAGGGAGAGGAGCAAGGAGATGGTGCTGGATAAGCAAAACCCCTTCTGCAAAGCAGGGAGATTTAGCCGAAGGCAGGATTCCAGCTTTTTATGGGATGGAATCCAAGAAATCGCAGGGCTTGGCATGGATTTCCCCGCACAGAGATCACCTACAAACACCTCGGTGCTGAGGGCTGGGGCCAGCATCCCACCAGCGGCTCTGGAGCTGCATTTATTCACCTGCACAAGCAGGAGCTGCCAGCAGAGCAGCAGGGGCCCAGAACATTCCCAGAAATTGTAACTTCAAGCCTCCATCACCACCTGAGAAGCCTCTTCCAATCTCACGCCAGAAGAAAATGACCCAAATCCAGAGGGAGCAGCTCAGTGGGATGGAGCTGGAGCTGCTCAGAGGGAGAGGTGGGGCAGCTTCGGCCTCTCCAGAAAATCCCAACTCCCAAAATCCTGACAGGAGGGGGCAGCCAGGAGAATTCGGGCTGTGCTCCCAGGGAACAGGGACAGGAGGAGAGGGAACGGCCTCAGGCTGGGCCACGGGAGGCTCAGGGAAAATTTATCCCTGGAAGGGGTTGTCCAGCCCTGGCACAGCTGCCCAGGGCAGGGGTGGAGTCCTCATCCAAAACTGACTCCAACCACTCTCAGCGCTGCCAAGGCCACTCCTGCCCCAGTGTCCCCAAGTGCCACATCCACAGGGATTTAAATCCCTCCAGGAATGGGGACCCCAGCACTGCCTGGTTTGGGATGGAAGGTTCCAAACAGACTTAGAGAAGTGATGGGACTCTCCCATTCGGAGATTTCTGCCCTAAAAGTGTGTCCCCCTCTCCTTTTGGGGCACAAAGCGCCTGCAGTGTGGCCAAACTGGGATTGGCCCTCTCCCCAAGACCCAGCCTGGGTTGTACCAGGAGGTCCAAACCCCAAATGCATTCCTTGAGTAGCAGAAAAGGGAAAAAAAGACCAAAAAGGTGAAAGGAACCTTAATTTCCTCAGCGTTTTTCAGGTTTCTGTTCATCCCAGAATGATTTGGGGTGGAAGAGACCTTAAATCCCACTCCTGCCATGGCAGGGACACCTCCCACTGTCCCAGGCTGCTCCAAGCCCAGTGTCCAACCTGGCCTTGGGCACTGCCAGGGACCCAGGGGCAGCCACAGCTGCTCTGGGAATTCCAGCCCAGCTCCTCCTCACCCTCCCAGCCAGGAATTCCTTCCCAACATCCCACCTAAACCAATTCTCTCTGAGATTAAAGGTGCAAATACACAGAGGCTCTCCGAGCTGCAATGACAATTCCAACACTGTCCGTTGCCGATGCTTGGAAAACCGCAGAAATCCTGCCAACGGGGAAGGCGTCAATTTGATTTCTTGAGTTTGTTTAAAGCGGTTTTACCACTAAACAAGTAAACATTTATAACTGTATAAATACTTTCCAGTTTAGTCAAGGAGCGTTCAGTGGCTGTTGGCATAAATATTCCGTTATGGAAATGATAGGGCGGAAATAGATTTCTCCGTGCCATAAATAAACATTGTCTGCAAGGAACAGACTCCCAACAAGAGCCACTGGTGCCTCTTCCCAGCCCTTGGGAATGTTTTATTTAGAAGCTCTTCTGCTCACCACACAGCCTGATCCCATCTGCCTGGATTTTCCTGGATGTTGGAGCAAAATCATGGAGCTGGGAAAAAAATCTTTGGGATCGTCGAGTCCAAGCTGTCCCCCATCCCCACTGTGTCCCCAGGCCAGAGCACTGAGTGCCACATCCAGGAATTCCCTGGATACCTCCAGGGATGGGCACTCCAAACATCCCTGGGAGGCCATTTCCGAGGCCTGAGCACCCTTTCCATGGAGAAATTTTTCCTGAAAAATTCTCCTGCTCAACGGGTGCCACACCCTGTGCTCGGGGGCTCATCCCAACTCTGGGACAGGGAAAGTTTAGCAAAGGACTGTGCTAAAGGAATAAATCAAATAATAAAGCAGGAATCTGGGATGTTAGAGCATCACTGCAGTTCCAGCCTGGTGCTGGAAATCAGCAGGGAGAAATCCACGGGATTTACCCAGATCCACGGGATTTACCCAAATCTCTGGTGCTGGATGCGGGAGCGATGCTTCCCTCGAGCTCAGCACAGCCCCAGGAAGTGACACCCAAATGTCACTGGCTGAGTCTGAGTCTTCAAAAATGAATTTATGGATAAAAGCCCCCAGGTCAGGAATATTCGGGGTCTCAGAGTGGATGAGGAGAACTCAGCATGGGCTGGTGAAGAAGGAGGAGAAAATCGGGAAGGGAAAAGGGAAGGAGAAAGGGAAGGGGAAAGGGAAGGGGAAAGGGAAGGGGAAAGGGAAGGGAAAAGGGAAGGGGAAAGGGAAGGGGAAAGGGAAGGGGAAAGGGAAGGGGAAAGGGAAGGGGAAAGGGAAGGGGAAAGGGAAGGGAAAAGGGAAGGGAAAAGGGAAGGGAAAAGGGAAGGGAAAAGGGAAGGAAGCAACTGGAATTTTGCTTCCAGTGTCACACAGACCCAAGTGGGAGCAAGGAGAGCTCGGCTCTGCCCCAGCCCTGCTGTCCTGCACCAAGGATACAAATATCGGGATTTTCCAAACGAAAGCAGGGACAGGGAACCCGCAGGACAAATGCCTGCGCGGTCCAGCTTCCCACGGAGGGAAGCTGGGATTCAAGGCCACAGCCAGGAGGAGGAATTGCAGGCTGGCGGTGCCATCTAGCTGCTGCTCCTGGAGCTGGAATGCTGCCCTGGCTTTGGGAATGCTGCTCTTACCCTGGCACTGGAAGACATTCCCTGTGTCCTGTCCCTCCATCCCTTGTCCCCAGTCCCTCTCCAGCTCTCCTGGAGCCCCTTCAGGCCCTGCCAGGGGCTCTCAGCTCTCCCTGGACCCTTCCCTTCTCCAAGTGAACATTCCCAGCTCTCCCAGCCTGGCTCCAGCCCTCCTGTTTCCCTCAGGAGAGGATCCACATTTTCCCTGCTCCTCCTTTTATCACCGAGGTTCTTTGGAAGCATTTTTGCCACCCTCGATGGTGCTGGCCACATTTAACTCTCAGGGCTTTATTGTTCCCAATTCCTGCATGCTTGGATAAATTCCCTGTATCCTCTCAGGCTGCCTGGCCCTGCTCCCACCCTCTGGAGGTTCCCTTCCTTTCCACCTCTGGGTTTGTCCCTTTCCCTCAGCTTGGCTCTGGAATGCTCGACGGCCCTAAAACCGGTGTCACTGCAAGCATCACCTGCAGCTTCCAAAGCGCCCCAGGTGGAGCTGGATCCCCGCAGGAATTCGGGAATGTCAGCACTGGGAGTATCAAGCTGAAAGCTCATCCCAGCTGGGGAAGGGAACTCCTGAACTCCAGGCGCTTGAGATCCACCTGGGAGAGGGAGAAGAGCCCGAAGGTCACCCCCAGTCCGCCCCTGTTAACACAGGAGGGACAGCACAGGGATTCCCAGCAGGAATGGGGCTGCTTTCCTGTCCCAGCACTCTCAGCTTCCTTTCCCAGCCTCGGGATCAGCTGAGAAGCCAAAAGTTTTCCCCAAAGCCTTTGAAATTGCTCCCAGAGCCCGTGAGGAGCGCAGATTTTATCTGGTGCATAATCCAATGCAATTCAGCGGGGTTGCAGCAGTGCAGACCCTCTCTAAACTCAATTCCAGCAGCTGGAAGCTCCTCTCTCCCAAAGCCAAGGCATCACCATATTTTCCTTGCCTCCGAGCAGGACATTTTATTTCCCTAAAGGAAAACATTTATTAGTTGTTTATTATTGATGCAAAGTCCTTGAAGTGGATTTTGACTTCACCTGTTCTTTAGGGGAAATCAGCAGCTCTTTATAAATCATTTTGCATCTAAGTAAATTCCAGTTTCACATCCAGGAACCTCCAGAGACCGGAGCCACCAGGAAGGAACAAAATGCAATTTCCACACAGAGCTCGGGAAATTCAAGATTTTGGCACCTCATCTCCGTTGTGTATTGGACAATAAAAACCTGGTAAAAAGGAATTACAGCTCGTTCTACACCACTTTCTCCCCAGGCTTAAAAGATAGGAGCAGCAAGAGAGGGAAAAGGCAATTGTAACTTTGTAATTTCACAAAATTAGGTGCCAGCAGAGGTATTGGAATGCTTACAAGGTAATTTAAGAACATATTTTAGCTTTGGCTTCAGCAGGGATTTGCTTTGCAATTGCCATCCCCAGCTATTCCGTTTATTTTTGTTTCCCATTATGAGGAAAAAAAGTGTTCTGGCAGAGATTTAGGGCACAGAGCCTCAGGGCAGCACAGGGAAAATTATCCCAAATCCCTTTCACCATCAGGAAGGAGCTTTGCTCAGGAAAGATGAACAAACATCCACAATTCCCTGCCTGATTGGAACAGTTCTTACAGCTGAGAATCCAAAGAAATTCCAATCCTGCTGCCATTTCCAAGGCTCCCAGCATGGGAGCACCCTCCTGTGCCCAACATGTTGGGAAAAACACGGATTTCCCACTGGGAAGTGCCTCAAGCACCTCTGAGAGGCAGCAGGAGGAAAGTTGGATGCAGCATTTCACATCCTCACTGATTTTGCGTTTCTTTGAACTTCTACACCTCAGCTAAAACCCCCTTAGAAACTGGGTATTTTGGTTAAAAAGGCAGCGACGGTTTTCTCAAGGGTTTTTGGGGGTTTTGTTTTTTCAGAACAACACTGAAGCCAAACAAACACATCCCACGCGATTCCCCTCCCTGCATCCATGGACAAAAATCAGGAGGGGAAAAAAAGCCCAGAAGCACCACCAGAGCAAGTGAGTATTTTTATTTTTTTTACTGTAGAACCCTCACACTGAAGAGTTTCCTGGCAAGAACCAGGATTTAACCATCTCTCACTGCAAATGAGAGGCACAACCACTCCCAGGTGAGGAAAGCCAGCCCTTCCCCAGGGATCCCAGGTGATGCCAAACCCTCATGGATTCAGTAGGAGCAGGTGGAAGGAGCTGCTTCCCCACCATCCAGTGCAAGGTGACTGGAATTGGATTGGTTTTAAAGTCCCCTCCAACCAAAACCATCCCAAATTCTGTGATCATCTCTCCTGTGAAATCCAAATTCTGTGAAAAGCTCTTGCTACAGGCACACCTGTGTTTGCTCCTGTCCCCTCCACACCATCTCATCTCACTGATTCAATAACCACGAAGGCTCCTGGGAATTCCCAAAGGATCTGCAGAGCACTCAGCATTTGACATGTGAGCACAGCAAGCACCTGGTCAGTCTCCTGAACATCAGAAGAACCCCCAAACACTTATAACTCCCTCTAAGGAACCCGGGAAACCTCATCCCAGACCTCTGGCACATTCCAGTGTGTCTTTAACTCACTCCCTTCAGAGAAGCTGTGGCTGCCCCCAGGTCCCTGGAGGTGTCCGAGGCCAGGCTGGTCAGGGTTTGGACCAGCCCGGGATAGTGGAAGGTTGGGAAGCCGCGCCACGCTCCGGGAACAGCGCTGTGCAGAGAATCCCCACGGCCGCTAAAACCCGCACAGAAGAAAAACACGCACTTTCAGAGGGGTTAGAATACCATTTATTAAGTATAGCTGAGTAGAGACGCGGCACATGTGTCAGAGACGCCCTGGTAAGTGTAGCGAAGTCGAGACGCTGCAAATGTGTCAGGGAGGCCCTAGTAAGTATGGTTGAGTCGAGACGCTGCAGATGTGTCAGGGAGGCCCTGGGACGCCCCGGGAGCTCCCGGCGGTCTTCTCATCCTGCCGGCGCTCAGTCCAGCTGCAAGAGAGCGACAGAGACGAGGGCAGTCAGCGGGAACCGGCACCCCCGAGCGCCGTCCCGCTGCCGCGGGGCTCACCTTGATAAACCCGATGTCCTTGGCGTACTGGCGGAAGCACTGCCGGCACATGTTGAGCCCGTATTTGCGGATGAGGCCGTGGCGGTTGGAGCACACGCGGCTGCGGAGAGAACAGAGAGAGGGCGGGTGAGAGCGGGGAATGGCGGCGCGGAAGGAGAGTGGGAACGTCAGAGGAAGGGGTGCGAAGCAGAGGGGGTAAGCCAGCAACCACGACCCGAGGGACGCAAGAAGAAGGACGTACCAAGAGCGGGAGCCCTGCCCGAACTTCCTGGGGTGGCTCCAGTAGAGCTGCTGGTGGCCCATGGCTGCGCGTTACCGAGAGAAAGATGGCGGCGGCCGCCCGCCCTTATACCCCCTCACGGCGCCTCCCGGCGTGCACCGCGCGGCTCCCGCTTCCCGCCCTGTGACGTCACGCCGCCAGATCTGTGGGCGGGCCCGCCTGTGACGTCACGAAGCGGGGCGGGGTCGCTCCGCCCGCCCCGTGACGTCACGGCTGCAGAAGCTCGTATCGCCGGCGGAGCGAGGCAGCAGCGCCGGGCGCGGTGGCGCACGCCTGTAGTCCCAGCTGCCGGGGAGGCTGAGCCCGACGGATCGCTTGAGCCCAGGAGTTCTGGGCTGCCGTGCGCTGTGCCGAGCGGGCGTCCAAGCTAAGGCCGCCATCAATATGGTGACCCGCGGGGAGCTGCGGGACACCAGGTTGACTAAGGAGGGGTGAACCGGCCCAGGTCGGACACGGAGCAGGTCAAAGCTCCCGTGGCGGTCAGTAGCGGGATCGCGCCTGTGAATAGCCGCGGCAGCGTAGCCTGGGCAACACAGAGACACGCGGGCTCCCCTTTTACCCCACAACACCCCCGAAACACCCCCAAAGCCCCGAAACGCCCCACCCGCCACCACCGCAACACCGCCTCCTACCCACACACGCACGCAACGCACACACCAACGCACACACACAAACCCACCTCAAACACAAACACCACCGAAAATTATGCACATCCACACACACTCATCAAAGGGAGCCCCGATTTTTTTTTTTTTTTTTCCCTCCCAGTGGCCGTTAATGTGCTGAAAGCCGGCTCAGGGCTGGCAGGGCTGCGCCGACACCAAGCCCTCACTGCGCCCTCCTGTCGCTTACAAAGCCGGAGTTGCTGTCATCACACCCACCTGCCCACAGCTCCTCCGCTCTGTCCCCTCAGCTCCTCTCTGTCCCCTCAGCTCCCGTGTCCCCACGGCTCCTGTGTCCCCTCAGCTCCTCTCTGTCCCCTCAGCTCCCGTGTGCCCTCAGCTCCCGTGTCCCCTTAGCTCTCGTGTCCCCTCAGCTCCATTCTGTCCCCACGGCTCCCGTGTCCCCACAGCTTCTCTCTTGTCCCCCAAGCTCCCGTGTCCCGACGGCTCCCGTGTCCCGACGGCTCCCGTGTGCCCACAACTCCCTATGTCCCCTCAGCTCCTCTCTGTCCCCTCAGCTCCTGTGTCCCCACGGCTCCCGTGTCCCGACGGCTCCTCTCTGTCCCCTCACACCCACCATCCCTTCAGCACCTCCATGTCCCGTCCCTCACACCTGCTGTCCCCTCGATGTCCTTACACAGAATTCTGTCCCTTCCTTTGCTCCGTTCCTGGTGACACCATTCTCCCCTCTAAGCCCTCTTTTCAATGCCAACAGATGTCACTAGGTGCGCTATGCCTTACTTGATGTTTATGTCAAACTTTATATTTTATGTCGTGCTTGACCACGACTGTGCATTAGGTAGGCAGGAACTGGGGATTAGATGGGCGGATTTACGCAAACTTGTGTATAAATCATTTTGCTTTTTATTCCCTGGCATGCCTAATTTCCACAGAATATGCAATATCTCCTTTCCAAACCTGGCTCGTTGTTGTTTAGAGTCCCTGAGATTCGGTGACACCCTCAGCTCCTCTGTGTCCTCCCACAGCTGCCCATGTCCCCTCAGCCCGTGTCCCTTCACACCCTCTGTGAGAAACGCCAAGGCCTTGGTTTAAAATTTTAAAAGTTTAATAGTAATAAAATGGTTATAAAAATAGTAATAGAATTAGAGTATACAATAGTAATAGAAGAGTATAGAATAGTAATAGAATTAGAGTAATAAACATTTGGACAGTTAGGGTTAGGACAATACGAGACAATAAAGTTACAGACGTCTGGGTGCTTTTCCCAGCAGACAAGCTCCGAAAAAGAACGCCTGATAACAGAGGATTAACTCTAAAAAGCAATAGCCTGTTGAATATTCATACATCTCATACATGGTGCATAAATCCCATTCAAAGAAAGAATTCTCTCTGGTCAGTGTCACCTTCTTCCCCTTAATCTCTATGGCGTCTTCAGGGCTGAGCAAGGCAGGAGAAGCTGGTCTCTTCTGATAAGGGAGTAATAAATTCTTTTTCTCTGAAAGATTTATGTATCTTGTGGCTGCTATCACTTTGCAAGTACCCCCTTCCTCTCTTTAAAAAAAAAATCCCACGTACATAGTTTCTATTTTAACTACAAAACCTACTTTTAAACTACAAAACTACATTTACCATACTATCAAAATATTAATACAGCACTACTAATCAATACAACATAATACATATGTAAATATCTTGTGGAGAGCCATATAATATGCACTTGTCACACACTCCATGTCCCCTCACACTCCCGTGTCCCCTCACACTTCGTGTCCCCTCACACCCCATGTCCCCTCTCACTCCCGTGTCCCCTCACACTCCATTGTCCCCTCACACTCCATGTTCCCTCACACTCCCATGTCCCCTCACACTCCCATGTCCCCTCACACTCCTGTGCCCCCTCACACTCCTGTGCCCCCTCACACTCCCGTGCCCCCTCACACTCCGTGTCCCCTCACACTCCATGTCCCCTCACACTCCATTGTCCCCTCACACTCCATGTCCCCTCACACTCCATTGCCCCCTCACACTCCGTGTCCCCTCACACCCGCCCGCCGCTCTAGCTCTTTCCCGCCCAGCCGCACCGGCCGCCTCCAGCAGGAGGTGCCAGCGGCGCGTCCCGTGCAGAGGGCGCTGCGCTGAGGCCCCGCGCTGGGGCTGCCCGCTGCCGCCGGTGCCCCTGGAGCCGCCGCCCTCCTTCCCGCCGCGCGGTCGCGTTCTCCGGGCGGCCCCGCGCCCCTCCCCTCCCCGGGCGGCGAGCGGGGCCGGGCAGCGCGGCTGGCTGGCAGCGCGGCGGGCAGGCAGCACAGCGGCCGCCTGTGCGCGCACGGCGAGGGAGGGCCCCGGCGGCGCCGCCCGCCCTGCGCGGGCCGGGCCCGGGGCCGCGACCGGGACCGGGATGCGGCTGCAGTGCGAGGTGGAGGTGCTCAGCCGACTCCTGCCCACCTGCGGGCTGCGGGGCCGCGGCCGAGCGGCGCGGGCGCTGGTGTCGCTGGGGCGGCCGCCCGGCGCTGCCGGTGCCGGGATTTACCTCATGGTGTGCACGGCGCGGGACCGCGGCGGGGCTCGGTACAAGGTGGGGACGGCGGCGAGGGGCGGGACGCGGCGGGGGTGCCCCGGGGCGGCCGCTGAGCCCGCTGTGCCCGCAGGTGCAGCAGAACGTGGAGCGGCTCTTCACGCGCTTCGTGGAGGAGGGAAAGGCCACGGTGCGGCTGCGGGAGCCCGCGGTGGATCTGTGCCTCAGCAAGGTGGGAACGGCACCGGGAACGGCACCGGGAACAGCGACGGAGCCGCGGCTCAACGGGCTCCGACCCGCCGCGGCAAGGGGGGAAGGGACGTTAGAATTCCGGAATGTTTGGGTTGGAAGGGACCATAAATCCCATCACATTGCGAACTCCCTGCCATGGGCAGGGACACCTCCCACCGTCACAGGCTGCTCCAAGCCCCAGTGTCGGACACTGCCAGGGATCCAGGGGCAGCCACAGCTGCTCTGGGAATTCTATTCCAGGGCCTCCCCACCCTCCCAGGCAGGAATTCCTTCCCAATATTCCATCCAGTCCCTGCTCAGTCAGTGGGAAGCCATTCCTTTTTTTTCTGGGCTGTGTTCTTCCTCTTCTGCTTCAGAAGTCCATTTTCATGCTTTGCTTCACAGCTTCTTTAGAAAAAACTTTTTTCAAGCCCTCTGATGCAATGTTGATCTTTGACCTTAAATTCCATTAAATAGTTGTTCCTTACAGTCTTTCTCATGGAAAAAAGTAATGGAGAATCCTCTTGATTTCATGGACAAAACCATCAGTGTGCTCACCGTGGCTTTCAAAGCACACAGAGCAGGACACAGGCACCATCTCACCTTATTTCAAATATCACTATGTTTATTCACAACTCCTGGAGGATTTGTAAAGTGTTTTTAACAGCACTAAAGTCACCAAGAAAAGAAAAAATCACGTATTATCACTAAATTCTCATGCCCTTTTCTTCTGTGCCTGTTGCAAGAATCTTTTGTAGCCCCACAGGAGAGAAAAGTGGGAGAGGTTCTCTAAAACTTCTGTGAGTTCTTACCTAAAACTTTAGAGTCAGGCTGTGTAAATTAAAGCAAATAATGTTGATTGCTGGTTTAGAAAATCCTTTTTCCTTTCTGTTATCTGAATCTGAGGAAAGCAGCCTGAATTTTATGAACCTGTTAAAAGGTTAAATAGGAAGGGAGGACACCAAACCCAGTTTTTGGGGTTTTTTTTCCTGTTAGAAGCCAATGTGCTCTGTATTTTGGAAAAATTAAGGCTTTTATATTAGATTCGGAATAAATTCTGCTTCCTTTACTCTGAATTTTCTCTGCTGAAGAGTGAGAAACCAAAAAGTTTATCTCAAAATATTACAGGTTCCTCTTAAGCTCTCCAAATCCAAATTTGTTTTATCACTTTTCTGTAGTTTTCTGCCAGATTTTTATTACTTCATTACAGAAAAGCTTCTTAACTCTCAAAGATGAACAAAAACCTTGTGGAAAAGAGATTCCCAACTACTGGAAATGGGAATATTGGTTACGTGAAATCCTCCTGCTTGTGCTGTGCCAGGCACTGGATTTGCTGCACTCAGCCAGGTCAGGACTGGAGCTGGGAGACATCAGCGCAGAGCATTCACCCCTGGAGCAGAAACAATAAATTCTGGGTGTTTGGTGGGGTTTATTTCCCTTCAGCAGGTCTGAGCCTGCCTCCCCGGATCCGCCTCAGCTCCGATTTCCTCAGAATTTTCACGGAGCTCTGACGCTTGGGAGACATCAACACCCTTTCAAACTCCTCTCTCAACATCATCTCTGTGGCTGAGGCTTCGGGTTTGTGGTAGGGAGTATGCATCCTGAGCTCTTCCAAATAATTGTTGGCTTTTTTTTTTTTTTTTTCCCTTCAGATGTGTGAGTGTTTTCCTCGGCACATTCAGGGGTTTCTCAGCAAGAGCTTTGGAGATCCTACACGGCCCTTAGGGAATTGTGCTTTGTGCTTGAGAGCAAAGAAATCCTGCCTGGAGCTTTGTTACGGTGTACAATACTCATTTCACTTGGTCCTTGCAGATCTGGAGGACTTTTTGGACTTAATTCCCATTTTGGTTGTTCTGGAAATGCCACAAATCTGCCTGGAATTAGGGGAAATTTTGTAGGTAAATGTGTGTGTTCGACTGGCTGAGACAGTGAGGGTTGGTGGTCCTGGAATCCCAGGATGGTTTGGGATAGAAGGGATCTTAAATCCCATCCCATCCAGCCCTTCCACTATCCCAGGCTGCTCCAAGCCCCATCCAGCCTGGCCTGGGACATTCCAGGGATCCAGGGGCAGCCACAGCTGCTCTGGATAAGCTTGGATACAAAGGTTGGTTTGTTGTGCATCTTCCCCACCTCTGGAAGGTGTCACAGCAGGAGTTGTGCTTGGAATGCTTGAGGAAAATGATCATTTTGGTTTACAGACACAGTCACTTAAGTTTGACCTTTAAAGTCTTTATTTCTCTCACATTTCCATCCAGGATTATCTCCAGTATCTTTGTTTTCGTGTGCTGGGTGCTCTAGTCCTGAACTCTCTCGAATCTGGGCTAAACAAACACATTTAAGAGCAGAATTGTCTTTGAGGTGCAAAATGTGTCACTGGGGCAGGTGACAGCTGGGGGCACAGGACAACCTCTGGGCTCCCAGAACTCCAGGTTGGTTCTTTCCTTTTCCTTCCCTGGCCACATTGTGGATTTTATTTTGGAATTCACTTTTTAGCTCAGCGCCTGTCAGCCACACATCGGCTCGAGCAGAAACTTGCTGGAAAATCTAGAAGGGAAATATTTGGAAATGTTCATAAAAGTGAATTAAATCAGTGCAACAGATGCATCAGAGCTTTCTGGATGTCTGTTTAAAACACAGATCACTTGATAATCCGATGTGGAGAGTCAGTGGGAGCCGTTAATGCCAGAGGGCAGCAGTAGGTGGGGTTTGGGAAGGAATCCTTCCCTGGGAGGGTGGTGAGACCCTGGAATAGAATTCCCAGAGAAGCTGTGGCTGCCCCTGGATCCCTGGAAGTGCCCAAGGCCAACTGCTTGGAGCAGCCTGGGACAGTGGAAGGTGTCCCTGCCGTGGCAGGGGGTTGAAGAGGATGGGATTTAAGATCCCTTCCAACCCAGCCAGTCCTGGGATTTACTGCTGAAATACTGTATCCCACCTCAAGCGTTATTTGGTCTTTGCAAAGAGTTTCCCTCTTGCCTGCTGCTGGCACAGGCAGAGCTGTGTGTGGCCACAAGCCACCTGCCTTTACGCTTCCATCTTCCTTTTGCTGAATTCAACTCCCAGCTTCCATCCTCTTCCTTCCTGGCAACTTCCAGGAATTACTGCCTCAGGTTTTAGACCTCTGATTTCCCCGTGTGTGTTTGTTTAAAATCCTGGTGGATTTCAGGGAGCTCCCAGTACATCAGGGTTTCTTCTGTCCTCCACTTCCAGCTGTGGATTCGGTGCTTTGTTCCTCCCCCGGGTGCTGCAGGTTTTGTCTCAGATTATTCATAGCAGAGCTGCTCCTTCCATCCCATTTCCCTGCTGAGTGACACACAGAGAACTGCTCAGGAAGTGTTAATAACCAGGATAATGAACTTTTAACTCCAGCCTTGTGTTCCCCTGCAGGCAAATGTGATCAGTTTAAAGACTTTCCTTTCAGCCGTGAGACTGGCTCACCAAGGCAACGACACCGGCGTCCTCCCTCTCTCACCTCTGGTCCCAGCAAAGAACTCCGACGTGGAGAAACCCAAAACCAAAATGATCATCACATCCAGGAGGGATTATCCCCTCACCAAGAGCTTCCCTTTCTCCCTGGAGCACCTGCAGACCTCCTACTGCAAGCTGGCCAGGATCGACGCCAGGGTGCTGTGCCTGAAGAAGCTCCGCAAGCTGGACCTGAGCCACAACCACATCAAGCAGCTGCCGGCCACGCTGGGGGACCTGGTGTGCCTGCAGGAGCTCGACCTGCACGACAACCACCTGGAGGCCTTCAGCGGGGCGCTGTGCAGCTCCAGCCTGCAGAAATCCCTGCAGTTCCTGGACCTGAGCCAGAACCAGATCCAGGCGCTGCCCATTGAGTTCTGCCAGCTGCGGGGCCTGGTGCAGCTGCGGCTGGACGACAACGCCCTGCTGCGCCTGCCCTGCAGGATCGGGCAGCTGAGCCACCTGCGCTTCCTGTCGGCGGCGCGCAACAAGCTGCCCTTCCTGCCCTGTGACTTCAGGAAGCTCTCCCTGGAGAACCTGGATCTCTTCGGCAATCCTTTCGAGCAGCCCAACCCGCTGGTTCCCAACATCCAGCTGAAAATCCCGTCCACTCTGTTGGAATGTGCTGCCAGGGCCACCGTCAACCACAGGTGAGGGCAGGGAGGGCACGGCTGGCACTGCTCCTTCGCTCCTGTCCTCCCTCAGCTTCCCTCACCCGGTTTTCTCCTTTCCCCTCGGTGCCCGTTCTCTCACCCGTTAACTCCATAAGATGAAAATTCCTTTGAATTCCCCTTGTCAGGTCGTCAGGATAAGGCAGGGAATCGGTGCCTTTGGAAGTATTTAAGGAAAGACACAGATTGAAGTGATTTGGTGGATGAACAGAGTGTTTTTGGCCAACTTCGGGAAAAGAGAGTCAGTTCTACGACCCTGAGCCACTTCTTCTGCAGGCTTCTCCCTGCCACAGGTTTTCCTTAAGCTCCTAATTTCCCTTGCTGTTGCAGTGAGGGTGTTCTGGCTCCTTCAGAGCAGCTCAGCTCTGAGGTAATTTAAAAAATATGATTTCACCAAGTAAATACCATCCTCCCAGGTTGCTGTTTGTTATCAGCTGCCTCCTCTTCCCCCACACCACTTCCATCACTGCACCCCTGATTCTTTGTGCAGCTGCTGCTCTGGGTGGGAAGGGAGCACAGAGACAGAAATTCGGCACAGAAAGGGGGGAGAGAGAGGCTGGAAGTGTCCCTAACCTGCGTCCTGTGCCCGTTCCTGCCCTGAGGGTGAGGAGTGCCCCATGAACCCGGGGTGATTGTGCAGAAATTTGCACCAAAGGCATCCACGGGCACACCCTGGAGGGAGCTGAGCCACCACATGTTCCGGGACAAATCACTCACTTCTGACCTTGCTGATTTTATAATTAAACCCCACACGTCTCCTTTCCCAACTATATTTAAATTGCAGTGGGTTTGATGTAAATATTAAGGCTTTTTTCTTGAGGATTTAATCCCATAGCAGTGGTCAGATTTCAGTTCCTGTAAAAACCTTGAGAAAGACACGAAACAGAAGCATAAGACGCAAAAATAATGTTTGGAAATCAGTCTTCATTCTGGGAAAGTACCAGAGTTCTTGATAATGCTTTTCCCAGCAAAAAAGGGTGTTCTGAAATTAAGGTGGTGAAAAGTAAAAAACACCCAGAGGAGTCTTAGCTGTGTGAGTGATGGTGTTTGGACAGACTTGGGAATGTGTAGGTGGAGGCAGGATGTGAGTCAGTGGGATCTGTGCTGAGTTTGGAGTGCCAGCTGGGCACTGCTGAGACCCACACTTCAGCTGCCCCGACAGAACTCCTCAGGGGATTTGTTTATTTCGTACCCCAAACTCCACACTGCTCCGCTGTAAATTCCAAAAGGAGCAATTCCCCTTCCCAACTCTGGATGTCATTGTTGACACAGTGGATGGAGACAGCTGTGGAGCAGAACTTTTAATTTCCTTCCTGCAGGGCAGTGCTGCTGCAAAAGGCTCCGTTCATCTCTGGCTTTCTCCGAGTTGTGTTTTAGTGCTGCTGCTCCTGGGTGTAAGAGAGGGAGGAGTAACTCGTGGGTGCTGTGCCAGGCCAGGGGGAAACACAGGGAATGTGAGGGAAGAACAGAATGTGCCCAGTTGTCTCATTAATCTTCCTTTAATTCTCTGACTCCCATTACTCTTAATCTTTCTAATTCCCTAACTGGCGGTGGCTCAGGCTGTCAAGGGTTGCTGTGAGCTCCCTGTCGTGGCGTCTCCCGGAGTTCATGTCCTTAGGGACTGCCGTGGGAAGTGGCATTTCATTCCTAGCCAGTCCCAAATCCGTAGGGTTTGGGTTTTCCGTGTCAGTGTGATGCCCTGAGAGGCCACCTGGAACAGAGACTGGGCAGAGTTAAAGGAATAAAGTGGGGATTTATTAAAAGGCCTTCAAAGGAGGCACCTGGGGCAGCACAAGAGCCTGGCCTAAGCTGCACCCAGGGTGGACCAGGGTCATGAGTTTTATAAGTTTGGGTTCATTTACATATTGGGTTTAATTGCCCAGTTACAGCTTCGGGTTATGCAGTCCCATCCTCTCAGTTCGCTCTCCTCAATTTGCTGGTTTTGGGGCAGAAGCTGCAGCGGTTCTGGGGTTGGAAAAGGATTGTCTCACTACACTGTGAGGAGACCTGGCTAACACTTTATATGAAATTCAGGGTTACATCCCAACGCAGCACAGAATCTGGAAAACATGGAAGCTGAAACTCCAAGCACCATGTGCCCTGGGAATGGCATCTCGCAGCCGGTGCCTGTGTCCCGTCACTGCCTCCGGGTGCCACAGGTACGAGTGTGTGATGAACTCACCCTCACTGCTCTCCCCCCACAGAATCCCCTACGGCCATCACCTCCTCCCTTCCCACCTGTGCAAGGATCTGGAAGTGGCCAAGACGTGCCGGTGCGGGAGCGCCTGCCTGAGCAGCTTCATCCAGATCACGGTGACCATGAACCTGCACCACGTGGCGCACACCGTGGTGCTGGTGGACAACATGGGCGGCACCGACGCTCCCGTCCTCTGCTACTTCTGCTCTCTGGACTGCTACTCCCAGTTCCTGGACAGGCACCTCCAGAGCCACGGGTGACACGAGGACGGAGGAGCCCGCGGGAGTTTGGTTTGGCAAATCCCTCTGCGAGCGCGGGGAGCAGCCTGACCCGGCCGGGCTCTTCTCCCCCGCCGGAATCTCCTCTGGCTGGAACGCGAACGTCGAGCCGGAGAGAACCTTCCTTAGAATGTATTTCCCTTCTCCGGTTCCCGGGGCTTTGCTCGGAGTTTTCTGTGCTTTGTGGGGGGAAGCGGTTCCTTCTCGGAAGTGAATTTATCCCAGATTGACCCACGGGAGGCTCTGAGCTCTGCCCACGGGCAAGGACTGCACTCCGCTCTTCCCAGTGGAGGAGAAATCGCATCCAGACCCAGTTACGGAATTCCAGGTGCTTTTTTTTTTAAAGGTTCTGTTACAACATTCCCACTTGGAGCAGGGACCAGCATTGCTGGGTTTTTAGCAGAGCAAATGGGTTTTTTGGGGGGGGGTTCTCTCTTTGTGATACCAGAAATGTCTTTTTTCCTAAACACGTGCCTGAAACTTCATTTCTTAAATCCTCCTGTTTCAACTATTGAATTTGTTTCACTGTGTTGATTTAATAAATTTTGAAACCCTTCCATGGATGTGTGGGTTGTGTTTTGTCTGAGGAGTTTTCCATCCGGTGAATTCCAGGAATCAACTGCCGCTGTTTTCCTGGGGAAGACACCAAAATGTTTGAGCGTATCCACAAATCCTTTTATTTCCTGTCTTGTCAGCTGCCCCGTGACTGGGAGATGGGAACAGCTGGGAACAAAGATCCCTTCAGAAGTTTTTAGGAATCCCATTCCGTGGGACACGTGATGGCACTGAAGTGACACCGAGTGCCAGCTGGGGGAGGTTTAATTGAGATATTGGGAAGATTTCTTCATGGAAAAGGGGGGGCTGGCATAGGGCACTTGGAAAGGTTTTTTTCTTATTCTCACAATTCCCAAATTATTTTCTTACGTTCTTGTCATTCCAGTGATTTTTAAATGCATCATTCCTGCAGTTCTAGAATTTTTTTCTCCCTCTTGTATTCTCGCCTTTCTAGAACTATTTTATTAATATATTCTTGCAAATCTACAATAAATTATTCTTGCAATCCTAGAACGAACTTCTTACTGTTACCATTCTAGATTTTATCTTATTTTTTCAAATCTATACATATTTTCTTCGTGTTCTTACCATTCTGGAACAGTTTTCTCTTGTTCCTTGCCATTCTAGAATGATTTTATTCTGTCATTCTTGCAATCCAGGAATAGTTTGTTGGTTTTTGTTTAGGTTTTTGTTGTTGTTGTTGTTTTTGCCAACCCAGGATGGTTTTCTTACCTTGTCCTTACCTTACAATTCCGGAATTATTTTATCTTTCTATATATTTTAATTGCCAATCTAGGATGATGTCCTTATCTTGTTCTTGCAGTTCTGGAATTATTTTGCTCTTATAACAATGCTGATAACTTTGGAGTCATTTGATCCTAGAATTAATTAATCTGAATGTGATTGTGATTCTAGAAATAATTAATCTGAATGTTTTAATTCTTACCATTCAAGGGTGGGTTTATAGCCCTAATCTTTCAAATCAAGAAATATTTTATTTTATTCTGTCAAGATTAATTTTTTTCTTTTCAATCTTAGAATTATTTTATCTTATTCCTGCATTTCTAGAGTGATTTCTCACTTTATTCTTGTCACTGCAGATTAATTTTTTAACGCGATACATTTCAAACCTAGTATTCACTTATATTTTATATAAATATATTTTATATTTACTCCCGCGAATCCCGGACGATTTCCGTGTGTTTTCCTTGCATTTCCAGAGTTATTTTCCCTTTTTTTTCCCCAATCCCGAAGGATTTCTCTGCCCCTTCCCGGCCCCCGCCTCACGCTTTGGCCCCGCCCCCTCTCGGCGCCGCCCAATCAGAGCGCGGTGCGGCGGCGGAGGCTGCGCGCGCCCCCCCCCGCGCGGCGGAAGCGCCGCGGAGCCGATCGACGGCTCCTCCGACCAATGGCGAGGCAGCGGCTGCCGCGGCGGCGGCCAATGGGGAGCGGCGACGTGTGCGCGCGGGGCGGCGGCGGCGCGCGCGCGCTGGGAGCGGGAGCGGCGGCGGCGGCGGCGGCGGCGGGAGCGGCGGAGCGGGGCCGCCGCCGCCGGGACGATGCGGCTGCGCGTCTACAAGCGCAAGGTGCTGCTGCTGGCGCTGGCCCTGGCGCTCTGCGCCCTGGCGCTCTGGGGCACCGGCGGCGGCGGGCGGCGGCGGCAGCAGCAGCAGCAGCTGCAGCAACAGCAACAGCAGCAGCAGCAACGGGGCGGTCCCGGTAGCACCGGGGAGCCGCCGCGGGTCAGCGAGCCTCCGCCGCCGGTACCGCGCCGCCCCGCCGCTAACGCGTCGGCCGCCGTGGCGGCGGAGGTGCTGTCCGAGAACGCGACGCTGAGTTACCGCTCGCTGGTGTACCGCCTGAACTTCGACCAGCCGGTGCGGAACGCCGAGCGCTTCCCGGCGCGGCCCGACGCGGTGCTCGTGGTGCAGGTGCACGACCGCGCCGAGCACCTGCGGCTGCTGCTCGAGTCGCTGCGGCGGGCGCCGGGCGTGGAGAACGTGCTGCTGGTGCTGAGCCACGACCTGTGGGCCGAGGAGCTGAACCGGCTGGCGGCCCGCGTGGACTTCTGCCCGGTGCTGCAGGTGTTCTTCCCGTTCAGCATCCAGCTGTACCCGCGCGAGTTCCCGGGCCACGACCCCCGCGACTGCCCCCGCGACGTGGGCAAGGCGGCGGCGCTGCGCCTAGGCTGCATCAACGCCGAGTTCCCCGACTCGTTCGGGCACTACCGCGAGGCTCGCTTCGCTCAGACCAAGCACCACTGGTGGTGGAAGCTGCACTTCGTGTGGGAGCGCGTGCGGGCGCTGCGGGAGCACGCGGGGCCCGTGCTCTTCCTGGAGGAGGATCATTACCTGGCGCCCGACTTCTACCACGTCCTCAAGCGGCTGTGGGCGCTGCGCCAGCGAGAGTGCCCCGAGTGCCAGCTCGTGTCGCTGGGCACCTACAGCCCCGTGCGGGGCGGCTTCGCCGGCCGCGCCGACAAGGTGGAGATGAAGACGTGGAAGTCCACGGAGCACAACATGGGCATGGCCTTCGGCAGAGACACCTACCAGAAGCTCATCGAGTGCACCGACGCCTTCTGCACCTACGATGATTACAACTGGGACTGGACTCTGCAGCACTTGACTGTCTCTTGTCTTCCAAAGTTCTGGAAAGTGCTGGTTCCCGAAATCCCCAGGATTTTTCACACGGGGGACTGTGGCATGCACCACAAGAAATCCTGCAGACCGTCCACCCAGAGTGCCAAAATCGATTCTCTCTTGAACAGCAACCAACAGTACCTGTTTCCCGAGGCGATGAGTGTCAGTAAAAGGTACTCCATGGCTCCCCTGTCCCCTCACGTCAAGAACGGAGGGTGGGGAGACATCAGGGACCACGAGCTCTGTAAGAGTTACCGCAGACTCCAGTGAGGATCCTCCTCGCGGCCGCCTTTTCTCCTTGAGTTGTTCCATTGTGTCTTTTCCAGGCACGCACGTGTATAAAACGGCATTTATGAGTTTGGTTTCTGCTTTAATATGAATAAACATTCTTGTTAAAGGTGTCCCAAAATAGTAATCTCTCATGTTTGGCAACCACGTTTTGGAAACGGGTGACGTGCTGCAGCCCCTACGCAAAAAGTGACCTGCTGCTGTGTTTGCTGGGAGGAGGAGGAGGAGGAGGAGAACACTTTTAAGTGCATCTTTTTTGGTGCTTCAAAGCTCTGGTGGTGCCTGGGGTCCCACCTGGGCTCACCTCACGCCCGATCCCCGAGTCCCGGTTCGGTTGCGCTGTGTCGATGGATATATGAAGGATGAAAATTAAAAAAAACACAAATAAATAAATTTCATTGTTTTTACTACAATGTAGATAAATATATGATTTTTTTAGTTCTGCCAAAATAAAAATTCTGTTGTTTTGTAAGCCTAGAGAGAAGTTCTTGATTGTCAGCAAAAAAGATGATGTCATCCCGTGTTCCTAAAAAGTCAGGATGGGAAGGAGGGGGGAGTTTCTCTTCTTTAATCCCAAGGGCTGGGCACGTGCCATCACCCCTTCTAGCAGTGTGCATTTAACTTCATTAAATTTTTAATGATACTCATTAATTGAGGCAGACAAAGAGTAGCAAATTGGTGGCAAACACCCCTTTTGTTTGGATTTTTTTTTTTTTTTTTTAAGAAGTTGTTTCAGATGAGCTGTGTAAAAACTGCTGCTGTGTGGTGGGAAGGGGCTGAGCTGGGGCCATGGAGCAGTGTGTGAATGCTACAGCAGCTTTAATGCCACTCCTCTTTGAACTCAGCTGTGGCAGAAGCACCTCAGCAGCTTTTGTAGATCACAGAAATATGGCAGAGAAAGAAAACGCTGCTTTTTTCTATTTTCCAGGGGTTATTTAAGCACGATTTTGCAAGGTAATCGCTCCGTGTTCTGTTCCACTGGGTCAGGGCTGGTGCTGAAGCTGTGCTGGTGCCTCACCCTCAAGGACCTCTCCCAAAAAGCTGATGGGGTTAAGCTGAGCCCAGCAAAGCTCCAGCAGGATCCTGGAGGGTAGGGCAGGTGTTTTGGGCAGCTGTGGCTCCTGCTGAACTCTGAAACCACGCACCCAAAGTGGTGTTTCACAGAGAAATGTGGCAGCAATGCCAGAGCCGCCCTGAAACGAGGCAAAATGAACTCTCCTCTAAAGCACCTCTCCAATGAAAACAGAAGTTGGTTCAACATCAGTGAGAAAGGGGAACAGGAAGTTTATTATTAGATGTGTTCTCTCGGTTATTGTGCTTTAGGGAGGTGAGAAATGCTGAAACTCGAGGGAAACGGAGAAAAATAAATGTAATCTGGATAAAGAGAATCCATTTCACCAATTGTAAATATTTTGGACGCGCACCCAGAGGATGTTCTTGTGCAATGGAATTTGTTCAGCTGGGGATATCTGGGTGCTGCAGATCTGAAGCACAGCACTAGGATGGAATACAGGGTATAAATGCTGATTATTTCTAGGAGACTAATTAGAACTTCTCCGGGTAATTAGAAATTTCATTTGATTGCTAAGAATCACTGCGAGTCTAATCCTGCAGTTATCACAAAATGAAAGGTTTGGAAAATGATGACTACTGCTCAATTCCCGAGGGAGCCATTAGACCGAGGATATATACAAATAATCCCTAAAACGAGGGAAGAGAATAAAAAATTTATGTAAACAAGAAAGATACTTTTTTTTTTTTTTCCCCAGGAGCTCAGAGTCACCTCCGACTGCAATCTTTTCTCGTAAGGAAAATTATTGCCGTGGATGCGATTAGAAAATCGTTAAAACTGTTACCAACAGAAAGTTTCGGTGCTGCACCGGTTTCGGTGGGAACCCATGACCCTCTCTGAGCCCTGAAATCATCCACCAGCAGCACGTGGAAGTCAGAACAAGCATCAAACCAGAGAAGGAAATCCTAAAACAATGAAGCTAATCCAGCTCATAGAGCAAAGAGTTCTGGAAGGCCACGGGGCAGTGCGTTCGGTGGTCGCGGAGGATCCGCACGCTCCCGTCCTGGGGGTTCACCTCCCGCAGGATGGGGGAGCATGTCCCGCTGCCCAGCCCCAGGGCTGCCTCCCCATCCCCATCCCCATCCCCATCCCCAAGCCCCGGCAGTTCTCCCTGTTTTCCGGAGCCCGGGGCCGGGGCTGCATCTCCTGCCGCAGCAGCACTTTCTAAATCGGGCTCCTCTCTCGCAGATCCGCCGGGAATCGCTGAACTGGTGGCAGGAGGTTCACGCTGCAAACAATGGTGTGAACCGCAGCCTGCTTTTCCTATTGTTCCAGCGGCGGGAGCTGGGCTGGATCCGGCAGCACGCGCCTCAGCCGCGGGACACTTTGTTTCTGTTTCTGCCTTTGTTTCGGGGTAGTCGCTGGCGGTTCCCCCTGAGCTGCCAAGTGTTCCTTCTCCATCACGTTCCCCTGGCTGTCAAGGAAATAAATGAATTATTTTACAGCTGGAACAAACTGTGCACACAAAGATAGGAGAGACTGGAATCACCAACAGCTCGGCTCCACTGAAGGGACGGTGGAAAGCGTCCCTGCCCATGGCAGGGGGTCGGAAGCAGGTGATCCTTAGGGGTTCCAAATCAGGTTGTGATTCCATGATTCTCCTTCTAGAAGCCAAGCGCTGAGGTTTTCCTGCTCTTGCCTGACACGTGGCAATGAGTGGCAGGGAGGTCGTTCTGCCTGCCCAGGGTTTCCTGTGCTCTAGGAAACGGTGCTGGGCAGCAGCCAGGGCAGAGCAGCCACAGCCACTCACCACACCCAGATCCCAAATCTCCAAACCCCAGCAGCCACAGAATCAGCCAGGGGATCTCAGCTCTTGGTGCAAGGTTGGAACCATGCAATTAGGGAGATTACCGGCCTGTGGAACTAATCTGGGAATTGCCCTTTGCCTCGAGAGAGGAGGAACTGGGAGAGGTGCTATCCAAACAGCACTTCCCCAATTTCACCATTACTGGGTGTTTTGGCAAAAAACCACTGGTAATTCATAGATCCCTGTCAGTGGAGAGCCAGGATCAGGTAGGGAGCAGCTGGATTCATGGATTCAGAGTCTCTTTCTCACACTCCCAAACCACTGCTCACCCCAGCAGGAAACATGAGAAACTAAAGCCAGTCCTTTCCAACCTGGACAATTCTCCCATGTGAACACAATCATGGAACACCCTGAGCTGGAAGGGACCCTCAAGAATCATCAACTCCAACTCCTGGCCCCACACAGGAGCAGGAACGTGATGATTTAAGGTATCTCAGCTGCCTTCAGGTCCCAAAACAGACTCATCTGCTCTCCAACACTTTGAATTTCTCTTTTTTTATGTCCAACCCACAGCAGTTGTGAAAGTTAAGCTGGATCCACAATCTTTGTGAAACTCCTCGGGCCTCCAGCCCCGTTCCAGAGGTCGTGTGCTTCACCTGAACTTGCCTCCCAATAAAGCAACTACACTTTAACCCCAGCAGCAGGTCCCAGTTCATGGCCACAGCAGTGACCTGCTCGTTCCTGCTTTTTTATCTTTGCTTTAAGAAAAGTTTAATCTGAATATTGGATGCAGTGCCTACCCAGAAATCCCAGTGAACGTGGGGGGGTTACCTCACATTTTCCTCCTTACAAAATGAATATTTTGATTTCTTCCCATGTCCATTTATTTTGCCAAGGGAGGACAGTTTAATCCCGTGGCAGATCCCAGAAACAGCCTGTCCTGTTCTAGAGGAAGAAGAGCTTGAATGAGGCCTGAAACTACAAGGATTGAATTTGAGACCAGTGTTTAAGATTAATAGCCTCATGTTTAATTATCTACACAACAGGAACCCACCAAGTATTCCCATACATGGACTGAATAAAGATGAGGCAGGATTCTTCCCAGACAAAACCCTCTAGGATTTCTCTACCTGTACAAGGCTGAGTGAGTGAGCTATTCCTGCAAAGAAAAAGGAACTTTTTAAATGATTGGATCACAGCTCTGCATCTTCCAAACGAAACGGAGGAGGTTTCACTCCTTTGCTCACATTAAATGGCACAAACACCAGCTTGAATGCTGCAAACTGACATTTCCACTTGCAAATAACCCCAGTCCTGGGTTTTCCCCGCTTCCTCAGGACAAAACAGGAACAAAGCTGTTTCAGTGGGATTTGATAGGATCTTGCTGAAGAACATAAATCAGCCTGTGCTGCTCCTGGATCCTTACCTCCACCCTGATTTGAATTCTGTCCTCAGTAACATCCAGCACTTCAATTAATGGTTGGCTTTCCAGTGCTGATTGGGAGCAAGGGGAAGGGCAGAAAGCAGTGCCTAGAAATCCATCAACGTTCTCCTCGCTGACAAACAATCTTTCCTAAAGAAAAAGAGAGAAAACAGCAGGTTATGTTCTTTTTGTGCCAAACTTCAGGGGGACTTGGGCTAAAAACTCACTGCAAAGAAAGCCAGGACGGCGATTCCCAAGTTTCACAGCACACTCAAGTTTTGACAGAGAAATTCTAAGCCATTCAAAGAATGAGGTGAAATGAATTAAGACCAGTGCTTAGCTAATCTTGCTTGAAAGTACAAACCTGCAAGGTATCAAATATTAAAGAAATATAATTTCTCTCTTGAGATGGGTGACTAATACATAGATTTAGACTCCTTCTGAAAAATGATTTGTACCAACCTCGTTCCACCATCCTCACCTGTCTGAACACCAGGAAGGTGTTAGACTGTTGTGGGTTTGTCTCCTGTCTGTCTTTAGGAAAACACAAACACCTCCTTGGAGAGGCACTGCGGGATCTTCGCTCCCAGATCAGATCTGGAGCCCTCAGGGCTGGATCCATTTCACACCCAGCCACTGAGCTGCTCTGATCTCCACAGACAAGCCAGTTGGGAAGGAAAAAAAAAAAAAAAAATAAAACCCAAGGAGAGGTATCCACAGGCAGAGACACAGCCTGGGGTGTGTTTCCAGGCTGTTCATAAACAACCTGAAACGTGTTGCTACGGGTTTAGAGATTTAAATCAGTTACAGGTAATTAAAGGCCTGAAAATATATCCTGGAGGGGCTGTTTCATAGGAACTGCAGAGCTTTCCCTGTCCTTGTGTTATTCCTGCATCATCTGTGTAGGCTGAGGGTGAGGACAGACACAATAAAAATGGTCTGACCTAGAGGAGCAGTTTAAGTTCTGGGAATTACCGTCCTTATTTAATTGCAAATAACAGGGACAAGTTGCAAACCTTCCACGTTAAGTCACACTTTTCAATTTCTCGGTCCAGTTCAACCCTCTTGTCAATCCAATGAAAGTTAAATTCAATTATCGCTGACATCTTGCAGACCGAGAAGCAAAAAGGCAATTCTGCACATTTTTGGCCCCCTGTGGATGGAGCCTTATGCACAGCCAGATGTCACATTGTGTCTGAGGTACAAAATTTAACTGTCAACTTGGAAAAAAAAAAAAAAAAAAGAAAAAAAGGAAAAGAAAAGAAAAAAATTAACCAGGATTGGAAAAATAAGCCAGAGTCCTATTTTTTCCACTAGTTAAATTAGAAATCACAATATGGAAAGTCATAACATAGGTATTGTTGGGTTTTGAAGGCAGAGGATTGGATTCATTTTCTAGCTGGGAAGATTACAATCCAGGCAAAGAGCCAGCACTGGATGCTGGGACGGTTTGGGGAGAGATTAAAGTGCAGCAGAGCTGCCCTGACTGAAAACCCTCTCTGAACATCCCCACTTCTTGCATTTCTGCATGAAAAGCCTAAAATTCTTATTCCCTCGTGCTGCATCCTCTCCTGCCTGCCAGAGTGGGATCTGCCAGAGCTCCAAGCTGTGGAAATACTCTGCAGAGTTCAGGGGAAGGTGTCAGAGTACAGCAACAGGGGCTGCAGACGCAAAATCTGTGCGGCACCAAAACTCCCACGAGCTCCTGAACTCGATCCTTGGGCGGCTCAGGAGAAGAATTCCCAGCTCTGCCCCGGATTTCTTGGCCCACAGAGCACAGACAGACAGCTCAGCCTCCCCTGGAGGGGATTTGGGTGCCCTACCTGCACTTCCAAGAAGAGCAAAGCACAACCCTCCTCACCCAGCTGAAAAACAAAAGTCAGGGAATCAGGGCATGGTTTGGGTTGGAAGGGACCATACAGCTCATCTCATTCCAGCCCCCTGCCATGGAATATATTTCAGGACCTTTAATTATTTTCCACTAGACCAGGCTGCTTCAAGTCCCATCCTACTTTTCCTTCATAAAATGAGGAAAACAATCTCTTTTCCCTCTGAATCTGCATCTGGCACCCGTGGCTGTGGATTTTGCAATTTGGCAACAAACGCGCGGAATCTTTCTGGAGAATTTCTTCCTGATTAAAAACAAAAGAATTTGTTTTCTTCACAGAAAATGTTGTTAAAAAAGAAAAACTGAATGGGAGGTCTGTAATCAGGGAAAGGTTCTTCCCTCAGAAGGTGGCATTGCCCAGGGAATGGTGACATTCCTGAGGCTGCCAGAGCTCCAGGAGCATTTGGAATACACTCTCAGGGGTGCCCAGGGTGGGATTGTTGGGGTGTCTGTGCAGGGACAGGAGCTGGACTCTGCTCCTTGTGGGTCCCCTCCAGCTCAGGATATTCTGTAATTCTATGATTAATCAGTACTTTAACTGAGGATAAAAAAGTAACCACATGCGATGGTGCTCTGTTCATTCTGACTCATTACTGCAAACCAGTTTTACCAAGTTCCATCCCAGCCCAACAGCGAATTCCCGTAAGGATTTACCATTTTGTCCCATTCCTACCCCGTGGCCTGCCATAAATCGTGGACCTGGGAAGTGTTTGTTGTCAATAAGGTGATTATCATTAGCCTGTTCCACCAGCCGCTGTAACTCAGACTTTGCATTCACGGGGAGCACACACCGAGGCATTTATATTACTGCAGATGTTATCAGAGCACAGACCTTGGAAAAAAATGATTCAGGAATTTATTCTAAAGCCTGCTCTGCCTTCCAAGCCAGAGCAAACAGAGGACAACCATCTGCAGCTGATTTCAATGACCCTGTAAAATAATTCTTCAATTGAAGTCGTTTATTTTCTGGTATTTATGATGCTCTCTTAGCAACTTCGAATTTAATTTGTTTTTCCCTGCACACGCTGTCATCTGCTGTTTGGTACACATTCATTTTTCCCTGTGACTAAACTGAGACCAAATTAACATAAACGTTAGCAGGGATGACTTTGGTTTCTAGAACACTTCATCATTCAAACCCGTCCCTGCGTCTCGCAGCACCGACAGCGCAGAGCCGCTCCCCTCACGGCTGCCCTCAGCGCTCAAACGGGTTTATTCTGCTTTAATTTATCCAAATTGAAGACAGTTTCCATCCAGAGTTACCTCCCACGCAGCCTGCGAGTTTGAAAAGCAGGACAGGATTCGAGGCTTAAATTATTTTTGTGGCTCCTGTAAATGAGAGGATTGGGGAATCTCAGAATGGTTCGGGTTGGGAGGCTATTTAAATCCCATCCAGATCCAACCCTGCCATGGGCAGGGGCACCTTCCACTACCCCAGGCTGCTCCAAAGCCCATCCAAAATGGCCTTGGACAATTCCAGGGATGGGGCAGCCACAACCTCTCTCATCAAAACCCAACAATTTGTGCCAATGTGGAAGAGGACCCGGATTTCCTGACCTCTGCATCCGTGGGATCCCAGCGCAAAGCAGCTCTGAGACCTGAGAATTCGAAGCTCAAAGTTTTGGTACATGCAATGAAATGAAAACTTTTCTGAGGTGCTCGTGACTGCAAAGATGAAACAGCTCCAAAGGAGCTTTGATGAGCTTCATCAGTAGGTTAATAATGTTTCCTGACATAACTGCTTTGTGTAGTCACGTTATTCCCAAAATGCAGCTACCAATTAAAGACTATTCAGAAATTAGTTTGTTTTACAGCAGAAGCAAACTAATTATGGCCCTTAATGTAGCTTGGGAAAGAGATTACTGTGAAAAATATGAAATAATAAGTTTGTTGTGTTCTCCTTCTTTGTCCTTCTCTGACCTCCCAAAAAAACTTGCCAGGAGTCTTGAAATGCTGAGCACAGAATTAAGTGAACCAAAAATAAACCGTTGTAGGATTACATGCAACAGCCCCAGTTTCCAGCAGCACCTTCTTAGAAGTAACCCCTGACTATTACACTACTTTATAGTAGCTGGGAAATTGAAAATTATAACTTTGTCAAAGAAACTGTGTAACAACTCCAAATAACTCGGAAATGAGGGCAAAACAGCTCTCCAGGATGGGTTTCTCCATGAAAGGTGGCAAAAGTTTCAAACATCCGTGTCTTACCCTTCCCAACACGGCTCTCAAGGTTTCATGCTTGGCTGACTCTCCAACCAAAGAAAACATTTATCCACAGGAGCCCTAATTCTGAGCTCAGCCAGCACAAGGACAGCCCAGCACGAACCACAGGGGCACTTCCAGCCCTTGGCCTCTTCCACATGGCCCCAGTGCCAGGAGAAACATAACTCTGCCACCTACAGCTCCACACAGGGACATTTAGATGGCATATTGGGAATTCTTGGATATATGAGGGGAGTGAGGCCCTGGGCTGGAATTCCCAGAGCAGCTGTGGCTGCCCCTGGATCCCTGGCAGTGCCCAAGGCCAGGTTGGACACTGGGGCTTGGAGCAGCCTGGGACAGTGGGAGGTGTCCCTGCCATGGCAGGGGTGGGACTGGCTGGGATTTGAGGTCCCTTTAACCCAAACCAGTCTGGGGTTCAATAATTAATGAGTGTGACACTCTGTGACCTCTGCTCAATTCCTCTCCCAGGGAAGAATCCATCCCAATCTCCCATCCATCCCTGCCCTCTGGCAGTGGGAAGCCATTCCCTGTGTCCTATCCCTCCATCCCTTGTCCCCAGCCCCTCTCCAGCTCTCCTGGAGCCCCTTCAGGCCCTGCCAGGGGCTCTCAGCTCTCCCTGGAGCCTTCTCCTCTCCAGGTGAACATTCCCAGCTCTCCCAGCCTGGCTCCAGAGGGGCTCTAGCTCTCGGAGCAGCTCCGTGGCCTCTCTGGACTTGCTCCAGCAGCTCCACATCTTTTTTTACTGGCTGCTTTTTGAAGGAAAAAGCACCAGGAGCTCTCCTTCACAAGGCACTGGTGGCTCTGCCAAGCAGAAAAATCACATCCATGTAGAACATCCTGCATGGAGGCCTCAACACTCCCAGAAAAGTTAAACAAAACTTCCCTATCTCTGAGCAATTCCCATTTGGATCCCTCACACATAGTGTAGCTCAGACTCAGCTCCAACCATGAACTCCTCAGGAATGTTCAATATAACCTTTTTCAGCCTGGAAATGTTAAAACAAAAAGCAATGCATAGGAAAGCAGAGGAAGTATTTCCTCTGTTTCGCTCTGCTCCCTGCCGTTCTCTGGAGCCCCGTGGGGGTTTATGTGAGTTCAATCCTAATATTCTCCATGAGATCTGACGGGGTCTTTTAGGAAAGGGACGGGCTGGCTGCGATTCCCCGCCCAGCGAGGGGTACCCGGGGGGAGCTGACCACAGGGCTGAGCACACATCCTCTGCACAAACCCATTCCAGGCCTCTGACAAGGGCAGGAAGGGTGTGGATCAGCTAAAAGGGAATTCCTGCATGAACCAGTCTTTTTCTAATCCCATGAAAACGAGCATACACGACCCCAGAACTGCTGGCAGAATTAATTACCTGCCAAATGTGTTTCACATGCTCCGAGAACTGAACCGCCCCCCCAGGTATCCGCAGCTCAATGCACCCCCAGAAAACTGCTTTTTATTTCTGTTAGGGACCGAGAATTTAACCTCAGGAGGCCAAACATTCCAAGACATTCCAAGTGCTTTCCAAAGGCACAATTTCCATAATTGCCCAGCTCCAGTACTACCATCAACCAGGACACACTGGGACACGTTCTCAGAAACCCTGCCTGGCAGGCTTACAACTTTTATTAATGGTTATTTAACTCCCAACCGTTCTTCCTTCATCATTTACTCCCCAGGCTGTGTTGTCTGGAAATGAAGGGGAATTCTCTGAAGCAGGAGTTTCCCAGGCCTGAATTCCCAGGATTTAAGCAAAAGGTGTAGGAGGTTATAGAGGGTGAACTGCAATGAAGAGAGCACAGCCCATGGCTGGTATTTGGAGGCAAAGAGCAGAGATTTTGGCAGTGGGGAAATCAGGCAGCTTCCTGAGGTCATGAGATTATTCCCTGGAAAAACAAGGCCTGGAGTAGGATCAGCAGTGTGGTTTCTGGTGCAGCGACTGAGCACCAGAGCAGTGACAAAAACTGGCTCCTAAACCCCTGAACTGTGGGATCCTAAGCCCACAACATCCAAAGTTATGGAATCTTTATTTTTATAGGATTTCTGGCCAGCATAATGAGTTATAAAACCAAGAGGATGGAAAAGACCTCTGAGATCATCAAGCCCAGCTGCAGTGTGGACATTCTGGTTGGGCCAAGGAGGGAAACTCCTCTCAGTTAAAGTCCAGGGAGGAGCAGGACACTGTAAAGATTTCCTGAAAAGAGGCATTTGCTGGGGTGGGAATTCCAACTGCTCAGCATCTATGGAAACTGAGCTCTAAACAGATCATCTTCCAGCACAGGGATTCAGCCACAGCTGACTACAAAAGGAAAAGCAGCTCTTGAAGTTCTGTTTCAAGCATGGTGTTCTAAGGATGAGCTCAACTCCCTCTTCTACCAGTATGTGGATCAGATCCACTTCCAAGAAGGAACTGGAATGATTTGGGCAGGCGCTGAACAGCCACCGTGGCACGAGGCACCAGCCAGGGGCAGACTCTGAACTAACCCAGTGAGGAATCTGCAGCCAGGAAACAACTTCCCAGAACAGAGCAGAGCAGGAATTCCAGAGCTGTTAAAAACACTGCCCAGGCTGGACAGGGCTTGGAGCAGCCTGGGGTAGGGGAAGGTGTCCCTGCCCATGGCAGGGTGGGATTGGTGGAGCTTTAAGATCCTTTCCAACCCCAACCATTCCACGATTCCCTTTTGAATCCCCATCCTCATCCTCTGGCAGCGCTGCTGTGCTAGAGGAGATGACCAAGAAGCAGATTGGGAGGTGCAGGATAAAATTCTTGCTCCGGGAAAAAAGTCCTGCTGGCCTCAGCCCCAAAAGCTCCCTGAAGGCATTAACAGGGCGCTGCTCTGCACTCTGCAGTGACTGATGCGACTCGTTACGGGTCTCAGTGCAAGAGCCACAGCTCTGATTTATGGAATGAGACTCAAGGCAGAAAAACCCCCAAGGTGGCATCAGACAAATTGAAGAAATCAACATAAGCAGAAGAAAAGCGACCAGGAACAAATGGTTAATGGCCAGAAGGCAGCATGTAATAGTGGCTCCAATTAAATATTCATTTTTCTCCCTTCACTCTGAGCGAGTGCAGCTCTCAGGCACTTTGGGGAAATAGCACGGATTTTAAAAAAAAGCAAACAGGATAAATTACTTCAGTTCTCCTGCTTCAGTTTGCAGGCCCAGTGACCAAAAGGACTGGGGGCCAGGAGATTCTCTTGGAGTCAGCTGTGAATGAATGGCTGGGAAGCTGATGACTAATGCCCAATCTCTTTCTCCTACTCCACCCAAAACATTTTGCAATATATAATAAAATCAGCACATTCAATGGCTTTTTATAACTCACAGAGTCAAAAATCTCATTACTGGGTGGCCTTTTAACAACTTTTTCATCACAAAATGTCCCTCCAATTGCAATAACAAATCCATATACCAAACTTCCAACCATCGTCGCAGCCACCGGCCATGTTCACCACTGAACCATGTTCTCAAGTGCCACATCCTTAGGTTCTTTGAGCATTTCCAGGGATGGGGACTCCACCAGTGCCCTGGGCAGCCTCTGTACCTGCACAGAAAAGCAGGCAGGAGTTTACACAGTGGCTTTTTTGACGTGGCAGCAGCAGGCAGTGCCAGATCACAGCAGTGAACAGCAGCGCTGAGTGTTCTGTGGCCCCACTTGCACAGACTTGCAGGCTCCTGCTCCGCTAAAAGCAAAGGAAATGCTCTGCAGACAGCTCAGCGTGGGTGGTTCTCCATAAATTCATCATCTTTGATACTTCCCCGAAATGATCGGCTCCTCCTTCACAGGAGCTGCTGTTGTAAAAGGTGTGCGGCTGCTTAATGGGAAATTCAGCGTGGTTTCAGCTGCACAAACACTAATTGGATAAATATCTTTCAAAATCATGCACAAGTCATTTCTAGTTGGAGGATGGAGCAATTAAGCTGCTCCTAGCCAAGTCTATCCCAGTGGATACGCTTGAAGCCTGCCAGCTTTCTGGACTCGCACTCCCACGGCACGTGATCCAAACTGCAGAGGATTTTATTGCTCTCAGGCTCCAGCCAAACTCCAAATCCCATGGCTGGAAGGTTACACAAGAGCTGTGCAGCTTTAATCCCAGCTCATGAGAAACTCTCTGAAAGTTCCTCACAGAGGAATGCAGTTCTCCACAAAACTTGCATGAACAGAGTGTCACAAGGTGGGCATCCCTTTGGGGACACTTTCTCCTACCACAGCAGCATCACTGCCCAACAACCCATAAAATCAGAAAATAGTAAATCAGAATCATATTCAGACAGAGCAGGTGAAGATTTACCCCAGCACACTGGGATAGTTCACAGCTGCTGCTTGCTGTTCTGCTCTGGTTGAACTAATGAATGTTCCTGTGGCTGTAAATGGGAATTCTGTCCCAAAACACAGACACAGGGACACTCCCCCTACACTTCATGACGGTGTATGCACACGTGTGCGAGCCTGGTGTATCATAAAGATCATTCTTTGTGTGAACAGGCAGCACGAGCAGGGCTTAAAAAGTGAACACTAAGGACATAGAGGACACAGGCACAGTTTTCATTCATCAGCAGAATTTCCCTTAGAAAAAAATCGGTATTGGGAGGCAGAAGTCGTTCTAATTTCAAGGATGAAGGTGTCAGCTCCGTGGTGTGACCTTGGCGCTGCTCGTACAAGACTCGCACATATCAGGTCACCGCACTGACATCCGGGAGCAGCTCTCGGAGGAAGCAGCAACTTCCAACTGCCCCTCACACCTCCCTGAGACCCCGCTCGGCAAAGAGCAGCCGCACCCAGCAGCGGCACCTCGGGCAGGTGACGCCCCAAACGTGCCACGGTTACCTGCAGAGCGGAGGGGTCGAGGCCGAAGCTGAACTTGTCCCAGAGCCCGGTGCTGCCGGGGGCTTTGGCCAGCCCCACCACGGCGTTGTGGGCCGAGACGCTGACGCTGCTCTCGGGGGACACCAGCGTGGCCGCGGGAGGGAACCGCAGGAACAGGGCGAAGGCAGCGGTGTCGGTGCAGAAGCGGAGGCTGTAGTGGTGCGTGCCCACATCCCCGTGGAGGCTCTGCGGCTGGATGCCGGGCACGAGCAGGAGCAGGGTGAGGGATGCCTCGTCCTGCCGGGCACGGAAGGGAGGGCACACCTCGCCGGGGTGGCCCCCGGGGACCAGCGGAGGGGTGTACCCGGTGGGCATGGCTGGCTCGGGGCTGGCGATGGGGGAAGCGGCGCCGCAGCAGGGCAGTGGTGGGTCCGGGGGCTCGGTGGGGGGTTCTGCGGGTGGATCAGTGGCGGGTTCGGTGAAGGGTTCAGAGGGGGGGTCAGTGGTTGGACCAGCAGGGGGTTCAGAGGTTGGGTCAGTGGCAGGTTCAGCGGGGGGCTCAGCAGGGGAGTCAGCAAAGGGTTCAGAGGTTGGATCAACAGGGGGTTCACCCGCGGGTTCAGCGGGTGGATCACAGAGTGGTTCTACGGGCAGTTCAGCGGGCGCTTCAGCGAGGGGCTGGGCAGATGGAGCAGCGGGAGGATCACAAAGTGCCTCAGCGGAGGGTTCGGCGGGAGGATCACCGGGCTCCCCGCCGCCACACGTGCTCCGGACTGCGCCGCCAGGGCCGAGTTCCGGGGGTGGAGCCGCTCCGCCGCCCTCCTCCGCCGGTCCTGCCTCCTCCGCCGGCCCCTGGGCAGCGGGCTCGGCCGCCTCCAGCCGGTCCCCTCCCCGGCCCGTCGATTCCCGCGGGCCGGGCGGCAGCACCACGGGCAGCGTCACCTGCAGCTGCCGCTGGGCCCGGTTGAAGGCCGCCCGCCCGCCGCTCTCGTCCACGTCGTAGGGGAGGAGGAGCCGCAGGCGGTAGGCGGGACGCTGCGAGTCCAGCCGCAGCTCCCGCCCGCGGATCTCCAGCTCCGCCTGCTCGGCTGAGCGCAGCAGCGGCAGTTCCACCGTCACCACCAGCTCCCGCGGCACTGGGCTGGGCGCCGAGTCGCGGCAGTGGCGGTAGTCCTGCAGCTCCACGTAGGAGCGGTGGCGGATGCTCCAGCGCGGCGTGGTGGGGCCGGAGGGCGGCGGGGGCGCGGCGGGCGAGGGTCCTGCGGCGGCGGGCGGCGGGGCGGCGGCGGGCGGGAAGGGGAAGGGCGGCAGCGGAGAGTCCCCGTCGTCGGGCGGCTTCGGGGCGCCGCCGGGCAGCTGGGAGCGGATGACGGGCGCTTGCGGGACGCCCTTGTAGGAGACTCCTCGCAGGACGGTGGCGTTGTTGCGGTCCAGCCGCACCCCGCAGTGGCTCTCCACGGCCTCCAACGCCGTGTCGCAGAGCAGGCGGCGGAAGCGGGTGCTGCGGGCGGCCAGGCGCAGCGCGGCTGGGTGGAACACCACGTCGTACAGGAGGCGGCGGCGGCCGCCGGGGCCCAGCTCCTCGCGGCCCGGGGCCAGGCTGTAGGGCAGCTCCCAGCGCTGCCCGCCGCGTTCGGCGCGGCTCCGCGGCTCCCCCATCAGCGCGTTGCTGCAGACGTTGATGTAGCAGCGGCGGGAGCCCTCCTGGCTCGTCCTCAGCACGAAGCCTGGCGTCGGGTGCACGAAGCGCACTTCCACGCCGCGCTGCCGCTCCAGCGCCGCCACCTCCTCCTCGTACAGCCGGCGCTGCTCGGGGTCGGTCAGCTCGGCCGCGTACTCCGCGAACAGCGCCCGGAACCGCTCGTCGCGGAAGGCGCGCTGGAGCCGCTCCGCCTCCTCGGCGCTGAGGTCCAGGTCGTGCAGTCGCCCCGCGCCCGCCATGGTCCCGGCACGGCCCGCAGAGCCGCTGTGGGGACGCCAAACAAGATGGCGGGCGTTGCTGTGGTAACGGTAAACAAGATGGCGGCGGCGCGGCGGTCGCTATGGAGACGGCAAACAACATGGCGGCTGTCCCTCAGGGCCGCAGCCTCTCTGCCACGGCCTCGCCTTTTCCTTCCCTTCGGTGACTTCCTGGCAGCAGCTGGGCTGGTTTTCCACCGTCACCTCCTCATCCTGCAAAGCTTATGTTCCCTCCCCATCTCACAGCTCTGAGCTCCGCTGGCATGCCCTCACAGAGCACTCTGAAATCCTCAGCAATCCAGGACCCAGCTTCCATCCCAGCCCTGCTGTCCCCTCAGAGCCCGTGTGCCTCTGTCCCTCCTCGTTCCTGCCAGCACAGCTCCCCTCTGTTACACACCTGGTGTGAGCACTTTGGGGAGCCCCACTGTGCTCTCCATGCTCACAGGCACCTGGAGCAGGTTTGGGCTTGGTTTCACTCTTTCCCACTCTCCTCCCTCAAGTTTTCCTCCTCCCAGACTTCTCCAGAAGCTCTCCAGCATCGTGTCCTTGCTTTTAGCACTCCTTGTCCTGTCTGCATAATACCATCCTCAAATAGGTGCTGCCAATATTAAAAAAAACTCACAGATCTTTGCTGGGCATTTCCCAAAGAAAAATCCCACCCCCATTTCCAGACTTCCTTGCAGATAACCAGCTATCCAAGTTCTCATTATCTTTAATTCTTTTTATTTTAGGATGCTCCTTTCCTGTTTGGTACAGCTGGTTCCTCCACTTGCCTTTTTTTATGCTTTGCTAATTATTTTTCACTGTGACTTTGCACTTTATCTAAACTGACACTAGCGTCTTTTCCTGTAAAAGTTTATTTGTGTACAAAGCAAATGGGTTTTGACTTTGACATTCATTATAAAAAGTCCAGAATACCTCATGAAACTAAGGCATGTAAAAAATAAAGCTGGCTTCACATGGGTTCAGTGCTGTTTTTCAGTGCCACAGAAATTCAGAGTCCTTGGAGCTTGCTGAAAATACCAAAGAAAAACAGTATTTACAAGGTTTATTTTAATTAATAGTTCACAATGCTATTCTCTTTCTTTATCTAGGAAAGACTTGATCGTGTTTTCTTTCACTATTTAAAGACCTAAAGTATCTCATGGTGTGATAGTTTTTATAGTCAAGTAGAAATTAAATGGCCTGACCCATTACCAATTCCATGGGAAGGTCTCTCCAAGAAGAAGATAATTTTTTGCTTTTCTTAATGGGTTATGCCATCATTTTAACAGGTAAATTTTCATCCATTTTAAGCCCTTTGATACATTTTAATACTTTTTTGGTGTTGCAGCTGGCTTTTTTCCAGTCAGTGGAATGAGTAAGTGCAGATTTAAAGATACGTGAAATCAAAGCCTGAAAGTGGCTTCTGGGCTTGATGATTCTCACGAAATGAAGCAAAAATCATTCCTAAATTGAATTAACATAACAACCATCATCCCCAGAAACAAATCTGCTTCCCAGTTAGGTCTGTATCACTGAAAATCGGGCAGTGCAGTCACCTCTCCTTTTACTTTTGGGTTGTGCTTCCCATCATGGATATCTGCAATTTCTAAATTTACTGCTTTTAGTTCTGGATTTGTTACACTGCCTAAGTACAAAGTGTAAATCAAGCTGCTGGAACATTCAAATATTACCAATTTTCTGTCATTTTTCTCCTGATAATCAGAAACACAGCACAAAAGAAAAATCCATTTACCTGTCTTCGACTGTCTTGTTGGAGGGGTAGAACACCTTGAAGGAAAATCCACTTCTGGGAAACGAACCCTGTGGAAGGAAAAGAGAAAAATATACCAAAAACCCCACATTTGTGTGAGGAAAATGCAGTGCAGGGAGCGAGGAGGTTGGGATTTGAGTGCTCAGGGGATCTTACAGGGTTGATGCAGAGGCAGTCGGTGTTGGTGACAGTGAAGGGGTCGTGTTTGTCAGCGGTGACCAGCACGTCTGGCACGGGATAAACCCGCAGCGAATAATCGTAGGCCCAGAACACGGGGCTGACGTACAGGGGCAGCGGGCTCAGGTGCCCCTGGGACAAAATGGTCTTTACAAACTGCAAAAAAATACCAAAAAACACCACAAACAACTGGGTTGAAACGTTTATCCTCTGGGATAAAATGGTCTTTACAAACTGCAAAAAAAATGCCAAAAAACACCACAAACAACTGGGTTGAAACGTTTATCCTCTGGGATAAAATGGTCTTTACAAACTGCAAAAAAATACCAAAAAACACCAAAAAACCCCACAAACACTTGATTTGAAATGTTTGAAGCATTTATCCCCTGGGATAAAATGGTCTTTACAAACTGCAAAAAAAAAAACCAAAAAACACCAACCCCACAAATACTTGGTTTGAAATAACCAAGTGTTTGTGTTGGGTTTTTTTGGTGGGGTTGTTTTGTTTTTTTTTTTTGTTTTGTTTTTTTGGGGTATTTTTTTTTTGCAGTTTGTAAAGACCATTTTATCCCAGAGGATAAATGTTTCAAACCAAGTGTTTGTGGGGTTTTTTTGGATTTTTTGAAACATTTATCCCCTGGGATAAAATGGTCTTTATAAACTGCAAAAAAACCCAAACCCCACAAACACTTGGTTTGAAACTTTTACCATTTTATCCCCTGGAATAAAATGGTCTTTACAAACTGCAAAAAAACAAAACAAACACCCCACAAACACTTGGTTTGCAATGTTTGCTACAAGCTCAGTTGATCCCTGCACCTGCCAATGTGTGTTAATAAAGATTTTTGAACATGGAAATGTTTGGGGTTGTTTTGTATTTCATTCTTTCTGATTATTAATGGTTTCTAGAGTAAAGCAGTGACTCTTCTCCAGCACTGTGCTGCTCCTTCCTTTCTTGAATTGTGGGGGTTTTAATACACAAAGGCCTTTTTAAAGCACATCAGCCAGTATTTGAAGATGTCAAAATTCTCTCATCAGTCAGACTCTCCAGGAGAATCTACTCACCTGTTCGTCCAGCCCAGAAAGTACCAACACTGCCACAACTCTCATTTTTTGGTTTTTATTTTCCTTACTGCTTTCCAGTTAACCACAAGACCCACGCTTAAAAAGTCTTTTCCCTGAACTACAGAAACCATTTGATTCCCAGATGATTATCCTTTCTTAGGGACAAAATTTCCCTCTCTCTCTTTTTTTTTTTTTTTTTTTAAACACTGGTTGCTGAAATAAAATAGGCAAAAAAGGCAGAGGAAAAATGGAGTATGCAAAAAAGAAACAACCTGCAGAAAGTGCTGCAATTCTACATTTCCTTCATGATTCCTTCCTGGAAAACCCTGGATGAGGACAGGGAAGTGTCAGGAATGCAAATGTGCCCACAAAACCAAGGTACCTCAGTGTCCACGGGAGGTGCTCACTGAGCTAAAACAACCTTCTGAGTCAAGCAAACAAAAAAAACCCCCTGTAAAATAAATAAAAAGCCAGACTCCATCCATCACTGCAAGGAGCCAGGACTACCTGGATGGTTCTCATCCAATTATATCAGTAAATCCCATCAGCTCCTGCTGCGGATTCATTAAGGAACCACGACCCAGAGCACTGTGCTGATGTGTGAGAAGCAGAATTGCAATTTCAACTGAGCAGACAAAACAAGCAGATGAATTTTAGAGAAAGGGACCTGCTGCTTTACTGCAGATGGCACTGGGCGACCCATCAAATCTTTAAAAAATGGCAATTTGCGTTAAAATTTGCCTTTAGGAATCCGATTTTCTTGGCAGGACATTGATGGTTGGTGCACACTCGGTTGAGTATCATGGTTTGAGTTATTTTCCTGACAAAATGTAAAGAAAAATAAGAATACTAAATGTATAAATCCTCCTTAAAACCCCTCTGGGTTACTCACGCAACGTGTCCCGAGAATGAGGATCAGAGCCCCCAAAATCCAGCCCTGCTGATCAAGAAAATCAAAAATCTTGGCAAAAAAGTGGTGGACTCGACTCACTCACGTGGTTGGGAATGTCCATGTTGCTGCTTGGGAAGCGGACACAGTTCCTGCACATTTTGTTGACCAAATCTTCCCGAAAAATAATGATTTCTTGGGTGCAGTATTGAATCCTGAGAGGGAAACAGCAGTGAAATTAATTAAGGTTGACCTAAAAAATGAGGAAGATGCATTTTCAAGTTCTAATACAGCCAATTGGATGAAAATAATTCTTCTCCTTCTGAGTCAGAAAAAACATGATGCTTTTGAGCAGGAATTTTATATTCAATATCCATTTTTTTAGCACTACTTCCTTTCTTCACTGATATTTTTTTAATGTCTTAATGTATTTAAAACTAGTTGCAATTCGTGCAGGTGAAGAATCCTATTCATTTAAAAAAAAATTAAGGCAAATTTTCCCACAAAATCCGTAGTTTTGAACATTCTTTTAGTAAAAAAAAAAAAAAAAAAGAAAAAAAAAATTGTAATAAAAAATACAGTTACATGGTTACCTGCAGGGATTTGTGGTGAAAACTGAAAATGGCACCAGCTGCCTGAATTCCTGAGTGATATTTTCAGCCAGGGGGGGTCTAAAATAAACAGCAGAGGTATCAACAAAGACTCTTACCATCATTAACTCAAATTACACTCAAAATTCCAAGATTGGAGGAAGTGAAGCAAACTGACCTTGGTAAAATAGAACCAGGCCCGGGATCTTCAGGACCAGGGACAAACACAAAACGACTACTGCAAAAAAAAAAAAAAAAAAAAAAAAAAAAGAAATAATTCAACAAATCTCTTTTATATAAACTGATCCTAAAAACTGGGTCTGATGTTCTGAATTTAGAGAGCAGGAGCCAGGCAAGTATTCCAGGGAGAGACCTTGGCTCCCTCATTAGCAGTTTCCATGCCCAGGCTATTTGAGATAAAATCAGACTTATCCTGCTGCCAAACAAACCTGCAGGCCTGTTACAAAACCATCTTTTTATCTGATCACAGCTGGCTCACAAGACAGAGAAAACAGGGTAACTCTCAGCTTCTTCAAGTAATTAAAGGCTTCACAAAACAAAGAGATTTCCCCTTGCTCTCTACCTTTTATGGATGCTGGGATGTTCACATATAATATCTGCCAGAGCCTTCAAAGAACCTGGGAAAAACAGGACACAGCACCTGGTTAGAAATAAACACACCTGGGTGAATGCCCCCCTTTCAGTGCTGCAGTGCACTTTAAAAAAGAAAGGTTTCTTTTCTGCTCTCTCCTTCATTTGTTTGCCATCATTATTTTAATTCAATGCACATGTCTGGCTGTTTATAAAAACCTCCCTACCTTTCAGGGACTGGATTTGATTTTTGCCATATGGCGCAGATGAAAAATTTCCACAGAAGAAAAAGCAGGTGGGAGGTGCAGAGGAATAACCTGGGAAAAGAGAAGATCTGTGAGTGTATCCATTCACTCCAGCATCTTTCAGCACTCAGCCCATTCCAGGGAAAGCAGGAACTGAAACAGCTCCTCAAGCTCTGCTGCTATTAATACAACTGACTGATTTTCTCGATCCGGGCTGTTTTTAGCTCCAAAAGGTGATGGCAACGTACAAATGTCACTTTGAGGGAGCCCTCTGGCATTTACAGGCTGAGCTGCAGCAGTGTTTGTGTGCATCCAACTGCTGACCCAGTCAGAGAATTATACCAAGTGCAATTATAATAAATAATGCCGTTTTAAAATGCATTATTGCCTTCGAGAGGAAAACAGCAAGCAGGCAGCACTGGCTTGCTATTAACCTCCATGATCATTCCCAATTAAGGGCTCTCCCAACATACAATTCCCCCCTCGGCACTAGAAAGCAGCAGTAACTGGAATTGCCTGAGCAGTTTGAGGATCTGCTGAGTGCTCACCCATCACCCCGCTTCAGAGCAAAGGGGGGAAAAAAGAAACCTGATTCCCATCCCTGAAATAAAAATAGAAACAGCCACTCAGGCATTCAGCTCACATCCCAGTTACTCTCCATTTTCCTGACACACAGAATCACACTTGGATTTACTTCACTGGTTTTCAAAGGGGCTGGTAAATAGAGCAGAATTGCTTATCCCAGAGAAATGGCTCATCAATATTTTCCCTTGCTCTCCCCCTCAGCTGCTCATTTGGTTTATAATTAAGACGGTTATCACTTGCCTGTTCAAGTCTCAAAATAGCAAATGCAAGGTCTGCATCTCTGCCAGGTGAGTTCAGCACAGGAATCTCACTGACCAAAGTCCCCTTCTGCCCTCAGCACCTGCAGTCCTGGATCAGGCCCAGTTTGTCCCCAGGATTTGCCAGCTCTGATCCAGATACTGAACTGGTTTTGTAACTTCTGCAGGACTCTGCTGATTTGTGTCCAGTTCCTTTTTGGTGAGGAGCGCCTTCTCACCCAGAATTCTGGGGTGTTTTTAAACCAGTCACTCTCTCACAGCTCCATTCTGCCCCAGGCAGGAGGAACAAGCTGTTCCAAAACTGCTGCAACACAAAGGAGCAATTCACACACGCCTGTTTGTCCCAGTGTTGTCCACGTTACTGATCCCAGAATTCTGGAATGGTTTGGGTTGGAAGGGACCTTAAATCCCATCCCATTCCAACTCCCTGCCATGGCAGGGACACCTTCCACTGTCCCAGGCTGCTCTAAACCCTCTCCAGTCTGGCTTCTCTGGGAATTCTATTCCTCCCAGCCAGGAATTCCCAATTCCCAATATCCCATCCATCCCTGCCCTCTGGCAGTGGGAAGCAATGTTCATCTCTCTGAACTGAGGAGCTGTCTTTGACCTAAGCCCAGGAAGAACTTTCAGGAGCAAGGAAAACATTCTTACCACAGCCCAGAAAATGCCTACTGGTCAAAGCACTACTTGTACTAAGAATTTATGGGAACAAGTCATGAAAACAAGGTTTAGAGTGAAAGCAATTCTCCACCTACCCGAAAACATCATGCGAAGCTTTTCCAGCACTTCAGCTTGGTCCAGCCACACATCAGACACAAACACAAACATGGCATCTTCATTCTCTTCCTCCAGCTGCTTCAGCTTCGCAGAAGCCTTCACTGACGAAGAGGAAGGTCCTCCAAAGAAGTTTATATTCCCATAGAAGGCTCTGCATCATTAAAATGCCCCAGTCAGGACCCCAGAATGGTTTGGGTTGGAAGGGATCCTAAAGCTGATCCCATTCCAGCCCCTGCCATGGGCAGAGACATCTTCCACTATCCCAGGGATCCATTCTCTCAGCTACAAGGAATTTATCATTCCCATGTACCAGTTACCTGGCTCTGCAATTGAGAAGGGCTTACATCCCAATTTCCATCAATATGCAGAACCAAAAGGCCTTTGGAAGGGTTTTTGTGCCAACCCTACAGGTTGAGTCCCAGAATTGCTTCCTAAATGATACTTATTTTAAAGCATTTGAGGAGGAGGAAAAGTACCATACTTGAATGTCAGAGAAATTACAAAATAACAATGATCTTACTTAGAAACCCACAGGAAAACACGGAGTGAGGCTGCCAAAAGTCACTTTTGTACCTCGTGGTAGCAGAAGGCTCGGTGGGCGGAAATCCAAAAGCGTTCACATGAAAAACTCCATCTTCATACCAGCCTAGGAGGTTTTGGAACAGCAAAATTACCCTTAAGTTTTTCTAACAGCATCCTAGACATTAGTCAGAGAGTTGGCAGCTGTGCTGCACTGCCAGTCCCAGCCTCCATCAATCCCTCTCTTGTGGCAGCTCCACAGAAGCAGAGCACAGAAAGATCTGCATGGAAAAAGGGCTGAGCAAGAAATCAGCTGCTTTTTTTTTTTATCCCCAGCCACTTCTGTGAATGGATTTGCTGCACAGCCACGTGAACAAGCCCCTCAAGCCAAGGAGGAGGAATGCAGGGCACCAGGAATCATTTTGCTGGCCCTGTCCTGGGAGGGCTCCTCGTCTCAAATCCCACTGTTGAGAACAGAAGGAACAGGGCGATGTTTGTGTGTCCTCACTCTCATTTCTGCTCCCAGCTTCTACCCACAAACATAAGACACACCAGAAAACAGACTGAGATCCTGCATCCTGCACAGGGGAACATTCCACATACAGAAATAGCCTTTTTTTTTCTTTTTTTTTTTCTTTTGCTAAAACAAGGTTCCAAAACTGCAAGCTCTTACATCACCCTAATGAGAAGCCTCATTAAAGGACCGAAGCTTTGCCAGCACAAAGCAGCATTTTCAGATTGTTAAATCATTCCTTTGGTTATTCCAGGCTGTCTTCCTAATCCAGTCATAACTTCTCCAAGCATGCTGGGGCCAATCCTCAGAGCTGCTCCAGACCCTCATAGCCCCCCAACAGCCTCAAATTCCTCCTCTCTGCCTCCAGAGGTCACAGCAAAAGCTGAAGGCCAAAAATCTCAGCCACAAACTCGCTGATGGTCACCAAAATGAGACTGCTCTACCATATCTGGCAGCCACAGCTTTAACAGAATAATTTATTACAAGCTAAAAAATAAACCCAGTCTGCTTTACCTTCTGCCAGAACAAAGCAGGATTCAGTGTATAACCCACTGTGGAACTGGTGCAGGAAGGTTAAGGAATGTATTTTTTCTTAAAGTAGGGGTTTTTTTCAACCAAAATTTGCTCTCCAGCTGGTATAATAGATTTGGACAGCACTGCAAGTTCACAGGCTGCCTGGAGAGCCTGGAAATTCCCTGGTACCTGAGCAGGTAAGTCCAGAGAGAGTCCAGGAACTGGAACAGGCTCTGTTTCCATGGGGAGGAAAGGCAGGAGCTGCAGCAGCCAAGGAATTGGAAACCAAGGAGAAAGACAGAGCTGCAACTCTCAATATGTAATTTTTAATGGCCAGCATTGATTTACTGTTCAATTTAAAATCAAGCAGGAAATTCCTCCAGCTCTTCCATCACAGCAAAAGGATATTGCTTTACTAAGGTCTAGCTGGACGACTCCTGTGGGGTCTTCTAGGAAATATTTCCCCTAAAAAACAGGATACATTAATAAAGCAGGATATACCAAACACACAAATGCTTCAATCAGAAGCATCCATCAGTCAGAATTTAGAAATCATTTGGCTGGGTTTAATGTTTTAAGCTGGCAAGAACTGAAAATGATGTAGTTTACGGTAAATGTGTCTCAGCAGCTTCCCTGGGAGCCGCTGCAGCTGGAATTCCTGGTGCTTTCCTGCCTAAAATCACAGTCCAGGGCATTGGCAGGTCCAAACTCAGCCACTGGAAGCTCCAGCCTCTCGAGAAGGGACATGCCAAAAAAACCCTACCTGCTTCTGGTTGCTGACATAAAAACTTTATAGTGTGAAGACAAAGAATGACATTTCCCACACACACCGGCACCGACTGCTTGTGGAAAAGTCTCTTAGAATGGGACAAGTGTGAGATATTCAAGTTTTCTCATTTTTGAATGTATTATAGCACTGGATGAGCAGTGGTCAGAGACTCCACAATGAAAAGGAACTCACCTCCTTGAGCTGAGTGATCATCCCAAGCACAATCACCTCTCCCACTTTAGCTGTATTGCCCAAGAGAGTTTCTACTGTCTTTAGCTGGGGATCAAAGGCAAAGAATCCAATCAGAATTAAATCAAACTCTCCAGGTGCCTTTCCCCAAGCAAGACAAAGCCCCACACAGGACAGGGTTCTACACAAACACGGAAATGAGCCAGAGGATACAGGCTCATTACAAAAATCACAGCTGTATTTCTGAAAGTGGCTTAGCAGAGGATTCCCAATAATGGCTGCTAGCATAAAGAACTGCTGTGATTATAAAACTGGAAAGAACTCCCATTTTTTTACCTGGAATTTGCTCTTGCTATCATCAGGATGAGCAGCAACTGGTGAAGGAGTGAATAGTTCATGTCTGTGAGTCCTCTGCAGAAACCGAAATTGAAGTGATTCAGTTTAAAAATAAATGAGCACTGTCAAAAAGCCAGTTTGCTACGAGCACCATGCAAAACACTTCAGAAAGTTCTTAACTCTATTTCATCCAGCAACTTTTAATAATTCAGTCCATTTGACGAGAATGTGCTTCCAAGAAACAGGTGATCAATAACAGCAGATAATAAAACTAAGGGTAAAACAAGAGTCCTGAAAGCACTTGTAAGGCTGCTAAAAGAAGTTATTTGTGACAAGCTGGGAAGGCAGAGAGTTTAGGAGGCAGAGAGCATGATGTATTTTTGGCAGGAGATTTGGGCTACATCCCTGTGAGCACCTGCAGGGATTCCTGACCTGCTGGAGGATGGAGTAGCGCTCCCGGAATAGCTCTGCCTTGTCTCTGGGAGTCCCAAATAAACTCGGCCCGGGCAGGTCAGTCATGGACAGGCTGAAAGGAATTAGTACAGTCACCATTTAACAAAGGGATGTTCCACACATCGAAATGATTTACTGATCTAAAAGGCCTGGGAGGCTGCAAAAGCTGCAGCAGGATTGAGGTGCTCTGTGAGGGACATTTCTGCTCAGGAATTCCTGTGTTGGTGCATTTCCACATCCATTTCACACCCCTCTGACCCACAGGCCCTGAGATTTATCCTTCCACACAAAGAGGCCTCTGCAGAAATCCACTTTAAAAAAAGCAGTTATGCCTTTAAGCAGTTGTGGACAAAAGCATTATTCCTCCAGTTTCTCACCAGCTGCTCCTAATTTTTCTTTTCTACCGTTTGGAGCTCTCCTTAGAAACCCCCCAGGGCTTCAGGGAGCTGCAAGATACAGTCTAAGAGATAAATACAGGCAACAGACAGATCAAATTTATTGCAAAAATAAATTTAAACAGCCCAGCATGAGAATAAAATAACCTCAAACTACCTTCAGTGATGTATGTCCTTAGCCTCACTGTCTTTTTTATTCATTAGGTGGCATAAACTTGGTTTATGGTCTTAAACATTTATTACCTTTCTCACTGAGGCCTCAGCTGAACAGGGCCAGGAGGGAAAAATTAAAACCAGACTTATCCTATAGAAATAGAGGCTTTGTTCTTAAAACAGGAAGTGCTTGAAATTTAAAATACGGGAGACTTACGGCAGAAACTTCTTTCTTTCTGAATTATAAATATAACGTGGAATGTCAAAGGCTCCAATAATGTTGAAAACATTTTCTCTGAAATAAGAACAGTAACAGCATTAGCTGAATGTTACCTTGCAACCAAAAACAACTCTGAAGGTGTGAGTGGATGAAACAAACTAACAAATATGCTGGATGAAATGACATTTGTTTCATTCCCTATCACCATTCTCTTTCTATTTCATATTCTATTTTCTGTTCAATTTTCTTGTGCATCTCCAAGTTAAATAATTAAAAAGCCTTGTCCCTGTGATCTGTAGAGCTTTTCCCTTCAGGACTCTGCACTGAGAATCTGTACATACGGATTTCTCTTCACTTCTGCAGCAAAAAAACCCAACTACATTAAGTATGAAAAAGCGCCACAAAGAAAAGTCATACTCAGACCATCTGCATCATAAAGATTCCAACTGCAAGGAGCAAAATTAAACCCAAATTTTCTCCATGCTGAGAGGCTGTGGGATGACCGGATCTAATTGACATGCCCAGCAAGCCACCTCTTTTCGTGCTTTGCATCACGACGTGAACACCAAAGGAAAGGCATCCATCGGGATCACAAAGTTCTCCGAAACTCCAGTAATTGCTCCACACTTTGTTATCAGAGAAGGGAAATCAATCAGGGCTTCAAAAAACCAAACAGAAAAGCAGGAGCAGGCACCCCAGAGGAAAACTTTTCCAAAGTGCTTTCAGAAAAGAAAGGAACAAAAGCTACCTGAGATAACTTTCGTGCAGAGCAAAGCAAATAAAGCACAGGCAGAGGTGCTGGTTAATATTCAACCTGTGGCACACACCACGCACAACCCCAGCAGCTGAATTCCGGAATTCCAGGTTGTACTCAGAACCCCCAGCCTCGAGAACAAAGGCAGAAGCACGGAGCAATGACTGCACGTGGAGCTCTGCAGAAAATGCCTGGCATCCACTTCCCCAGGAGGAACAAGGAAATGACAGCAGCTCCCAGAATTTCCAATCAAATTAAAAACGTCACCCTACATGGCCTCGTCCGGGGACCGGCTGCATTCCTGGACAGCTGCTTCCACCACGGGCTGCTCAATCATATTGGATGACACTGGGAAGAAAAATCCCAAGGATTAAAGCTGCAGCAAGGAGGGAAGCGGGTCTCCAGTATTTCACATACAATGGCCGAGTCTCTTCACAGGAATACACACAAATAATATATGTTTTCTGTAATGACACACCGATGGATCACTTAATATTGCCACCAAAAGGACACATTCCTAGGGAAAAAATATCCCCCACACACTGTGCCCGACCTGAATTCCCTAAACATGGAGAACGAGACAATTATAGTTTATGCCAAGCTGCCAAATATATCACAAATGTGTGAGAGCTGAGCTTTCACATTCTGGAGGTTAATTTGGCTCCAGGACATCATAACACAGATTGCTGCCATAATTATTCCAACATTAATTCTGGAGATGGGCACACTGTTTTCATGGATTGAAATCAGTTTGAAGGCTTCCCCACCCTCACAGGTAAGAATTCCTTCAAAATATTCCATCTAACCCTGCCCTCTGGCAGTGGGAAGCCATTCCCTGTCCCCTGTCACTCTATGGTCTCTCTCCATTTTAATATTTAATATTACAGTTTGAGGTACAACAATGTCCAGACTTTCAGCAACTGTCACTGAAAAATGTTACTACTCTTGGAAAATTCAGGATGTTCTGCACTGCCAATGCTTTAAATGGCACAAATGTCTCCTGCTGACATTGCAAACTTCAGTGTTTACCCAAAATAAAAGGCCAAAATATACATTTATCTCAATCAACCCTTTACACCACAATGACACCTCAGTGCCTCTGCTGCCAGTAACTGTCTTTGTCTTGGTAACATCAGAAATGCCAGGCAAGGCGGCTCAAGAAAAAGAAATTGTTTACTTACAAGACTGCTTTTCAACTGCATCGATGACATTTTCAATTATATCGTCAAGTTCCCCCTCGCTGGTGGACTGGAAAGCTTCAGTGAGATACTTCAAGGCATCCCTAATCCCAGAGGAGAGAGCACAAAGAGCAATTAATATTCAACAGTTTAGACAAAGTGTGCTGATTTTGGCAGGTGTGCCCGTCATCACCACACGGCTTGTGAGTAAAAAGCAGAAATAATTAGTACTGCATAACAGCACCTCAGTTTAAGCCAAAGGAAAAAAAATCATCAGGATTGAAAATATCAGGGAAAAGAAGTGGAAAAGCTCAGCTTCACACAAAAAAACTCCATGTTGGAAGGGAATTTCACACAAAAAATTCCATGTTGGAAGGGAATCCTGGAGACCATGTAGTCCAACCTCTCCTGAAGGCAGAGTTTGGGTTATGCTGTCCATGGCCCCATGGAGCCAAGCCTTGAGTATTTCCAGTGAGGGAGATTCCAGCACTTCTGTACTCCATCAACTTCAAAGTTTAATTACTATTACAATGAAGAATTAAATTAAGCTTGTGCCCGTGGTCTCTTACCCTGTCACTGTTCATCCTTGAGAACACTCCTCACTTTTAGGAAGACTGGGATTAGCTCCCCACGAATCTTCCATTCTTGAGGCTAAAAAACCCCAAATCCTTCAAATCCTCTCCATGTCAGGTTCTCCAATCACAGAATCCCACAATGGTTTAGGATGGAAGGGACGCCAAATCCCATCCCATTCCAACTCCCTGCCATGGGCAGGGACATCTTCCACTGGTCCAGGCTGCTCCAAGCCCAATGTCCAACCTATCCTTGGACACTGCCAGGGATCCAGGGGCAGTCCCAGCAAATCTGGGAATTCCAGCCCAGTCAGGAATTCCCAGTTCCCAATCTCCCATCCATCCCTGCCCTCTGGCACTGGAAGCCATTCCCTGTGTCCTGTCCCTCCATCCCTTGTCCCCAGCCCCTCTGCAGCTCTCCTGGAGCCCCTTCAGGCCCTGCCAGGGGCTCTCAGTTCTCCCTGGAGCCTTCTCCTCTCCAGGTGAACATTCCCAGCTCTTCCAGCCTGGCTCCAGAGCAGAGGGGCTCCAGCCCTGGGAGCAGCTCCGTAGCCTTTCTGGACTCATTCCAGCATCTCCACGTCTCTCTCGTTTTGGACTCCAGATCTGGATGCAGCCCTGAAGCTGGGATGTCACCAGAGCTGAGCTTACAGTTCCAGCTCTGTTTCCCTCACACACCACGGCCTTCAGCCCAGGAACACCTCAACAGCCCGCACAGGATCTGCTCCGGTTTATCAGCATCTTGGAAATATGAGTTATTCTAATTCTCAACAATACAAGATTTAGATATCCGGTTCTCCCCTCAACCTTAAAGCCTCTCATTAAAGATAACAATTTTCTTATTAATGTCATGTGTGGGCCAACCAAACTGGCATTTTGGTGATCAGTCTGACCTACAAAATGTCTCAGCTCATGGAACTGTGGAGTCAGGAGTTCTGGACTTGTGTTCCTCTCTAATGAATGTATCAGGGCACTCTACGAAATAATCACATCCCATCCACGACAGAAAGAGAAACTGATATTAACATACGAGAAAGAAAGGGAAAAAAAGAGCAATGGGAGACCCATTCTCTTATAAATCACACCTTCCACTGCAAGCAGGAATCCCTTTTCATTGACCTTCACATTTCTAAATAACACATCCTATTCTATTTGAAAATACACCATTTCCTTGGAAATGCCATTTCTTCCTCCAACAAAGAATGCTGAGCAAGTGGAACTCAGAAAGAGTTCTCTTCTCAGAAACAGCTGTCAGGGTCAGAGGCAGACCAAAAAACTCAACCAAGCACCCGGCACCAGCATCAGGGAGGGCTCCAAGGGGAGACCACGGGCAGCTTTCGGTGGCACCCAGGGTCATGAGAGGGATGGACGGACGGACGGATGCAAGGAAGGGGCCCAGCAGCAAGACAGGCAAAGATGACTTTGGGGGAACCGGGATGCGGGGGGAAGGAAGAAGAGGCGGGAACGGCAGCGCCACATCCCGAGGAGGCGCCGCGGGGGATGCGGAGCGGCCCCGGGCCCTTCCCATACCGCCGCAGCCCGGGGCCGATCCCCGCGGGCGGAGCGGCTCCGGAGCAGGGTCCGGAGTGGGTCTGGAGCAGGAACCGGCCCGGTGCTACTCACGGGCGCAGGAGGAGCCCCCGCAGCCGGAACGCGGAGCTGAGGCGGCGCCGTAGCCGCTCCGGCTCCATGGCGGCGATGGCGCCAAACGCGGCAGGGCCGGCCCCCTCAGCCCGGGGCCGGCCCCCCTCAGCCCGGGGCCGGCCCCCCTCAGCCCGGGCCGGCCCCCCTCAGCCCGGGGCCGGCCCGCCTCAGCCCGGGCCGGCCCCGCAGCGGGAGGAGCCCGGCACGATCCCGCTCTGTCCGTGTGGGGACCCGGCCTGGGGCGGCCCGTGAGCCGCGGCACCGCGAGTCCTGAGGGCAGCTGCGGGTACCTCGAGACAGGAGACACGGAGGGGCTGCAGCGTGTCCGGAGAAGGGAACGGAACTGGGAATGGGCTGGAGAATTCCTGAGGGAGCTGGGAAAGGGGCTGAGCCTGGAGAAAAGGAGGCTCAGGGGAACCTTGTGGCTTCTGCACAAGTCCCTGACAGGAGGGGACAGCCGGGGGGGTCGGGCTGTGCTCCCAGGGAACAGGGACAGGAGGAGAGGGAACGGCCTCAGCCTGGGCCAGGGGAGGCTCAGTTGGACTAGCAGCAGGAGTTTCCCCATGGAAAGGCTTGTCCATCCCTGGCACAGGCTTCCAGGGCAGTGGTGGAGTCTGCATCTTTGGAAAGATTTAAACACGATGTGGACGTGGCATATGGGGACAAGGGGCAGCGGTGGCCTTGGCAGACTCCACGTTCATAGAGGGCTTTTCCAACCTAAATAATTCCCTGATTCCATGAAAAACACTCAGTGTGACTGACACAATTATCCAATTACAATTATCCACGGTATCACTTTGTTCCTTTAGAAGGTATTGTAGCTCACAATATTTCTCCCTCCTCTCTCCCTGTAGGCCCAGCGCAGGTTCCTCTGCATCTCCAGGGTCTCTCTCACTTCAGATTTTCTTGCCACAAAACATCTGTCAATTACATCTGGCTGTGAACTGGTCCTGCGAGCACAGGATGCTCTCCAGAGCTGTTTTTACATAATCACAGTATCCCAGAATGGTTTGGACGGGAAGAGACATTAAAACTCATCTCATCCCACCCCCTGACCTGGGCAGGGACACTTTGCACTGTCTCAGGTTGCTCCCAGCCTCATCCAACCTGGCCTTGGATGCTCCCAGGAATCCAGGGAAAGCCACAGTTCCAGGATTGTGGGGTAGCTGCCTTGTCTCCAGATGGAAAATACCTGATGCTTCATTCAAGCACTCATCCCCATCTCTCAAAGTGCAGCTTGATTCCACAGAAGGCTCACAAAGCAACTCTTGAAAGAGAGTTTGATCGAAAGACTGCAGGGATTTAAAGACAGACAGAAAATGTCAGCTATTTTCTATAGCCCATTCTCAACTGCATAATTTATAATCGCTCCTCATCAGGGGAGTGAGCGCATGGGTGAAGCTGCTGCTACTCTCTCCAGACAAAGAGCTGCCATCTGACAGGTCTCAGCTATTTTGGCAGGAAATATGATTCATTTCTCATTGCAGGCATGCAGCTAGGTGCAAATTATAAGCCCAGTTCTTACATAAGTAGCATCATTTGCTAAAATTACTGCTTATTCTTCTTCTAAGAAAACCTGATCTTGCCATTCAGCTCCTGTCTCACCACATGAAGGAAGGTGCACCTGGAGAAGGGATGTGCCCCTCATCCAAAAATAGTCTTCTCTAAAGCCATGACCAAACAGGGAATGTAATGCACACTCCTACAGCATGCTGCTGGATCTGGGGGCTCTCTTAGGTTGCCTGGAGCCTCCCACCAGAGATATAAAAGTATTCCAGTGCAAGCTGCAGCCTTGTGTTTCACTGAGCCATCTGGAGCTCTGCAAGCCATGCCCAGATCTTTGTCTCCGTCACCTTCCGTGGCTCTGCTGGACATCACAGCGGCTGGAGAGAGCCCAGTGGTCCAGGATCAGCCAGCGTGGATCTACCTGGATCCATGGAATTGTTTTGTTACACTAACAGACAGCTCATTTTCAAATCTGTCACTGCCTCGCTGGCAAAATCCCATCTCCTGAGACAGCACATTGCAGCTCTACCTGACCTGGAGATCTACAGATAGAGTTTGTCTGTTTCCCATGGTTTTTTTTGACCTCATCCAAATGCTGACTCCTGCATTTTAACCACCATCCCAATGCACCATCAATACATTGCCTCATTTTAAGAGTTCAGCACAGGTGCTGATCTCTGTGTCACCACTGAGACAATACCTGGAGCTGTCAGAGGAGGTTTAGGTTGGATTTCAGGGAAAGGTTCTTCCCCCAGAAGGTGCTGCCCAGGCTCCCCAGGGAATGGTGACATTCCCGTGGCTGCCAGAGCTCCAGGAGAGTTTGGACAGTGCTGCCAGGGTAGGATTGTTGGGGTGTCTGTGCAGGGCCAGGAGCTGCACTGGATGATCCTTGTGGGTCTCTTCAATTCAGGAGATTCTGTGATTAATATTACTAGTTTATGAATGTGAATAATTAACATCTTCCCTCCTAGATCCAACAGAGGAAGTGTATGTCCTACTGTCACAAGGAAATCTTTACAATTACTTTCCAGTGCCCTTTCGTAAGATGCTAAAGTGTACATTTCTCCCAAGTTCTACTCTACTATTTCTGGAGAGCTGTACCTGTTTTGTTTTGAATGCCATTAATTCCAGCCAGACACAAGGTTCAGCTGGAACTGACTCAGTTATTGATAAAACAGAGCAAGAACTGGAATCGTCCAACTCTTTAATTAATACCAGCTGCTGTTTCTGGCAGGAGCGTGGCTTGTCTCACCTCCAGAGAGACAGGAAGGTCTGCTGTTCTTGTCTTATCACAGAATCCAGAGGATCATGGAGTAGTTTGGGTTGGAAGGAACATTAAATCCCATCTCATTACACTGCTGCCATGGGCAGGGACACCTTCCTCTATCCCAGGGTGCTCCAAGCCCCTGTGTCCAGCCTGGCCTTGGACACTTCCAGGGATCCAGAGGCAGCCACAGCTTCTCTGGGCACCCTGTGCCAGGGCCTCATCACCCTCACAGGGAGGAATTCCTTCCAAATATCCCACCTATCCCTGCCTTCTGGCAGTTTGAAGCCATTCCCCCTTGTCCATCGCTCCATGCCCTTGCCCAAAGCCTTAAACCCCTTCCCCCTTTGGGACCCAGCTCCTCCTTCCCTTCTTGCCCTGTGGTTTGTGTTTAGCTCTCATATCCTCGGTGCTTCTTCCTCCTCTCGCGCACATTATTCACATCCTCCCGCATTATTCACATCCTCCCGCAGCACGCTTCATTCCGCCTCACGCCTCAGCCCGGCACTGCTGCCCGGGACCGGGGTCAGCGCGGTGCTCCCCGTCCACTCCCATCCCGACCCGCGCCCGGTGCCGCCCCACACTTTCGACCCTCCTGGCTTCCCGTCCGCCCCAGAGAAGCGACTGGCGGCGGAGCCGCAGCTTCACCCGGAGGAGGCGGTGGTGGGACGCGAGCCCTGAGGCAGCCGAGCCGCTTCCTCCTCCTCCCTCCTCCTCCTCTTCCTCCCCCCCCAAGATGGCGGCGGACCCCGCGGATCAGTTCTGTGTGGCCGAGGAGCGCAGCGGCCACTGCGCCGTGGTGGACGGCAACTTTCTCTACGTGTGGGGAGGATACGTGGTAAGGCGGGCGGGGAGCGCGGGGGAGCCGGGAAAGGAGCGCCGGGAGCGAGCTCCGGCCGCGGGGAGCGGAGCCCCGGGCGGGGCAGGGGGTGGGGGGGGGATCCCCCGCCGCCCCTCAGCCCTCGGCGGGCGCCCGGGGCCGCGGCGCGGGCGCTGATTGGCTGCGGCGGCCGCGCGCCGTTCGAATGGCGGCGGGAGGCGCTGAGGGGACGGCGGGGATGGCGCTGGGGGGACGGCGGCGGCCGCTGCGGTGGCCTCGTCTCGCCACCCTTTCCCTGCGCGGGGAGACCGCGATCAGCGCCCTCCTCCTGCCCCGTTCGCAGCCGCCTCCGTCACGGAGCACGTGTGGGGAAGGGCTGGTGGAGCTGGTTCGCTCCCGTCCCCTCCCAACGCGCCCTTCGTTTCTCAGCGCGTCTCCCTTCAAGCCTCGACGGCTGTAATTGTGTGTCTCAGGTTTTACCAGGGTGTAATTCATCTTCTCGCTGCCGAGTCCCCGCGTTTTTTATTTATTGTGGTGCTTACAGTGTTTTCCTCCTGTATAAAGCATTGCTGTCACCTTGAAAACAAGCTGGTGGCAGGCTAAAACCCAGTCTTTTTTTCGTGTGTGTTTTTGCTTTGTTTTGGTTTCGTTTTTCATAAAAAAATTACACTTCTGGTTCTGTCTTAAGTCCTTGTGTCTTTTAACTCTATGAATTCAACCCAGAAGGGAGCTTAGAATGATATTACATTGAGTACATCCACTTATTTTTACCCGTTGTTCTTCTGTTTATATCTGTCTGTTCATTTTGTCTGTCTGTGCACATTGGCTATAAAATTGAATAAACCTGTGCTTGGTGTAATTCCTGGTCTTGATCAGGTGGAAACTGTTATTTCTGTAAAGATATTTCCTATTCTATCTATCTATATTTTTCATGAGCTAAGATAACTTTAAAATGTTCAGAGCTTGTCCTTCCATACTCAAGCAAAGAACTCTAGTGGAAGACTCCCGGATTTAAACTCCATGATACTCTGTATAACTAAATATCCCCTAAATCCTTGGTAATCTTTAGTAGCTTTTTATGCTCTGGTCTTTAAAACTGAGGTTGAACTAATGAGCCCGAACAGTGTTTTCAAAGGTTTTCTAATAAAAAATTGTGTGTTCATGGCACATTCAAAACAGACAACGTATATGAAGTTTAGCAGAAAACTTTGCAAGCGTTCTTCGTAGTTTTACTTATTTATCTGTTGAAAAAAATATGAAAACTGTTGCTCTATAAGCAGCCCTTAACACCGATAAATCATTTCTCATATGTTGCCGGTGCACTCCCGCCCAGCAAACTTTATTTTTGGCATCGGTGTGTTTGCTCAGAGCTGCTTCTGGAGCAAGTGCTCGACCTCTGACATATCCAGATTCAACTGAGTCAACTCGAGCACGTTGCAGAAGCTGCCAGGAGTGTGTAACAGCAGAGCAGAGGCACCTGGCAGAATAAATGCACCAAAACTAGGATGTACCTGCCTGCTTGGCACCTTTCAGAGTGAGAAAGTCATAATAAAACATCGTTTGGAGGCAAGTCAGCAATATCAGTAACTGAATTGTCACTAATTAAATTTCAGTTTTGTATTTAACTGCTTCACGTTCATTTCATTTTGAGCCTGTTTTTGTTTATTTACTGACTCTGGCTGCTTACTCACTGGCAGCCTTTAATTTCTTTCTAGTGCCAAGGCAGTAATTAATGCTGTAGTTGTTACTCACCATGAGTACTGCATTTTTTCTTGGGCTTCCTCTCCTCTTCGTTGTTTTTCTTCATCATTAATTCCCAAATTATTTTTTTTTTCTTAATGACCTCTGTCATTAAGGGAGTCTTCATAAATCTTTTTTTTTTTTCCCACAGAAGAATTAATTTTCTTATTTATATTTGACATCTTGGTCTTTCAAGTTACTGCTGCAAGTAACTTTTTGTGTTTTCAGTCCGCTTTTTATATTCTATTTTTTTATTCTACAGTTTTCCACTATGCCAGTGGAAACAGCTCCTGATTACAAGTATCTAAAATGAGTTTTAATTCAGGAGCTTCAAATCTTTTGTTGGTTGATGTTGTTTCACATCTTTTCTTGGCGAAATGTTAAATTGGTCAATCTGTGCCTTTATTGAGCGGTCCTGAGGAGGAATGAAGTTGTTTATTTCTAAAATAAATTAGTTTTGTGATCAAAGCAGTAACAACTGGGGTGTGACTTCTGCTCCGGTAGCTGATTTCCTTAAGCTCATTCAGCGTTGCTAAGTAACGTGGCTTGGCATTTCATGTGCAAACACCAAAAGCAGAGCTGATTTAACATTTGCACCTTCCCCTTTCAGTCCATTGAAGAAAATGAAGTTTATCTGCCCAGCGATGAGCTCTGGATCTATGACATGGACAGTGGGCTATGGCAAGTGGCACCGTTTACACTGAATTATTACCTAAAGCTGATTCTTGGCACCGATCCGCAGGGAAAAGCCTTCGGGGGCATTGGTCATGTTAAATAGCAGGTGTTTAATGTAAACACCGAAGGACAGACCTGTGCTGGCAAATTAACTCCAGGAAGCACAAAGCCTTGCTGAAGTCTAATGATTGTGTGCGAGGGGATGTTGGAAATGGTTGGCTCCAGGCTCTGTTAACACAGATGCATTTACTTGGCAGTTTATTTTGGCTTCTTTTTTTTTTACATTAGCTTTTATGCCAGAGCCGTTAAACACTGCCTGCTTGGGCTCTTGATCTAGTTGCAGTTCTGTATTTATTATTTTTGGTATTAATTCCTTATACATTGCAACTCAAAAATAACTCGCAACTTCCCCTTTTTCTCTTTCTCTCCACTTTACTTTTTCTTCCCCTTTTCATTTCCTTATTTCCCTCTTTTTGTTTCCTTCTTTCCCCCGTTTTTTTTGTTTCCTTCTTCCCCTCTTTTTCCTGTCCTTCCCCATCTTTTTCTAGCTATTCTCTCCCCTTTTGTCCCCTTTCCTCTTCTGCCCTTTCTCCTGTGCTTTCTTCCCTTTCCTCCCATTTTTTGCCCCATTTTTCCCCTTTCCCACCTCTCTTTTCCCCCTTTTTCCCCATTTCCTTCCCCACGATTTGCTGTCCTTTTCCTGTGGGCAGGGGTTGCCCAAAACCCCTTCACACTCCCTTGGTTTTCCCTGCTGTCCCAGTGCAGCAGTTTGTGCTCCCAGGGATCAGGAAAGTGATCTGGGTTAAACAGAACTTTTGTTTTTTTCCCCAGGGTTATATTTAACCAGGATCTGCTCCTGACCTGGCTGAGCTCTCAGGAGCCTCAGTTTTCCATTTCTGACATCCCCGCAATGCCACATTGTCATTTCAGGAATTCCTGGAGTTAATAGTGCTTCCAGATTTCGAATAATTAACGTTTCAGCTCTACTTAAAGCTCTCCTAATGTGAATTTCACCTTCAGAAAAACCAAGATAACCTTATAAACACACTCCTAATAGCTCTTAATCCTAGTTATGGCCCAAACCGTATTTTCACCTTTTAAGTCTAAAAAATTCTGAATAAATCTGTTTGGGATTGTTACATTTTGGCAGATTTGAAGGGGCTTGATGTATTTTTTTTTTTGAATTGCAGGACAATGCACCTGATGGAAGGGGAGTTACCCACCTCCATGTCAGGCAGCTGTGGGGCCAGCATCAATGGGAAGCTGTACATTTTTGGGGGATTTGATGATAAAGGATACAGCAATCGGGTATTGTAGCCTTTGTTTGTATTTTTTTTTCCATAACATTGTATTTTAATAAGTACTAATCCTGACCTTGCTGTTTATCTGGTGTATTTGTATTTGAATTAAAGAGAAATCGGAGGAAAAGCTTTATTATTCTAAAACTTTCTGTATTTGTGCCAGTGCTTTCCCAAGTGGTTGTAAAAAATATTTTGACAACCTTCCTTGAGACTAATCTCCGAATGTCACTTTTTTTTTTGCTCTTTGATAGCAATTCACTGCTTTAAATAACCAGGTAATAATTCAGGTTGAAATAGAGCTATACCAGCTTTCCTTGTAACTGAAAACTGAATTAACAAAAGAGGTGAAGTCAGTTGTTTTATCATTTAATAAAAATAAAGGCAGAGTTGACTCCTGAGTAGAAAATCAGTGAAATGGAGCCTCTCATGAAACTTTCTGCCAATTCTCCTACTCAAACTTTGTGGTGCATTTGCCATTGTAAACTCACTGCCAGTTCCTCTTTTAGTTCCAGGCTTCTGAGGGTGTTTTTTTTCTGGTGGTAATTTGTGCTTTATACTGAAAACATTGTCATTTTTTTTTTTTTTTCCCTTTCAAGCTGTATTACGTCAATTTGAGAACAAAAACCGGAACCTACAGGTGGAAAAAAATCACGAATTTTAAAGGTCAACCTCCCACACCTCGTGACAAACTTTCCTGCTGGGTGTACAAAAACAGGTAACACATTAAAAAGATTTAATTGGTGTTAATTGTAGAGGGAAGGTGTTAAAATATGAAGAGAACTCAGGTTTGGGATGAAGGAAACTCTGTTTTTTAGCTTGACTTGCTTGGGGATTTTGAAACAGCTTTGTACCAGAGTTTCCTCACGTGTGAGCTGAACTAATGGTAAATAAAGCACCACTTTAGGAGAGGGGTGGGATATTCAGGGGAAGTTTGTGGAATGTTTCATACTTCAGAAAGCGATTATGCGTCTATTATGTGATTTTAACATGTTAAAAAACAGTATAAAATTTCTGTGTCATCAGCATTATTTTAAGCATTAAATATTTTCCTGCAATAACTCCATTTAGTATATTTCTGAGGATTTTTAACAGCTGGCAGTTGCAAAGGCATTTCAGTGATTATTTTTATCTTGCAAGGACTGAGTCAGCCTGGACATTTGTGTTGGAAGAGTGACTGAGTGTGTTTAGAAAACAGACTTGGCTAAACAGAAATACTCCAGACTTCATGCTTATTATGGAAAATGTCTGGATAATGAGGCAGAAGTGATCACAAGCAGGTGCCCTGTCAGTGATTTATTATTAAATCTGTTACGAACGAGTCAGGATGTGATTTATTGTGAACGTTATCAGATGGAAATGATTTATCTCTTTCTGGACTCCACAGCCAAAGAGGTTTTGCATAAGCTGTGCAATGCCCCTGGGTGCCACATCTTGGTTTTGTGATTCTAATTTAACTGCAGGAGATAGGAAAATACAGATATTTGAACAACTCTCTAGCTGTTAATATAAGAATATTCAAAACTAAATGCATTTATTTGAGAGTGTTGTGTCATGTGCATGCTGAGAAAATCACCTCTTTTAGATGATGGAATGGAACTTCTGATGTAAAAAAGATGATTTAGGAGTGGCCCTTTCCTGGGTGGAATGTTGGGCTGGGAGGTGTGTAGGATCCTTGCAATGGGAGATTCAGTACTGCTTGGTTGAAAAATTTTTGTTTTGAGCCCAAAAAGAGACTTTTTGTGTCCTGTGGGACAAACCTTGGGAACATTTCTTGCCAAAAGTTGGACACAGAAGGTCAAAGAATACAGCAGGAGCACAGGGACTTCACTGGGGAAGGGCAGAGAAGGAGGCATTTCACTGTCCTAGCTGTTATTTCCCATTTTTGCCTGCAAGCAGCACTGGAAATAAACTTCTGGAGAGAGGAACAGAGACTCTGAGGTGTCTTGAATGATCTCCTTGTGTGGGTTTCAGTCAGGTTTGCTGAGGGTGTGACCTTCACCTCGTTTGGGTTTGCATCATCAGGTGCACCACAAAATATTCTCATTGTTTTACTGCTAGTGCAGCAGTAACCCAAAACAGTCATTAATGCAGCTTTTTCATTTTAATCTTATTTACAGAAGAGCTCAGTGAACTGGTTTTGTTGTTTCAGGTTAATTTATTTTGGAGGTTACGGCTGCAGGAAGCACAACGAGCTCAGCGATTGTTTCGATGTCCACGATGCATTTTGGGTAAGGGATTTTTCCACATTCGCACTGATTTGTGCTTTCTGATTGGGGGGAAAAAAAAAAAAAAAAAAGAAAGAAAAAGATCCTTTTCATCATCCTTGATGAACATGAGAATCTGATTTTTCTTTTATTTATAGTATCAGCAGAAATGCAAATTTGGAATCTTCTGAAGGTTTGAAATTCCAGATATTGCACGTTGGGAGTGGTGGTTGTTCCACATATTCCAAGTTCCCAGTGCTGGGCTTGGAGTGCAATAAACTAAATGCTGTCAAAGCAGGGAAAAGGCAAGATTTTAATCTGAAGGCATATTTTAAAGCTGAAACTCCCAGAAAAAAAAAAAAAAAAAAAAGATTTATTTCTCTGAAGTAACATTAGGGAATTTATAGCTTCCCAAGTCTAAGTGACAAATAGTCGGAGTTAATTTATTGAATTTATTCTCCAGAAAGATGCCTGGATTATCAACTTTGCTACAGTAATTTCTTATAATTAATAGAAAGATGACTGAGCAGAGTATTGACAGGAAGCTCCTGACATACAGTGTTAAAGATTGACACACAAGAATTGTGGTTTTTACAGTTTATTTAATTCTCAGTGTGTTACAATAAAATTTAGAAGGTGAAATTTGCTGCAGTGTCTGATGTTGGGGCCCAAAGCCAATTTTCAGGTGTCAACAGCCTGAACATCCCCAGGTGCTGCTGACCTTCAACTGAATTCAAGCTGCTGCAGCATTCTTAAAAACACCACCACATCTTTTAATGAAATTACCTGTTTTAGTGTGTTTTCTGTTTGGACACATCCCTTCCAGGTTTGTGTCCTTCAATAAGCAGAAAGATTTTAAAATAAAATATACCTAATTTTTAATTTCTCCTTTTTTTTAGGAAGGACAGATATTCTGGGGATGGCACAATGATGTTCATGTTTTTGATACAACCACACAGACTTGGTCTCAACCAACAATTCGAGTGAGTGGGTTTTAGTCACACAGTTGGGATTTTAGTGAGTTCTGAATAATTATTGTGCTCTAGAAATTGGGCAGGGACACCTCCCACTGTCCCAGGCTGCTCCAAGCCCAGTGTCCAACCTGGCCTTGGACACTGCCAGGGATCCAGGCGCAGTCACAGCAAATCTGGGAATTGCAGCCCCTCACCACCCTCCCAGCCAGGAATTCCTTCCCAATATCCCATCCAAATCTCCCCTTTTCCAATCTGAAGCCATTCCCTGTGTCCTGTCCCTCCATCCCTTGTCCCCAGTCCCTCTCCAGCCCTCCTGGAGCCCCTTCAGGCCCTGCCAGGGGCTCTGAGCTCTCCCTGGAGCCTTCTCCTCTCCAGGTGAACATTCCCAGCTCTTCCAGCCTGGCTCCAGAGCAGAGGGGCTCCAGCCCTTTGGAAAACTGTATCCATGTAACAATTAACATGGATAACCTGGTAACAGGAGAGCCCTGCCTCAGCGAGATGAAAATATTCCATAAAGTTCATAAAATCCAGGTGAGTTTCTGTAAGAACTCAGCAGAAGTCGTATGTTTTCAAGAGTGTCTGGCAGCATTTTATGGGCTTTACAAGATGTTCTAAAATTCCTATGAAACCAAATGCAAAATCTAAAATTACCATTGCAAAGCAAAAGCCAGTTTTGCCACCTTTGGTTCTGATTTCCATAGGGAAGGCTTTTTGGCAGGTGGATATAACATCAAATTTTCAGATGTGACTTGCAGAGGTTTTAGTAGCAGTTCCTGATGATTTGTAGGTCAGAAAATAAAACTGCCCAGGAGATTTGCTGATGTTGTGAAGGATTCTTCTGGTTCTTTCAGGGTGGAGATCCACCTCAGCCTCGAGCAGCTCACACATGTGCTGTGCTGGGAAATAAAGGTTACATCTTCGGAGGACGAGTGCTGGTAATTCAATATTTTCTTGACAGTCATGTTATTTTTCTGGCAGTTTGTTTTTGTTTTGTCATTTTGTAGTATGAAAAAAAATATCCCAAATCTCTTTGGCCTAACCTGGATGTTCAGGGCTTTGAATCCAGCATGCTGCTTGTCATCACCCTCTACAAAAAGAATATTTCTGTCTGTGATATTAATGATTGTCCCAGAAAAGGTAAAACACGGATGATTGTGTGGTAAATTACAGATTTGAGTTGGCTTTATAATTGAATTTTGCCACTTTTTTGCTCGTAAGTGACAGAAATGCAGATGTCTGGAAGAGGTAATAGACAAAAGGATGCAATCTGTGCTTGTATAATTTAGGGTTGGGTTGTGGCTGTGTAATTTTTAACTGAAAAAAGCCACAGGCACCACCCCTCTGATTAAAACCCACGAAGCCACCCCTGGTAAGCAGGGAGATACTTGAACCTCTCAGCAGCATTTGGAATTTCTCCAGTGCTAATTAAAGGAGATTTTCTACTCAGTTCCGCTCTGCTGAGGCTCTGATGTAAGAAACAGGTCCTGTAAGGCGAGTTCAAAACCCTTCCCATTCCAGTGACTGTGCACTCTTGTGTTTTAATTTTAATTTAAGTTTTTAGCTCTTTTCACTACAGCTGATTTAGAGCCTTTAATCCTACTCAGCTAGAGGATGAGCCTGGATGTTTTCTATCTCCAAAAAGTGACAGTGAAGAAGATTCTGAGAGCTCCCAGTGCTGTGTTCCTGTAGTTTTGGTCCAAAAAAAAAAAAAAAGAGAGAGAGAGAAGGGAATGAAAAGAAGTTTGGGAATGAACATATTCCAGCTCCACCTTGGAAAGCTGCCACAGCCTCAGCCCTGTATTCCCAAATCCTGGCAAACAAAGCAATGTAAAACTGCACTTTATTCCCCATTCCCTGATTTTGCTGCTGGGACATTTCCTTTGGCAAATCTGCCCTCCTTCCAGAGAGAAACCAGCCCCACACACCAGGCAGGGGCAGGGTGACCAACTCTCTGTTGCCTCCCACAGCTGCAGGAAGTTTTTTATTTAAGTGCCTTTCCAGAGCAAGCAGAAAAGGATATAATTAAAATTGATCCTATTCGTTCTTGCCATTATGTGACCTTTGATTCAGGATCTCTGGAATTGTTGCTCAAGCCTGAGAGAGCTGCACTCAGCACCTCCCAGAGCTGTGGGCTTGGACAAAGTGGGTTTGCAAATAGCTGAAGGAAACCAAGAGATTCGAGAAAAGTCAGGGTTATCCGTGCCCTGAGCGAGCCCCGTGCCTCTGCCCCACTGCTCAGTCCTGTGTGCTCACAGCTGCACCCACAGCCATGTCCTGCTCCTCCCTCAGGGAGCTGAGAGCAAAAAAAAACCCAAATGTGGATGGAGATGTAAAGGTCCCCTGGATGATTTGGTCCTGCCCTGCCAGTTCCTCCTGAGCGCCTCCAAAGCCTCCCTCCCTCAGGGCTCTGTGCTCACCCCGGGCTTGCTGCACCCTTGAACTGCTCTGACCCAGCTGGGGTTTCCTGCAGCCTCTGCCACTGAAATTCTGATGTTGCTGGAGCTCACCTGTCATTCCTGCACTGCCCTCAAAGGATTTGCCTTCAGGCTTCTGTTTAACTCTGTTTGACTACAGCATTCTGATCTCAAAAGGTTTTTTTCTCTTCAGCTTCCTTAGAAAACTTGCTAAATTTCAGTGAAACCACTTGGGAGCCCGTGTCAGAGAAGAGTGAAATTGTGGAAAGCTGTGTTTAATTCTGTAGGAGAGCAGCAAGCGTAATTTTCACCTGGGTGATTATTATTGATCCATTTTCTATCCTAGAAATAAATGGAAGGAGACATGAAAAGGTGAGGGAACATTCAGTGGGGCTTGAGAAATTAATGTTAAGTCATGAAAAGAAAAGGCTAAAGGCAGCAGAAAAACACTTAAATTTCCTGACACCAGCAATAATTCCTCCCCAAAGGATGAAGTTTTGCTTTTCTCCAGAAATTAAGGAGCAAACATGGGGTTGCTCTGCTCCTCCTTCTCCTTCTAGTTCACCATAATACAAATCTTCCCAGGGAAAAGGCTCTGCAAGGAACCAGAAAGGGCCAGGAAGTGTCATGAGGCTTCTCCTATTCATCTTTCTGGGAGGAAAGGGCACCTTTTTCCAAACTTGGAGCTAGAACTGGTAAAAGAAGATGATGATGATGGTGATGGTGATGATGAGAATCAGTTGTACCAGGAATCATTTGAAAACAGGCTCAGAAGTGTTATGTGGACTCAGTTCCTTCAGGTAAGCCCCTGGAAAAACAGAAGTGGGAGAAAGTGGGAAGGAAGGAGAGTTAGCCCAGAAGTTGATGCGAGTCTTGTGTTTGATTTAAGTGGAAAAATTTCATGTTGAGAATGAAGTAAATAAGCCAAAGCCTTTGCAGCGGCTCTTCACACATCTGGTGCCTTAATGTAAGCATGTTTGTATTTCCTGTCACCCCCTCCTGTCAGCAAAGCTCAGAAGATCCACGGAGCTGCAATCCTCTTGGCAAAGCTTGGAGCTGGAATAGCTGATTGTAAATCCAGGAGGGAGAGCTGCAGAATTCCCTGTCCCAGCAGTGAGCTGGGAATAAATGTCACCCTTAGAGCCTTTCAGGGTGCTAATCCTGAGACAAAGCAGGTCCTGCCTAACATGCACTGGGCTGCAAAGAAAGGAACTTGCCAGAGAAAAGCAGAGTGTCTCAGGAGCCCTTGGAGCTCCAAGGGAAATGCCAGCCCTCTTTGGAGGCTGGGTGCTTTGAAGCCAGTTAAGAATCATTTTAGGATTGGCAGCAGAATGGTGAAATAGAGCTGGAAACAGAAATCTGGGAGCAGCTGCAGGAGAACTGTGTGGCAAATGGTGATCCTGTGTGGTTCCAGCTTCCCAAAGAAGGGCTGGCTAGAAAGGTGCTTTTATTTGTTAAAGGCCTGGCTCTTGGACAGCTTGGTGGTGTTTTGAATTCAAAATGAGGTTGCTGTAATTCTGCATCTGTCCAGCTGTTGAATCAGGAGAAGGCAGAGATGATAACACACTGATTTCCCAGGGAGCAGGAAACAGAGAACTTCTCCATCTTCTGCCTGATGCCTAGGACAGGAAAACCAGGGAGGAGGTCTGGAACAGGATCCTCTTGAAACCTTAATTTTCAACATAACAGCAACTTTCTTTGGTAGATATCCTTCATATCAAATTGTATTACTCCAGCATGATTGAATATTTCCAGTTGTAGAGGCCAGGGTGTTGGGTTTGCCCCAAATGTGCAGAAGATCCCAACTGCATTTTGCTTTCTGCTTGGATGATTTGATGCCCTCATGCCCTTCAAAGCCAGCAGAAGGAGCAGGAGAGTGGGATAGAGTTGTCATGGAAGACACGTCTGTTCCCCTGGACCACACTTGGTTGTTTGTAGTCACCCTCTTGAGGGATAAAATGTCTCAGGCAATGCCCCAAACAATCTGCTTGTCTTTATCCTGTTGCCCTCCCCAGAATGCTGGTTCCCATTCCCTTCCCAGGACAGCAGGGTTAGCAGCACTTGGCAGAGGAGGTTGTAGCATTCCTGAAAACTTTGCTGTTCCCTGAAATCCCTGAGAGACTCCCCAGAGCTCTGCTGGACAGCTCTGGGAGTCCCTCAGCCTCGCTCCCTGGGGCACAACCGCTCCTTTCAGCCTAGTTCTGCCTCAGGAGGATCTGCAAGCTGGAGAAAGGCTTTTTCTAATAGATCTATGGACTGCCCAGGGAGAAAAGGAGTTGGAAGGTAAGGCAAGAAACGTTTCCCTACTTCCCAGATGGTTTTTGTAGTCCCCAGGGGGATCCCAGCTCCCAGTGAAGCAAAGAAATCCTTTTATCACCTTCACCACCCCCAAGGCAGTCAGAGACTTCCTGCATCTCAAATCCCAGGCAGATAAGCAAGTGGAAAAGATCTCCTGTTTTATTTTATGGCAAATGCTAAAGGGTCCTAAAACCTTGCTGGTGGTCACTTTGTGAAAGGAAAAGAGGGAAAAGCACTAATGCTGGAACTTTTTCTGGGATTGTACAGAGTACAGCACTACCGGGATACTCCAGGAGTAGTGACCAGACAGGAGGAGAAAAACTTCTGATCACAGTGTCAAGGAAAAGAACAGGAGGCAACAATAGCAGAGTAAAACACCTTCTGCATTCCTCTGCCAGGAGTTCTGTGGATGGAAAGTTAAAAACATTTGCAGGAACTGGATAAACACCACAAAATTCTTCACTTTTAGAAGCTAAAATTGGCCCCATAGCGCTGTTGCATGACTGGAAATATTTCTGCCAGGCACTTCCCCGAGAGTTGCATGGTTTTTGTGAGGAGAAAAGCTTTTCAACTGCCACATAATTCATATTTATATTAAGGCACGTGGGTACAGATTCCTTCAGACTATTGGTACTTGGAATATTCTGTCCCAGGAAGGCCTCGCTGAAATGTTTCGTTCATTGTTTGCTTAAAATAACCCGAGTGGGATTTTATTTCTTTGTTTTAGCAAACCAGAATGAACGATTTGCACTGCCTGAATTTAGACACTTGGACTTGGTCTGGAAGGTAGGTTTGCTTTTGTAACACTTAAAACTGAATTTAGAAGATGGAAACACGTTGTTAAATAGCTCCAGAGCTATTCCTGCAGCTTTTCCAAGAGGAGAATGAGGGTTTGGGGACTCCTAACAGCTGCTGGATTGTGATTTCAATTGAATTGAATTCCGTAGTGGTTACTGAGCTTTTCCTGCTCTGCACCAGAGCGTTGATGGTGCTGTTTAAAGCACAGCACAGAGTGATTTAACACCCTCATTTTCAGGCTGGGTACATTTATCCATATGGAATTCCAGGTTTTAGGGCTTTTTGAATTTTCTCTGGGTTTACTGTCTGTAGTTGGGCTCGTTACAGCACAGATTGGGAAAAGGTCTCTTCCATAAAAGGCCATAAAATTCTAAAAAATGCAGATTTTTTTTTTTTCCAAAATTGAAGTTATTTCTATATTGTGATCCAAGAACAGCTCATAAGACTTACCCATGATTTAGTATCATATATATAAATATTTTTATATTTGTATATTGGATCACTGTGAATTTAGGAATCTTCTGTTCAGCTGTTGCAGCACCTCTGCAGAGTCTTGGAAAGACTGAAAAAAGATATTTAAGACTTTAAAAAAAATATTTAAGATACTGGGGGAAAAAAAAAAATAGTTTTCACAGTGACTGCTGCTGTTGGCACCTCAAGGGAGATAAATTGTTTGTGTTTAATCATTATGTCTTTCATCTCCTAATCACAAAAATAATTATTATTAATAAATAATGATTTTATTTACTAACCAGTTGAGGGTTTTTTTCCCTACTCAACTCTACACAGCTTTCTTAAGGAATTGCATAACGTGAACCTGCTAACCCAGGCTTATCATCCAGCAAGAAGTTGCAAAATTCATTTCAGCTGCCACCACCCACAAGTTGCTTTCCCTGCCTTGAGCTCTACTAAATTGTCCTTCAATATTTGGTTATTTCTGGTACTGTGATCATTTCTTGTGCATGAAAGTTGAAATTTTATCAGTTATCAGTATCTGTGTGACAGTTTTTCTTAACCATCAAAGCCCAGGCTGCCCCTTGGCCAATTTTAGAAGCCTCTTTTCTTCACTTAGATTCAAATAAGTACTGCAGCTTGTGTGTGCCTGAACTCGAGTGCCAGATTTAGCAGGGCACCTTTGCAATCCCTGTTTAATTATCTCTGATAAATTAGTTTTTATGGGACATCAGGATCTTTACTATTCACGTTCTCAAGCAAACCCAACTAAAATAAAATCAATTTCAATGCAGCTCAGCTGAAATAGATTTCAAATCTGTTTTTTAACATGAGATTTTATCAATAATAAACCTCCATCTGTTTTGTACTTAGGAAATCCCCTCTTTACTAATATTTGTTTCAAAGTCTGGGTGAGCACCATGTTGAAGAGGTGGTAGCTTTCGGATCACAGCCGCAATCCTTGTGTCATTTAAAAACATTTTCCTCGGAGTGAAGAGCCTGTAGCCCCTCAAGATTCATCCAATTTTATCTCGATTAACTGTTCCCTTTACATGTACATGCAATTTATTTGGGTATTTAATCTGATTTTCCATTGGGAAGATACCCCAGGTGGTTCTAGGAAAAACTGAAATTCTCTGCTGAATTAATTTTCGGCATTGTTTGAAAATTTGGGGGATTTTGTTTCTTTGTTTCACCCAGGATTAATATCAGTGGAGAGAAACCCCGAGATCGCTCCTGGCACACGCTGACCCCCATAGGGGATGACAGACTTTTCCTTTTTGGTGGACTAAGCTCTGATAATGTTCCTTTGAGTAAGTAATTAGTTATCATTCAATATTAAATAACTGTTAAATAGTTATTATCATTCTGTTGTGCGTTTCAGATCACACAAGCGGGGTGAGTTCATAGGGGTAGAGTTCATAGGAGTAGAAAAGGCAGCTTGCTTCCATGAAAAAAAAAAAAAAAGAAATTAGCAAAAATTATTTTAAGATAAATAATAACTTCACAGATAAATCCACTGGGAGGAGGTGATTTTCTCAATTTACCCAAAAGAAAGAGAATTAGGTGTGTTTTAATTCCATATTTCAGTGTATTAAATTACAAAGAGTGAAAAGATGCAGCTTCATGAAGTGCTGATGTTACTGCTACCTAAATAAAGATGCTCTTAGAGCTGTTTGTGGCAATAAAAAGACATTTTTTTCTCCCAAAAACCCCATTACTGGGTGTTCTCCCATTGCAGGTGATGGTTGGATCCACAGCATTGCAACAAATGGATGGAAGCAGCTCACCCATCTGCCCAAGAGCAGGCCCAGGTACAGAAACACAAATCGTGTGTGCTGAAATTGAATCATTTTCCAGAATGAACCAATTTTTAAATTCTTGAACAGTATTTTTAAAGAATAATTTAGAATATCAATGCAGGGTGGTTGAATAGTTTGCTTTAACGCCTTTTTTGCCTTCATACCTCATTTTTTAATTTGTGTATTTGGTGCTTATTTGCATGAAAAGATGGTTTTGTGGTGCAGGATCTGGGTGTCCAACTAATCTGGTACTCTGTAGCCAAGTTATTGTTGTATGAACAAAACCATAAAAATTGGAAGAATGAATAACCAAGGAGAACAATAAAAACTCATTAATATTTATACATGATTAGAAACAGGAGGGGGAGAGAACCATGCAAAAGTTGCTGCCTCTCTCAGGATTCAAAGGCAAAATTGAGTGTTAACCCAGTGTTTGAAGCATTATCTGTGTTTCTAAGTTAAAATCTATTGAACCGATTTCCTTTAGATTCTAAATATTCACATTTTCATTGCATTCATTCCCTGCATTCACCCAGGAACTCCCAGCACCATTTTATATCGTATTTTTTTTTCTGATACAAAAACGTCCAGTTCCACTCTGCTCCCTGCCTTGTTACTGAAATATCTTCACCTCAATTAATTGTCTTCCTGTTTTATCCTACTCTGGGCTGTCCTTTAAACACAGCAGCCACAGCCAAACCGGCTTTCCTGCCCTCTTACCCTTCAAACTCTTTCAAGTCCAAATAAACTCCGACTTCAGCCTCACCAAATATTTTGTTTTACCATCAGTGATATTTTGATGGTATTTGAGGACTGAGGAGTCTTTAACCAGCACAGCAGGAGCAGCCAGGGGTCTGTGCTCAGTTCTTGAGTCTCCCAAGCCTTCCCTGTGATATGATTTTTCCTGGGGAAGGGCTGGGATGTGCTGGGGAGCAGCCCCAGGACCAGCAGCTCAGCTGGAATAACCTCTGTGCCCTGCTCTGCAGCAGGGCTGCCTGGGAGCATCAGGGATTCCTGAGCCCCAGGCGCTTCCAGGGGATTTGAGGATTTAGGTTTTAGGGCCGAGGAGCTTTCCTGGACCTAAATCTTTATAGAAATAAAGGACCTCCCCTCCTTCTGCCAAACCCCAAAAGCTCATTGACTTTTTTGGGAAGTTCCAGAATGCTGGGGTTGGAAGGGACCTCTGGAGATCCTCCAGTCCAGCCCCCTGCCAAGGCAGGGTCACCTGGAGCAGGGATGTGTCCAGGTGTTTGGGATGGCTCCTGGAAATGTGGATAAAAGGAGCCACACCAAAAGCCTGTCCCTACATTGAACTGGTTGAGTGTCAAGCATTTGTACCATAATTTTATTTTCTGCAGGATCTCTGCAGCTGGAAAACCTTTAAATCAGTTCAATTGCTCTTAGAACTTGAAATGCAGAGCAGCAATACCTCTGTGTGTACCTCTTTTATATATTTCTCTTATTTTATAATAAAATCCATCAGTGTCTTTTCCTGATGCTTCTGCAACTCTGATTCCCTCCCCAAATTCTGCAGAGGATAACTTCCTTCAACCTCCAGTTTTAGCAGTTTCTAACAAATTGCCTTCTCAGGTGATCCTGAATTGGTAGAAAACACTGTTCCTCTCTGTCCATCACCTTTACTTCAGCCAACTTTTTTTATGCCGGGTTTCAATAGAGAACAAACTGTTTAACTCCTAGATTCCCAATGTTTTCATTCCCATGTGATGCTGTTGCTGGAGCTGGAAGAGCCCTGTGTGATCTCAATAACGTGCTTTGTTAGAATGTTTAGGTGATAAGTTAGAGCAGCCCATGGGAGGACAGAAACTCTCAGGCAGTAGGAAAAGCCTCAGGTTGCGAGCTAGGATGTCACCAGAGTCCAGGCAGGAAAGGCTTCTCAGTGTTCTCCGTGACCAAGCCCAGAGTTTCCCTAATGCAGATCAGGCAGAGACAGATCTGTCCACAGGTATGAGGAAGGGAAAAGGTGAGGTAACCTGCTAAGGACTGATGTGAAGGGAGAAAGAAAGTGGGGACGTTTATTTTTGCGTGGAACTTCAGCGTTGCATTTGATTTCGGTTCGGCAGCTCTGAAGTCCGTCAGCAGTGTGGCGATAGACCAGAAAAATGTAATCACGAAAAATAAATCAGGCTTTTATTGTAAAGACTGTAAAGGCAGGCTTTGCTTTTGTGGGGTCTTTATCATCAGCCTTCCCTGGTGTGATGTAAGTTACTGCCTCACAGAAAGTGATCCCAGGAATCCCTGGGGGAAGGGTAAGGCTGGAACAGGAGAACCGGAGATCCAAGTGCTCAGGGACCTGTGTCAGGCTGAAAGCCACGAGCAAATTTGTACTTCTGAACCAAAGAAAGTGGGAAAAGCTTGGCAAAAGGTCCATTTGTAGAGTTGCCTAAAAATTTTCCACTGTGGTGATAAATAAGACCAAGCTTATATGCCCAGAGTACAGAAAAGTCAAATAATGACAAAATATATTGGTCTGTATGAAAATAACTCTCATGAGGCGGGGAGTCACATTGCTCTCCTGTTTTATATTATTGAACAAACAAGTAATATATTTTAAGGTGTTATTCTTTACCTCTGAAACAGTGTCTCTGTCTTGCTGATAACACACAAGTCCCCATTTCCTGGGCACTGATTGTGTTTCTGGTTTGATTTCCAGGTTGTGGCACACAGCCTGCCTCGGGCAGGAGGGAGAAGTGATGGTGTTCGGGGGCAGCAAAGACGATTTGCTCTTTATGGACACGGTCAGTGAACTGTACAATAAATCCCATCACTGGGATAATTATCATTCATTTAAAAATCATGGAATGGTTTCAGGTGGGAGGGACCTTAAAGTCCATTTAATCCACCCCCTGCCATGGGCAGGGACACCTCCCACTGTCCCAGGCATCATCCAACCTGGCCTTGGACACTTCCACAGATGGGGAGTCCAAAACCTCTGAACAAATCAATTAATAAATATATTTTTATTTAGGATTTTAACTGGGAAAAAAAAAAAAAAAGCAAACAAACAAAAAAAAAACCACCCAAAAAAACTCCCACTGAAACCAGATTGAGTTTGGCTCAAACAATTTGCTCAAATTGGTAACTGAAACCATTACAAATTACACACCACTGAGGAAATTATTATAATTTACACACCACGGATTGTAAACTAATTATAATTTACACACCGCTGATTCCACTGAGGAATCCCCACCTGAGACTGACTGACAGGATAAAAAGGAGTTTGCCATTCGGATTCCTTACAAATAGTTGGTCAAGTATAATGTTTCTAAACCGTGCACATGGTAGAAACGTGACATTAATGTAGAAAATTGCTGAGGTAGAGGAGTTGTTTGCCACTCTAATGGTTCTTTTTCTCCTCTTGATCAGGGTCACTGCAGTGACTTGCTGATATTTCAGACTCAGCCTTATTCCCTGCTCAGGTGAGTTGGAGCTACAGAATCCCAGCGTTAGGGTTTAAAATTAAGGGTTTAATCCCAGTTTAGGCTGGGAGGGACCTTAAATCCCACCGTGTTCCATGGGCAGGGACACCTCCCACTATCCCAGGTGCTGTTCCAGCCATTTCCTGCAGAAATGGGGTGAAATCCCCAATTACCTCCTCAGGAAATGCCTGAACCCTTCAGCGTGTGATGCTGCAGTTGAATCACTGGTGCTGTGTAATTCCCTGCACGTGCCCCCACATCAGCACCTGCAATTAACACCTGTAATTAATGCACATCACCAGCTTCGATTAGGTGTCATTTGTTAGAATATAAACCATTTACTTCGATTTTTTTTTTTTTTTTTTTTGGTATTTCCCTTCCTCAGGCTGTGTCTTGACTGCATTGGGAAGAACGCAGCTCTCCTGGAGAAGCAAATTCCCTGCTTGCCATCCAAACTTCTGCAGGAAGTGCTGAAAAAAATCACTTTCTGGGCTGCCATGACCCACAGGCAGGAGAGGAAAGCTGAGACTGAGAGACAAAGCCAGCTCCACTCCACATGAGGCAGGGCAGGGAGCTGCTGGGACACCTCAGAGCGGTTTGTTCATGAACTTTGCTGCTGATCCACTGCAGCTCTGTGTTCAGCTGGGTTTCTGAGTGAAGTTTGGCAACAAATCCTTTCTATGGGAATCTCTGGTTTCCTGCGTTACGGAAAACTGATACAGCTTCATTTCTAGATAATTGTTCACCTCTGCCGTTGTGGTTTTGACCACACAGCCCTCGCAACCTTTTGTTCTTTTGGAAGGGGACGTGACCCATTTCAGCTGGATAAAATAGAGTTTAAGTCTAAAAAAATCCTCCTTGGCCTTATCCCCATCAGCCTTCCCGAAAAAAGACGAATTCACCTCCGTGTCTTGGGGATGTTCACGCTTTGTCAGTGTTAAAAGTAACAAATTTATGTAACAAATTTACCACCACCACCAAAGGTTGATTCCACCAGGCTCTAACCAAAATCCAACCGTGGAGCCCCACACCTCACACTCCAAGTAGGAAAATCCATCAGGGAATTGTGAAACTTGAAAGAAAAAGCTGCAACGAGCAACATCACCTGGTCTCTATGGGAAAACTTGAGTCCATCACCTGGTTTTACTGTTTCTGCCATCAGGAAGTCCTTTTGGAAATAAGTTGTATATTGTATTTTGGACGCGTAAAGTTTATATTTCGTTCTTGTTTAAAAAAAAAAAAAACACAAAAACACAACAACAAAGTTGCTTATTTATTGTTTAAAAAAGAAAAAAAAAAGCAAATGTAGTGCTGGTTATTTTTCTGTTTCAAATATTTCGTTAACAGGAGCACAGTCATTAAAATTTTGTAGAGAGTTGCATCAAGAGGCATTTGGACACATTTTTGATGGTTTTAAAATCTGTAAAAATAATTATTGGGGGGGGAAAAGGGGCTTTGGGGGGAGCAAATTTGTTTCAAAAAGGAACTTTTGTGACTGGTTATTTTAACAGCCTAATTTTATGTGCTGAACTCCCTCCCCTCCTTTTTTGGGGAGGGGTAGTGCAGATGTTCCCCTGAGCCCTAAGATTTGATTTTGGGGGGCTCAGGTGCCCCCCAAGGTTTGACTTTGGGGGTTTGGGATTGACTTGGTGGATTCAGATGCCTCCAAGGTTAATTTGCAGGGGCTCAGGTGCCCCCCAGGGTTCATCTTGTTGGGTTCAAGTTCCCCCAAGGTTAATTTTGGGAGGGCTGAGGTGCTCCCCATGGTTAATTTGGGAGTTTCAGATGCCCCCAGTGTTAATTTGGGGGGGGTTCAGATGCCCCCAGTGTGGATTTGTGAGGTTCAAGTGTCCCCGAGGTTAATTTTGGGGTGGTTCCAATGCCCCCAATGGGAATTTTGGGGGGCTCAGGTGCCCCCAAGGTAAATTTTTGGGGTTGTTCAGGTGCCCTCATGGTTAATTTGGGGAGGTTCAGGTGCCCCCAGTGTGAATTTGGGGGGCTCAAGTGCCCTCATGGGTAATTTTGGAGTTGATCAGGACTTCCCAATGTTAATTTTGGGGTGGCTCAACTGCCCCAAATGTGAATTGGGGGGGGCATCAGGTGCCCTCATGGTTAATTTTTGCTCCCAGTGTTGGTTTTGGGAGGTTCAGATATCCGCAGTGTAAATTTGGGGTGGTCTGGGTGCCATAGTGTTAATTTTGGAATAGTTCAGGTGCCCTCAGGGTGATTTTTGGGGTGTCGGGTGCCACCAGGGTGAATTCTGGGGTAGTTCAGGTGCCCTCAGGGTGATTTTTGGGGTGGTTCAGGTGCCCTCAGGGCAGATTCTGGGGTAATTCAGGTAGCCTCAGGGTGATTTTTGGGGTGCCTGGTGCCACCAGTGTGAATTCTGGGGTGGTTCAGGTGCCTTCAGGGTGATTTTCGGGCTGGCTCGGCTGCCCTCCGGGCGGATTTCGGGGTACCTGGTGCCCCCAGGGTTAATTTCTGGGTAGTTCAGGTACCCTCAGGTTCATTTTCGGGCTGGCTCGGGTGCCCTCAGGGCGGATTACAGGGTGCCCGGTGCCTCAGGGTGAATTCTGGGGTAGTTCAGGTACCCTCAGGTTCATTTTCAGGCTGGCTCAGGTGCCCTCCGGGCGGATTTCAGGGTGCCCGGTGCCCGCGCCTGCGCGGCGCTGCCGGAAGGTGCCGCCCGCCCGGCGGATGTTGCGGCGCGGCCGCGGCTGAGGGAGGGACGGCGGAGCGGCAGCGCCGGGGCCGCGGTAGGAGCGGGACGGGCCCGGGGGGGCTCCCGGGGCTCTGAGGGACGCGGGCCGGGCTCGGGCCGGGCCGGTAACGGCGCCGGGCAGCAGCGCTCGGGCGGGCGCGATGTCGCGACAGTTGAGCGTGTCGTGAGGAGGGCCCCCCCCCCTCCCCCCCGGCCCCCCCCCCCTCCCCCGCGCTGCGGGCATGTCGCGATAGAAGAACGTGTCGTGAGGAGCCTCCGCCTGATCGCCGCGGTGTGTGAGGGGTGGTGGGCAGAGCGCGCAGGGCTGAGGGGGAAATGGCTGAAGGGACACGGCCCAGAGCGTCTGAGGGGTAAAATGAATAATAGAATGTGATACATACGTATTATATATATAAATATTATCTATGTGTTATTCCTCGGAGGCGGTGAAGACGCCGCTAGCTGGAAGCGGGCAGGTCTCACGGAGGTGTGGGCAAGGCTTGCTAATCTAAATTAGAAATCGTAATTAAAGCTCACAGATAACCCCTGGAAGGTGGCGCAGCGTCTCCGTGGCGCGAGTGATTAAAATTAAACAGCAAAAATCCCTCAGGAGCGGTGTGAGGGAATATCAGAGCCAGAACATCCAAGCCTGGAGTGCGGGGTGTGATTGTCCCGCTGAGGTCCTTTTCCCCGGCTTTGGGGGCACAAATTTGGGCTGTTTGTCTTCCCTGAGCTTTGGATCTATGTCTTCTTCCCTGGACAGTCTGGGCTTTGGCATTCTTCCTGGGTCTGGAGCAGGGACAATTGGTTCTGTGGAATTTTGTGTAGGACAGGTGACACTGTCCTGCGCTGAACCGCTGTGGGAAGGTTTGTGTGGGGAGCGCTGAAAAGCTCCGGGATTTGCTGCTGTTGTAGGCAAAGCTGTCAAATTTATTCCCCTTTGGATTGTTTGGGTTTTTTTTTTTTTTGACGTCGTGGAATGGTGTGGAAGGGACTTTAATGCTCGTCCTGTCCATGGGCAGGGACACCTTCCACTGTCCCAGGCTGCTCCAAACCCGTGTCCAACCTGGTCTTGGACGCTGCCAGGGATCCAGGGGCACCCACAGCTTCTCTGGGCAAATCAAAGTATTTTTAGATAAGATTTAAAATATTTTTTTAAAACGGACTCTGAGTCACATTGGCAACTGAAACCATTATAAACCGTGCGCTGCTAGAATGCTTTTGACTCCATCCGTGTGCAGCTTCTCCTGGGTTCTCCCTCTTTTTCTCCAAGCCCCACACTGTGTCAGGGCGGGTTGGGTGGATTTCAGGGAAAGGTTCCTCCCCCAGAGGGTGCCGGGCACTCCCCAGGGAATGGTGACATTCCCGAGGCTGCCAGAGCTCCAGGAGCTCCATTCCAGCGCTGCCCAGGGTGGGATTTGGGGTGTCTGTGCAGGAACAAGGAGCTGCCCTGGCTGATCCAGCTGAAGGAATTCCTTGTCCCTGTGCCTGCAGCACGTCCCGAGATGGCCGACGAGAACGAGGAGCTGCCGGCGGACGAGGAGCTGCCGGCGCCGGCCGAGGAGGGCTTTGAGCAGCTGGAGAACGACAGCCCGGCCGAGCGCAGCGGGCACGTGGCCGTCACCGACGGGCGCTGCATGTACGTCTGGGGAGGATACAAGGTACAGCTCCTCCACCCCGGCCCGGGAATTGTGTCCCCATCCCTCCCGGAGCGGCTCTGGGAAATCGTTCCTCCCCCCGGGAACGCCGGACAGTTTGTAACGCGGCCTTCGGGGGTGTTTTGCAACGTCGGAGTAAATGGCGGGTGTTGAGCCTTGGCAGAGACGCGGGGGTTTTTGTGGGGTGTTGTTCGCCTCTGGCGAAGGGAGCAGCGTCTGACTGGAATTGTGCACCTTGGGAGTGGTGATTTTATTTGCACAACTGTGTTTTGGGTGTTTGTTGTTGTCACACTTGGGGGAGTGCAGCGCCGCAGAATCATTTCAGTGACAAAACTATCGTCAGTGAACTCAGTAAATAAACTCCTGTCGTGGAGGCGGGGGGGTGGTGAGGGAACAAAGAAGGAGCTTTTGGCTCCTTTCTGCTCCCTGGCTCAGGCTGTAAATCAGAGGTTTAACTTCCCATTTTGCCTCCTCTGGCTCTGCTGGGAGCTGATTGTCCCCAGCAGGTGCTAAATTAGGTTGATTCCTCTCTCTGTGCAGGTGGGAGGCACAGGAGTGTGGGAAGTACAGGCACTGCTCCTGCTGGGATCAGGTCCCAGAGGGGGTGTCAGCATTCCCAGGAGTCTGTAATTCCGTGTGTCAGACATCCTCCTAACGCTGCTTCCCCTTCTCTGACCTGTCCTGCAGAACGCCCAGGTCCGGGGATTTTATGACTTCTACCTACCTAGGGATGAAATATGGATCTACAACATGGAAACTGGAAGATGGTACAGTAAATCATTCATTTGGGGGAAAAGAAATGGATAAATCCTTAAATTGGTGTGGAGAGCACGCTGAGGAACTGAGCAGGGAGAGAATCCCCTGATGTCTTTGTTCCCACCTATCAAACTATTGCAAAAATGTGTAAAATATTTCAGGTTTGGTGGGGTTTTTTTTTCTGTGAAATTGTCCAGTATGTTTTTCCAGGATGAAGTGGGAGAGGCAGCTGGGACAGGCAGCCTGGATAGGAGTGTGTGAGGTGTTCTGGGGTTCCTGGGATAGGATAGAGCAGCTGGAAATTGTGTTTGTATCACTTCTGATGCCGGTGGTGGTCAGGGAATCCCTGCTGAGTGTTTGGCCTTTTCAGGGGTTGTTTTTAAAGGTCGATGCAGCCAAAGAAGCTGCTCAGTGCTTTGCAGGAAGTGGGATTTCCGTGGAGCCGTGCTCCCAGCCTTCCCTGGGGTCAGGGACAATCTTGGGCACGGGCTGGAATCTCCTCTCTATGCTTATGATGATTACAAACAGGAAAAAATCCAGGAGCAGAGTGGTAACCTGCAGTTTGCACAGGTGAATCCTCTTTGCCTGAGGCTTCTGAGCATTCCCAACTCCTGAGCTGGGCAGGTGGGATTCCTACCCCCAAAAAACCCATGTATTAAATAAACTGCCTTCTCCCCTCCCCTCCATCACAACAGAGTAGTTTTATGAATTGTTACATCTGAAAAGGGGGGAAGAACTGAGAACTGTTGTCGCTAAAACCCTCCAGTGGTTCACTGGGAGCAGGTGAACCATTCCACCCTGGTTTTTTTTGCAGGAAGAAGAGCAAGACAGAGGGAGATGTTCCCCCCTCCATGTCTGGCAGCTGTGCCGTGTGTGTGGACAGAGTGGTTTATCTCTTCGGGGGGCACCATGCCCGCGGCAACACCAACAAGGTGAGGAATTCCTTCAGCCCTGGAAGCTGGCATCGCTCCTGTCCTTGTGCAATTCCCCTCAGCAGCTGGATCGTGTCCCTGCCGCTGAGCTGGCTGATTTTTAAAAGATGGCAATTGCCAGAGTTGCCTGGATAATATCAGGAGCTGCTCTGGGGTGGCTTGAAGTGTTTCTGTTCCCTGGAGTCTGTGGTAATCTCAGAATCCCAAAATTGTTTAGGTTGGAAAAGTCCTCCGAGATCACTGACCAAACACCCTCCCATCAACCAGAATTATTAATTAATATTATTTTCTGATAGTCTGGCAATGTGGCTTAAATTAAATAGTTTTGGTCTGTATAATTGTGTAGTTTATATATTTAAATTTAAGATCATATATTTCATATGTAAATATAAAAGAGGAGGAGTTTGAAGGGGTTTTTGCAGACAGTTTCAGGCAAACCTCATTTGTAAGGTGTGATTTCTTCTTTTCCTGCTGTGGCACTCTTACACTGCAGTTCCTGTATGTAAGTGCACGATTATATAAATGCAGAGAAGGGGTAGCACCGTGGAAAATGTCACTTTGGGAACTTTTTAACCATTTTTTAGTTGTAAGACAGTTGTGCTCTGTACACACCTTCATTGCAGCCCACAGCAGCTTTTGGATGCTGAAGCTCAGCGTCCATAACCCTGTTAGTGCTGCAAAAAGCGTTTGAGCTGCAAAAACATCGGGATTTGTGAATCCATATTTTGTTGCAAACGTTCTCAGTGCTCTACTTTCCAGCTAGGAAAAGAACTTTTCATTTATTGCTATTTCTATGCCAACACACGTTAATTTAAAGCTGCCATTTTAACAGCAGACTCAAGCTTTAAGCTGACCATGTGAGTTTAAAGAAGTCTCTTTGTTTTCCCAGTTCTACATGTTAAATGCCAGATCCACGGACAAAGTGCTGCAGTGGGTGAGAGTGGAGTGCCAGGGGGTGCCCCCCTCGTCCAAGGACAAGCTGGGGGTGTGGGTGCACAAGAACAGGTGAGGCCCCAGGGAGGGCTCTGCTCCCTCTGGGCTTCTCCCTCCTCCTCCTCCCTGCAGTCACCGTGGGGCTGGGAATGTTCCCCTGGAGAGGAGAAGGCTCCAGGCAGAGCTCAGAGCCCCCGGCAGGGCCTGAAGGGGCTCCAGGAGAGCTGGAGAGGGACTGGGGGCAAGGGATGGAGGGACATGACACAGGGAATGGCTCCCAGTGCCAGAGGGCAGGGATGGATGGGAGATTGGGAATTGGGAATTCCTGGCTGGGCTGCAATTCCCAGAGCAGCTGTGGCTGCCCCTGGATCCCTGGCAGTGCCCAAGGCCAGGTTGGACATTGGGCTTGGAGCAGCCTGGGACAGTGGGAGGTGTCCCTGCCACGGCAGGATGGTACTGGGTGGGATTTAAGGTCCATTCCCACCCAAACCATCCCGGTGATTTTGGAGTTTCGCTCTTGTGCTGCTTTGGCCCCTCCACGGAGAGAGCTCCCAGTCAGGATATTTGCTGTGGGATTTGCTGCAGAGCCTCAGGAAAGGTGGGAAAATCCTCGTGTGTCCCTTCCAGCCGGGGATACTCCGTGACTCTGGAATTGCCCACAGTGCTGCTTTTTCAGGTCCTTGATGTGGGGAGCGAGCTCCTCATGACCACACCTGACAGGATCAGTTTAGATGGGAATCTGTGCAGGGCTGCAGGTGTGGGTGGTTAATTAGGCACTGCAGATTGTTTTGTGCCGCTCCATAATCCTGCAGGAGTTTCTGGCAAAGCCCTGCCAGTTCCTAACACGGGCTAAACCCCAAAGATAAGAACTTAGAGGTAATTCCCATTTAAAGTGCAGGAGAAGAGCGTGGCAGAGGGCAAAGTGCAGTGACCAGGCTGCGCACCCTGACAGCTTCTTGGGTTTGGAAGTGGAGCAAAGCTGGGGAGCCTGAGGCTGGAAACAGCTCCAGAGGGATTTAGTGTGGGTGGGAAGATCATGAGGCAACAAACAGAGCCCCACACCTGCAAAACCGAAGGAGCTTCCCTGGTTTTCTGAGCACAGCGTTTATGTTTATGTTTACTGACAGACGTGACAGAATTTCTCACAGCTCTTGCTCCATGTTTTCCTCCAGGCTGATCTTTTTTGGAGGCTATGGCTATTTTCCTGAAGGGAAACAACGTGGAACATTTGAGTTCGATGAAACCTCTTTTTGGGTAAGTAACCCTGGAAGTCATTTCTGTTTCAACTTTTAATATTTTTTTTAATCAGTGCTTGTTAAAACTTGTTGCTTCTTTATTTTTGGTGTTTGGTTGTTTTTTGGGTTTTTTTTTTTTAATTTTTTTTTGTTTGTTTGTTTTTTTTTAAGAATTCAGGTCTTCCTAGAGGGTGGAACGACCACGTGCACGTTCTGGACCTTGAAACTTTCACTTGGAGCCAGCCTATAACTACGGTAATTAACGCTTTGCTATCGGTTAATTAAGTCACAGCTCAGTCACGTTATTTAAGAGTGTTCTTGGAGGCATTTCCACTGAATTTAAACCATTCATTTAGAGAGATCCACTCTACAAAAGGAGGAAATTTGCTTTTTATTTTGACCTGTCTTCATCCATTTTTTCCTGTCCCTTGCTTTGGTTGGCGCTTCAGCTGCTCAGGGCAGTGTAATTTGTGTTTTGCTGTCACCCTCACTGCCAGGGGATGGTTGGTACCTGTCCCTGGGGTGCTGCATTGTGGTCAGGAGACAATTTAAACACTGCTAATTGCAAATCCACGCATTTGGAGCGTCCCAGGAGAATTCAGGAGCAGGGATATGGGCTGGTGTAGCCACCAGGGCTGGAGGAAGTGAAATATGAGACAAGGCACTCCAGATTGCCAAAGAATTGCTCTGATTGCTTCACGCAGGTCTCAGGTAGTTCAGAAAGTCAAGAAAAATGGTGTTTAATGGGATCCCAGAGTGGTTTGGCTGGGAAGGGACCTCAAAACCCACCCAGTGCCACCCCTGCCATGGCAGGGACACTTCCCACTGTCCCAGGCTGCTCCAAGCCCGGTGTCCAGCCTGGCCTTGGACAGATTTACGAACATCAGGATTTATGATGTTGCTGTCTCATTTACACTCTGCCTTCTGTGGCTGAGCCTTGTGCTAAAAGCAGAATTTACACCCTCCAGAAGGGACAAAACAAACCCCATTTCTAACGAGTTCTCCCATCTTCCATCCATCAAAAAAACCCGAGCCTTGCACACAGGATGAGTCACTGGCTGCGTTTTTTCACTCTGTTCCTCGCTGGCCTTAAATCTGAGCGGAGGTGAGCCTCTCTTGTCCTCTGGTGCCTGATTTGTGCTGTCCCTGTTCCTGTCCCTTCCCCAGGGGAAGACCCCGTCCCCTCGAGCCGCTCACGCCTGCGCCACGGTTGGGAACAGGGGCTACGTGTTTGGAGGCAGATACAGGGTAAGCCCAGCCCCTTTCTAACCTGTGCTCAAACCCAGAGCGCAGCAGGAGATTTGAGCCACGCTCTGCTCTGTTGCAGGAGTCCAGAATGAACGACTTCTACTCCCTGAACCTGGACACCTGGGAGTGGAATGAAATGTGCGTGCTGGGACTCGATCCGCGTAAAACTCTTTGTGCCCAGAGAAATTAAAAGTTGTCCTTATGTGTCTGAGAAATCTGAGAGAAATCATCAGAGCAGGAGAGAGCAGCGGGATTTTGCTGTCCCTGCTGGTGATTTGGGGTGTTTTTATTGCAATCCAGACTCACCCAAGGCATCTGCCCCGTCGGCCGATCGTGGCATTCCTTGACGCCGATTTCCTCGGATCACCTCTTCCTCTTTGGAGGGTTCACCACGGACAAGCAGCCCCTGAGTAAGTCATTCCAAAGGGATTTAGTGTGGTGCCTTTGTGCTCTGGAGCAGCTCTGCACAGGAGTTGGGTGATTGCCTTGAATTCCTTCTAAATTCCTGCCGTGTCCTCCAGCTCCTCATTCCACGGAGCAGGAGTTGCTGAGGGTGTGGAGACACCCTCAGAACTTCCAGCAATTCATCTGCTCTAAAAATGTATTTAAAAGTGCAGACTGCAATCAGTGACAGCTTTGCAGTTCTCCACCTTCACCCCCATAAATCTCTGTTGCATTTGAACACCTGTTGTCAAACAGCAGCCAGGGTTTTTACAGGGTTTTTCCTAAAATACTTGATTTATCTAAGGACAGAAATGGGATGTGCTACACCAGGGTATCTGTATGTTGCAGCAGCTTACAGAACTGACAGAATCCCGGTTTTATCTGGGATTTTGCTTGTTTTCAGGTGATGCCTGGATTTATTGTATCAGCAAGAACGAGTGGGTACAGTTTGAGCATAACTACTCTGAAAAACCAAGGTATGGCAGACAATTCCCTGGAAATTTAGTACAAAAAGGGGTGTGGGAGCACCTGGTGCTGGCTGCCAGAGAGAGGACACTGGTTCCTCCTCACAGCTCTCCTTTTCCACGTGTCCCAGAGGTGCAGGTTGTTGTGTGCTCCCAGAATTCAGCCTGTGGAACAGCTGGAAACACAGAATTTAGGGTTTGACCGTGGGGTTTAGGGTTTGACCTCGGGGTTTGGGGTTTGATCCTGGGAATCAGGGTTTGACCTCAGGATTTGAGGTTTGATCCTGGGAATCAGGGTTTGATTTGAGCTCCAGTGCCAGCACCAGAGCTCAATGGGACCAGTGTCCTTGATCTGCCTTGGTGTCACCAAGGTCCTGCCCAAGGCTCATCCTGAGCACTCCCAGGGCTGTTCCTGCTGAGGAAATGGGAGTTGTTCACCTGAAGTTTAAAGCCCCAAACCCTTTGTGATGCATGAGTGTGGCGTGGAAAACACGAGTCTTCCTCCCTGTAGTTTGGGAAGCGATCTGAGCCAGGTTAAGGAGCTAAAGCCCTGCTGTTTGCTGGCTCTCTGCCTTTGCCCGGGCTGGGATGAGGAGGGACCTTCCCAGAGCTGGGATTTGGCGTTAATTCAGTGCTGCTTTCTGTTCCCAGGCTGTGGCACACGGCCTGTGCCAGCGAGGAGGGCGAGGTGATCATCTTTGGGGGCTGTGCCAACAACCTTCTGGCCCATTCCAAAGCTGTGAGTTGGTTTTGAGCTTGCTCTTCCCGTGGGACCTGCGGTGCTGGATCACTCCAGCATCCTCATCTCGTGGGGATCACGAAAGTGCACGAAGCTTGAGGGGGAAACGCTTTGCTCCCGTGCAAAGTCCCTTGGGGTTTGGAAAGCTAGAGGCTTCCTCCAGTGTCCCTGCCCAGTGCAGGTGGGAATGGGATGAGCTCTGAGCTCCTTCCAGCCCAAGCCGTTGTGGGATTCCCTGATTCCGTGGTTGTGTGAGCCTGCATTGCTCTGGCTGCTGCTGAGCGCCCACAGAACCAATTCTCTGTCTCTGCCACCCTCCAGGCTCACAGTAATGAAATCCTCGTGTTCTCCCTACAACCGAGATCTCTGGTAAGGTAAGAGAGCAAAACTTCAGCATGGAACCGTCGTGTCCCAGCTCAGCTGGCAGGAGGAAATCCTGGGAGGGTGGGGAGGCCCTGGCAGGGCTGTGGCTGCCCTGGAAGCGTCCAAGGCCAGGTTGGACAGGGATGGTGGAAGCTGTCCCTACCCATGGAAGAAGGGTGGGATGGGATGGGATGGGATTTAAGGTCCTTGCAACCCAAACCATCCTGGGATTCTAAGGCAAGCGGGGCAGGGAGAACATTTCCAGCTCCAGCAAACGCTGCCAGGGCTGAGGCCGGAGGATTCCCCTGGGCAGCCCCGGAGCTGCAGCGAGGTGGGAGCTCCGTGCTGAGGGCAGCCCCTTGTTCCCAGGCTGTGCCTCGAGGCCGTGATCTGCTTCAAGGAGATGTTGGCCAGCTCGTGGCACTGCCTGCCCAAGCACCTGCTGCACAGCGTCAACCAGCGCTTCGGCAGCAACAACACCTCGGGCTCCTGAAAGGGAAAGGCGTGTGCTCCACCCTCCGTGTGTAGGTAGTTGCTTCTCGCCCTCCCGTGCATGTGAATGGCCTAGAGAGAACCTCTTTTTGTGTGAGATGTTCCAATAAATGTATTGAATGCCAGAGGAGACCAGCCTGAGCTTAAGCTGCGAGCAGGTCTGCGCCCCGAGGGCGTGAGGCCGACCCCAAGAGTGGGAGATGTTCTGTGGGGAGAGGAGCTGGGAATGATCCTGAGCAGACCTCGGCCCTAGTGGCGTTTAGTGCACAGCTTCATGTTTTGCCACAGCTGCTTAAGGTCAGAGGAGCAGGATCTAGAAGTTAGAAGCAGGATCTGGAAGTTGTCCCGTTGTCAGTCGATAAACTGTTGTAAACCTCGAGATGTTAAAGCACCGCTGCTCTCTGCTTGGCTGTAGTTTGGGGGGTTTGTTTTTGGGGTTTTTTTGGGTTTTTTTTTTTTTTTTGAGTTTTTATGTTGTGGAACTTCAGTTGTGAACCTTAGGTAGCAGATATTCTGCCCTGCGAGTGTAAGTGAGCGTGCTTGTGCCTGTTCCCGGCCCCGCGGAGCTCCCTGCGCCTGCAGCAGCCCCGGGCACAGGACACGGAGAGGGGCAGAGCCAGGGCCACAGGGCCGGGCCGTGCTGCTGGGGGCAAGGGGGGAACCATGTTTTAAGCTGTCTTCAAAAAAAAAAAAAAACCAATTAAAAGCGTTGACTTCTAGAACAATTCCTGTGCTGTAATTCCTGAGAGATCCCGCGGGTTTATCCCGACTCCCAGCCCTGCTCTTCCTCCCCTCCACAGGCACAGCTGGGCTGGGGGGATCTGGGCCTGCGCCTCCCCTCTCTGCACAGCCAGGGAATGTTTGGGGAGGAAGCACAATTCCAGCTTCCCAAAGGAAGCATTCCCACTGGAGCTGTCCTCAACACCCCCGAGTTTTCCTGCCCCAGATTCCAGAGCCTTTGCCCAGCGGTGGGGAATGAGCGCTCAAACACAGAGGCGGCAGCAGGGAAGGACATTCCTGACCAAATGGCAGCGATTTACTTCCGTGTTTATCTGCAATTTGTATCAGAGTCCAGCTAACCACCAGGAATGAGATCCTGGGAGTTGGAATTCAGTCCTGGGCCTGGGTCTGTGTCAGTCTGTCCCAGCCCCGGGTCCAGTTTGGGGGCGAGGGCCCCAGCATGGAATCACTTCTTCTTCATGTTCTGGAGGTGAGGCGCAGACACTTTCACCTTCCCCGGAATATTTCTTGACAAATCAGTGTCCTAAGAAACACGGAAGAGGAAGAAGTGACCACAGCAGGAAAGGCTTTTGGAGCACTGGGATGATCCCTTTCCTTGGCACTGGTGAGCACCTGGCTGGGAGAGAGCCACAGGACACCTCCAACCTCCACTCCCCATGCAAGCACCTGGAATTCCCCCTCCCAGCCCCAGAGGGTTTCTAGAAGCTGCTGCTTTTGTCACAGGAGTGACACAATGCAGAAACAAAAGGCCCAGTGCTGCCACTGAGGCTGCTCCTGGTGCTCCTTCCCAGGCAGCACAGCTTTCCCAGAGCAGCTGGAAGCGTTCCAGGCTGGAATGGACAGCGGGGCTTGGAGCAGCCTGGGACACTGGAAGTGTCCCTGCCCCTGGACTGAGGTGGCTTTTAAGCTTTTTCCACCCCAAACCAAAGCAGGAGTCTCTGACTTCCCCGGGAGCCCTGACAAACTCCAGTGCTGAAATAACCCACAGCACTGCTCAGCTTTGGCAGCATCTCCTCCCCAAATTGTGGATGTTTCTCTGCTGCCTTGCACAGGAGGCACTGCAGAGAAAGCCTCACCTTGACGCTGCGGAACAGATCCTTCTCTCGTGCGCTGGCTTCTTTGGACTGCATGAAATTGTGCAAGGCGATCTTGGCAGCTGGAAAAACACGGGCAAGAGTGAAACAGCCTGAAAACTGGCTGGCAGAGCACAGGGAAGGAGTCAGGGCTCTCAGACCGTACCTTTGCCCTTCTTCTGTGTGCCCGGGGTGAGCTTGACTTTATACCTGCCCAGAGGAAAGGTTTCTGTACGTGAAACAACCCCAGCACAGAGCCCCTCCCAGGAAGGTGCTGCCACTCACTTGTAGTTGGTCATGGCTGTGTAGGGAGCACAGATGGGGACAGCGAAGAGCAGGATGTCCTCAGGGTGGGGCTGCCCAGTCAGGGAGTCCAGCAGGGCCTGGCTGTCCTGGGACACAAAGAGCTCCGCTGGGACCAGGCCCTGAGCTCGGCCCTCCCTGGGGTCACGGGGGAGGAGGTGGCAGCAGGTGGCCTTTGAGGTCCCTTCTAACCCCAGCTGTTCCTTGGTTCCATGAGCACTTTGCTGGCATGGAATTCCCAAGGCAGGATTCAAGGCAGATGCTGTTTCATCACTAAAGTCTTTGCTGGATCTTGGTTTTGGGTCCCCCCGTGGAGTCACCCAAAGCTTCCCCCAGCAGACACCGTTATCCTCCTCCATTAAGGAATTGAAAGGAATTCACTAATTCCCAGCCCTGGGCAACACCCACAGCCTGCAATTACACAGAAGTAATTACAGGAAAGTTTGAAACAATTTTACATGTAAATAAATTTCGAAACTAAAGAAGAACCTGCACTGCTCACTGTGTCATCCTCCAGCCCAGAGCCAGCTCTGGGCTTGTGGAGGATGTGGAGATGAGCAGGGCAGGCACAAAAGGAGGGGAATTTTTCAAGCTGCAGTTAAGGTGGGTTCAGACAATCCTGGAGGGCTCCCACACGTCCCAGTCCCAGCAGGGACACAGCTCCCACCTCGGCACTGACAGAGCTGAGCACTTATTTACCTCCAGTCCCGGCTGCTCCTGGTCCTGCTCCTCCTGCACACACAAACAGAGAACACATCAGGGCTGCAGAAACCACGGCGCTGCTTCTTCCTGCCCTGGCCCCAGTCAGTTCTTTCATCGGCCTCTGCTTTGCCTGGCACACGCTGAGCTGGGAGGGAGATGGAGCCCAGACACACCAAAGCCCAGCTCCAGGGCTGAGGGGGAGGCGCTGGATCAACGGGAACCTCGGCACTGCTCCGAGCCCCAGTTCTGGCTGTGCTGGGAACAGGATGAGCACAGGGATTGCTGCGGGGCTTTGGGCTGCTCTGGGAATCCAGTGGGCTCCCTGAGCCCTGACAACACAGACAGAGCTCTGCACGGTGCCCAGAATCCCTGGGGAGCTGCTCAGCCTCTGGGTAGGAGAGCCCCAGGAAGGGAGAGACACATGGACAGGAGAGGAGAGAGCTGCTCACCTTCCCACCCTATTCCTCATCTTCCCACCCCACTCCTCACCTTCTCCTCCTGCAGCTCATCCAGGCCTGGGTCCTGTTCCTCGTGCAGAATTCCCGCTGCGAGGGGCTCCTTGCCCCCAGTGACTGCACGACGCTGGGCTTTGCTTTTCTGCTGTTGCTTCTTTGCTGCCTCTTCTTTTGTCTTCCCCTTCTTCCCTTTTTTCCCTTTGTCCTCCCTGTTGGAGCCTGCAGACTGTGGTGACACAGGGGGTCAGGGCTGGTGACCAGAGCCACCAGGGCCCGGGGAAGGCACAGCTCCCCCCTCACCCCCAGCAGCTTCATGATGAGCTCCCGGTCCTCCTCATCCTGGTCCCTGTACTTCTCCTTCATCTTCTTCATTTTACTCTGCAGGAGGAAACACCAACAGCTTCAGAAATGACAACTCTTAGCAGAGTTTTGCAACCACGGATGCTGACCCCATGGGTTCTTTTCCTTCCCCGTGTCCCAAACTCTTTCAGAGGGACTGGTTTCAGTGAGCTCCATGCTAAACCCCCACCACCATCGTCCTGAAAGCACCATCACCAGCCTAAAACCAGCGGGCAAGCCAGGGGTGTCTGGGAAATCTGTGATTTCTGTCCACATTTCTGTGCCAACAGCTCAGCCCAGGGTTCCCCTGCTCCCTGCTCACCTTCTGGCCCCGCTTGATGGGCTGAGGAGCTGGGGCAGCCTTGTGGCTGCTGGGAGCAGCTGGAGGCTGGCTCTCTGTCTCCGTCTCCTTGTGCTTCTCCTCAGACAGCTCCAAGTTCTCAGAGTTGTTCTGCTGCTTCTTTTTCTTCATTTCTCTAAGGAGAACAATCACAGCTTCCTCCTCTGTTGTGATGAAGAGGCTGCTGCTCTCCTGACAGCATTCCCACCCTGCCTCCCTGCAACAGGATCCAGAGAGACACTGGAAACAGCCTCTCCTCGGAAAACACCCCCCTGCCAGCATTCCTAAAGGACAGGTAGCAGCACCTGGAAATAAAGGATGGACAGTGGGCATGGAGCAGGCAGGGAATGGGGAGAAGGCACAGTCCAGAGCAGCTCTGGCTGCCCCTGGATCTCTGGAAGTGCCCCCACGGCCAGGCTGGATGGGGTTTGGAGAAGCCTGGGACAGTGGGAGGTGTCCCTGCCATGGCAGGGGTGGAATGGGATAGGATTTCAGCTCCTTCCCAGCCCAAACCACCCTGGGATTCCCTGGAGCTCCCCCTGGCTCTCACCTCCTCTCCTTGGCAGAGAGATGCCTCCGGCCCTGGGCCCTGCTGTCACCCTGAGGAGGGAAAGGCAGCTCAGGGCAGGTCCTGCCCAGCAGCTCCCACTGCTCCGGGCCACCCCGCAGAGCTGGGACCTTACCAAGCTGGGCTCTTCCTCTTGGGGGATGGTTTTCTGCAGGGATCTGTGGGGAGATGGAAAAGGAGCTCCTCAGCAGATGTAGGGCAGCTCCCCATGGACAAACCAACCACAGCCCAAACCTGGGCAGCTTGGTTGGGACTTTTCATTTTTCCAGAGTGACTGGGAAAGGCAGGAACACTGGGATTCACTTCAGAAAACAATCTCAGCTGCCAGCTCCTCTCTCTCTCTCTCACACAACACACACACAGAGCAAACACAGGCAGGGCACTGAGGGAGCCAGGGTGCAGCTTCCCAGGCACACAGCCCCAGGAGCCCCACCCAGCTGGCTCAGGGCTCACTTTGTCAGGTGTGAGCAGCCCTGAAAGGAAAATGAGGCAGCATTCCCATTGCTGAGCATGGAAAGAAGGGATGACAACACATCCCAGCCTTGTCCTGGCAGGGTTTAGGAGACTCTCAGGGGCCTCAGCTGCTGCTCTCACCTCTGGGACTGAAGGTGTGACAGGTCGATTGTGGTGTCTGGGTAATTCATCTCTTCCTCCTTCACTTCCCTCTTGGGCTCTGAATGTTCCTCCTCAGATTCTCCATCGTCCTCCTCGGAGTCAGCCTCTGGAGCAGGAGTGTTCCCTCCTCCCTGCTGCAGCTCAGCAGCACCCTCCTCATGGGGACTCTCAGCTGTGGCTTCCACATCCCCTGGAGCTTCCTCATCCTCTGGAGCTTCCTCACCCTCAGCTTTTTCCTCCTCACTGCTGCTGTCTCCTCCATCTGGGGCACCCAGGGCAGGAAAACACAGAACACCAAACTGAGCCATCATCCCAGGATGGTTTGGGTTGGGAGGGACATTAAATCCCATCCAGTCCCACCCCTGCCATGGCAGGGACACCCTCCCACTGTCCCAGGCTGCTCCAAGCCCCATCCAGCCTGGCCTTGGACACTTCCAGGGATCCAGGGGCAGCCACAGCTGCTCTGGACACCCCGTGCCAGGGCCTGCCCACCCTCACAGCCAGGAATTCCTTCCCCAATCTCCCATCCATCCCTGCCCTCTGGCAGTGTGAAACCACTCCCCTGTCAGTGATCCAAGCTCTGGGATCACCCCAGCCCTGAAGGATCCCCCAGCAGCACCCAGAGCACCCAGCCCTTCCCCTGTACCTAAAAGCTCCACCTCCTCAGCCACCAGCTCACTGGCACTGCTGGAAACCGTGTCCAGATCCTCATCCTGCACCTTGACCTTCCTCTCCTCCCGGTGCCTCCAGACACAGCTTTCATCCACCTAAAAACGAGGAGCCTCTGTGTCAGGCCTGGTGGTGCTCGCACAACTCCTCACTCAGCTTTTCTTCTTCCCTTTTTAACACTTTTTTTGCCATCAAAAGGCAAGAAAATGAAAGCAGACCCAAGTGTGCCAAGCTCAGAAGTCAGGGTGACACACAGAGCTGCACTCCTGGATTCCCTGAGCACTTCCAGGCTCCAAAGAGAGCTGGGATAACAACCCTGGCAGAGGCAGGAAGGTGCAGAGTCTGTTTGAAAAGCAGACAGAGCACACTGGGCTGGGATGGAGATGAAAGCAGAGTCATTATCAGCAAGAAGCCTTTTATGGGATTTGTCCCAGTGGGAAAAGAAGTAATTGGGAATATACTGATAAGCAAGATGCAGAAAATAAACCTCCTGCAGCTCAAAGCAAATTACAAAAGCCAGCAGGAGCTGCATGGGGAAAGCTGTACCTTAAACACGAAGCTGAAGCCCATCATCAGATAGGAAGGTGGAAGGAAATTCTTTTTCCCTGAAAAACAAAGGGAGAGTCTCGTGAGGGGGTTTAGCAGCCATGCTGCAGGATGTGCTTCCAAAATTCGTTTTTATGAGAGGCTTTAGGCTACCAAAAAATTACACTGGGGCTTATTTTATCTCTGGGATGAGAACAGGAGAGCTCAAAACCATCTGAGTTAATGAACTTCCGCCCAGGGCTCAGACTAAGCCATTCCCAAGAGATTTCTGGCAGAAGAGTGGGATCTGCTGCCACTGCAGGACAGCCCAGCGCCTTTGGGAAAACATCCCATTCCCACTGTTCCCTCGTGCCTCACCTCGGATCATGAAGCTCCCAGTAGTGAGGTATTCTCCCGTGGGGGCAGTTTTAGAAACCTGAGAGAAAACCAGGATAAACTGTAAAAAGTCTCTGTGACAGGAGGCCAGGATTGAAGCACTGGTTTAACAGGAGCTGAACTCCTGGGAAAGGCTCTGCACCCAAGGGGTTCTTCCTGCCCTGTGCAGGGACCCAACCCAATCACACACTGTGCTTTAGGAGCCCTGGGGGAGCATCCCAGGAAACAAACCCAGGACAAGCTCAGCAGCACTCAGGGAATAAAACCACCATGGCTTTGGCATGAGGGCCGCACCCTCACACAGAGGTTCGAGCACATCCCACTCCCCTGGGATGCTGTGGCTGCAAAGCTCCTGCCTGCAGAGCTCACCTGGCTGTGGGAGACCCACCAGGCGCTGGTGACCACACGGGCGTCCCAGGCAGCGCTGTAGCACAGGGCCATGGTCCCGGCCTCCGTCAGCGTCCGCGGCGGGATGGGCTCACCTGGGAACACCCAGGAGCCGTCAGACCCTGCCCTAATCCGGCCTGGGAGCCCCCCAAGGGAGGACTGAGCCCCATGCCACCGCCAGCTCCCGTGCCCAGGGCCCCACAGGTACCTGAGGGGTTCTTGATCACGCAGCTGGTGGCTCCGTGCAGGTCCGCGTGCACGTAGATGTCCCCTGGGGAACAGGAGATTTGTCAGATGCACGCAGCCCAGGAGCCAGGGGAGGCTCCAGCCTTAGATGGAAGCGCCTGGTGTGGCTGCAAGGGGCAGAGTGGGGACACAGCAGCTTTTTGATCCATCCCTGTCCCAGGGAGAATCGGCTCCTGCAGCTCCTGAGGGGAGCCCATCCAAGCTGCTCTCGCCCCGTGGCACCGGAGGAACTCCCACCACCAAAATTCCCTTTGATCCGAGGCCCAGCTCAGGGAGGAAGCAGAGAGACCTTCCCATGTCACTCCTGGACACTCCCAGAGCCGGGGAGGAGGAGGAATCCCACCCCTCCCCTCCGTGGACCCACCTGGTTTGAGGTAGCGCTTCACGATCAGCTCGTTCTGCTGCTGATCCCTGCCAGCAATGACCAGGTAATTCTCAGAGCTGATGAACCACAGGAACTTCTCAAACCTGCCAAATTCCAGCAAATCCACGGTGTGAGAAACACCTGGAACCAACAGGACACTGCACAGGTGGTTTCTGATACCAAACTCAGGATTATCCATCTCAGCATCTACAACTGATGACACTGGAAATATTTTTACTTCCATCCACAGGCCTGGGACATAAAAACAAGGCACGGGACAACCACAGCATCACTGGCAGTGAGATCTGGAGATGGAACAAGAAGCACCATCACCACAGTCCTCCTACTCATTTTTATTTTAACAATTCAGTCATTAGGGTGATTGAAAGCTTTGAGGTTTTGTCTGGGTTGTTTTTTAAAGCACAGAAGCCCAGAATGGTTTGGGTTGGAAGGGACCTTAAAGATCACCCAGTCCCCACCTTCCACTGTCCCAGGTCGCTCCAAACCACGTCCAAGCTGGCCTTGGACACTTCTAGGGACGTGGCAGCCAGAGCTGCTGTCCCTGGGAACCATTCTGGGATTCCCTGACTTTGAGAAGCACCTTTAAGGAGATTCCATGCAAAGTGCAGTGCTCAGAAATCCTAAAGAACAGAAATCCTAGACAGATCCAGTCCCAAGCCAGGGAAGATCCATCCTGGCAGGGGCCAAGGGAGAAGGGCCATGGAGCTGTACTTGCCAATAGACCTTTCTGGCCTTCTGGATGGTGGTGACTGTCTGAACTTCCCTCAGGGTTTGCTTCGTCTTCTTCTCAGCTGATTTAAAAGCCTGTTTGGACAGAAAGCAGCGTCACCATTGCAGCAGGGATCCCGAAATTCCCAACTGAACACTGGGAAAGTTGGGAGGAAAGGGTTCTGGGCTTGAGCACACAGCAGGCTCCACCCAGCCCTGCTCTTCAAACGCCACCCTGGAGAGCTGAACCAATCAGCTCTTGGATTTTGGAAAGATTTCCACTGATTTTCCACTCTAAATCCTGGTCTGTCAGCATCTCCACCTGTTCTGAGCATTCCCAATGCTACTGCTGGAAAAGGAGGCTCCACCAGGGATCTGCAATCCTCCACTAAGCTCAAAGTGTCAAGAACAAACCAAGCCTGGCTGTTTTTCCCTTTCCCTGTTTTTCCCTTTCCCTGTTTTTCCCTTTCATGTTTCATTAGGGCTGCTCAGATCAGATCAGGATTTCCCACCGAGCATTGGCTCCGCATTGGATCTTCCTTTCAAATATCTCCGAAAATCCAAGGAAAAAACCACAGATACCTTTTCTGCAGCTTCCACTGTCTTCTGAGTTTTCTTGGCGGCGTGCCGTTTGTGATCGTAGTACCTGTGAGACACGAGTGTGAAATGCCAGCACAGCCACCCCTTCATCCTTATCCCACTTATCCCAGGCAGAACTGGGATTCAAAACTCGACCAGTGTGACAGGCCCAGAGCAGCTGCTCTGCACCACGGGCTCTGGACAGGGCAATTCCCATCCCAGAGCTCAGGACAAGCTGCTATTTCCGTTTTTAACAGGATGTCCCCAAACCCCTTCCTCCTGCAATTATTATCACCAACAACTGCACACCCACAGAAATTTCTCCTACAAAAACACACATTTACTGGGGAAAAAAAAAAAAAATCTTACTTTTTGGCATTGGCATAGGCAGACAAATTGAGATCGACATCAACCAACGAGGGTTTGTTTTTCTGAGGTTTCTTCAACTGTTTGCTTTTGTTCTTTTTCTTTTTTCCCTTTGGTTCTTCTGTTTCCTCCTTCTCTACATCAGCATCGTCCTCCTCCTCTTCCTCTTCAGATAACAGATATGGGTTCCTAAAAAGATTAAAGATTCCATCATAAGATGGAGATAAAGAGAACTGGTTAATTTTTAATCCTTGGTGCAATGTGCTCTTAATTTAATCCTCGGAGAAGTTTGGAAACGGCCCAAGGAGCCTCTAAACCCTTTTCACTGTGCAGACACAGGAAGCCCTGCAATGCTTCGTGTGCCAACCCTTCTGTGTCTTGGGTCAGCCAAATTTGGGGGGGAAAAGAAAACAAAAGCAGAAGATAAGGAGCTCGATTTTTCCAATGCAAGGAACTGACTGAAAACAAGTTTATTCCATGACCTGACATGTAGTTCTGCTTGTTTACAGAACTAAACTAACATTTAATTACCTCACTTCTGAAAGTGAGGTAACCAAAAATTCACGGGTTAACTTTGCCACGTCCCAGCTTTCACACCAAAACTTCTGGGTACTGAAAAGATATTTGGGATTCTTTTTTGATTTTTTTTTTTTTTAACTCTCTAACCTCCTGCTGCAGAGTGAGGTGAGTTTTTCCAGCACACTTACCTCAGCAGCATGGTGATGTGGTTTGTGTTTGTGTGCAGTTTAACTCTCTAAACTCTTGCTGCAGTGGTAGATGAGTTTTTCCAGCACACACTCACCTCAGCAGCATGTGGTTTGTGTGCAGTTTAACTCTCTAAACTCTTGCTGCAGTGTGAGTTTTTCCAGCACACACTCACACTCACCTCAGCAGCATGTGGTTTGTGTGCAGTTTAACTCTCTAAACTCCTGCTGCAGTGCTAGATGAGTTCTTCCAGCACACACTCACCTCAGCAGCATGGTGATGTGGTTCGTGTGCAGCTTTAACTCTTTGATTGCCGTGGCCACGGGGTCCCCCTGCGCCTGCGCCTCCTTGACGATGGCACCGATCTCGGTCCAGTCGATCTGGTTGGCCAGGGCGCTGCGCACCACGCGGATGGCTCTGTCCACCACCTCCAGGTTCATCTCGATCAGCTCTCCCTTCAGCTGGTCAGCTTCCTTAGGGAAAGGAGCAGCTTGGAGACACTGCAGCTGCTCGCCTGCTCTGCGGCAGCTTTTTTACAGCGGAAGGAGCGCTGAAGAAATCCGAGGACGGATGGAAATGGCGGCACAGGAGAACATCTGACTCCAGTGCTGCCAACCCCTGGCAGGGCTGGAGCTACCTGGGGTAGTGGAAGGTGTCCCTGCCCTGGAGCTGGGTGGGACTGAAGTTCCCTCCCGACCAAACCATCCCATGGTGGTGTCATTATGCGTATTTTTAATTAAAACCCAAAATCTCCCTTACCTGAGCCTGCTGGAGAGCTTCCAGTCTGTGCTCAGTGGTCCCTACGGACATTTTCCAGTTTCTTCAACGCTTGTTTTTCCTTTTAAACGCAAGATGGCAAAAAAAAAAAAAAAAAAAAAGAAAAAAGAAAAAAAAAAAGAAAACAGAAATATAAATCCAAATGGCATCACTGCAAGAAGCAGGAGAAGCCTCTGGAAATCTGGGAGCCATCCCAGCTGCCCAGGCCTGGATCAGGACACACCTGCTGCAGGGCCTTCAGATCAATCTTCTGCCCCTCCAGCTTGGAGAAGAACTCATCCGTGGCCTGCAGGAGAGCATCGGGTTGGAGAATCCCCGGATTCTGGCCTGGAGAATCCCCGGATTCTGGCCTGACTCAGAGCAGGCACAGGAGGGTCCCTGCAGAGAAGGAGCTGCAAAGCCCTAAAGGAGCTGCCAGAGGCTGAAACAACCTCCAGGAGCTTCCTCCATCTCCCTTCCCATGGGATGAGTCCAGCAGGACACTTGGGGCTGCATCTCACTGCAAACACTGAAGGCAAAAAAAGTGGCCAAGCAATGGCTCAGCCTTTTATTTGCTAAGAAATGAAGGCAAAGCAGCTGCTTTGGTTCAGGTTCAAAGGCTGCAAAGGCAGATCTGTCTGCACCGAATCCCTGCTGCTTCACTGGGTCAGTTAAAAAAGCACAAAGACCCAAAAATGCCTCAGAACCGCTCCTGGTGTTCCAGCTGCGCTGAAAGCACGGGATGAGGAAGGTTTGGGGCTGTTTAGATCATCAGAGGGACTTTGGACAAGGCCTGGAGGGACAGGACACAGGGAATGGCTTCCACTGCCAGAGGGCAGGGATGGATGGGAGATTGGGAATTGGGTTGGGCTGGAATTCCCAGATTTGGCGTGGCTGCCCCTGGATCCCTGGCAGTGCCCAAGGCCAGGCTGGACAGGGCTTAGAGCAGCCTGGGACAGTGGGAGGTGTCTCTGCCATGGCAGGGGTGGCACTGGGTGGGCTCTGAGTCCCTTCCATCCCAAACCATTCTGGGATTCTGTGATCAGTGGAGATGACAGAAATTCAGGCAGGAAGCAGAGCAGGAGCATGGAGTGGGAATTCTGGAGGTGAAGGTCAGCAACAAGAGGCAGTGAATGGCTCCAGATGTTAATGAACGGCTCCAGATGTTAATGATGTTAATGAGTCCAGGACCAGAAAGGACAATGCCCATGGAAACACCCAATAAGAGGCTGGAGGCTTTCAGAGCAGTAACAGGAGTGTAAATGTGACGTCTGTCACAACTGCTCACTCCAGAAACAACTCAGATTCCAGCTCTCCAGAACATTTGGGATCCTCTGACTGCAAACTTCCACCTCCCTCATCAAACCTTCCACCTTTCCTCATCAAACATCCATCCACAAAATGCATCGTCCCTTCCAAGGTCTCTGCTCTCATTAACACCCCCTGCCCCGTGCTTTAATTACCCTTTGTAGCAGCAGCCAATTCAAGCACCCAAGCACAGCAGCAGCAAGAGCCCCGTACCTTATTGAACGAGTCAAATTCCAAGTAGGGACATTTTGAATGTTGAGAAAACAAGAAGGGATGAAATTCCTCATATCTGTAAAACACATGTTGGATATTATTGGATATTATCATCTGAGAACTAATTCCTGTCATGCAGACTAGGAGCAAGAAAGGGAAGAAATACAGCAAATATTTACGTGTAGATGTCTTCTGCTGGTTTGTCTGGTTCCAGACTTGGCTTTTTCTCCCTTTTTTGGATAACGTAACCCTGGAAGGATACAAAAAACCCATCACTTGTCTGTGGAAAGGTTTAGGGACCATCAATAAATAATTCCAGCTGTGCCTGACCCACTGGCTTGTCTTGACCCTCAATTTCTTCTGGAAAAAGAAGGGAACTTCTTCCAGCCCTCAGGACAATCCCATAAATGCAGAGTTTATGTACAGAATTTATTACAGAACCTATCAGAGCCCAAGTGCAAATCTCCCAGGATTTATAAAATCTGCCTATGCGTTATTTAATTGCTGCCCAGCCCATGGAAAGGAGCAATTTTTATACCCAGGAATAAAATCCACAGCTGGGAAGAGCAGGAATTGCACATCCTGAGGAATTCCTGCTCGCCAGTTTAACTTTGCAATTCCAAAACCTGACAGCCCACCCCAGACCCACCTTTCCACTGAAGTTGTCAGTGAGGGCCATGAATTCTTCTGCTTTCTCTAGAGCTGAAAGAACCCTTTCAAGGTTTTCTGAAGAGAAAACAGCAGAAATATTTCATCCCTGGCTCATGTTAAACAGGAGTCTAAGCTTACATCTGGGAAATTTTTAATATAAAAATCTATTTGGATGCTTTTAGCACATAACGATTTGAGTTTCAGGAGGAAAAAAAAAGACCCCACAAATTAACTTTATGAAACTAAAGCTGCAGGGGCAAAGCATAAACCAGAAGCTGTGAGAAGTTATTTTTTCACAGCACCATAATGCAGTAGGAAGGAAAAGTTCCTCTGGATTTATGGCAAATACAAAGCACATGAGGAAAAGAAGACTGCAGGAAAATATCTGCTGATTTTATTACCCCAATCTATAATTTTCCAATAAATGTACAGCTGCTACTTTACCAAATCCCCAATGTTTGCTACAAATGAAGACGTGGATGTAAATTCTTCTTGTCAAACACCCTTTACAGCACCAGAACTCACCTCGTGGTGAGGTGGTGTCTCACCATAAACCCATTTAGACTACAGGAACAATCCGATATTTTACCTCCAATTTATGCACAGATCAAGAGTTTTAATGTAAACAAGGCTGGTCCCCAAGCTCCAGACATCAAAAATAAAACCACGTGGTCAGAACCACAGGTTTACTCATCTCTTTGGGAAAAAAAACCCAAAAAAACACTATAAAGGCATAAAAATCCTCATGTTTGTGGCCCAGCTTTTAAATTATCACACCTTTACTTTCCAGATGTTGATCTATTTTGACAGCTCCAGAAAATCCAGCTTCTATAAGGCAGTGCTCGATGAGAGCGGCCCCATAAGCTGTAAAAAAAAAAAAAAATAAATAGTGAAGGAACACCTGTAGAAAATATTCAAAATTTGCATTTAAAAAAAAAAAAAATCCGGACACAAGAGTGTGAGAAGAGTGCCAAAATCAGGGAAAGGGCAGGAGGAATGGGTGGGTAAGGAGGAGGAGGTGAGAAACAGCCAAAATTCCCACAAAGGGAAAAATGGTGGGGATTTTAAGAGTGGAGCAGCTGTGCCTGGCAACTGGATTAGTAAAACCACGTGAGGCCAAGGTTTCCTACGTGACAGGATCAGAAACACCAAATTCCAGCATGGATACAGCAAAACTGGATTTGCCCCCAAAACTGGGGGCCAATAATTAGCAATTATACAGTAATATTGTTATTATTATGTAGCAATAGCAATGATTTAAGAGAGCAGGGCAGAGAAAGAGGAAGAAAAGGGTGGTGAAAAGGAGAATTAAAAGATGGGGGAGGTAATGCTGAGATGTGATTTGAGCTGCTCAGGAAATTCTCTTGCTGGAGCAGCGTTGCCGGGTCAGGAAGAAAACCAAACTTGTTCTGATGAGCTCACACAGGGCAAATTTGGCTCTGTGCTCAGGAAAACCTGACTTTACACTTGGAGCTCTTATCTGGTACCAGGTGCAAAACGGCCCCAGCCAGAGCTCCAGCAGAGCCCCTGCCAGGCTCAGCTCTGGAAATAAATCCCTGTTTGCCAAGGCAGCCTGGCCTAGTGGAAGCTGCCCATGCCCATGGAATGAGAGGAGCTTTAAGGTTCATTCCCAACCCAAAGCACTCCAGGATTCCGCGACGAGTTGTTCGAATTTTCCAGCACAGCGTAACCCACACGGAGTGACCTCGCTCCCTCTTCCACCAAAGCCCAATTACTCACGGAGGAGTGGGTTCAGAACCCTCTTCAGCTGCTCCCCTTTGGGTGCATTTGATATGATCTCAGTTAACCTGCAGGAGAAAATGGAGAGCTGCAGTCCCGACGAGTAATGTGCTTTTCAAACAACACTGCATTGCTTAGAAGCTACAAAACACTTCCAGCTTTAAAAAAATGAAACTAAAAATATGTAACACATGAGGAACTACCCAAAGATCTTCACAGCTCTGACGAGTTTGGGGTTATCCCAATAAATAAACCATTTATGAGCTCTGAGATTGAAATCACCTGGCCAAGGTTGGCAGAGGCACAGGAGCTTTTGCACTGCCCACCAGAAATACACCAGTTACTGCTGGAACCCCGGGCACTGAGAATTCCAGGCTTTCTGTGCTGCCAGGCTCTGACCCCCAGCAAACACTGCACTGACCTGAGGCCAGTGGAAAAGGCTCCAAAATGGAGTGACAGCGCTGGGATTGTGGGTGTGGGGTTTGGATAGAAGTGTGTGACAGCACAGGGCGCAAAACTCAGAGCTGAAGGGTTTAGAACACAGGAATAGAGATAAAGCAGGATGGAGGATTTAGGGCAGAGGCTGAGTCCTTCTTTTTCACCTTCTTCTCCATGGCTCTGGGTGGGATTTTGTAATTGGGTAGAAAAATCCACATTGCGGGCCAGGGGTGTTTGGTTATTGGGTTAAAAGTAAAAATAATTTAGGTGTCATTTCATAATTGGACAGTTTGTGCTTAAAAGGCCTTGTAGAGAGTTAGAGCCATTTTTACTTTGTTAGCCAGAACTCACAGCTTGTGAGACTGCAACAGACAAGAATTAATAAACATCTGAGTCCCAACACGAAAAACTGCATCTCCCGAGCGTTAACCCCGGCTCTAACAACGGAAAAGAAGCTAAAAACCCCCCACGACTGAGGAAGTGACATTACCTGTCCAAAGTCGGCAGAGGCACGGGAGCTTTCGCGCCGTCCACCGGGTACCGCTCCCGCACCGCGAACCTGACGTCGTCTGCCTCGTCCGTGCGGAACCTCAGGATGTTCAGGATGAGGAACTCGTGGTCCGTGAGCACGACATTGCCCTGGGAGCACGGGGGACGCTCAGCGAGGCCGCCCGGGGCGCCCTGGGGCAGGGGCGCGGCGGGGGCCGTCCCTCACCCTGTCGTAGAGCTCCACGATCAGGTGGTAGGCGGCCTGGTCGCTGCCGAACTGCAGGTCCACGATGCGGTCCACGCCCAGCTGCCTCACGCTCACCAGGCGCCGCGTCCGGAGGTGCTTGCGGCACTGCGGGCAGGGGCAGGCGCGGAGGGTCAGCTCGCAGGGAATTCAAACCCACAGCTGGCAGCTGCTGCCCTCCTGCTTTGTTCGGGAAATCCCTCTGCAGGGCTGAAACTCGAGGGCGGGGAGGGGGAAACTTGAGGATGCCCTGACTGCCTCAGGGCCCGGAAATGTAAATATAGTGAATTCATCTATGGGGCAAACTTGGAGGAAGGGGCTTCATCACCTGGAGGCGTGATTGGGCAATTAAACTCTGATATGCAAACAGACCCAACTTGTATCTGCCCAAAAACTGGTGACTGTTGTCCATCCTGTCCCCCTGCGCTGCCCAGGGTGTACCCTCTGAAGGGCTTTCAGTAAAGGGCTTTCACCCTTTAACTCTGTCTAACCTGCATCAGAAGGGTGGGAAAAATGTCTGGGAAACACCTGAAAACATGTGGGAATGGTTGGCTGTAAAGCCCTCCAGTGGTACCAACCACTTCCTATTTAACTCAAATATCACAAGAGGAAAAATGTTGGTGCTCACCAAAGTAACACCTTCATTTTTGTAATTATGAATATAATTGAACCCAATTCTTAACACCAAGACATTTTTTCCATGTTGTTTGTTTAGCTCCAGGGAGCAGCTGGTTCAAAGTCTAAGAATTTCTTTTGTAAAGGGAGCTGGGATTACCCCTGCATTCCCTCAGCCGTGGAAAGCCACCCCGGAGAATCCCTGCTGAGCCATTTCTGGCTGCACCCAGAGGATGAACGCACCCATGGGAGTCATCCCAGGCTGGATCCCCATGGATGCACCTGCAGGAGCCCAGCCTGAGAGCCTGGAGCAAGGCCTGGACCCCCAGAGCTCAGCAGACTGAACAGAGCAGTCTGTACCACAGGGTGCCGCGTCCAGCGCCCAAAAACTCAGACAATCCAGCTGGAATGGCAAGGATTTTGCTGGAGCAACATTCCAGAAGGTCTGGAAGGTCCAGAAGACATCCAGGACACCAGCAGTGGTTTTATAAACTCAAATATTCACTGTTTCAGGCACCGAACAACAGTGATGTGACCCCAAGCCCACATGTGCTCTTCCTTTGTCTCTAGGGAATCCTGGATCAGGATTTACCGGGATAACCCTTCCCTATTTTCTCGCCTCCAAGGACAGAAGATGAACATTCCTCCTCGATATCTGGACACCTGACCAAACAACAGAACTGGTGAGTTTACCTTCATGGCAAAGCTGGATGGCATCATGTTCTTGGGCCACTCGAACTCCGTCAGGTGCAGGCGGATCCCGGATTCCAGCAGCAGCGTGGCCTTGCAGTCTGGCCTGGGGGCAAAACCAGGGAGCTGCACCCCAAAAACCTGCGGGGATCCCTTCCCAGTGAGGATATCCCGGGATCCTACGTGGCACAGGAGCATCCGCCCCACCACCCACAGAGTGTTTTCTGCGGCGTTTCCCTCTCCAGATCCCATTTCCTAAGAACTTTTCAGGTAAAAATTACTGCGTTTTACCAAAAACCAGCAGAATTTCACTGAAAACAGGTCAGAAATTACTGCAGATAATTAAAAAAAAAAATCTAGTTTTCACACAGCATTCCTAAGGAAATTTTTAAATGAAGTTATTTGAAGCCCTTACTTTTGCAGGCGAATGAGATAGGTCTTGTTATCCACATCATAAACGTTGTTCACTCTCATTCCCAACAAGCTGCCAGAAAGAAAACAAGGAGCGCTCTGGAGAATCCAAAACTCAACTGGCTGGGAAAAGCCCAGCGGCAATTAGAAGTACACAAGTTATGATAAATCACCAAGTTATATAAATTACCAAGGAGTAACCAAAAGGGCAGCAAAGGGAGATTAATGGAATGAGCTGGAAACAATAACCATGGAGAGATGGAGAAACTGCTCTTAAGACACAGCAATTAAGAGAGGGGGGGAAAATTAAATGGAGAAATTTGTATTTTATATGGATAAAATGCAGAAAGCTGCCAGTTCCTGCCCATGCTGCTCTTTGTGGCAGGGATGCAAAATGTACTGGTTCTACTGGAGCTCCTCTGGCAGCACAGGGCACCAGCAATCCCAGTATGGGCACTGAACTGGCCTGGGGGTGTCAGTGACTCCCTTCAGAGCAGGGCTAGACATGCAGAGTGCCCTGGACACCGGAAATGCGTCAGAGCTCCACGGGGATCTGAGGAGTTTTCCAGCTGGGAAACTGGGAGTGGTTCACCTGAAGAAGGGAAGGCTCCAGGGAGAGCGCAGAGCCCCTGGCAGGGCCTGAAGGGGCTCCAGGAGAGCTGCAGAGGGGCTGGGGACAAGGGATGGAGGGACAGGACACAGGGAATGGTTTCCAGTGCCAGAGGGCAGAGCTGGATGGGAGATTGGGAATTCCCGGCTGGGAGGCTGGGGAGGCCCTGGCACAGGTGCCCAGAGAAGCTGTGGCTGCCCCAAATCCATGGAAGTGTCCAAGTCCAGGCTGGCCAGGGCTGGGATGGTGGAAGGTGTCCCTGCCATGGCAGAGGTGGCACTGGATGGCAGAGGGCTGAGGGGGTCCTGCAGAGCCCGGGCAGGGCAGTGCTGAGGGGCAGAGCTGTGATAGCAGGACACGATGAGAGCAGAGCCCTCACAGCCCTGAGACAACGGCGGGTCGGAGAAGCCCCGCCAGGACCAGAACCAGGACCCAGGGCAGGACCAGGACCTACTGGGCCGGGCCCCGCTCCCCGCGGCCGCACGGGCGGGGAGTGCCGGTACCTTTGCCGCAGCTCGGCGAGCACCGCGCGGATGTCGACGGTGCTGAAGCGGGACTTCATGGCGCCGGCGCCGCCCGCCGAGACCCACAGGGATCCCGGGCCCCGGCCCCTCCGTAATCCCGGCTGCCCCGCACGGATCCCAGCCCCTCACGGCTCCCGCGCCTGCGCCCACGGGCGCTACGGGTCGCGCCCGGCGCCAATCCCCGGCGCTCCGCGGCCGCGCACGGGCCGGGCTGGATGGGGCGGTGCCGCGCGCCACCGACAGGAGGCGCTGTGAGCGCGGGGGCCCTGACGGGGTACGCGGCGAGCGGGGCCCGGCGGTGACAGAGAATGGTCCGGGGGTGACAAAAAAGGGTCCGGGGTGACAAAAAATGGTCCGTGTATGGCCAAAGAGCCCCGGGAGAGGCCGGCAAAAGGAGGACAAAAAGGGACCCGTGTGTGGCAAAAGGACAGGGGTCCCGCGTCTCTCTGTGCTGAGCAGGACAAAGGAGCCCACACGCGTGTCCGTGTCGGGCAGCAGAGGGATCCCGCGGGACCCCTTTGATGAGTGTGTGTGGATGTGCATAATTTTCGGTGGTGTTTGTGTTTGAGGTGGGTTTGTGTGTGTGCGTTGGTGTGTGCGTTGCGTGCGTGTGTGGGTAGGAGGCGGTGTTGCGGTGGTGGCGGGTGGGGCGTTTCGGGGCTTTGGGGGTGTTTCGGGGGTGTTGTGGGGTAAAAGGGGAGCCCGCGTGTCTCTGTGTTGCCCAGGCTACGCTGCCGCGGCTATTCACAGGCGCGATCCCGCTACTGACCGCCACGGGAGCTTTGACCTGCTCCGTGTCCGACCTGGGCCGGTTCACCCCTCCTTAGTCAACCTGGTGTCCCGCAGCTCCCCGCGGGTCACCATATTGATGGCGGCCTTAGCTTGGACGCCCGCTCGGCACAGCGCACGGCAGCCCAGAACTCCTGGGCTCAAGCGATCCGTCGGGCTCAGCCTCCCCGGCAGCTGGGACTACAGGCGTGCGCCACCGCGCCCGGCGCTGCTGCCTCGCTCCGCCGGCGATATGGCTTGTGTGGAGCCGCCCCGGGCCCGCCTCCCGACCCTCCTCCTGCTCCTGCCCCGCCTCCCGACCCTCCTGCTGCTGCTGCTGCTGCTGCTGCTGCTGCTGCTGCTGCTGCTGCTGCTGCTGCAGCTGCTGCAGCAGCTCCTGATCCTGATGCTCCTTCTCTCCTTCTCCTTCTCTCCTTCTCTCCTTCTCCTTCTCCTTCTCCTTCTCCTTCTCCTTCTCCTTCTCCTTCGCCTTCTCCTTCTCCTTCTCTCCTTCTCCTTCTCCTTCTCCTTCTCCTTCTCCTTCTCCTTCTCCTTCTCCTTCTCCTTCTCCTTCTCCTTCTCCTTCTCTCCTTCTCCTTCTCCTTCTCCTTCTCCTTCTCCTTCTCCTTCTCCTTCTCCTTCTCCTTCTCCTTCTCCTTCTCCTTCTCCTTCCCCTTCTCCTTCTCCTTCCCCTTCTCCTTCTTCTCCTTCCTCTCCTTCTTCTTCCTCTTCCTCTTCTTCTTCTCCTTCCTCTCCTTCCTTCCCTTTATCCTTTTCCCCCTTCTCCTCCTTTCCCCCTTTCTTTCCCCCTTCCCATTCCTCCTTCCCCTCCCCATTTCTCCTTTCCCCTTCCCCTTTCTCTTCCTCCTTCTCCCATTCCCCTTCCCATTTCCCTTCTTCCCTCTCCTCCTTTTCCTTATCCCTTCCCATTATCCTTCCTCTTTCCCCTTTCTCCTTTCCCTTTCCCCTTTTCTGCTATCAGCTTCTCCCCCATTTTCCCTTCCCCCTTCCTCTTCTTCCTCTTCCCATCCTTACCCCTTCTGCTTCCCCATTCTCTTTCCCTTTCCCCTTCTCCTTTTCCTTCTCCCTCCCCTCCTATTTCCCCTTTCCCTCCATCCCCATCTCACCCCCAGCACACATTTCAGTTTTCCCTGCTGAGGAAGCAGCCAGGCTGAGGAAAGGATTCCCCCTCTCCATCTTTAGCACAAACCCAAATTCTATTTTTACACCTTTTGGGCGTTTTTGCCAGAGATTCAGTGGGATTAGGATCAGGGGCTCCCTCAGGCAGCCCTAAATCCCAACCTCAGCCTTCCCAGCACTTGGATCCCATCCACAAACCCCCAGCTCCAGCTGCTCTGCAGATTCCCTGACACCCACCCTGTGTGAGCTCTGCCTGGCCACGCAGCGGGAATGTCCTTGAGCTCCCTCTGGGTTACGTTTCAAAACGCTCGGATGGACAGGAATGGTTTTTGAGGAGGTTGGAGCTGCTGAGGCAGCCCAAAGCCCTCTTTTGGAGGCACACCCCGGCGCTGTGTTCATTTCCAGCCGAGTGGGGCGCAGCCTGGAGCTCTGTCCCCGGGACAGCTCCGGACACAGCAGATCAGGGATGTCCTGCTTCGAAAAACTCCTCGTAGAGCAAAGCTTCCCGATGTGCCAGCGTTCTCCTGAGGGTGTGAAGCTCGGAGCCGAGGACACCGATGAGCTGTGACAGCGAACACCGGGAAATTCTGCCCGGAGCAGGATAATGAGGGAGCTGGAGCGCCTGGGTGTGGAGCGGCAGCGTTTGGGGGACACGCAGCCAGGGAAATCCTGCTGCCCGGCACACGAACGCGGCATTTCCCCGTGTAACAGCCACATCTGCCGCGATCCCAATCCCAACACTTCCCACCGCAACCTGAGCGCGCCTGGGCGGGCGAGGCCGGCGCGGCATCTTCAGGAGGAGCATCCCTGCTCCTGCTTTTGCCTTTCCCTGCTGCTGTGGCTGCTCCGTGGAGCAGAGAGAGCTGACAAAGGGGGCCGGGCCCGAGGGGGAAAAGATGCCAAAAGCGGCCGGGGCCAGGGGACGGAGATGCCAAAAGAGTCTGGGTCTCGTCCTGTCACCCGGGCTGCGCTGCAGGCTCTGCTCACAGGCGCGATCCCGCTACCGACCGCCACGGGAGCTTTGACCTGCTCCGTGTCCGACCTGGGCCGGTTCACCCCTCCTTAGGCGACCTGGTGGCCCCCGGCTCCCCCAGGGTCACCATATCGATGCCGGCCTTAGCTTGGACGCCCGCTCGGCACAGCCGCCTGCAGCCCAGAACCCCCGGGCTCAGCGATCCGCCAGCCTCAGCCTCCCCGGAGCTTGGATTACAGGCACAAGCCACCGTGCCCGGCCGGTTCTCGGTGCTGCCCGCGCTCCCCATCACTCCGGGACCCGCTCCTCCGGCCTCGGGAGCTCCTCGGTGCTGCAGCAGCGCCGTGGGAGGAGCGGCAGGAGCAGGAAGCAAAATTTATCTCTTCGAGTGAGCATCCGACACAACGCTTTGGTTTAGACAGGCCGGGTTGTGCTGTTGTAGGCAGGAGATATAAGTTCGTGGTCCTGCTCTGGGATGTGCCCAGAGAGAGCTCAGAAGGGTTTGCAGAATGTCTGAGAGGCAGCCTGCTCCCTGCAGGTGTGATGAGCTGAGTGATTCTCAGCAAAGGCCATAAAAATGACAAAAACCTGAAGTAAGAAATAAAATTCAGGAGCTTCCTGCTTTTATCCATCCCCTGCAGTTGCCTGGGAACACTTTCACTGAGGATTTTTCATCCTGACTCTGTGTTTTGCCTCTGTCACAGAGACCTGCCCCGGGTATCCCATGGCAATATCCGGCTGGTTTCTCTCCTCCTTGGATGGCTCATGGAATTGTGTTTTTCCGGAGCAGAGGTCAAGGCCAGCGTGTCCTGCCCAAGCAGGGCTGCACCTCCTGCCCTGCCCGCCCCGCTCGTGTCTGAGCGCTTCTTCCAGCCCGTCCCGAGCCCCCGCAGCAAAGTCCAAGGCTAAAGCCCACAGGGCAATCCCATCTCAGAGAAGGAAAATAAGATCTTCCCCAGTGCTGCACAAGCCTGAAGCCTAAAAGATGTCAGGGCTGCACGGGAGAGATCCCAGATCTTGCTCTGGGCTCTTTTTATCTCCTTAAAGAAGAGCTGTTGGTGACAGCTGGAGTTTTGGCTAAAGGCATTAGGATAATGATTTAGGGGTCAAGGCATGAGGAGAGGGAGGCCTGGCAGCCACGAACAAGGGAGAAAGGCAAACCATCCCCAGAGAAATAAACATCCAGGCACTCCCCTCCTGCCACTGACACGGGGATTCTTCTGCCTACCACACACACACATGTTTTTCCCCAGGTGAAAAAACCATAGCAGAAGGGGTTTGGGCAAGCAAGGGATGTGATTTCCCGGAGAAAATCTGATGGGAATGGGCTTGGCAGGCTGAGGGGGGCTCAGGCACAGTGAGGATGCAGATGGAGGGTCTGACAGAGCCGTGCCCCTGGGGCAGCACCGAAAGCTGAGATGGAAAATGAGCCCAGCCAGAGCTGGGGACAGCTCAGGAGCTCAGCCCTGAGCTCCCTGCCCTCTGCAGCTCATCCCACAGCGGGAGCAGCTGCTCCAGGATCCCGCTGCGGTCTGGAGCTGGGGCTTTGTGCACAGAGTTACAGCTAAGCCAGGCTCCAGCCCCACAAATAACCAGCCTGGGGATCCCACTGAGCTCCAAAACTCCTCCTTCCGAGGGCAAGGCAACAAAAGAATCACAGAACAGAACCTGAGCTGAAGGGATCGGGAAGGATCATCGAGTCCGGGTCCTGGCCCTGCACAGGACACCCCAAAATCCCACCATGGGCCTCAAATTATTCTTATTCTTGTTAAGGCTTCGGGGTTTTTCAGGCTGGTGTTGCCGTGGTGGTGATCCAGGATTTGGGCATATGAAGATTTGGTCAGGCAGTTCCCATCCCTCTCCTCAGTTCCTCTCCCTGCTCCTGAGAACACCGTGGGAAAGGAGGGCCCAGTACTGTTTGCCAACAGTACCTGTAGAGACGTCTGGATGTACTTAAGACATATTAAAAAAAAAAAACCAAAACACCTAAATATTCCGAAATCATAGAAACCCTCAATGGTTTGTGTGGGAAAGGAGCTTAAATCCCATCCCATTCCACCCCTGCCATGGGCAGGGACACCTCCCACTGTCCCAGGCTGCTCCCAGCCCAATGTCCAACCTGGCCTTGGACACTGCCAGGGATCCAGGGGCATCCAAAGGTATTGAAAACCTGTTTCAATACCTCACCACTCTCTGAATAAAGAATTCTCAGTTCCCAATCTCCCATCCATCCCTGCCCTCTGGCCCTGGGAGCCATTCCCTGTGTGCTGTCCCTCCAGCCCTTGTCCCCAGTCCCTCTCCCAGCTCTCCTGGAGCCCCTTCAGGCCCTGGAAGTGTCTCTGAGGTTTCCCTGGAGCCCTCTTTGGAAAGTCTTCCTCGCTTCCAAGGGGAAGAATACCCGGAGACCAGGACAAGGCTTTCTCCTGACGGTAGCAGTGGGATTTTATGGATTCTTCAGGATCCTCACGGCATCGTTTCAGCACAGCCAGGCTGACAGGATATTCTCCAACACCCCATCCCACCTCCCCTCCTCCGTTTCATTAACGGGATGGGAAGATCCAGGGATGTCTCTGGTGCCACCTCACCTGTAGCACAGACACCTTTGGAGGTTTCAGCTTCAGCTTCCTGCCAATCCCAGCTGCTGCCGCATCCAAAATTACAGGAAACAGGGCTGAGACACCCATGGGAACCATCCCCACCCCTCCCTGCCCACAGGCAGGAATGACCCGGCCGAGTGCTCTGGGAAAGGCGTCTCTCCCTGACGCAGCCCATTGTGTCAGATATCTCCATGACAAATCTACCCCTGGAATGCCATTGTTGTATCGAGGATGTCATTTGTTTTCACAACGGGAGAATTTATCTAACACAGATACCGAACCCGGAGCGTTATTATATTCCCTTTTCCTTCCTTGGAAAGCCACGAAAGGTCTTTGAAGGATCAGTGCAACAGAGGTTTTTCCCATCTCTGTCAAGAGGGAAGCAAGGAAAGATGGGCTGCACCACATCAAAACAGCTTTGGCCTGACGGTCCAAAGTGGTTGGCATTTGATTTACAGTCAAAGAGATAGAAATTCTCTGACTGACGAGTACCAATTTCCTCGAGGTTTGGTTGATTTCACCTCCCACGGTGGAGGGCGGAACATGGCAACACAGCCGTGCAAATCCATGGAAAACAACAAATGCAAACCTTGGTACCTGCACCGCCCTCCCAGGGGTTCCTCACGGATAAGGAGAGATAAGGAGGGAGAAGGAAAGATAAGGAGCAGCCAGGCCCAGCTGAGCTTCCACAAGGTCCCACAGGTATTCGCTGCAACCCCTGCTCACGTCATAACCGTAACTGCTTTTTGCTCTCTGGGCTGTAAATCCCCGGCAGGTACGCGGGACACCCCATGCACTGCCAGCCAGTGCTCGCTTTTCAAACATTTACCTCGCTTTTCAAACGTTTAATTCGCTTTTAAAACCTTCAACTCGCTTTTAAAATATTTAACTGGCTTTTGAAATATTTAACTCCTGCAGGCTACCCAGTAACTCGCTGCGGGTTGCCGAGGGCCTGAGGAGGGTTTTAATTCTCAGGCAGGTGTGTGAAACTGAACCCCTCCTAAGAGCTCACGTTTTTCAGGTATTTTCCTCAATTTCAGAACATATTGGGGTGTTTTAAGTGCTTTTTTGGGGTATTTTACCTTGAAAATCAATCAGCAGTGTAAGACAGGTATAAGGAGTAGATAGTGCCCAGAGGTACACTTCTTTCCCTGAGGGGGGTTACGGGGAGCAGATTTATATCCATCCTGAGATGAAGAACCTGCTTTGCTCAGACCATCACACTTCATCTGCGGTGACAAATTTCTACCCCCTCCACCCATTTCTTAAAAATAAGAACCCGTCTTTCCAAACCATTCCCCATTTTAAACGCTGTGTTATGTCCTGGCTCTCCCAGGTGAGCTGCAGGAACGCAGCAGTGGGATCCCTCAGACAGCAAAGCATTTTTATTTTTTATTTTTTAAAATTTTATTTTATTTTCTTTACTGAAGTTATTTCCATTTGCTTCCTGTTTACCCTCCTTCCTGTGCACTCACGGAAACCAACAGGAGTCTCCACTAAACTGTTCCAAAAGTAGGTGGTGCTCTCTCTCCAGCTTCTCCCCCATTCCCTGCGGGACTGGGAACCGTGAGCCGCCAGGATTGACATGCACGGAGTTTATTAGTGACTAATTTGAGATCTTAACTACCCAAAGTGCTGAGTGCTCAAATGTCTCGTTGCTCTCTATCCTCCTAAAGAGCAGGAATGATTCCTTTAAAAGCACAGCCAGGCCACGGCAAATCTTCCCCCGGTGCACGGACTGAGGTTGGGAAGTTTTCCTGAAGGGCAGGGAGGATCCTTGGGAATAAATCCCAGCACAGGTGGAAAAGCATTTGAGTGAATCCCATTCCTCTTCTGAGGAGGAACTCGTTACTGTGCATTGACCAGGCACTGGAACAGATTGCCCAGAGAGGAGTGTCCTTCCCTGGAGATATTCCAGAAGCAGCTGGACACAATCCTGCGCCCTGGGACGGCCCTGCTGGAGCTGGGAGGTGGCACCAGGCGACCCCACCTTCCACCCCGAGCCACTCAGGGCACCTAACCACATCCCCACACCAGTCTGGGATTCCTGTGGGATGATGAGCAGCTCATCACTCCCCTCTGGCAGGTTTTGAGCCGTGGATGATCAGGGGAAAATCAGTTTTGGGTGCTCTCAGTGGATCACGCAGAAGCTGCGAGCACAGCCTGGAGCAGCTCAGCACGGCCAGGGACAGCGGGAAAGGGGCAGGCAGAGGGATAACAGGGACAGGGAGCAGGGTCCTGTGCGGGGAGAGAAGCAGAGCAGGAAGCTCTGCTGAGTCACTGGGAGGGCCCGATCTCCACAGGGCCCCAGTGCAGGAGCAGCTCAGAGAAACTCTGGGCAGGTGCTGCACAGGTCCCGTCATTTTCCAGGAGGGAAAGGACAGAAGGAGTTCAGCAAAGCTGTTTGCCAGGTGAAACGGGCAGAGCCAAAGCGGGCCGAGCCCTATGTGCAGCAATCCCAAGGATGAGAGACAACGCAGCCTCCAACAAAGCAAACTAAAAAGCCAAGACTCAAGAGGAGAGACCCGAGGAACAGCACGTCTGGGTGCAAAACGGGGAGCAGATGATGGAAAGGGCACTTCCCCACCCCGCAGTTACTAATTCCATGGGGTTTCATGGAATGAGGGGAGCTGAGCATCCCAGCTCCCATCCCGTGTTCCACCACCTGTGCTTTGTTTTCATTTAACCCTTGAGATCCACGCTCCTCGCCTGGCGGGCCCCAAAGGAGCCCCTCGGCTCTCGAAAAGGAAAGCAGAACAACCCCAGCACGGGCACACCCTCCCCTCAACGCTTTGCACTGTCGGAACAAAAGCACCAAAAGTCATTTCCTGCCGGCACAAAAAGCTGCTCCGAGGCCCAGGGAAGAACGACTGGTTCTGGCTCACGGGCAAAGGAAGGACCTTCAAGCTCCTGACATCACCTTTCCCTACAATTCTGAACCCTTGTGGTCTCGTGCTGCCTGATTTAATGAACTCAGCAGCATGGAAATGGTCACACGGAGCAGAGCCAAGTGAAACCCCACCAATATCCACATCCTGAGGTTAATTTTAGCCCCGCAAATATTTAGCTGTCTGTTTAGATAAATATCCCATGCTAGTGAGGGAGGAGGCTGAACCAGCTGCGACCAGCGGGATCAGGGCTTGCTGTAAATCCCAATCCAGTATGATAATTAGCAGCATTATCTGCTGGTTTAATCAGCGGAGCGTGAACTCTGGCAGTGCCCGGCGCAGGCAGGGACGCTCCTGAGCCCTGGGGTCAGCAGGGGAGGCCATGGATGGCGTGTTTTCCTTGGCATCCTCCCTCTTGGCTCGCTGCAGGAAAAGAGCAAAGCTTTCCTCAAAAACTTCTGTTGACATTACAGAATGGTGGGAAATCCTGAGCTGGAAGGGACCCTCGGGGATCACGGATCCAACCCCCGCACTGATCACCCTCTGGGGGAGAACCTTTCCCTGATCTCCAGCCTAAAGCTCCCTGGCACAGCTCCAGCCTCTCCTATCCCTGGTCAACAAAGAGCTCGATCCCTTCATAATTCTGCAGTCTAGGAAACCTCCCGTTCTCCTAAAGACACCAAAGTGTTCCCTTGGGCAGCTCCAAGAGGGAGTGCTTTCTGCGTGCCAGGACATCAGCCATATAAATCAACTCAAAATTTGGTATTTCTGAAGGGAAAGGGAAGATACGGTGAAGTCAATCCTACACAGCCTCAAGGGAATGCACACTGTGGCCTCCAGGAGGAGACCCCAAAGAGATCAAGTACATCCTGATGGAAGGATTCCCTGCCCATGGCAGGGGTGGAAGGAGACGGGATTTAATCTCCCTTCCAATCTCCCGGGCTAGTCTGCGATTCCATGATTTTGTGGGATTTGCGCTCCAGGGGCCGCTTCCCCCATTCACTGCACGAGCTCAGGAGCAGCCACCAGCACAGGCTGGCTCTCCCAGCAGGAGCTGGGTGTGCTCCCGGTGCCCCAGCAGCCCCGGCCCAGAGGAGCAGCCTGGCACCGCTCCCGTGTCCCGTTCCTCGGGCACAGCCCCGGGCCGCGGGGTGCGGGACCGGCCCGGCGTGTGCGTGCAGGAGCCGCTCTGCTCCGCGCTGGGCGTGCCCGGGCACAGCTCCCGGGCACAGGGCAGGGATGTGCCCCGAACCCTGCGTGTCCCCAGCGCCGATCCGTGGAGTTTCACCCGCGGGGATCACAGGGAGCGACCCGAGACAACGTGGAGTCATAAACTCGATGAGGCATCGCTGAATCACGGCACGGCTGGGGCTGGAAGGGCTCATTCCCGTTCCACCCCTGCCACGGCAGGGACACCTCCAACGGTCCCAGGCTGCCGACCTGGCCTGGGACACTGCCAGGGATCCAGGGGCAGCCACAGCTCCTCCGGGCACCTGTGCCAGGGTTCCCCTCGCCGCACAGCCCCATGCCCCAGCAGGGTGTCCCTCTCGGTCTCGGTCCCGGTCCCGGTCTCGGTCCCGGTCCCGGTCCCGGTCTCGGTCCCGATCCCGATCCCGATCCCGATCCCGATCCCGGTCCCGCTCCCGATCCCGGTCCCGGTCCCGCTCCCGGGGCCGCTCCCACCCCGTTCCGCTGCTCCTGCCCCTTGAAGCCGCGCCCCGCGCGCGCCGCTCTGACGCGCGATCGCGTGGCGCCTCTCCCCACCGCGGCCCCGCCCCCCGCCGCGCGCCGCGCGCGCGCCGCCCCGCCCCGGCCAATCGGCGGCGAGGCCGCGGCCCTCCCGCGGAGCCGCCGGGGGCGGGGCGGCGCTCTCGGCGCAGGCGCGCGGGGCGGGCGGGAAGGCGCGGGCGGAAGGAGGGCGGGGCCGCGGCGGGGCGTGGCGGGGCCGCGCGGGCGCATGCGCGGGGCGGCGGCGGGGCGGAAGCGGGAGCGGGCGCGCGCGGCCCCTTTCCGGCGGCGCGGGCGGAGGGAGCGGCGCGCGGGGCCCTCAGGTACGGCCGGGACGCTCCCGGGCCATCGCGGCCACTCCCGGCGCTTCCCCGGCGTTTCCCCGGCCCTCGGGACCTTCCCGCCGCCGCCGCGCCGGCACCCATGAGCTGAGGCGCCGCGGCGGGAGCCGAGGCAGGAGCGGGCGGAGCCGCCGCCGCGGGCCCGGCGGAGCAGCGGAGCCGCCTCCCCGCCGCCCCATGCGCGGCCCGCGCTGAGCCCCGCCCGCCCTTCCCCGCCGGGCCGGCGCTCGCCCTCTCGCCCTCCCTTGGATGCCGCCGAGATGGGCAAGGTGCTGTCCAAGATTTTCGGGAACAAGGAGATGCGGATCCTGATGCTGGGGCTGGACGCGGCCGGCAAGACCACGATCCTGTACAAGTTGAAGCTGGGCCAGTCGGTGACCACGATCCCTACCGTGGGCTTCAACGTGGAGACCGTCACCTACAAGAACGTCAAGTTCAACGTGTGGGACGTGGGCGGCCAGGACAAGATCCGGCCCCTGTGGCGGCACTACTACACGGGCACGCAGGGGCTCATCTTCGTGGTGGACTGCGCCGACCGCGACCGCATCGACGAGGCGCGGCAGGAGCTGCACCGCATCATCAACGACCGGGAGATGCGGGACGCCATCATCCTCATCTTCGCCAACAAGCAGGACCTGCCCGACGCCATGAAACCCCACGAGATCCAGGAGAAACTGGGCCTGACCCGGATCAGGGATAGGAATTGGTATGTGCAGCCCTCCTGTGCCACGACAGGGGATGGACTCTACGAAGGGCTGACGTGGTTAACGTCCAATTATAAATCCTAATGGCAGAGGAACTATTTAGTCTACAAAGAATTAAAGAAACAAAACAAAACAAAAAAAAATTAAACAAACAAAAAGAAAAAAAAAATTAAATAACTCACGTGGCTTTCCAGAAGAATGATTCTCTACTGAAAAGTAAAAACAAAACCGCATCCATAGGATTATGATCACCTTTCTCCACTTGCCACCCTTTCCTCCTGCACCCTTGGCTGGATTCCTGTTCTAACTCCTCCTGCTTGGCGTTAGGATGCTCTAACCTCCGAATGTGACACGAACACAGGCACTAGATGCTATGGCAGACTTCCAGCAAACAGGGGAAGGACACATTATAGACTTGCTAAGTAACTTTTTTTTTTTGGTTTTGTTCTTTTTTTTTGTTTTTCCTTTTTTCCTCTCGATAGCCCTTTGCTGGTTTGATTATTTTGGGGAATGTTGGGGGAGGGGGTCCATTTTCAGTGTATGCTTTCTGGGTCTACTTTTTTGATTATATATATATATTTTTTTTTTTTCTCTCTCTCTTCTCTCACTTTGCTGTAGATTGCTACTTTTTTTGCATTCCTGCAGGATATGTTGCTAGGTCGACTTCATCTAGTAAACTGAAAATCGTTGCTTAAAATCAAACCGCAGTCTGTCTTTTTATATTAAGGACTTTTTTTTTTTTTTTTTTTTTTTTTTAAAGAAAAAAAAGTTCTGTTAATCTGTAACTAAACAGTGACTCAGTCTGGCTCCACGGCTCAGGCTAACGAGGGGAATTCTTGCCTGCAGTGGCAGAGAGTGGGAATTCCACTGTAAGGTGTTCAAAGTGCGCATCGGGGCACCGGGAAATGTAAGAACTGCTTTGGAATGTCAGCTGGGAACTTCTGGCCCATACATCATGCATGAGGAGGGATGCAGAACCAGCTCCCCGCACCACATAGCAAACAAGGCATGAACGATGCTGTAGTTCCAGGGTAGGCACTGAGCAGGTTTTTGGGGTTTTTTTCTGTCTTAAATGAGGTTTAAGTTGCATGCTTTTTACTACTTGGTGTCTGTCCCCGGGCCGAGGCTCTTTTCCAGCAGATGCAGCAATAAAATGTTGCAACGAGTTTGACTTTAAATCAGATGTTTTGGCAAAAGTCCAGCTCTGACTTGCCTCTCGCTTCCCTCTCAAGGCAGCTGGAGACACCTAAACCTTGAAAGGATTCCTGATTCTTTCCAACAGAAAGAAGGAAACTGTTGTTGTTATTATTATTATTACTGTTCTTTTTCCATGCTGGAGCCTCGAGAAGGGGCGAGTTCCGTGCCGAGCTCTGCTCGACATCAGGAATGGCCATTTTGAGGAAATCACTTCTTGCTTTAGTTTTCCAAGCCTGGCCTGAGCTCCCGCGAGCGGCTGGAGCCTCCCCTGTCCCGGGTGTTGCTGTTGTCCTGTAGGAAAGGGAGGGGAACTGCGTTGGATGTCTGAGGCCCATTGAGTAACTACTAACGAGAGTGGGGAGGGGAGAGAGAGAGAGAATCGACGCTGAATGTAAACTTCCATAATTAGTTCTTAAAGGGCAAAGCAGCTCGTTAGCCATGTCACAGCCTGTAGCTGGGACTGGCCAGTCAAAAACCCCACCCAGAGCGAGTATTTGCATAAAAACTCAATCGAGTATTAATTAACGCTGGGTGCACAAACTGTTAAAGCAGCTGGTTCTTATTCAGCCTTAAGGATTAACTTCAGATTTCCTCAAGGAGTTAAAACTCCGGTGGGGAATTCTAGGAATGTATGCTACAAAACCAGAAGAAAATGGCTTTTATTTTATTTTCTTTTTTTTTTTTTTTTTTTTCCTTAATAGTTTTCTCTTTTCAAGAATATAAGTTTTACATGGAATTGGGGGCATTACACTACATTGCTGCAGTGGTGACTCTGCATGCTGAGTACCTTGTACATGGAGCTCTTACCAAAGATGTATGGGAAGATAAAAGTCCTGAATTCACTTCTGAAATCCAAGGCTTTTGGAGCACTTCAAAGTCCTTTTAGAGTACGGTTCCAAAAAAAAAAAAAGACTTTTCTGGATGTGGGTTGCAAATGGGACTGGATGGGTTCTTGGTGCTAGAAGATAGAGCACTGATGGACTTTGTGAATTAGAGAGAATCTGCAGAAGCTTAATGTAGAAATAACTCTTCCATCTCAGCCCTAAAGAAGAGGAAGTGAGATTAGTTTACTTTAATCCAAGGCTTTTTGCCATTGGAATATCATTGCTCTATTTTCTAGCTTTTCTTTTTCTTTTCCTGTTGCTGTAACTTAATGAACAGTGTGGTGGTATAAAAACTTCAAATGACAATAATATGGTTACTGTTTTCTTCTGGAGCATCAATAAAATAGCCAAGCACAAAGTAAATGCCTAAACTGGAAAACTTGAAGCTCTATTAATGGTTCTTGAACTTTCTTAAACCTATTCTCAGTCAACATGACAACTTCAACACCTTCATTTTTTGTCCGAGTTGGTTTCCTGTGTTTCCAAGCGCTGGGGCAGCCTTTGCATTAAGTTGGCTTCACGGTTTTGTATCCCTTTAGAAGTAACTTTGTAATTCTGTTTCGTAGGTGAAAGAAAATTGCTTTTGCTTCTGGATTTTTTTTTTAATTTTTTTTTTTTTTTTTTCCGGGAGGGAGTGGGGAGGAAGAGATGGGGGAGAAAAAGTTACTGGAAGGTGTGGCAGAGCCGTCAGAAACCAACGGCTGCGGCCACCGAACAAAAACCCACAGGCTTCACTTCCAACACGTCCTTTCTAGGCTGTAGCCGGACCTCAGCACAAGGTAGTGGCTGTCAGTAGGATAAAGTGGGAATTCTGTACGAAACAAACCAGTCTGGAGTTCCAAGTGCATCGATCTGTGTTCATGTGAATTTATGGAGTTAAGTTTTGAATGGCGTTCAATCGTGTCCGACCAAGTGACTGAGTTTGTGGCCTGTGATCTCCCTGACTGAAGTACCCAGGAATTTTGTGTTCTCAATATGGCTGTAGTGTTGGTAAAGAACTAATAAGCAGAAAATAAAGCAATTATACAGCGGAGCTCTCCTGGTATGTCACTTGTATTGAATTATGAGAGAAGCAGAAAGGGGCAATCTGGTGACGGAGTCGGGCGTTGTGCTGGCATAAAGAGGGCTCTGTTCTGGATCTTCCAGATTGGAAGCCTGGCTGTAATTCCTTCGAGAATTAAATGAGAGACTATTTTTATAAGTAGAAGAAGGAGGATGCTGCTTTAATATTCCCACTTTATAGTCAGGGTTCTCCATCCTCGGTGCCAGCCCCATGTGACTTGGGAAGGTGAGGGCAGGGAGGGACTGCCCCTGCTGTGTTCCAGGGAGGAAATTCCCTGGAAAGGGCAGCCACGAGGCCACTGTGGAACATGCAGGGATGGACAAAAGGGGCCGATGAGTGACTAGGGGTGCTTGTGGAGTGACAGATGTGGCTTTGGGACTCCGTGGTGCCTGAGTAGGACACGAGTGAGCCGATAAAAGGACTTGGGCAGGTGCTGGGGCTGCGGGGGGGCTGGGGAGCAGCGGGATCTGGATCCTGTGACAGCTGCCATCCCCTGGGACAGGCAGAGGGGTCACAGCCGGAGCTCTGCTGGCACAGGGCACAGCAGGGGCTCCCAGGCTGCTCCCGCAGCTGCAGGTGCCAGGCCAGGCATGGCCCTGGAACTGCCTCCTCCTTGGAAAGCTTTGGGAATGCTCAGGAGCATCATTACCTGGTCTAGTGAGCAGCATTCCTGCCTATGGAATGAGCTGAGCTTTGAGGTCCCTTCACACCCCAACTATTCCATGATTCCACGATTGTCCAGCCAGGTGGGCACAGGGGCTGTGGGGCCACCGCAGCCGCAATTCTCCCCAGAGCTTTCCCCTTCCAGGCTGTTCAGGATCTGCCTGGCTCTCAGTCCAGGGTGTGGCTGTGTAAATGAACTTACTCTGACTTAATTAAACTCCTCGGTGCTGGGAGACAAGCAGGGGGAACCGGTGTCTCTCTCGCTGCAGCAGTGAGTCACATTTCAAAATGCCGGCGCTTATCGCGTCCCATCGGAGCGTGGCAAGCCTGAGACCAGGCCGTGCCGGGACTCAGCCCTCAGCAGAGCTCTGCCCTCAGTCACAGGGCCCTGTCCTCACGGATAGGGCTTGGAAAAAAAGCGTGCCCACCATTCCTAATTGGAAATTATCCCCACTAACGCAAGCCCTTCCAAAGGAATGTGTCTCGCTTTCAAAACGTTGGCAGAACAGCTGGGCACAGGGGCTGTGGAGTTGAGGGGATTTCCCTTCTCACTGGGATTTGGGAATGGGAAAAAAGGCACTGCCAGGGGCAGAGAACCTGCTGAGGATGTGGAAGCAGCCTCGGTGTGAGTGCTGTGACTCAGACTTCCCTCTAACACACGCCTGTGCTTTTTATCTTGGATTTGCTTCTAGTATCTGTCCAACCTGACGGGCTCAGTGTGGGGAATCTGAAATCCCCTCAGCTTTGGTGCTTTCTGGAAGTTTAAAAAAAAACCTTTCCCCTCGTCTCGTGGGGAAGCATCAGCTCCCAGGGGCCGTTGGTGAGTGAGTGTCACCACCGCTGACTGACTCAGTTCCTCTTCTGAGGTCGCGCGCGCTCCGGCGCCGCTTGCGTTTCGGAATTATGTCTGAGCAAAAGCTCTCAGGGCTTCAGGCCGAGGTGGAGCCCCACAATCCATCTCCCTTTCAAAAGTGGGAGCACCCCAAGAGCAGAGTGGTGTAATTTTCACCCAGTGTCAGCTCTGGAAGGTGCAGGGGTGAGTCAGAGCTATGCAGAAGGTGGTTTGTACGGGCGCGAAATGGGGCGTGCAGGGGGTTGTCCAGGAAGTGGCTCTGCTCTTGCTTAAGAACAGGTATCTCTGGCCTCCTTAAGAAAGGAGGGGGGAAAAAAGTCAAACTGTGAGTCACTGCTGAGTCTCACAGTGGTTTAACAGGCTCTGGCCCTTGCTTTGCCTCAAGTTTTCCCTTCCAGAGGCTGCACTTCACTCCTCTGTTCCTGGTTTTTTTTCATTGCATCTTCCAAGACAGCCTTAGCTAGGAAAAATGCTTCAGCAGGGTTTAATGAGTGTCCTGTGAGATGGAAATTGGTGATGCTTGGAAATTGCTAACACACAAAGCCCTTCGGTTTTGTTAGAGGTTTTCAGGTGGGAGCAACCCACAGGGGTGTCACTCCTGGATCTGTACAGGATCCCTGTGCTCCAGCTGCCTCTCAGCAGGTGAAGACTCCCTTGGTGGTTAAACAAAGAGGAGGGAGCCAAGGTGTAGAAAAAAGCCTGAATTCCTGGCTGGGAGGGTGGGCAGGCCCTGGCACAAGGTGCCCAGGAGAGCTGTGGCTGTCCCTGGATACCTGGAAGTGTCCAAGGCCAGGTTGGACATTGGGGCTTGGAGCAGTCTGGGACAGTGGAAGGTGTCCCTGCCATGGCAGGCGGTGGAATTGGATGAGTTTTGAGGTCCCTGCTCGAACCATTCTGGGATTTTATGATTCTGTGAACTCCTAAAACTATCCCTATGCTTGTGCCTAGAATGGATTCCTTGTTTGATTTTCCACTGCCTGGATCAGTCACTGGCTTCATCTTGAAGTTTCTGATGGAGCAGGAGGGGAGGTTTTCTCTCTCATCATTGCAAGGCATGAAAACCTGTGGAAAGCTGCAGCAAACGCTGCATTGCATCCAAAGATTGTTGAGCTGTTTTATGAGAATGCACTTTCATTTTACATTTTGGGGGGAAAAGGGGAAAACCTCAAGCAGCTTCTGTACAGGAGAGTAGGGAACAGGGCGGGCTGGCTGGGAGACCTCAGAAGCAAGGGAAGCCATTTCCCAGGATTATCCTGGATTTTTGAGAAGATGACATCGCTTTTTTTGTGGAGGATTCTCATCTCAGGCAGGTCCATCAGAGGAAAGCACCTGCCTGGCTCATTGCTGCAGGGGACAGAGAGGAGCAGAGGGAAGCATCCAGCGCCAGTCCAGCCCCAAAATACCTCTGGTCATTCCTGCAAAGCTACTACTGGGAAAGGAACTCATTCCATGAAGGCTGGGAGTTCCAGGGTCTGCCGTGCCCGGTGCTGACAGCTCCTAACTGGGCTTGGAGTGCTTGCTCCAAGGGAGACTTTGCACTCTGTGAGTGGAACGTGGGATTGTGGAGTCCCTGTTGCTGTTGATATTTGTTATTTCTGCCCTGAGGAGCTTTGTACATTTTCCCCTATGAAGCAGGGGGCTCCTGTGGAGCAACACCAGCCCGTGGCTGGGCACTTCCCTCCACCACGTGCCATTGGAGCGGGATGCGCCCGCGGTTATTCCATTAGCTCAACATCTGCCAGGATGCCTTTCCCTACGGAGGCTGGATTAGGCTGGAACTGACCCAGCTCTCGGGGAAGCTTTTCCTATCACGTCCTTGTGGCTTTCAGGCTGCTGCCCTGGCTGTAACCAACCCCAGCACCCGCTTCGCACCGCTGGGAGGGAGCTTTGGCCAGCAGGGATTGGCTTTACCTTTGCCTCCAAAGAATGTCTGTTAAGTGTTCAAATTCCATCCTCTGTATTCTGGAGCTACTCATATTTTCAATATAATGAGTTTTTTGGGCCGTGATGACTCAGACTGGACTGGTTTCCACATCAGCACTGAAAATAGAAGCATTTGGGTAGGGAGGTGAGGGGCAGCAGCAGGACAGACACTGCCGGTGCGCTCGGTGGCTCCTTGCTGCCTGACACAAAGGTTTGGGATGATCTTCCCTGGCATCTGCTTGCTGCAGGAAGAGCCAAGCTCAGCAAGGGCCGGTGTGGGAGCCGCTGGCCTCTGGTGCTGCGTTGTGGAAGGAGTTGAATCGCTGCCAATGAGCTGTCCCTGGATCTGGCTCATCTTACAACCTTGGACTCCTTAATGAATCCGAAATCCTTCGGCCCTCTCCTCCAAACATTTTGAATATGTGGCATTTGAGAGCCAGGGTCACCATCCAGGCTGGGCTTCGGGCTCTGGCCACGCTCCTGGGCTGCTTCCTGCTGCTCTCCTGCAGCTCTGCTTTGGATCTGCTCTTGGCCACGTTGGCTGCAGCGTTCCAGCCTCTTTAGGGAGGGCTGGGAATATTGCAGGGAATAGGGCAGAGGTCTGTTCTCCTTTAAGGAATGCTGCCTGCAATCTCAGGATCTCAGCTCCTGCCGTACCTGTTTGGCCGATGCCTCACTGAGAAATCCTGCTCTGCATTTTACTCTGGATATGAGGTTACGCTTTTAACCACAGCACCAAAACTTCCCAGCTTTGCATCATGGCCATTTTTACGATTTTTGGAGGGGGACGCACTTCCCCACCAGGATGAGCTGCAGCTTTTCCACCTTGTTTGGAGTTGCCCGTGGGTTTCCCTGACCCAAGGCCTCCAGGTCAAAGCCTGGAGCCTCTTGCCCTGATGCCACACTCGCTTTTCCCCTCCTCACCATTGCAGTGTCCCCCCGGCCCTGCCCTGCCATGGGGGAGAAGGGGCTCCACAGCTCCTCCTTCCCCTCTCCAGGCTCTCCAGCTCCCAGAAACGCTCCCAGTAGTGAAACTGGTTAATCACGTTGGCACTGGAGGAGTGCTGGCATCCGAGAGGGATCTGTGGATTAACTGGTTCCGGTGTTTGCCAACTTCTCGGCAGCCTGATGCATTATTCAGCAGCCGGGCTGCTTTCGGGCCTTCGGAAAATCTGGAGCTTCCCAGCACTTGAGGGTTTATGAATTGACGTCTCTCCTCGCAGCTTCCTCCTCCCTTGGATTGCCAATTAACTGCGGGCAATTAAACGGCAGACCCGGAGCATTTTGCCACCGGTTCCTCAGTCTGCAGAGGAGGCTTGGGGCACCCGCAGCTTCCTCCTGGGCTCTGTCCCACCTGCCAGCATCCGCCCTTGGGAAAACAGGTGCTATTTAAGGCATGGGATCTGCAGACTCGTTTAACATCTACCAACTCCCCGGCATTCCCATGTTGCCAAAAACATTCTCGGCGGCAGCGGGGAAGGCTCCGGGACAGCCACAGCCTGTTTCCAAACCTGCAGTTCAGGCCGGAGCACTCGCAGATGGCAGATAGGGAGGGAGAGGTGACTCAGGGAGATTAAATATCCTGCTGCGCCCGCCTCGTGGGCAGCGATGGCTCAACACGCCAATGGCACTCGCAGTCGGCTCCATCATTCCTGCTTTTCTTTTGCCTCCGGGTAGAGGGGAAACCTGGGAGAGGCAGAAGCTGTGGTAGCTGGGATGGCCCCTGGGGAGGCAGGGGGTGGAGGACGAAGGGACAAGAGGACAGAGAGGCAGAGCGGTGCTCGGGGGAGGCTCGTTCTTCCTCAAGCGCATTTATATCCATGGGTTTCGATGGCAAAACCCGGATCGCTGCACCCTTTCCCACGCCGCAATCCCGCTGCTGACTCGGTGCCAGCGGAAGGCACTCGTGGGGCCAGCAGGTCCAGGACAATGATTTTCCATCTTCTCTGATTGTTCAAGGCACTGCAGAGTTGTTGTCAGAGCCTGTTCCCTGTTTTGGAAGCATAATTGGAATTATGCAAATTCCGGTGTGGCACCAGCGAGTGAGTGACGCGCTCCTGGCCCGGAGTTGGGCTGTTGGAGCATGGAAGGCCTGTCCCATCCTGGGGGAACTGAGGGCTCAGCCCCGCTCCTGCCACAGCTCCCGAGCTTCCCAGCCCGTTGGCCACACCATGGCTCGGCCACGCCAGTGTTGCCAAAATTCCTGATGGTCGGGGGCTGAGGCTGTTCTGGGGATGCTGAGCTTCCAACGGCAGCTCGGGGTGGGAGCAGAGCAGGATCTGGAATACACAGCCTGAGGGACTGGAGCAAAACTCCCTGTGAGGGCTGGAGACCCTGCTGCCCTCCAGACACGTGGTAGAAGCGTGGGGATGGTGCCTGGATCCGACTCCGGTTCCCACCTGGAATGTGCTTTGGGCATTGCCCGCTGGCCTGGGAGCGAGCTCTGGGGCACCCTGTGGCTCGGTCGTGCTGGTGGGAGCGGTTCCTGACACAATCTGGGCTCCTGGAAGACGCCGCTCCTTGGAGCGGGATCCTGGGAGGGGCTCAGACGCAGAGACAGCTGCTCGTGCTGCACAAAGTCCTCCCGCAGGGAGACTTGTGAGAGGAAAGAGGGATTTTGCCAAAATAACAGTACTTCCCCCTCCCCACACCCATCTCAGCCTTTCCATACGCGCGTCCCGCAGCGGTTCCTCTTTTAGCACCACGTCTCCTAAAAAAAAAAAGTGTTGACTGCAGCTTTTCTGGAGGCTGCAGTGCTCCCACCCCGGTGACTGCACGGCTCTTCCCAGCCTCCTTCCCGCTGCGGTTCCTGGGCTCAAGGCAATCTTTCCTGGTCTGATCGCATGGCCAAAGAATGTACGTGCACATACAGCGTGTCTGGAGTCAGTTAAGTGCCAACAGCCAGGCTTTTGGGAGCAGTACAGAAGGAAAAGCGATGCCTAAGCTGCTGCTTCCCCAAGTCTCTTTGGATTTGGGATGTCGAGACGTCGATCCGGCCGCCCTGTCCCCAACCTTGGCGTCTCCACCTGTGTCGTGGGTGTGTGGCAGCGAATTCTGCCTCTCCACGGTCAATAAAGTCTTGGCCAAGTGGAACAAAAATATTCAATCCTGTTAGTTTGGAAGATAATTCCAGCTAATAAATAAAAGGGCTTGGGGAAAAAGCGCTGGTGATCCAGCGGGGCCAACGAGCGCATCATCGGCGCTCCCCCAGAGACGCTGCGGAGGGGGATGAGGGTAATTAACAAAGCAATTAATGCGAGATATGAAGCTGCTTCCCAAATACACAAGGAAATCCAGACTCCAGCTGTGCTGGTATTGCTTGTCCTGGCAAAGGCCCTGTCTATACTGGAAGGGGGATGCACGTGGAGTGTTCGTTTGCAGGATCCATTATCCAGGAGAAGCAGCAGGTTGGGGATTTGGCATCTTCCAGCAGGTCCCGAACTTCTCCGTGAGCTTTGGTGGGATCTGTGCTGCCCTCTCAGAATAAAGCTGGAAAAGGCCAACTGGAGCAGGAGGACCAGCAGCTCTTCCCAGCTGCCAGGGCTGGGTGATCCAGGGCTGGAGCTCCCCGAGCGTCTTTCCAGGCCAGCTGCTTTGTCAGCTTGGAGCTCTTGGAAAGAAGAATGGATGATGTTTCTGCAGCAGAGCCAACATCCAACACGGTCAGCTTGGCTGCAGTCCGCGTGTGGGGCCGTGCTCAGGCATGGAGCTGGATGGAAATGCCTTTAGATGTGGATCTAAGTTGGATCTAAATCTACTTCTGTGCTGCGGGTGAGCCCAGGGAAAGGGGAAAAAACCCAAAGACTGCTACTGGCTGCAATTGCAAAGGTTGATATCTATCTATCTATCTATCTATCTATCTATCTATCTATAAAAATAAATTGAAAAGGTTTATATTTGTGTTTAACAAATCCCAGATTTTATGGATCAGTGACACCACACATTATAGAATCCCAGAATGGTTTGGTTTTGAAGGGATTTTAAAGCTCATCTGTCCCACCCCCTGCCATGGGCAGGGGCACCTTCCACTATCCCAGGCTGATCCAAGCCCCATCCAAGCTGCCTTTGGATACTTCCAGGGATGTGGGGGCAGCCACAGCTTCTCTGGGATGCTGGGGGTTCATGGCAAGGAAAAAAAGGCTCTGATGTGGCTCCAAGTGCTGCCATGTGATTTTTTTGGGCAGACACACCATCCTCTCTTGGTTTGTGGGAACTGGATCTGGGCATTTCTGCCCTTCCTTTACACGAGCGTGAAGCCTCGGGAGCACCTCCCCATCTCCCAGCCGGGTCTTCCCGGCACCAACTCCCCTCTTCCCAAAATATCCCCTCCACAAAGCTCCCACAGCTCAGGCTGCGTTCTCAGGGCGTTGCCTGCGGGCCTTCCCACTGAATTATATATAACACTTGGGTTTGGGGTGGGATTTTTGGGAAGGAAATCTGTTGCCAAGCAATGGAGCTGTGGCCCGGCTCTCTCCTCCTAAACCGAGACTCAGAAGTGTGTGTAAAATATCTGAGACATATCAAGTGGGGTTGCAGGAGGCTGGATCAAGGGAATGTGGTGGGAAAGCTGCTGCTGGGGTTGGGAGAAGGTTTTCCTTTCATTTTCCAGGGCCAAAGCTGGAAGTGGAGAGTTGTTTGATCCCAGAAGCAACAAGAGATATGGGGGAACATGAGAAATCCCCCAAGGGTCCTGTGGGATTTAAACCCAGGACATGTCCTGGACAGCATGTATAAAAAACACTGGATTTTCTCCCCAAAAGGAAGGTGGGATCAGCCCCAGATATGGGGCATTAATCTCAGCACCACAAACTGGAGCACGAACTGTGGCACCCACTCGTCAATCCATGGCCCCCACAGTGGGTGTGGATGAAGCAGGGGGTTGATACTGACCCACATCCCACAGTGGAGGGCTGGCAGTGCCTGTTGGCCTCCCTGGGAAAGCTCCAGTGGGAATGACAGTGCCAATGCAGTGATTGACTTCATCCCGATGCCGACGAGCATCGCCTGCACTGCGGCCCCGGGTGGGAGCCCTTGTTTTGCTTCAGGCCCGGAACAGCCACAGAGGAGGGTTTCAGCTGACAGCAGTCCAGAGGGATACGAAGTTTTCCTGATGTTCTCCCCAGCTGTTCAGCTTGGGAGGGAAATCCCACCGGCGTGCTTTCCTCATTAACCGCTGTCACATTTTCCAGGCAGAGCCCCGGTGTGCCAGGCGCTGATTTGCATCACCAGATCACAAGGATGTGACCTAATTAAATTTCAGCTCTTTTCAATATGATTTTCATACTCACACAGGGTTGTTGTCTTGGTTTTTTGTTCTTTTTTTTTTTTTTTTTTCTTGGGACCTGTGGAACCAGCTGTCTCAGCAGGGATGTTTCAGGCTTGGAATGAAAGTGGAGAAAACATCTCATTTCCCACTGGGAGCGGCTGCAGAGGCGAGCTCTGGGGTCTCTCCAAAGCCTTTCTCTGCTCCCAAAGTTTGGTTCACAAGAGTGAACAGTGTTATTCTTTTTTTTTTAGGGCAGGTTTTTTTATTATTATCATTTATGCAGAAGGGAACATGTTAATCCCACCCCTCTTCCCATACAGATGGATTTAGGTCACGCTGGGAAGAGGGGTGGGAGAACCTGGAGTGAAGCACATCCCTCCTGGAACAAACAACCTTCCCAGGGCTCAGCACTGGGTCTTACAAGATGCCTCTAGTCAAGATAGGCCCCATCAAACCCCACCAAGGCCCCTCAGCACAAGGCAAACCCAACCATTCCAGGCACCCCAATCTTCCCAGGAGTCTTTTAATCCCAGAAAAATGTTAGTTGGAGTCTTAATTTTCCCTGGGAAGGACCCATATCACCAGTGAGGGTAACACAGGAGGGTATCCTGGGTGGCTTTTTGGCTGAACGAGCAGAATCCCCTGCAGTTTTCCCGTTGCTATGGCGAGGGGGAGAGCTGGGATTTTTGTGCATGGGTTGGTAAATCTGGCCCGTTCTGCACGGCTGATTTGCCCTCCAATTAATTAAGGGCATTCTTCACTTCCACTCGCAATTAACATAAAGAAAACCCAATTAACTCCTGCACGGTGGATGCCGAGCACAGCCTTGGGCAGTGTGAAACCTCCCTGCTCTCCTGCGGGAAAAACCCAAAGATTGTCCAGCTGACCACAGACCCCACACTGGAGCCCAGGGCCCGTTGTGCTGCCGTCCCATCCCTAGTGGAATCACCCAGTTCTCCCTGAGTGAAATCACATCCTTGGCTTTGCCAGACCTGTTGATGTTGTCTGCAAGCTGGGAATTGGAGTAGAAAAGGAGATTTGGGTGGAAAAGGAGATTTCTGGCCACCCTCAGGCAGGCTGGTGCCTCTTCCCACAGCTCCTGGGCCGTGGTGATCTCTTTGCCAAGAGCCCGGAGCAAAGTAGGGTACAAAGGGCACTTCTGATGCCTTGGTCACTCATCCTCCTTTTTATAGCTGAAGCTAGGAGACTGGAGCAGTCTGGGAGCAGAGTCTGGGAGCAGAGTCTGGAGCAGAGTCTGGAGCAGAGTCTCTCCGTCCATGGCATCCACGCCCCGGTGGCCACACCTGTAATTCCTGCCAAGAGGTGCAGCAGGTATTTCCTGTTCTTGGACTGCTCTGACTTGCCCTGCTCAGCTCCAGCTGCCCCGAGCAGCTCCTGGCTCTCCCGGCCCTCCCAGATGGATTTGGGTCCTGCAGAGCAGTGTGGCTGCACAGATGAGCCGTGCTCTCTCCAGTCTCCCAAAATAAATATGGAGGAGGGAGGGGATGGCAGTGCCCTGCCAAGATAAAGGGTGAGCGGTGACACGGTCTGAGCCGGCTGCTGCTGCCTCACCAAGTCCTCGGGATTTGCCCCCAGGATTTGCCTCTGGAATTCCCAAATTGCCACAACATGTTGAATTTGCCTCATCCAGGGGATGCCTGGTCTCCGGGAGCAAGGAGGTCACTTGGTGACTTCCAGCTACTGTCCTATGTCGCTTTCTCACCTCCGCTGGCTTCTGAATTTTGGTTTGGTTGGATAAACCATGCTCTGGCTGGTTTATCAGCTCCCAGACGACCTGAAGCAGATCCAATGTCCTCCCCACGCTGGGAATTGCCAAAAATCCCAAGTGCTTGCACCACCAAGTTTTGGGGTTTTTTGCTACTTTAACACTTTTTAAGTGTTTGCGTCCAGTGCACTGGGCAAACCCTGGGTTTGGATGAGCAGCCTCCTTCCTGCAAAGGCACCTGGAGCATCCTTCATTTCCAGCACTGAGCTCTGAACCTGAGGATAGCTGGAGGTTTGTCCATGGAGGGGTCAGTCCCATGTCCCCCACGCCCTCCCCGGGGCCACCCGCGGTGCTGTGACAAAGTGATCACCCCAACCACGATTACGGCGACTGCAATTTCACAACATCCAACCCCGACCACCACATCCAAGCCTGCGCTCAGCCCCTGCCAATAATCCTTGGGAACAAAAGACCCCGAGGGCAGCTCCCGCCCTTGCCTGTAATTCCTCCCCTTCACCCTAATCCCTGGCCCTTCTGTCGCAGCGGCCAAATCCAATTAACCGTGCAAGGATCGCGCTCCAGTGGCGTTCAAATGGAGCCGCGGGAGCCCTGGGGATGGGTGGGGTGGCAATGCTGGGGGTGGAGGAGCCATCCCTGCTTTGAGTGGGGTTTATTCCCAAAAAACCCCGAACTTTCTGAGAGAGGGGAGTTGTGTGGAGGCAAGGAGTGAGGGAGGGGAGATGGTCTGGGACTCGTGGCCATCGCTGTGCCGGGGATGACGCTTTTTTCCCAGTTTCCCCGTTGGCTTGGTTGTGGTAGCAGCTTCCAAGGCCCCACTCCAAACATGCACGTGGGTCCCACTCATCCCCCAAGACTTAATATCCACTTGCTCAGGGTTTGCCATGAGCCTCTGAGCTCTGTCCCATGTCTGGTTGCAGAGGAAGTTGCTCTGGTCCACCTCCAACCTGGCATGGAGGATGTTCTCCAACCTGGCCACACTCCCAAGGTTCCCAAGGTTTTTTTTCATGATCTTGTTTTCCAAGGAAAAAAGACTCAGCATGGAGGGAGCACAAATTCGGGATGGTCCCGCCAGGACCAGAGCGCGGCCAAAGGAAAACCCAACAGTTTGGATTTGCAGATTTTACCAGGCTGAACTCAAGCTGCAATTGGGATGTGAAATCAGGTAATTTGGGGATGGTGAAGCTCCTGGGATAGGAAGGAAAAGGGAGGCAAGGGGAACCGGAGGGTGCAAAGGCAGTGGAACAATGAGGAAGGGCTTTGGTGGGGGCATGGAGGATGTGCCAGGGAGACACTGCTTTTCTGGGCACAGATTGGGTAGGAGGTGAATAAATGATGGTTGGCCCCAGGAGCTGCAGAAGGGACCAGGCTATGCCTTAAACAAAGTGGAGAAACACATGGAAACAGAGGCCGAGTCCAAGGGGACGAGGTCCAACCGGCCAGGGGATGGCTGCGGGCGGCACGTTGACCACTGGCAGCTGCTCCCACACCTGAGCTTAATGTTTAGCTTTGGACTTTGCCAAGTTGTCCAAGGGGCAAAGGAGGAGGAGGATGAGGGCGGGTGACCCAGGGGGGGCGGAGGGTGGCTGCGAGCTGGGCCAGTGCCCAGGCCTGTGACTCCTGCACGAGCTCTGGCTCAGAGGGAGCCATTTCTGGGGGTAGTTTCTGCTGGTTTGGTCCTGGTTCAACAGGATATTCCCTGACAAGGCCTTGCTGAGCTCCTCCGTTTAGCTCAGCTCTTCCTGAGGTATTTTATTCCCAACACAGCGGGCTCCAGACAGCATTTGCAAGGGCTGCACTGAGGGGACACTGTCGTGGACAAGCTGAGGAGCCTGGTGGCATCACTGACAAGGCTGCAAACGTGTCCCCAGCACCAGCCCAGGGCTGAGCACATCCCATTGGCCTGGATAACCCACCCTGGCAGGTGCCTCATCTCTATTTAAACCCCCTCTCCTGGGATGTAATTAAGGACGTGTCTATTAATTGCTGTGTCACATCAGCACAGATCGTCCCTGTCACCACCGGTGCTCCCTGGGCAGCTCCCGCTGGACCACTGCCATGTGTCTCCTCTCCATTCCCATCACCTCTACCCTGCAGCATCCCAAGCCTTCACATTTGGAGTTCTACCTTCCCAGGCAATATTGCACAGCAACATCCTCCAATCCCAGATTATTCTAATGACACCGTGGAAGAGCTAAAAATAGGAGGAAGGCATTTTCTGCCTCTCCCCCACCAGCCGCTGTCAGGAGCGCGGGGACAGCGCCGGCAGTGGGAGCCTCTGAGGTGTTTGCAGGGAGCGTTTGGAGAGTATCACACCTCCCCTTTCCCTTCCCAGCCCTGGATCTTTAAATATCTGGCCCAAATCCACACAAGCCTGTAGCTGCTTAACTCCTTCCTTGCACTCAAGATCCAAAGGAAATTGGGCACCTGGATGGGATGGAGGATGTGGGGTGGTGGGTGCAAAACTCTCCTGAGTGTGCCAAACCTGCTGGAGTGACTCAGCCATGGCGTGGGTGGTGGGATCCTCTTGGCTTCCCTGGGGAACTCCTGGCTCCCGTGGGAACCTTCCAGCTCCTGTGGGATTCACAGAGCCCACCTGTCCCATCCCACTTGATTTCCTCTCCTGCCAGGGTTCTTGGATGTCTCAGGGTCCTGCACGTGCCAGAAAATTCTGTGAGAAGCAACATCTGGATCCACGCTGCTCTCCCTAAAATGCACATCCCAAAAACGTGATGTACTCACCCCAAAATGGTGCACTCCTCAAAAAAGAGACACCCTGCCCCAAAACCAGCCATGCTGCAATTAGCACCTGAACATGCTCGGCAGGGTGAAGCAGCAGCCTGGGGGCAGCTGTTCCAGGTTATTTTTGTTTTTTTATTTTATTTAAGGTAACTTATGGGATCCTGCACTCAGCAAGGGCAGCTGGAGCTTGGGAATCCACAGGGAAGTGTGGACAACCTGTGGAGACTGGGCCCTGCCAGCCCTGAGAGCCCACCAGGCATCAGCTGGGTAAGGCTGGCACTGCTGGGCTGGGCAGGGGGACCAAAACCCACAGAAAACTGTCACCAACTTCATCCACGGCTTCAGACCGGGTTCCTAGAGCCTGCCCTGGGAACGGCTCCGTGCAGCACTCTGGGCATGGAAACTGGAGCTGGCACGAGGGCACGGACACGCGTGGAGAGAGGCAGGGAGCAGCCAGGGAAACATCCAGCCCCAGCACGGGCACAGCGGCACCGCCCGCCCTCCTGCGCAGAGATCCAAACCGCAGGGGGATTAACGGCCTGCTCCAAGGGTGTCAGGCCAGGATTGTGCTGATGCTGAGCTGGAGGCGGGACGGGCTCCGGAGTCCGGGCAGAGCGGGGAGAAGCGGCCGCTCGCTGCCCCGCGGGGGAACACAAACGCCGGGGATCGCACCGGAGCGGAGCAGAGAGCGATGAGTCAGAGGATTCCGCACAATGGGAAGCGCGGGCTCAGCAGGGCCGGGACGAGCAGGGACAGGGACGTGCCGGGACGGGGCCTCAAGGCTGCCAGCGCTGCATCGCCCCGAGCAAAGCCTCCTCCAGGGCAGACGCGGAACAGAGGGAAAACCGCGGCTTTTTTCCGCCTGGAAGGAAACGGGTGAACTCACGGCAGCGTGCATGGAGAGAGCTCTGCCACGCGTCCTTCTGGACACGGGGCCGTCCTGCACTTCCCACTGGCGCTGGCGGGGTACCAGGGACCACATCCCAGCCCGGCTGCTTCCTCAAGACACCCCCACTTCCCTCCTGCCCACTGCTGCCTTCTCACTTCCGCAGCCTTTCCTGTTTTATAGGTTTCCATTTTTTTAAATAAACCCCAAAAAAGCAAACCCAGGAGCACAAGAGGAATAGAGAATCAGCCACACCAAAGCAGGAGTTTCACCTCGTGATCCGAGTCACCCCAAGAAGCCCCCGGCTGCTCCCACATTCCTCATGGGAGCAGGTGAGGGCAGGAAGAACTGGCACAGGGTAATTACAGGGCTGGAAATGGAGGTGGTGCCTGGGCACGAGGTCCCACAGCTCACAAGGATGGGGGAAACCTTTCATAGCAAACTCGGGGTGGACTCAGAAATCTATCCCACAGGGAAAACTGGGGAACATCCTCCAAAAACATCTCCACAGGCCGGAACAGTTTGACAGAATTTCAGCCACTGCTTTCTCTGCTCATTGCCATCTTTCTTCCACTTCACATGGGCTGGTGGCTGGGAGAAGCTGATCCTCAGAAGAAGACACTAAACTTGGACACAAACGTGGACCACCATCACCCTGGAGGTCCTGGGGCTCGGACTCAGGGCTGGAAACCACAGCTCTGGCTGCCCACAGGTGCAGGAAGAGGAGCTCCAGGGCCTCTGTGCAGCACAAAACTCATGGTTTGCATGGCCTCAGAAAAGAAACTATTTTTTTGTTTCAGGATGTGAAAGAAGACCACAAGACTGTGGTTCCACAGCTTCCCCAGCCTGGGCTGACAGGCCACTGTACCAGCAGCAAGCAGATCAAACTGACACATTTCAGAGGAGAGGGCTGGGATCCCCCTCCCGACACTCCACACAGCCTTACAGGCACTCGTGGGGCAGTGCTGGGAACATGTCCTGGGCCAAGGAGCCACATCCACACCAGCACTGCCACCAAGGAGTGTCCCCACCCCCGCAGTGGGGCTGCCAAAACACCTGGGGTCTGAAATCATGAAATCCCTGAATGGTTTGGGGTGGAAGGCACCTAAAAGCTCACCTTGTTCTGCTCCCTGCCATGGGCAGGAACACCTTCCACTATCCCAAGCTGATCCAAGCCCTGTCCAACCTGGCCTGGAACACTCCCAGGGATCCAGGAGTACACAGCTGTTTTGTGGCACCCTGTGCCAGGGCCTCCCCACCCTCACAGCCAGGTTTCTCCCTCATATCCTAGTCTAACCCTGGCCTCTGGCAGTGGGAAGCCATGGCCCTGGTCCAGGCCCTCCATGCCCTGCCCACCTCCCAGTGCCCCGTGAGGTGGGGGCAGGTGCAGCAGGGACGGGAGAGCCCCTGGATGTGATCTCCTGTCACCGAGCTGGTGACTTGTCACCCTGCCGCTGTCACCGTGCTGTCTGCTCAGTAGGGCTCAGGAAATGGCACAACAGCAGCAGCAGCCACAGAATCAGCCCAAGGCACCGTTTAACAGAGCTGTTTGCCCATGGATCGGGAGACCACAGCAGCTGGGGGGAGCAGGAGCAGATCCACAGGAATAAAACCCCTTTTCCTCAATGCTACAGGCATTTTCTAAGGGGGGAATCCATTTGTCCAGGACTACAGGCCATGGAAAACGATTACACAGCTGGGGAGAACGCTTTCCCAAGCAAAGCCACCAGCCCTGTGGGATGTGTGGGAGCAGGTCCTGGCCTCACAGAGTCCCAGGGGCCATGCAGCAGCACTGAGAATCACTCATGGATAGCCGGATCTGGACACCAGCAACTCCTTCTGGCAGCTACCCTGCATCTCCCGCTTGTCCTAAAAAGGGGAGAAACACCCCTGGAGCACTGTGGGTCCTGCAGTTTGTGACTGGTACCGTGACAAGAAGCCATCAGTGACTGATATGGCTGGTGCTGAGCTGGCATTGCACACTGCGCTCCCTCCGTCCAAGTGGAACTGGAACAGCTCCAGTGGCTGTTACAGCCAGGAGCGAGCAGCCCAGCAAAGCCCCAGAGGCACCACGGGATGGTGGCACTGCCACTGCTGTCACCAGAGGGACAGGGTAGGCACAGCCACCCTCCACGGGTGTGGGCTGACCCAGCATCAGGAGCATCACGGCTCTGCCAGGAAAATCAGGTGTGACCTCTGCACCCACAGTTTCCCATCACTTGAGCTGGGGTTGAAACCAAGCCAGAAAATTATCCACAATTTAAGCGTGACTTTAGGCAAACGCCTCAAACTCCCAAATGCCTCCGCCCGTGGCACCAAAACCGGCTCCCACAGGGAGGTTTCCCGCTCCCTCCTGTGAGGACACAACCAAATCTCAGCAAGGTGAAGCACAGGGTGGGTTCTCAGCTGGGATGGGGTGGATTTGGTGCTGCTGGTTCCCACCACAGCCAGCCTGGAGGCAGAGCCCAGGGATGAGCTCTCTTACATGGAGAGCTGGGAGAGATTTGGGCTGGCGTGGCAGGAGGGACTGAAAGGGACAGGAGTTCTCCAGAGCACCCGCTGCACCCCAGAGGCCAGGCAGAGCCTGACTGTCACAGCCAGACTTCTCCAAAGAGCCCCTGTGTTTAATGGAAGTGGCACCAAAACATGCTCTCTCTCCAAGGAATCAGGACAAATCCAACTGGGACGAACAGGACAGGTGAGAGAACAGAGAGGCTGGCAAGCAGGATCACCACCTCCCTCGCATCCCGTTTTCCATGAGGCCTCCACACCCTCTCCTAGTTCAGGCAGCCACCAGCCTCTCCAGACACAGCAGAGCTGAGCCCCAGTAGGATCCCATCCCCCATCCCAAAAGCCCTTTTTTCTCCCCAAAAAGCAGCTGTTTCACGTGGCGGCTCCGGGGACAGGCGGCCCCTTCCCTGCTGCCCTGGTTAGCGGCGGTTTCCTCTCCACAGCTGCGGAGCAGCAGCGGCAGCAGGCGTGTTTTACATCCCCCTCGCCGGGGACAGCTGGTGACAGGAGGTGACGCAGGTGGTGACACAACCCAGCCCCCTCCCACGAGGTCCCTGTCACCCAGGAACGGACACAACCTGGGCGACGCGGGCCCAAAGCTGAGGGCACAGCAGAGCAGCAGCCAGCAGGGAAGAAAAAGCACAACTTCCTCCCTTTATCTTCTGAAGAAGAGATCCGAGCCCTGTGCAAAAGGAAGTGCTGACACCACAAGTCCTGTAGATAAATCGCAGTTGTTCCACCAGCTCCAAACCCTTGGGAAAGGCTGCTCTCCCCTCCGCATCACCCCCAGCACCAAGGAGAGTGTCAGAGTGTCCCAGTGTGACACCGTCCCTTTGCGCTTTGGGACACCATCCTCACCCCTGCTGGGATTTTGGGATCTTCTCCTCGTTTTTCTGGAATAAGAGTTTCCACCCGGGAAGTCACGTTGGTGTAAATATTGCAGTAAATCCCTTCCTGCAGGCCACTGGGTAATTAAGGAGCTCTTCTCATAACAAGGTAACAAATAACATGTGCGGTTTGACAAATTAACTTCTCGCGTTCGTTAATCATCGCCTGCCGCGCTCGGCAAGCCAGGACAGCGCTTTAGGTGTGGGAAGTTCGCAAGGAATTCTCTTACTGGAGATAAAGGGAGCCTGAACCCGAGGCAGGTGCAGAAAACTCCTGGGAGCCTGCAAATAAAGCTCTTCCCAACCCACCGGTTCTTCAGAGAAAACTCAGCCACAGTAACTCGTGCCTGTGTCACAGGCCCAACTTCCACAGCTGCTTCCACCAGACAAATGAGAATTCCGGCAAAATTCCTCCTCTAAGCCACCACTGTGCTCCAAGAGGCAGAAACACTGACAGCCACAAGGAATCTGCTCACCAGAATAACCTGAAGGTGTCAAACTCGAACGCTGTGGATCTTTACAGCAGAAAAGCACAGGGCAGAATGATTTTGCAAAAGCACATTTTATCTGTGCAGGAACCACCACCACAACAGCCCCAGCACCCAGAATGAGCCTCCAAAGAGGGAATGACACAGGAACCACGGCACAAATGAAGACCCCATCACCTGAAACCCATCTCCCTTGCCAAAGGTTTATTGACCGGCCGGTTGAGCCACTCCCAGTTTTTCCCCCTCGGAGGTTTCGGCACGGTGCCCCGGGATGGGACGGGCAGCACGGCAGGAGCCCAGCAGAGGCACCGGCACACGCCCCCCGCGCTGCTCCGGCCTCCCCGGCTCCATTCCCCGCCTCCCCGGGCCGCAGGCGCGCCCAGCCCGCAGCTGTCCGGGCGGAAGGCGCTGTCAGACACCACTGCTCGGTGCAGACGAGTCACAGAGTCACAACCACACCGCAGACACTCAGTCCCTCCTCTGCGGGGTTATCCCATCCCCTCTTCTCCACGGCTCTGCCAGGGGACAGATCCTGGGCTTTCAAAGACCTCACGATGGGAAACTCTGTCGAGAGATTTGCACAGAGATGACAGATTTTTAAGTGGCCTGGTTTTGTTCAAGAGCTGAGCCTGCACGTTGTGGCAGCACAATATGCAAAATATCATCTTCACTCTTCATCTATTAACCCCAAAATGATCAAAGCAATCCTGGCAGCTGCTGAGTATCAGATCTAGAGCCTGGTTTTGGGGAGAAGGTGGCACCGAAGCAGCACCAGGCATTTTATTTTTATTACTTTAGTCCCTCCAAATTCCAGTTTTGAGGCCCCACCCCAGCAGCACATGGAAGCAGAAGTGTGCAGCTCAAAGGTAGTGCTGAAGAGGACGGCTGGCACCTGGAGCACCAGGTTTGGGAATAAAGCAGCTCCTTTGTACAGCAGGGATCAGGGCTGTGGCTCCACAGGACCCTCATTTCACTCAGCACGAAGCTCCACCTCCGGAACACTCACGCTGTGCCAAGAGAACAGCAGCTCTGGGAATTCCTGGCAGCAGTTGCTGTGCTGGTACCATGAACCATCCCAGTGAAAGGTGTCCCTGCCCACGGCAGGGGGTGGAATGAGATGAGATGAGCTGTAAGGTCCCTTCCCAACATCCCAGAGCACCCTGGGATTCTGTGCACCTACCGCCCGCTTCCTGTGGATGCTCACGATGTGGATGTCTTCGCTCCGATACTCCTCGTCGTGCCTGTCCAGGGGAATTCTTTCCAGCTCGAAGTCCCTCTGAAGCATCTGTTCCACAAAGAACAGTTCCACAAAGGCTTCCACTACCATTCCAGACATTCCCCCTCATTTAAACTGCTCCAGCACTAACTCCAAGCGACAGACACCTGCAATACTCCAGAAAAATCTATTTAAATAGATTTGTGGTAAAACACTGCTGGAGGGATTTAAAGACGTGTGGATGTGGCACTCAGGGGGAGATATGGGTTAATGGTGACCTTGGCGGTGCTTGGGGGATGCTTGGACTTGATGATCTCAGAGGACTTTTCCAACCTAAATGATTCTCTGAATCCATGATTTTGCTTCAATCCCTGAAATGCTAAGCCAAACCACAGCACCTGCCTGTCTGCCAACCTTCTTAATTGAAAGGGAGAGGAGAGAAAACAAACCAGTCTAAAATCCCCCAGCATTGGCTCTGGGATGTACTCAGATTGCCTGGGCTGAACCTGGCAAAGAAGGAATTTAATCACACACACAAAAAAGCAGAAATCAGCCAGAAACACCAACAGCTGTTGTGTTTATAGTGGCAGCAGCACCTCAGCAGAGCTGAGCACAGCCCTCCTCACTGCCAGGGCCCCACAAGAGTGTGAGGCACTAATTATCAATCAGGTGCTTTGATTAACACGCACCAATCCCCTGCAATTCTCACCCTTTCCCTTTTTTTGCAATATTACAGTTATTATATATAATCCTGCACAAGAGCTGCTGCTCAACAATCACAAGTGCAGAGTTAAATCTGAACTGACCATCATCCCCCCAACACAGGTGTTCCCTGTGTTGCTTTTCCTCAACTGCACATAAGACACATCTGGAATATCCATTAAAGCATCTATTAATGGGCTCTCATTAGAGAGAAGGAATTTCTTCAGAAGCACCTCTGTCACTGGAGAAGAGTTTTGAGCTCCTGAGCAAAACTCTCTATCTTCCCTCTGCTCTCAACAGAACAGCCTAAAAGAAAATGTGCTCAAAAAACCACTTACTTCAAAGTATTTTCTCTCGATTTCAGGGTTCTTCCCCATTGTCCTCTGTTCATAGCAGCACAGGACACAGGTGTCAGGGCCTGTCAGGTCCTTCAGGGTTTTCAGCAAGGGTTCCAAGGACTGCCCAAAAGAAGGTGAAACATTCCCCACGTGGATTTCAAGTTCATTTCACTGGTTCATTACGATACCCTCTAGCTAAAGACTTCACCCCAGAGAGAAGGTCCCAGTTTTGCTCTGCAGGGAGTTATTTTTAGTGCTTTAACTGGGACAAGAAGAACATGGGGGGAAAGCTGGGAAGCAGAGGAGAAAGGGGGACTCACAGGAGAAGAGCTTCCCAGACTGACCAAGAAAACTGAACTGGAATCCAAGCCAGAAACATCCCACACTGCTGAGTGGGCACTTCCTTGAGGCACACAATGATTATTCCTCAGTGTCTTCCAAAAGTGAGAGTTTTCTCAATTATTCCTGGAGGATGGCTCAGATCCAGACCACAATGGAGGGAAATGGAACCAACAGGGAGGGGGGCTCAATGCCAGGGGCTGCTAAAGCCATTGGAAGGGCACTGGGACATGGGTTTTTTCAGGTTATTTCCCTTTTCCTGCAGCTTCCCTCAGCTCTCCATGCACATCCTACAGAGCTCCAGCTGAGGGCACGAGGCAGACTGCAACAACCACTCAACTGCAGCAGGATTTCTCCTCTTGTCTTCCCAAAGAAAGTGTGAGGAGAACCCGAAGAGGAGATGCGGCACTTTTAAGTTTAATTTACCAATGATTGCAACAGTTCCCATTTTGCATCAACTTTCCCAATGTTAAAAAAAAAAAGATGGGGTGAAGGCACAAACATTCAGTTTGGGATTTTTAACATAAAAGAGTCTGCGGTTCTATGTCAAATGGCCTTACATCTATTAAAATGTCTTTTCCAGTCTTGTTCTACATATTCTTATAAAGCACAGGGACCACCACATGAGCACAGTATTTATCTGAACACTTCTCATACTAAACACACCAATCCCATCCCCTTCCCAAGAAACCTTTCTGTACGGGTTTAGCGAAGTCCTCATTTACCTCCTCATAGTAAATGCAATCAGCCATGAGTATATAATCGGGAGGAGGCTGAAATTCTGTTACATCTTCACCCCTAAAAAAAAAAAAAAATTTTAGTAATAACACATACTAAAAGCCTGAGGATAAAGTTAGCTACTGTGTTCTTATATCAAGTTTCCTCCCCACAGCAGTGTTTTGAAGTTATTTAGCAATTTAACAAAGCCAGTGCAGAATCAAAGAATCCCAAAATGGTTTGGGTTGGAAGGGACCTTAAATCCCATCCAGTGCCACCCCCTGCCATGGGCAGGGACCTGCCACTGTCCCAGGGTGCTCCAAGCTGGCCTTGGGCACTTCCAGGGATCCAGGGGCAGCCACAGCTTCTCTGGGCAGCCTGTGCCAGGGCCTGCCAACCCTCCTAATTCCCAATATCCATCTAAACCGACTCTTTTTCAACATGACGCCAGAAACCCCATTAAAGCTGAACAGAGGCATTAAATAAAGGCTCATACAAACCATTTCAGTACCTTGGCTCGGACGGACCCTGTGACCAGGTGCTTGTTATTCTCGATATTAACCATCAACAGCTCCTGCAGCTCCTCCAGGTCTGTGACCGTCACGTTCGCTCTGTAACACACACACACACGTTTAGGGAATAACGCCATGGCAGGGGACACTCCGCACAGCACAGAAAACACTGTTTAAAGGAATCCAAAGGGTCTGAGGGAGAAGACAGCGCCGGGCAGGAGCTCCCGCTCACCCCAGCGTGGCTGCCATGATGCCGACGGCGCCGGTGCCCGCGCCCAGCTCCAGGACGCGGCGGCGGGCGAGGAGGAAAGCGCCGGTCTCCAGGAACTTGGCGAGCACCAGCGCGGCGTCCCACACCACACAGCCCACGCCGCCGGCCGCCCGCTGCTCCAGGCGCAGCGCCGGCCCGGTCCGGCGCTCCAGCTCCCTCACGAACCCCGCCATGGCCGCGTCTCTGAGGCGGCGCGGCCCCGCCTCGCCCGAGCCCCGCCCCGGGAGGAAATGGCGGGCGGGCCGTGAGGGGACGGCGCTGCCCGCCCGCCCTGGGCGGGGGGAGAGGCTGTGCTCTGCGGGTATGGAGGATTTTCCAGCTGAAATAATTTTAGGATTCTGCCGGAATGATTCCGGGACTCCACCAGCCGTGTCCAGCCGGAATCATTCCAGGATCCCGCCAGCCGTGTCCCTGAGGGAGCGCGGAGCCCTCAGGACCCCTGAGCAGCTCCAGCCGGAACCCTCCTGAAGGTTTTGTTACAAACCGCCCACACGCAACTTACAAAAGGTCTTGTAAACCGACAAAAAAGGTCTTAGTAAACTTACAAAAAAAAAAAAAAAAAGTTTTAATAAAACTGCAGAAGTCTTAGTAAGTCTATGAAAAAGGTCTTAACAAATGTACAAAAATATCTTAATAAAGCTATGGAGAAGGTCAACAAACCTATGAAAAAGTCTTTATGAACCTATGAAAAATGTTTTAATGAATCTACAGAACAGGTCTTAACCTACAAAAGGTCTGAACAAATCTACAAAAAAGTCTTAATAAACTCATAAAAAAGGTCTTAATCAACTGAATATGAGTCGATTCTGCGTCAACATCTTGAAAATGCAAAGGGTTTAGATTCCCCCCACCTTGGGTATGTGGAAGAAAGTTTTTTTATTACCTTATTTCTTCATTTCTTTTAGACCAATGGGTGGTTGGCGGATTCCCCTCGAGGTGAGGCTCATCTTCCTTGGGAAGTTGTTTTCTGAGGGAATTGCCTTTTCCCACACAAGCCAACTTCAAACCCAAACTTCACATTTTTCCCCCCCAGCAGTTTTGTTGTTGTTCTTTTTACCTACCCCTCTAATTATGAAGTAACTGAGATGTTATTTATTGCTCTCTTGAACCATGCTGGTGGGAATCTCACTGCCTTTGACCACTTTCCATGGCCATGTTATGATACGTTTTACTGTGGAATATTCAACATGGTTTTGGCATAAGGACTTGTACAGGAAGGCATAAAGCTGACATCTGTATATTCTAAAATGTGGGAGAGATTTTTTTCCTCTTCAACAACACGTGAAAGTCTGAAAAAATATTATTCCTTGTTTAGCAATAGCTGCTGGTGAGGACTTCAAAAGAGTTAATGCAAAGAATTTAAAAAAGAATTCCACTTTTCCAAGTCATCCATCCTCCATTTCCTACCTGCACTCCCAGTTTGTCCATGTCAAATTTGGGACTTCTTGAACCTTATTTTAGCAAAATGAAGCAGCTCTCCTATAAAACGTGTGGTTTGCCCCTTGTGTGAATGGATTCTAACCCTCTCTTCCTCCTCACAGAAGGAACATGGAGGGGACAGGCTGTTCAAGAGACAGATGGAAAAATCCGTCTTCCCAGGAGAAAACTGTGGGCTTCTCAATATGATCCTGTGTGGGGCCAGGAGTTGACTCCATGGTCCTGATGGATCCCTTCCAGCTCCGGGTATTTCTAATTAACATCCTTCCTCAGTCATGTCTCCTTTCCAAAACGGAGAATTTTCCAAATGGAATGCCCAAGACAATGGGAGCAGCTTAGGCAGACTGAGGAGAAGCTGGAATGTGATTTGGAAGCCTGGGATGGGGCCCAACTCTCACGTGCAGAAGGAAAGCCAAAGTGAGACCAGCAGCATGGAAAAATCGGGGCATTTTGTATTGTCAAAAATGCAATTCCCAACCTTGCCCTTGCAAGGAACACGCACTGCTCAAGCTCTTAAAAATTAAGACTGGGGTGATTTATTAATCTTGTTAAGAACTCTGATACAAAGCACAGTAAAAGGCCACAAACCAGTAAATAAAATGTGGCTTGTGAAGGCCACTTTATAAATGCTGCTACAGAACTACCAGTAAAACAGACTCACTCTCACACCAGTTCAAACACGGGAGCTCGACTGGCAAAGAAAAGTTCCATTCACTTATCGGTTTAAAAAGTTTAATAAAGCTTTAAGTGTTTGCTGGTTTAAATGCTACCAATTTCCAAAGTGGATTCACGAGTTAAGTGGAGATCTAAAGGAAGTTATTAGGTCTGGAAGGCAAGACTGTTCCCAAGGCAGAGGAAACGCTGCTGGCCGGATCCAGTCCCAGGAGTAGCAGACTCTGTTATAGGCCTCGAAGTCAACTTCAATTTATACACGTCATTAGCATATCTGTAAATATACAATATAAACAATTGTACAGGCGCATAGCTTTGTTCTCTACAACAAACAGACAAACTCTTTAGCTTAACACACCTTTGCCTATCAAAACAAAAAAGGCACATCTGAACAGGACGCACATGAAGTACTCGGGATCCTCCCCGATATCCGAGACGGGTACTCCTCCTTCATCCCTTCTCCAAAGAACCGAGACCAACCAAATATTTTGGTATTTAGATTTCAACCTTTTTTTTTTTTTTTTTTTTTTCCTTTGTCTTCAGCAGCAAATCAATGGCAATTAAGACATGGCATGAGAATATTCCAGAACAGGAGCTGTCACCCAGGAACCTCAAGCTCAGAGGTTTCAAAATCTGTGACGCTCTGTATCCTCGTGTTGTTTGATCATCCCATTGCTGGGTTTCCTTAATTAAAAAAAAAAAAAAAAAGGCCACTAGTGCTCAAATTTGACAAAAATTCCACAGACGCACCTTTTTTTTTTTTTTTTCTTTTGGCTCAGTGCAATTAAATGATGTCAGTTTAAATTCACTTAGTGTAGTTTACAGTGCAAAAGGTCTATTTTGTGTCCTGGCAGAACGGTCGGCACTGAGGATGTGAACCAAGGCAATGCTGCTGCTCACCTGAGGGTAATGCTGTCCAACCACACGGGTTGGAATGTGTGTAGTCTGAATTTTTCCAATTTAAACCTTTTATTTTTTTTTTGTTTTTGATCAGCAGCACTTTAAGAGCGTAATTTTTTAAAATACTAAAATACACAGCCTTTTTTTTTTTCTTTTTTTTTTTTTTTTTTGAATAAATTAAAAAAAAAAAAAAAAAAAAAAAAAAAAAAGAGGAACTTTACAAATAGTATTCCAGTGTCAATGACTACTATGGCTAAGGTCATTGAGGAGTTTCTGCGTTTTCTAGCAAAGACAGTCTGTGCAAAGGAGGGTGGGAGAGCTCCCTTTTGTAAGTCTTTGGTGGCAGTTTTGGTAGCTGAGGGCTGGAGTTGTGCCGGGGCGGCACGGGGGGCACGGGCGCCTGGGCCAGGTTGTTGTGGCTGGCGCTGAGGACGCAGCAGCGGCGCAGCACCCGGGGAGAAGGGGTGCTGGGAGGGGTTCCCGGGGAGCTGGGGCCAGAGCCGGCCTCCCGCAGCCGCTCGGGATCCCGGGGGAAGCGTCCCAGCGGCGGCGGCTGCAGGCTCAGCGGGCAGTTGATGAAGTGCTCGGGCGGCCGGAGCGGCACCGGCGGCGGGGTGTCGGGGACGGGGTCCCGGGGGGGCGGAGGAGGAGGGCTGTGCAGCGGCTGCTCCAAGGGGGTGGTGTAAGCAGGAACGCGAGGTTGGATCTTTGGAGGCGGCGGCTGCCGAGGTGGGATTGCTGGAGGATCGTCATCCGGCTTAGGATTTCCCTGCGGTGTCACGGAGAAAAGGGAGGCGTGAGAAAGGGAGGGCACAGAATGCCAGAGCGGTTTGGGTTGGGAGGGAACTTAAATCCCACGCATTCCTCCCCCTGACACGGGCAGGGAACGCCTTCCACTATCCCAGGATGCTCCAAGCCCTGTCCAAGCTGGCCTTGGACACTTCCAGGGATGCCACAGCTTCTCTGGGCACGCTGTGCCAGCGCCTCCTCGCAGCCAAGAACTCCCAATTCCCAACATCCCATCTAAACCTACTGTCCTTCGGTTTAAAGCCATTTCCCTTGTCCAGATGTTTGGATAAAGAGCAATCTTCAGACAGATGAGGAATTCTCCTGACCTCTGCTAGTGGTGCTGTCTGAAACACAGCAGCTGTACTGCTGATGGGAATATGAACACTACCTTCCTGAAATTCCTAGCAGAGTTTGGGAATCCAAAACTTTAAAAAAAGGAAACTGGAGCTCTGCATCTCGAAGTCTTTTAGAATGACAGCCCTGTTTGGATCAATGGTTGAACTTGACAGTCTTAAAGGTCTCTTCCAAGCTAAATGATTGTAAATATTCCCCAATTTATCACCAAATCCAGGACAGCAATACCTTAGCATTGGAAGCATCCTGATCCATCTTTTTTCGTGGAGGAAGCGGAGGAGGGTTCTGAGGCTCATCACTCAGTTTAGGGAAGCTCCCCCAGGAGCTGAAGAAAGTCTCTGGAGAAGGAAAAGCAGATCTTTTACTCCTTGTGCAATATCTGAGGAACATATTCTGGAATATCAAGCCAAAGTCAAAGCAACTCAAATAAAATCTTTGTGCTCCACAGCAACACGAACCAGGAACTTCAGCAGTAAGAAATCCTTTAATTCATTGCTTTAATCAGATCTAGGCCTCACTACGTGTTCTCCTATGTCCAGTATCAAAGAAAGGCATCAGCAGTCAGCAGGCAATGCTAAGGAACAGGAAAATAAATCCAGGGAACTCCAAGTGAGGTTTTACAGGGGGAGAAAAAAAAAATCCTCAAATTTTTCTTCTTTTAATTCTTTCAAATTAAGAAACAACACAACCCCCTGACTTGTATTGGTGATTTCTGTCCACTTTTGCTTCTCCTTTTAGGAGTGCACCGAGCTCTGTGACTGCATCAGACCTGTGCTCACCCGCTGGAAATTAAATGAATCGTATTTTAAAAAAGGTATGTGGAATAAATAAAAAGAACAGGTGGAAACACAGGTGAATGCAGGTGTGATAAGAAAAGTGTCTCTTCCTTCCCAGCAACAGAGCAGTTATTTTCACTAACTGGAATTAGGAAATTATCAAGTTGCTTTACTTGTAGCTTTAGTCAAACAAAACAATCAGCAAGGACATTCGAAATAGAAGGAAAACGATGTGAGACGCAGGAGATAAAAACCCAACCCAAACTAAAACAGCAGTTCAAGTTTTAGGCTTTACATTCTTTACCGGACATCTGATTTACAAGGAGCCCCTCTGCATGAGCCCACATTCTCATCCCAGATTTCAGATCTGAATCCCCACTGAGCTCTCCCGAGTTAAATATTTAACAGAGTTCCAACACTCACTTGACTGAGGCAAGTTCACAGGAGCGAAGATGCTGTTGTTACCTGGGAAATAAAAAAAAACATTAAACAATTTCCAGGCAGAACCACTGCACTGCGGCACATAACAAATGCTTGAATTACCTGAGAGATCAGAACCACCCCCAAGTTTACCTACCGCAAACGTCAATGAAAATTCCCCATGTAAAACGTTCCTGAACTGGAGAATTTAAATCACGCCGGGAATTGATTTAATTACTTCCAGTTCTGCAATTTATTTTTTTAAAGGATCACACAAACCCCCAACACACTTGGGAAGCCCGAGGGGCAGCAGCGAGGTTTATTAAAGGTACGTACCGTAAGAACTGTTGAGATCGATGTCCAGGAAGACGCTGAACTCCGAGGACGCCGACACGGGCGGCGTTGACGGCGTGTTGGGGGAGGTTGGTGCCGACGCCGCCGATTCGTGCTCCGACTCCGTGATCCTGCTGAAACTGATCTTGCTGGGCTCCTTTTCCAGCGGCAGCGGGTGGCTCCTCAGGGTGCCGGAGGTGGAGCCGTGCCTGCCCGCGTTGGGCCTGATCCCGGGGGATTTCAGGGGATACGTTGTTTTCCTGGGCTGGAGACAGGGGGCTGTTAGTGCTGCAAGGTTCCACGCTGCAACATTCCCAACCACTGCAGCATTCCCAAACACTGCAGCATTCCCAAACAATGCAACATTCCACACTGCAGCATTCCCAACACTGCAACATTCCACACCGCAACATTCCCAAACAATGCAACATTCCACACTGCAGCATTCCCAACCACTGCGGCATTCCACACCACAACATTCCCAAACAATGCAACATTCCCAAACACTGCAACATTCCCATCACTGCAACATTCCCAACACTGCAACACTCCACATTGCAACATTCCCACACACTGCAGCATTCCCAACACTGCAAGATTCCCAAACAATGCAACATTCAAACCACTGCAGCATTCCCAACCACTGCAACATTCCACACTGCAACATTCCCAACACTGCAACATTCCCAACCACTGCAGCATTCCCAACACTGCAACATTCCACGCTGCAACATTCCACACCACAACATTCCCAACCACTGCAACATTCCCAACCACTGCAACATTCCCAACACTGCAACACTCCACACCACAACATTCCCAACCACTGCAACATTCCACGCTGCAACATTCCCAAACAACGCAACATTCCCAAACAATGCAACACTCCCACCACTGCAGCATTCCCAACACGGCAACATTCCCAAACACCTGCAACATTCCACACTGCAACATTCCCAACCACTGCAACGTTCCCAAACAATGCAGCATTCCCAACACCTGCAAGATTCTCAAACACTGCAACATTCCCAACCACTGCAGCATTCCCCACCACCTGCAGCACTCCCAACACTGCTGCCATTCCACACTGCAGCATTCCCAAGGCTCTGTGAGGTATTTTTGTAAGTGTTTCTCAAAGAGCAGCACAGGGGTGCAGCTGATGTGAGGTGCAGCGTTATTGACACAGCAGGAGTTTGCTGGAAGCTGTGGATGCAGCTGAAAAAAAATCTGTTTTTTTCCCCACAAAAAGTCCAGGTTCCTGCTGCCAAGCCGGACAAAACACTGGGAAAAACAAGGCACAGCCTTGGAAAGTAGGAATTTACTTCAAGGGCCCCTCAGAGCTGCAGAAGAGCCCCAGAGCAACACCCCAGAAACAGCAAAACCACAGAGGGCCACCGCATCCCTCCACACACCCAGGATCAGGGACACACTTGGAAAATGCTGTCCATGCCCTCCAGTTTATCCAGGATAAAATTCCTACACCCAGGTCACTGTGTGGACAAACCCAGCCTGGTTAGGCTCGGGTGTAATCCAGCACGGATCAAAGCTGAGCCTTGCAAAGTCAATTATGTCCCCAGCTTTCAGCGGTGCCCAGCACATTACAGCACCCACAACTGGATTTCCCTGAAATTCCAGTAAGATTCTCTCTTTGGAAATCATGAGCTGTAAAGAATTCCTGCCCAGCTGACTGGACTCCTATTTTTAGAAAAGATTTTAATAAAATTACTGTAAGAAGCGTTTTTGCAACAGCAATTTCTGGCGTTTTCTCGCCACATTTCAAACATCATCTTACTCGTTCCTCTACCAAGAGATGGCAAAAATGATTTATAGCTCTCCCAAAAAATTAGACAAGGCTCCAGTTCCTCAGGCAATTACAACATATAAAAAACAAGTGCTCTAAATTGTGATTTTCCTGCTTAAAAAAGAACTCTGAGCTCCAGGAGCTGGGTTATTTTAAACCTCCTTTAAATTGAACTGTATTTTGGTACTCCTTTAAATTGAACTGTATTTTCTTCAGCAAGAAGGCTTGCACCTGGTAAAGTCTGCTTTTTTTTGCAATAATATCAAATATTTAGACAAAAGGAAAATAGAAATTATCTCAAAGAAAACTGAACATATTATGTATAGAAGTAATATTTTAATTAGTATTAATCTAAGCCTTCTTGATATTGTGAAATGAAAAATATTGCTCCATATTTTATCGTATGACTGCATCATAAGAAATACAAATTTAACAGCAGTGTTTCAGGTTTTGGGGGGAAAAGTGAGTTTTAAAATAAGACAAAGATAATATATTTTAGTAGTGACAAACATCAAGAGTAGAAGTCTTTTGAAATCAAGTTTAGTTGGAAAATCAGCTCATGATAAGGAATTCTGAAGAAAATCTATCTGGCTTATTGACTTAACCATGAATTATTTTCATAGTGGTCAGGGAATTTTAGCTATTTAATTTTAATTAAACAATCCAGGAATGGGACTCGATGACCTCTGGGGTTCCCTTCCAGCTCAGGGTATTCTCAGATTCCATGAAATTTCAGGGAAAAACTCACAAATCGAGGCGGTTGCTTGCAGTTCCGAGGTTCAATCTCTAAGGACTTGTTGAACAGATAATCTGTAAACTCTTTTTCTGGTATCTTCCCCATGGGATTGAGATTTTCAAAGAATTTCTGAAAGGAACAAGTATCAATAATAATATTTAAAAAACAAGCACGCAGAGAAAATTTTCATGAAACACTCCTAACTCAGCCATTCAAAATCTAATTTTTCACCACCTCTGGCTGCTCCTTTGTGTGGTTCTTTGTTGTCTACCAGCCACTGTTCCCCCCTCTTTTGCTAATCACCATCCATGCAAAATTAGGCCCAGTGCTAGAAGATTATTTGGTGTTTTTTCCCCCCCTCTCCAATCCCCCAAGAGATAATTAATAGCTGCTTACCCGGATTTCTGGCTCAATCCGTAAGCAGTAGGGCTGGTTTTGATACTGCTGAATTTCTCCTGTAATTTCAGCCACTTTTCTCCTCTTACTGAAGTTAATTAATTCTTTCCCTTGTCTTTTAAGGAAGTCGGGATTCCCTTCTTCTGTCTTCAGGATATTTGTTAGGTATATTCCTGATTTTTTAAAAACAGGAGTTTTTAAAAAACTCAAGCAAACTCGAGTTCAGAGTGACAGCACACAAAAAATTTGAAGTCACTTACCAAAAAAAGGCACACAGGGTGGGTTGATTGACTTGAGCTTAGCTAAATACTTCTTAAAATGATCTTGGCTTAATTCTACTGCTTCATCCAAAACTCTTTTTTTCCTTTCCTGGAGTGCCTGAGTTGTCAAAATAAAAATAAAAAAATTAAAAAATAGGGATGGAAATCTTCTCAACAGCATGGTTAGCAAATAACAAGGCAATTCCCTGGCTCTCTGAGCAAAATTTGGGAATTGAAATGAAGGTTTCAAAGAACCTCTTGTGTCAATGGTTTGCTCTGGATTACAGCACACAGCAATTCAGTCATGTAGATCCTGAGATTCCAGAAAACAGATTATTATTTTAACTTCAAATACACAGAATTTAGTCTTTAATAAAAATTCAACATTTGATTTTAACTTCAAAGCCTTGTGCTGCCTTTCAGAGCCATACAAAACTCAAACCATTTTATTCATATTCCTCTTTTCCTGTTTTGCTCCAGGGAGGCTTTGCTGCCAACAATGGGTTTCACTCCAGAACTGTGCATGACCCAGGTCTGGACTCTGATTTAATTTCCTTTTCCATGCCCTAAACTCACCTCGAATGTGTGATCCAGCCTGTAGACAGAGACAGAGTTCACAGCACTGACAATCTCCAGAACACCATTGAAATTATTGAGGTCTTGGAAAACCTGCAGGATTTCGATGATCCTGCTCAGCACAGCCACTCGCTCCTCAAAGTTCTCCGTTTCCACGATGCACCTGATCGAAAGATGGGATTTGGGAAAGGCTGAGAAATAAAACCTGACACTTGGTGAGTTATTACATCAAAATTTTCCATGAAAACCCATCCAGCATATAGATTTTGGCTCTCTCTCCAGAATCTCGAGTAGGAATTTACGTAATCACATCTTACGTACGTTCGAGTTGGAAAGTCAAGGGAGGATTTAGCAGAAATAAACCAGCAAACCCCAAGGGTGCCCAGGGTAAGGGTGGTTAATGCCACTGAGCTGCACTCACTTTTCAAACCACAGAGTGAGGTTTGTAGTGTGACGAATCATTTTCAAGAGATTTGGGGAGTTAATTTCCTTATCTTCCTTCGTCCACACGCTGCCAACGAGTTCAGAAGGCTGCACAGCCCTGGGAATGACAGAACAGGAGGCAAAACGCTCAGTACAAATAAAAACTGCCATTTCTGTGTTTGCATTAAAAGATTATTTCTGCCCCTAGTCAAGACCTGATATTTCACAAATTCAATCCCACCTAATCTACTACACAACACAACTTTTTGACGAGCGCTCAAGTACGGAAGGAAATTCGTTTTTATCTTAATTGAAATTGGATAATTTTGAAGAAGCCTTTTCAGATAAGAAAATGACAAAAGAGTGAGTTTAGTTTTCTGAAAGGGCAAGAAAACAACTTCAGAAGAGTTAAAAATTGAAAATAGGAAGGTGAAGCACTTGCAGCAACCAGCTGGATTCAACACAAAACCTCCCGTCACTGAAGCAGGAACGGGATTTTATAATTTGAATTTTGTAAGACTCCCGAATTATCCTCCCTATATTTCTGCTGTCACAAGTCTGACACAGAGATAAAACCTCATTTTTTTCCACTCCTTCGCATATTTTAACATGGAGCAGACAGCAAGGAAACCTCTTCCCGTAAACTCTGGAAGTCGCGGGTCGCGATTTCCAGAAAACAATCGGTTTCTGACCGACGAGGAGCATTGTTTTTTTGGGGTGAAATAATGCAGAATGCAGGAGTGAGAGCTCAGCCTGCCTGTACAGGTCGGACTCGAGCAGGGTGAGCTGCCGGGCGATCTCGATGGGGTGCAGGGTCATCAGCTCCAGCGCCTCGCTGTGCCCCACGCGCCACAGGTGCCACTCCAGCGGCGGCGGGGGGCTCTCGAAGGTGATGTTGTGGCTGACCCCGTCTGCCTGGGCTTTCTTCCTCTTGATGATTTTAGCAATGGACTCCACCCACTTCTTCATGGATTTTCCTGGAGAAATCATAAAAAAAAAACAAAACAAAAAAACCCCAAACCACACACGAGTTTTTTAATGCTGTCGTAAAGTGAAGTTTTAAACTGACACGGGGGAGGGTTAAACTCCAAGTCCAAGAGAGGGGGAAAGTGAAATAATTTGTTACAAGCGTTGGTTTTTAATAAATTCAGTGTTCTTTCATAAATGTCAGTGTTATAGAGCAATCTTTGGGGAGGCAATATTTTGAGTTTGTAAATAAATAAATTTGGGAATTGGAACTCAGGCTGGAGGAACTTTGGACAAGGGATGGAGCGACAGGACAGGGGGTGATGGATTCAAACTGTGGATCCTTGGAAGTGTCCAAGGCCAGGTGGGATGAGGATTGGAGCACCCTGGGATGGTGGAAGGTGTCCCTGCCACGGCAGAGGTGGAGCTGGATGGGCTTTAAGTTCCCTTCAACCCAAACCATTCTGGGAACCTCTGATTTTAAAGGACATTTGGTAACTTAGTGAAACTATCTCCCCCAAAATTTGAATGTACACTCAGAATTCTGCATTTCTGCATGTAAATTAATCAGGTTTGCATTTCTCTGTTTTCTTCTTATAGGTTCTTGCAGCTGTATCAGCTGACAAATAAACACATGTGAAACCAGTTCTATTTAACCACATCCTCTGACAGTTTTGGTGTGGAAAAAAGTGACCTCGTGTCCAGGGTATTTTAATTATCTCAGAATTATGTTGCCTAATGTAAGAAAATGAAAACCTGGAACATGCCAACACTGCTGCCCTCCACAGAGGCTGCCAAAAAACTCGAGTTCATAAAGAAGAGATACCAAATGGGCCCGATATCCTCTTCTAAAAGGATAATGATTTTTTAGTGGAACTTTATATAAATGGGAAAAATCAGCATGGGAAAAACTCAGCAAGCAAAAGGGAAGGAGAAGGGGAAGGTGACAGCCTGAATTAGACTCAGGCAAGGATGACCAGAAGGAAATATATTTAAAGAGTTATTATCCTAATTCTTGAAATTATTTTTAGGAGTTGTTCAGGCTCCAGGGCAAAGCTTCCTCACATAAAGGGGAGCCTCACAAACAGCTCAATTAAAGGCATTAAAATCACTCATGTGTTTAAAGGTATTCTCAAATCCATCAGGATCAGACTGGGAAGGGAACAGGACCCCCATCACTGCACCTCTGACACTGGAAATGAAGGTCTCCAGCCTCTCCAGCAGCTCCAGATCCCTCTCAAAATCATAAAAATGGTGCTCAACCCAGTGGCGGAAAACATTCAATATTCTGAGGAAAGAGGAAAAAAAAGTACATTAAGTTTCTTTTTAAGGAACTCCATGGCTTATCCCATAAAAATGAACCACAATCCTACAAAACTCAACTTACAGATTTATGGAGCTGGTGACTCTCAAAATACTCACGGACAAAGGAGCAGAGCAAAACCTTTTTTTTTTTTTTTTGGCAGGTGTTTAAAACTTAATTTATAGGTTTTAAAGAACAGTTTTAGCTTGGTGCTGTTTTAAAATCGAATATAAAAAATGCCACTGTTGAGATGGTTTCAGAAGAGGAAGAAACTTAGCAAAATCAGATAAAATAGGTATTTCTAATTTTCCTTGCAATTTCCTTTTTTTCTTGGTGTGTTTTTTTTAACCAAAAAAGCTAATTAGGGTCTCCCACTTGTTAAGAAGCAAATTTGTCATTCTTTCTTTCCTACACACAAATTTCAACTTCAAAGTCGTTGTTACTGCCCTACTTATACAATTTTTAATGACCCAAAATTATTAGATCCAGTACATCCTTTAAGGGTAACACTAAACTTCCTCTTGATTTTTCTCTACTCTTTCTTAGACAAATCCCTAATAAATCAGTCTCTAAAAGCGAACTCCAGCTGTTCTTCAGGCTTCTGCACTCTGGATAAATCAGAATACAAAAACTGGTTTGTCTCTTCTTCAGGCAAACAAGCTGAGCTCACACTTTGAACACTTTGTTTTATCCAGGTGCAATTTATCACCTGAGTAAAAATCAGATTTGCATTGAGGACAAATGAAGGACATCCACATGGACACGTGAAAAATTCCTCGATTCTCCTCTTCTCAGTGTGCAAGGTAAAAAATAAGGTTTATGCCACAAAAGAATTGCTGCCCCAAGAGATCATGCAGGCTGGAAATCAATGGCACCTTCCAAGAGGCAAAGTTTTGATCCAAGTTTCCTGTACCAGGATCTTATCTAACCCATGTCTGCCCTTGAGATTCCGTGGTGAAAACTGCCTGGATCTGCTGACTGCGCTTCCAGCTTCCACCTCCTTGCTCCCATCACCTCACGTGCATTTATTTGTGTCCAAGCCCTTCCCAGGTCTGGGCACAGCATCTCCTATGAGATTTGGAGTGGAGGGAAGCAGGGAAGGAAGGGATAAACACCTTCAGTTCTTCACCTTCTTCCCACATTCCGGTCTCTGAAGCAGAGGTCAACGCTTTTAACAACACTGGAGTGCACAAAGCGCTGAGTTTATCGACCCAGCAGCTCAGAGTCACTCATTTTCAGCTGGAAGGCAGCTTCGAGCTACTGGAAATACACAGTACGGATCAGAAACAGCTCCCAGAAAACAGCAAAACCCAGGGAAATCACGAGCTGAGAGGCAGCTCTCCCAGGAACTGACAACTGTGCAGACTTCTGGTCCTGCTGAACCCACAGGAGCTGATAAGGTGGGAACAGCAAGGGCCTGAGAAGCTGCCCAAGGCCAGCAGCGGGCAGGAGTATCAAGGTTACGCTGAGATTGTGTGCCTTGGATCACGTTCAAGAAGGTGGTGGCAGCTCTGTGTCGAGGAAAGTTACAGGGTTACCTTCAGATTTATCTTTGTAATCTTTTATATGGATATGCACATGGGTGCCTGATAAAAATGGGACCCTGAGTGACTTTCTGAACACCTTGGAGGCACTGGCATGTCAGGGTGACCCTTTGAGTCAACTGCTCCTGCTCCAACAGGAATGCGTGGTAGCAGAGTAACGGAGGGTGCTCTGTGTGTAACTAACAGTGCTAATTACTGTTAGTAGATTTAATATTGATAGTAATATTAATGTGCCATTAATGAGAATATCTTGATGTTACTCATCGGTGTAATGAATAAAAGTTGCTCAAGCAAACACTGGTTGTGATCTGTTTCTCCTCCTGTCTGGATCCCCAGTCAGGGCAACAATTACTCTCATTCACGCTAGAAACGCTTAATTGTTCCCGAAATTAGCTCGGTCAGCAAGACCTCGGCGATTCCCTGCAGCCCACTGCAGCGTGCAGCACGGACAAGAGCCTCCCTGTCTGTGAGCAAACACATCCACGGCGCTGGGACACGGAGAGGAACACCAGCAGGGCTGGAGAACGGGAACACAGGAATTGTCTGCACAGGGGCTGGGAACAAGGAGCGCATTGAGAGCGCGGCCAGCCCCGCCCGGAGCCCCACTGCCCCCACCCACGGCGCCACGGCCGCGGGACGGATCCCGGATCCCAGATCCCAGCTGGGCCGGCTCCAGCACCGGGACAGCAGGGGCTGCAGCGAGAGCAGTGTCTGCAGGAGATGTGGGCAGTGCCAGGGCAGGGCAGGGGCACACACACTGACAGACAGACGGACACACAGAGAGACAGACAGACGGACACACAGAGAGAGACAGACACACACACAGAGAGACAGACAGACGGACACACGGACACACAGAGAGACAGACAGACGGACACAGAGAGAGAGACAGACACACACACAGACACACACAGAGAGACAGACAGACGGACACACGGACACACAGAGAGACAGACAGACGGACACACAGAGAGAGACAGACACACACACAGACAGACACACAGACAGACAGACGGACGGACACACGGACACACAGAGAGAGACAGACACAGATACACACAGAGAGACAGACACACACAGACACACACACAGAGAGAGACAGACAGACACACAGAGAGAGACAGACACACACAGACACACAGAGAGAGACAGACAGACAGACACACAGAGAGAGACAGACACACACACAGACAGACACACAGACAGACGGACGGACACACGGACACACAGACAGACACACACACAGACACACAGAGAGAGACAGACAGACAGACACACAGAGAGAGACAGACAGACAGACACACAGAGAGAGACAGACACACACAGACAGACAGATGGACGGACACACGGACACACAGAGAGAGACAGACACAGACACACAGACAGACACACACAGACAGACAGACACACACAGAGAGACAGACACAGACACACACAGAGACACACAGACACACACAGAGACACACAGACACAGAGACAGGACACACACACACAGAGACAGACACATACAGACACACACAGACAGACAGACACAGACACACACACACACAGACAGACACACACAAACACACACACACAGACGCATCCTTGAGCTGCCAGGGCAGCGCAGGGTGCACAGATACACACACACCTGAGCTGCACTGGGAGGGCTGAAGGCACACATACACACACACACACACACACTCTCACACACCTGAGCTGCACTGGGAGGGCTGAAGGCACACACACACACACAGACACACTCACACACACACACACTCTCTCTCACACACCTGAGCTGCACTGGGAGGGCTGAAGGCACACAAACACACACAGACACACTCACACACACACACACTCTCTCTCACACACCTGAGCTGCACTGGGAGGGCTGAAGGCACACACACACACACAGACACACTCACACACACACACACACTCTCTCTCACACACCTGAGCTGCACGGGCTGCACGTATTCCTTGCGGAAGCGCTTCAGGTCGGCGCTGATGGGCTGCTCGCCCTTCTCGATGGCCAGCCTGTCTGCCTCCGTGGGCTCGGGCTCAGGGATCTCAAACCTGGGGGAAAACACAAACCCTCTGTGCAGAAGCTGCAATTTTACAGAAATGTATTTCTACAAATTCAGCGGGAGGAGAGTCGGGTGCTTCCCTGCCATCCGGTTTGCCCGGAATTCCCTCCTCCCCGGCTCCACACCCTGCTAATTCGCCGCTTCTCTGCTCGTCACACGATGTCTAGACTGGGATAGAAGGTTTTTAAGGACTTCATTAAGGGAAGATTAGACGAGAGCTTAAGAGCAGCTTTACCACACTGCATTAAAATGCTGTTTACCCTAAGTCTGTGCCTTCAAACACAGAACTGCCTGGAACATTTCTGTCCTTATTTCCATGGAGATTTGGGTGCACTCAACTCTCTCATGAGCCAGTTTAGCAGTTCCAAACATCACCACCCACCAGGTCACACCTCATTCAGCTAAATCATTTAAACTGGGAAAAGGAAGCTTCCACTGAAAACCTGGATCATTGTTTTCAAGTTACTGCTTTACAAACTTCACTAGAACATTGAAACATCACACTGGGATCCCGAGCAGGAAAGGAGCAGGAGAACCTCTGATATTTGTGGGTCCCCTCCAACTCGGGATGTTGTATGATTCCAGATAAACAAAACTCATCGGGAACTGAAGTGACACGACAAGGGGAAAGGCCCAAAGTGAAGGAGAGGAGGGTTAGATGCGATTTGAGGGAGAAATTCCCGGCTGTGAGGGTGGGGAGACCCTGGAAGAGAATTCCTGAAGAAACTGTGACTGCTCCATCCCTGGAAATGTCCAAGGCCAGGTTGGACAGGGCTTGGAGCAGCCTGTGGAAGGACAGTGGGAGGTGTCCCTGCCCATGGTAAGGGCGGGACTGGATGGGTTTTAAGGTCCTTTCTCAAACCACTCTGGGATTCTATTCTATGATTCCAAACCCTTTCCAAGCCCTAAGGAAGGAGGATCACTCCTTACCTTTCTATCAGCAAACTCAGCAGCTCCTGGGGCTTGCAAAAGGAGCGGTAGGTGGTAAGGAAAGTCCGAACGAAATTAGGATCTGTAAGGATTGAGGAAGAAAATGATGGCAGTGGGTTTTTATCCAGTTGCAAAATATCAGAAATAAAATACAAAGAAGTTGTTCAATGTGCAGAAAAGACACAGAGGTTGTAAGGCAAGCACTGTGTTTGTAAAACACCAGAAATGACAGTGACTGGGAAATTTTCACTCAGTTCTTCGGTGCACTTCCCTGAAAAATACTGAACTGCACATCCAACTTTCTCTTAAAACCTCTGTCTCAGCCTTCCCTGAGGAATGACTCTTCCTGACCAGCTGTACTATTGGGGAAGTTTCCCAAAAATTGCACAGCAGTCCTGACAGCACCAGCTTCCCAAAACTGAGACCCAACATTTTCCTCAGCCTTAGCACTTCAGGGGACTCCTTCAAGCTTTCACTTCTGTGCCTGTCAGGCACTAAAAGGCTGAAAAATGCTGACTGCATCGACTTCAACCCAGACTCTTCACAGAGACACAGGCTGAATGTAATAAATACAGAAAGTACAGTAAATATAATAAATATAACCTTTAACTGTTTTCCTCCTTCACAGAGCATCAGCCTATAACAGCCCCATTGCTTTGGCCACGATGAATCACGAAAACATATTTCTGTGATTTTTTTTTTTTTTAGGGGACGAAAGGTTTGCATACCCAAAATTCTCTTAGAGCTTTGCCTGCAAAGCCAGGTGATTTAATAACCCATTTTTACTCCCTGCATATCTTACTTTACGTTCCATTACAAGCAGAAAAAAAGCCGCCAGCGAACTAAAGACAAAAGGTTAAAGATGAACTTCCCCCCCTTTCTAAGAACACCGCCAGAGCTCAGGATACCTGCATACATGTGGTAGGTCAGCCTCTCGATGAGCTTCACCACCGTGCCCCCTTTGATGATGGGAATGCCGTTCCTGCTCTGCAAGCTGTCCTCAAAAACAATGTTGTCCTCGGAGTCCTCCACCACGAACCGATAAACGCTGGGGCTGGGCAGCCTCAGGGGCTGCTCGTTCTCCTCCTGCAGCAGCACCGAGTCCAGCATCCTGTCCAGGGTGCTGCGGTACTGCAGCGAGATCAGCGCCGCCATCCACGTGCTCTTCTCCTCGGCCGACTTGGCGGCGAACAGGACGCTGTTGTCGTCCTTGGACACCAGCTCGAAGGCGTGCCGGTACTCTGCCGTGTCCTCCCTGTCCAGCACCTGCGCCTTCCTCATGACGATCTTCTCCTTGAGCCGGTACTCGGCGCTGCTGTAGCCGGGCAGCCGCGACTGCCCGTGGTTGGGCTTGCAGCTGATCATCAAGCCGTCGAAGAGGAAGATGTGGCGCTCGTGTTTGGCGCCGATTTTCGTCAGGCCCCCTTCCATGATGAACTCGTTGCAGCACTGGCCGATGTCTTTGCCTTCCCAGCCGTCGATGTTTTTCTGGATTTCGTTCATTTTCTTGATGGCCAAGTGTTTGCTTCGGATCTGCCGGTGATAGAAGCGACACACCGGCTCCCTTGAAGGAAGAACAGAAAAAGTCACTGCGGGCACGTGCCGGATTTGCAGTCCCAAAAGAATAAAATAATCAATTAAATCAATTGCTTAAATCGGGATTTTTTTTTTTCCCCTCCCTCAAAATCGAGTTCCAAATGAGCCACGTGCACAGCTTGGGCTGAGGAGGAACAAAACATTCACGTTATTCTTCCAAGCGGGGCGTGAAGGCTTTGGGCCTCCGTCTACAAAGAAAACCGGCAACAAGACGTGCCTTGCGAAGGAAATATTGAGATTTTTCTAGCAGGACAAGGTGATTTACGTCTGTCCCTGGCAGCTGTGGGAAGCTCTGGGGGTGCTTACCCAGGCCGGCGCCGCGGGGAGTGCTTGCTGTAAATGCGCTCCATGCTGCACTGCAGGTTCAGGAGGGCTGTGATGGCCTGCTTCAGGCACTCCCTGTCCTCTTCATCCTCACTGCACTCCTGCAATTGCTGGCACAGAACAAACACTTATTTTCTTTTGGATCTGCCTCATTTCTAGCAGGGTAAGAAGGCTGAAAGACCTTCTCACATGGTGGTACCGGCAGCACTCGGTGAAATCGGTGATTTCAACTCAGTGACTTTTTACACCTACACTCAAAAGTAGATGTGAAAGCATGAAAGTAAAAATATTTAGTCAGAGGTTCAGGAAAAATCAATGGATATCCCCAAGTTTAGAAAGATCACCCTTTACCCTTTAACGCTAATTGCCAGGCATTATTCTGCCTGTTATCTCATCAACAACATCCTGTTTCAAACTGGTTTGATTCAAGAGTCTGAAGGTTTGAAACAGCCAAGGACTCAGTGCTGCTTTATGGAACTCTTTGCACCTTCCTTCCCTAAGTCCATCTCAACAATCCAAATTTAAGACAGAAGGAGCAAGAATCTCTTAGCTTCTTATCATCCTGAGTTCTGCCACCTCCAGCAAACTCAAGAAGAAACATCAATTTTGCAGGGAGCAAACAGCAAAAGCCTGAAATTTAAGATTTGCTGCTACAGAAAAATGTAAAGGCAGTGATAACAAACGTAATTCCTTTGTATAAAGACTAAGTCCATCGCCACCACTCAGCAGAAACTTCCTGAACTGGGAAATTACACAGATTTTCATTTCATCTCCATCCACTTGGTAGCAACATGCTTTGAGCAAAACCTAACAGCTCCTCTTTTTGGTTCTTTGAGGTGGTACCTAAAAAAACTATTGAAAAAATAAAAGAGATTTTTCTTTTTTAACCCTTTTCACATCCAAGATCATCTGAACTGCCCATGGCAGGGGCTGGAACGAGATGGGATTTAAGGTCCCTTCCAACACAAACCAGTCTGGGATTCTGCGAACTTTTTAAAGGAAAATTCAGGCTAATAAATTGGTGGGCAAAACTGTGACAATTTGCCATGCAGTTTGGGATAAACTCTTTTACCTCTAGACATGAAGAGAAATCTTCCTCACACTCACTGGCATGGCAGAACCCTTCTTTTCCTTTCCCCACTACGTTCCCTCAGCAAGGATCCCTCAGCTTCTTCTAAAAGCAATTGAGAGAACAGGATTTGACCACACTGGTCCACTCCCATGTTGTTTAAATGACCGAATTTTTAGTTTTCCGTGCCCAAATAACCTCCACGTTCAAGAAAGTAAAGAGTTTTGGGGCTCAGAATTTCTGGGAAGCTGAGGAACAGTACAGGGAAGGGAAAAATCTGATGTCTGCCTCTGGAAATTCTACTTTTCCTTGCTGCCAGCCACGGAAATGCTGTGGAATGCAGAATCCTGAAGGTGGGAGAAGCAATTGAGGGATAATTTCAGATGTTGCTGGATGAGAACACAGCGAGTCCAGAGCAGCAATCAGGGATAATTCTGTTCAGGCTACTGATGCAGATCCTGAACATTTTTTCTACCAAGGAGGAAAAGTTCTACAGCTTGAAAGAATTTGCAGGCTTTTCATACTTTAATTTTATTAATTTTAGTTTTGTTGTTTTGCAAAAAAAAGCAGATGTTGAGGCCTGTGTTTCTGTAAATCATTATTTTATTCACCTCCCTATTCAGAAGGGGTTTTTGGTAACTTTCTCAAGGAGTCGAAGTCTCAATCTGAGCTTCTCTCCCTACTGAAACTCTGAAAATATGAGTGCTTTGTTGCTTTTTTGCTTTCATTTTGGTCTTCTTCAACCTAGAGGCAAATGCAATGGCAACAGAGGAGCAGTACCACCAGTTTTTAATGTTATATATTAAAACTAGTTGAATAAATACATTTTTTATCCCCCAAACCACTCTGCTTTCTAAAAATCCCTGCTTTAAATCCAGTATTTTTTTGAAGTACAACATAAAATTCAAATTTGAAACAGGTAACTAATAGGAACACAACAAAACACTCTGGACTGACCACTTTTACAGGGTGACATTTCAGATTTCTGTTCTGTGCTCACAAGGTTGTGAGACAGCCAAGTGTCAGATTCTACTCAGAAACCTCATACACTGTGGATAAAGGTCAAATTTAAATGTTTTCACTGCTAAAATGATCACCTTTCATGCAGCACCCTGCTGTATCATCCTTCAAAATAAATCAAAACATGACAAAATGATTTTGCCAGGCTTTATTTGTCCAAAATAGGAGGAAAACTCTGCTCAATAGGGCACCTGTGGCAACATTTCTCTAAAAAAGGAGGAAAAACACAACCTATTTCACACTTGTAAAAGCGTTTGAGGTTCAGATTCCCCCCAGAGCTGTGGCAGCCCGTGATTTCATCCCTTCAATTTCATCCTGACGCGTTCTCCCAGCTCTAAGACACTCATGAATCAGCCTGACCCCCAGCACGAGGCAGGGCAAGGACCCCATTCTGGCTTTTTCAAGCTGAAAGGTTTTCAGGAATTCCAGAGAATTATGGAAAGGGAAGTTCCATTATTTTCAGGGAGACTCTTCTGATGAAGAACTCTTCCCTGATATCCGATTTAAACCTCCCCTGGCAGAGCTTGAGGCCATTTCCTCTTGTGCTGTCCCTTGTTCCCTGGGAGCAGAGCTCGACCCTCCTGTCAGCAAGTTGTAGGAAATTAAAGTTGTTTGGGTTTGTTGGGTTTTTTTTTAATCTTTTCTGAACTGGCTTTCTAAACTGACCATCACTAGAAATGCTTAAGAGTTGAGGATTTACTGAAATCACACGTATTTAGGTGTATTGGAACCAGATCATCTTTAAGGTCCCTTCCAACCCAAACCATTCCAGGATTTCAAGTTTTCTGCAAAGTATTGGCAATCCATTCACTGGAGGTGGGTCAGAATAAATCACCACTTGTTTTTACTTATTATATCAGGATATGCAAAAAAAAAAAAAACACAACACAGCAGACATGAGGAAAACAAAAGTGAAATTAAGTGGAAATAAAAAAAAAACCAAAAAAAGGAGTTTGTGCTAAATATTAATTACAGGCATTAACACAACTCCTAAAAATATTCAGGTTGGATTACAGATAAATTCTATTTTCCTCCTTCACACAAGTAAATCCTTTGAAACACAAAGGAAATCCCTACATCTCACCTGCACAGCAGCAGATTTTACAGTGAGAACCTCAAAGAATAATTTCTGTTGCTCTTTCCAAATGTCAGCTATAGCCACAGGGTGTTTTACCCATTTAATTTAAGTTCATCCCTGTTAGTTAATAATTCATTTACCCTTAAAGCATTCCAAACTTTCCCCACACAATGGGGCAAACAGAACCTTTTTTTACATTATCCTCAGCTCATTCCAGTTAGGACTGAGGACAAGTGGTTGAATATTAAGAATGGATTATTCTGATTATTCTGAAATAATAAACTGAGCTGCAGCTGGAGTGGGACCTGAGACTGAGAATTCTGACTGAATGCTGCTCAGCTTTTTCTGAATGGACAAAAAAATTCAGAACTCACAGAAAGAAGGAATTAGATTTGTGTATTAATTTTTACACTATATTAGAACTCAAGTTCAATATTTGTTAAATAAAATGTAGTTCAAATGTTCATACGAGAGCAACAGATGCTTTGTAAGATTTTTTAAAATCCATTTTTACTTTTCAGAAATGAAGTAACCGGTGTCAAATAATTTTAATTTTCAGTGGGAGCAAGTGAAATGTAGCCACCTATCTAAAAGCTCAGATTGTCTACATTAAAAATTATTTTCAGTTAGAAATGAGAGTGTGGCTCCATTTACCTGCAGCAACTCAAAGTAGTGCAAGCAGTGATAGACTGGGATCAGCATGAGGCGAGGCAGGACATACTGGACAGCTTCCTTAAATCCTTCAGCTGTGGACTGGAAAGGGAAAAAAAACCAGGATTATTTACACTGAAATACTCAGAATATTCACTGTGTTCCCGTGATCCCACAGAAAAATGGAAGGCCTCATTGGCTACTGAAGAAATCAGTATCAGATTCACCCTCAGAAACTGAGAATCACAGGTTTATCACTTAAAAAACGAGGAATATTTTCCATTCCCAGTAGCTGACCAAGGCAATAATTCAGGTTGTAAGATGAGGAGAGATGGTGAAATTCCTGCCATAACTGCTGAGGAGAAACTGAATTACCCCAGGGTCAGAAATGAGGCCAGACTCACTGACACCTGATTGAATATCAATTTAATCCGCAATAAAAGAACGGAATTCCAGAATCTGAGCTTTAAATTTAGGAGAGAAGGAGGCAAAGAGCTTTCCTTACTCACATTTAGGAGTGAGATGATGCAGCTCAGCAAGGGCTCAGAGCTGGAGAGGAAACACTCCCTGAAGGAAGGGCTCACAGGGATCTCACCCTGCAGAGATCAGTTAAGCCCAGTAGCACTAAACTGGGCTTAACTGGGAGCACCATCACTTGCTCAGCAGCTTCTCAGAGGGCATTTCTGAACACCAGCTCAGCCTGAGCAGCATCCTCCATTGAGAAATCTGCTCCACAGGCAGAAGGAAGCAATAAAACAAGACAAGAATCACGGATTACCCTGCTCCTAACGCTATCCTCCTCCGAAGAAATTACTGAAGAGTTATTCCAGAAAAAGCCCCAGTGACAGCCTCGGTGCTGAAGGAGACCTTGGGAATGCACAGGAGAAAATGAAATGATGTTTGTGCGCCTGTGGTTGGCTTGAAAAGGCAAAACCCAAACGGCAGCGTGAGAGTTCACCCTCTGTTCACATACAAGGTGTGAAGAGTAAAAAAAAAACCTGCAAAACACCCAGGGGTGGGTCAGAGCTGGGCCCTGATTTTACAGCAAGAGGCAAAGTCCAAATATCTCACACTGGAGAAAGGGCAGGACCTGGAGGATTTCTTCTTGCGCTGGAAGCAAAGAATGACTGACAGAATTCAAACCTCTGAAAGAGGAGAAGTAAAATCCATTCAGTTATTCTCCCTTGCACTCACCTGGAAGTGGAGAGCCACGGCAGGTTTGGCCATTAAGTTATTGAAACGCTCCTGAAATTGTGGAGAGAGAATATCCTGGGACAAGGTTTCATACGGATCAAAGGCTTGCTCCTAAAGAAAAACACAGAATTACACACAGAACTGAGGATCCAAGCTTGTCCCAGCCGGTACAACAATTTCCTTTAATAAAGCTGATGGAACTTTTCAAGAAAATACTGATTTTGCAAAATAAATATTGAGTAAACCGACAATCTCATTTCCCTTCCAGCTTTTAAAGGCCCATCATTTTCTTGGCACTCCTCAACCTCCCCATCTTTATGGCCAACACAAATTCTGTTGTACTGAAGCAGTGGGAACCAAGAGGAGTTTTTGGTTTTCATCCCATTTCGCATGGAATGGCAATTTTACCTCCTGTCCATAAAGATGGACAATGTGGAAAACTGGGACACTTTTCCAGGGAAAATATCTCAGCTGGGACAAAGCAACCAGTCTCAGGGGGAAGTCTTCAAGTGACATCAAAGGTTTAGATGCAAAAAATGATGGTTCTGTTTGGAGTATCCAGCTGTGATTCCACAGGATCAGCTACAGCAGGATGGGATGGAAACCTGCAGGAATCCCACAGGAATCGTTCCTGGTTGCACAGAAATCGCACAGGAATCCCAAAGGAATCGTTCCTGGCTGCACAGAAATCCCACAGGAATCGTTCCTCGCTGTAGGAATCCCACAGGAATTGTTTCTGGTGGCAGGAATCCCACAGGAATCGTTCCTGGCTGCTCAAGAATCATTTCTGGCTGCACAGGAATCCCACAGGAATCGTTCCTGGTTGCAGGAACCCCACAGGAATCGTTCCTGGCTGCTCAGGAATCCCACAGGAATCGTTCCTGGCTGCAGGAATCCCAAAGGAATCGTTCCTGGCTGCAGGAATCCCAAAGGAATCATTCCTGGCTGCTCAGGAACCCCAGAGGAACCCCAGAGGAATGGTCCCTGGCTGCAGGAACCCCACAGCAATCCCACTGGATTTGGGAAAAACAACCCCACAAAAGCTTTGTTTGAACTTGGTGAAGCCTCAAGCCCAGTGGATCCACAGTGCAAATCCACTGCAGGAGCCAGGCCGGGATTTCCTGACTCTCTGCTGTCTCCTGGAAGTTTTTGAAATTTTTACAAGCGGTTTTAGTTTCTTCCACTTCAACCTCTATCAGTATTTTTATGTTTTGGGTTTGTTTTATGAACACGAGATTAAAATGGAACCTCATTAGGGATCTTCCCCATGGGATTAATTATTTTAAAAAGGGTTTTGTGCCTGGAATACTGCAAAAGTGATGGAGCTGTGAAATTCTGGAATATTGAAATCAATGGCTTTTAGCTGGAGGAGGGCAGGGTTACATGGGATATTGGGAATTCCTGGCTGTGAGGGTGGGGAGGCCCTGGAATAGAATTCCCAGAGAAGCTGTGGCTGCCCCTGGATCCCTGGCAGTGCCCAAGGCCAGGCTGGACAGGGTTTGGAGCAGCCTGGGCCAGTGGGAGGTGTCCCTGCCATGGCTGGGGTGGGATTTAAGGTCCTTTCCAAGCCAATCCATTCTGGGATCCCATGGAAGCATCACCCTGATGTCCATATAAATTATTTATTCAGCGCAGGATACGGCCCTGGACTGGTGTTTGCCCATCTCACCCCCTCGCTGTGTGCCCTGCTTCCCACCTTTGTTCCTCTGTGGATATTTAAACTCCTCTTACGGAAACACAAACAGCAGAAAACAAACGTACAACCTACTGCCTTGTTTTATCAGCTGCCTTGTGAAGATCCCTTCAAAGCAGGCAGAACTCTCTGCCCTGTTCTGAGGCTCTCAACCATCCATCTCCCACTTTGGGGTGTCAATTTCTGAATTTCCTCCACACATCAGCAAAAAAAATATATATATATTTTCCTCACACACAAAATGAACGTTTTATTTTCCCCCACGCCTCCCTATGTCAAAACCACGACGATGTTTATGCCTTTAAACCTTCCAGGGACGTGATGCAGAAAAAAACAGACAAAGCAGGAAGATTCCAGCTTGGCAGGGTTGTTTGGTTTTAATTATCCTTCCTAAGAAGCTGAAGGAGCTTTTTAATGGAAACACTAAATGAACAACGCTGGCAGTGAGATAAGCACAGCAAATAAACACTTCACCTTCGTATCGCTCTTTAATGATTCCTTCTGCAAACGCTGACAGAAAGATGATCTCACCCCCCTGAGATGATCAAATCAACAGCTCAGTTATTAAGCAGTTATTGCCCCATATTAACTGAATTAATAAATTCAAACATATTACCTTCATAAAAAGCTCGGAAAAATAATCTGGACTTCATCTCCTCTTCACGTTTTTCAGTGAATGAAAAATCAGATGAGATTTTCACTCATTGAAAAGGATTTGTTTCCATTAAAGCACAGGGTGACTCAGAGCAGCTTTTGCAATAAAATCAGATTTTTTTTTTTCCCCAGGATAATGCTGCAGAATTTTAAACTTAAGGATTTTTTTTCACTTTCAATATTATAACTACGTTAATCCATTGATCAAACACTTCTCCTCATCATTATAAAGCAACTATGCTTCAATAATTGCTAAGACTTGATCAACTGGACTTTCCTACATGAGTGGTTTATTGAAGCAATGCCAAGAAAACTTTATCTTTATGGTCTATTCCTAAATGAGTGCCCCAAAAATCACTATTTTTGACAGCTAGAAAAATGTACTAATTCCCCAGGTGGTACTGAGGTGTTCATACAACCCTCAGATCTTAAAGATGGATGATACATAAAGGTAAAATGGAAGATTTATTGTTATTTTTGAAAATAAACTTCATGATTTTAAGATAAAACCAAAAACTTGCCATTCACCATGCGGTTCACCTGATACATTAATCTCCCCTCTAATAGTGGTTTGTGTGATTGCTGTCACATTTTAGGGTCAAAGCCTGGGACTTATACACATCCCAAGGAAAAGCAGATTCCATTTAAACCACATCCAACAACAGCAAAACTTCCATCCCTACCTTGGTCATCCACTCAAAGAGTTTTCTCCCTAGACAATTAAAATTTTGTGGTTTATTCTAAGTTGAACTGTCCTCTGGCCTCTAAGATCCCTTTTTTTTTTTCCCCCTGTGCACCTCCCTGCTGAATTCCAGAGTCATTCTGCACCTATTTTCAGGAATTCTGACTAAACTGAGCTCTATCCCACTTCAGCTTTGTGACTTCCTTCTGTATTTCAGAGCAGTTTTAATATGGAGTATCTCAGAATTTTTTTAAAAAATCCTTCCAGTAATTCAGTGCCCATTCAAAACAAACGGAGAAAATAATTAATAACGTTCCAGTATGAGCCACACCCAATCCCAGTGCAGTGTTTTCCCTTATTCCTACTCTTTAATATCCATTTTAGAGCTCAGTGGGTATCAAGAGCACTTTGCTACAATCCTGAGCCATAAACTGCTGCTTTGATACTTCATTCCTTCCTGGAGCTCCTGCTCCGTGAAGGTATTTCCCATTCCAGATGTCAAACAACGCATTTGAATTAAAAGCCCTGTTTTGAGCGATTTAATTAAAAAAAAAATAATTTAAAAACCAACCAAAATCGAGCAAATTAAACACCAAACCTCTGCAAGGTCCTCAAAGCAGCTGCCAGCCAGAGGGTGAGGGCTGCTCTCATCTGTCATCTCCACGGTGTCCTCAATCAATCCCAAAAGCTTCACTGTCAGCTCGTGGATGTCTGAAATGTTGCTGAATATCACATCAATGTCCTGCAAACACAAAACATTTATTTGGGGCATGTAAACATTGGGAGTGGGTTTTGTCTGAACCAGGAGGTGAACGGAGAGGAGCCAACAAAAAGCAAGGAGAAGTTCAACTCCGTGGTCTTTCCAGGCTTCCCTGAGCACACCCAGCCTTGCCCAATTTCCACAGAATCCTTCCCAGGAGCTGCTGTGCCCCCAGGACAGGCTGGGGTCTGGACAGGCATTTCCATTTTCCCTTTCCACTGCTCCCTCTGCTTCGTCCTTGTCCCACAGAACACAGCAGGAAGGAGGCGATTTCCAGGAGGAATTTACAGCAGCTCCAAGCTCAGCTCCTCTAAACCACAGGTGCAGCTCCTGGGCTGCTTCAGCAGAGCTGGGAATGGAGCAGGAATTGGCAGCTTCCTCCCCAAATTGTAATTGTAGATTTTCAGGTCCCCACACTCAATGAGGGAGCCCCTTCCAGTGTCCTGGATTCCCCCTCTGAATTCCCTGCTCAGAAGTTTCTCTGTCCCAGCTTCCCACTGACCTCCTGCAGTGCCCAGACCATGGCAACCCTCTTGTGGGAACATGGAATCCTGAAATTCCTCATACCCATTCCCAAAAGAATATTCCTCAGCTCCCACACACGGCTCCCTTCTCCTCCCATCACCTTCCCTGGAATTCTACCCCCACATCTGCACAATTCCAGCAGCTCCTGAGGAATCCCCACACCCAGCTGGAATGGGAATGGCTCCTGCTGCCTCTTTTTAACCTGCTGGTATCACCCAAAACTCCCAGCTCAGGTTCTGCTGGCCTGTCCCCTTCCCCCTGTCCCACAGGAAGGATCCACCAATCCCTCCTTACTCCTCTTGAGAACAGAATTTTCTGTACAGACAATTTCAATCAAATATTTCCATTGTTTATCAAACAGTGATTCCCTTCACAGTTACAGAACCCACAGCCAAGGGCTGCTTTAATTGGAATTTCTACAGATAAGGAGCAGCCTGGAAATGTCAGTTCAAGCATTCACTGCACGTGCAGGTAGATGATTTAATTTTTATGTTATGCCAAAACCTATTACCTAAATGACCAAAATCGTGCAGCCACCGCTGGCATCTGACAGGGAATTGTGTCCATTAAGCTCCACTCCCACGCTATTAATGGCAATTCCCCCACTGGATTTCACACACAGACAACGCTCATTATTCACTGACACACAATAAATCAAATCTGATTTCACTTCCAACACAGTTAATGCAAAATGAGTGAGTTCTGGCTGCTAATGGAGCAATTAGCACGGCTCATCAATAAAGGACTCACGTGAGGTGTGAAGAGCCTCCTGTTGGACAGAAAAGCTTCCCGAAATACTTTGATGATCAGGTTCAGCTCCCTCAGGTACTGCCTCTCTTCTGCAATCTCATTTCTCACCAGGTCGTAGTAGTTGAGCTCCCCAGAAGAAGAGGGCTCGTCCTCACACAGAGAAACCAAGCCAATCTCATCCTGATCAAACATATCCATCAAAACCTGCCAAAGAAACCCAGAGAATTACACCCGGCCACATTTTCACACTTGGCTCCAGCTCAGCTGTTTCAACGTGCTCAGAGAAATCCTTGGAGTTTTTAATACAATCCTTGCTGTATTCATTTTCACAAGGGAGTAATATTTCAACTTTGGCAGCAGGAACCTGCAGCAGCTGCCAAAGCCATTTTCCCCCTTGGAAGTGAGCACGACCTAGAAAACAAGTTACAATTCATGCAGAATCAACTTGGAAAACAAAGCATCTTGCATAAGCCTTGGACAAAACCTCCTGCCGAAGAAAAAACCGAACAAAAATTGTTTCTCATTTTAATGGGCATGCAAACTAAAGGTCTTTTCTGTCTTATGAAGGAGAGCTGCCACGACAAAGTGACATCAGGAGGGTGTGACAGCAGAGAAATAAAGGACAGCATCATTTTCTGTCCTTACACTGCCTGCAAAGGCTCCTGCTTCTCCCAAACTTGCCCAGGCTTAAGTTAAATTCTGCTGTGACAGATCTGGCATGAGCAAGGAGAGAAGCTTTGCCTCTGACTTAACTTAAATTTTTGCTGTGACAGGTCTGGCATGAGCCAGGAGAGCTTTGCCTTTGAGTAAAACCAGGCTCTGATCCTCCTTTGAACACACCTTCCAGATCAAAGAAAATTAAACACATCACCTCTAAATTCTGCTTCAATCCCAACCCCTTACCTTATCAGCACACATCGATACTTTAATGTCCTGCTGGGAGATCTCAAAGTGTCGGATATTGAAAACATAATTTCCAGCCAGCTTTAAAATGTCGGCTGAGATGTATTCCAAGACAGCCACGATATAGAGAGAGACATGGTAATCCACCTTGTAGCCCAAGACCTCCTGCAAAGTGAAAAGAGGAGAGAACAAATGGTGTTTATTCCAGAAATCCATCTGAAATGACAAAAAACACATTGAATTTTCGACTGAAATGGATTTTGGCTGTGGTGATAATTTACAGTAATGGAACACCCAGGGTTGAGGACATCACACAGAAACTGGAAGATGTGCCTGGACGGAGATGCCTGTAAATACTTGTGTTATTCTGCAGTATTTTAACTGAGGAAAAGCTACAGAACTTGAAATAATCCCTCCTCGAAAAATGACAGTCCTAAAAATAGAATTCATTAAAGGAAGGGACTTCAGTGGAATCACTCTTGTCCTTTAATTCCCATCTCTGGCCCTGATGTGGACTCCTGAGAACAGAGCAAGTTTCACTTTCAAGGAATCATGGAATGGGTGGGAAGGGACCTTAAAGATCATCTCCTCCACGCCCTGCCACGCCGACTGAGCACTCTGCACTCCACAAAATAATGGCACTTTAATAATGGAAGCCTGAACAGACAAAAACCAGGATGAGTGCAGCAGGTTACCCCTGGGAACATGCTGCATGCGCTGCACAGCTTGCACCATGCAGCCTTTTACCTGGCAATAAATGCAGGTGCGTTTGGGAATCTGAATGAGGCAGACTTGTTCTCGTCACGTGTTTCCTCTAAAAATCAGATGCTGGGCCTGTTTTCACACTTCTAAACCAGATTTCACCAAAGGACTCTGGTGGTGGTGGTTAGGAAGATTTTATTTAATGCTGTTTTCTCTCTTGACATCCTTCCCCCTCTCACTAACCCTCAGGGATTGAGATGTGCACGTGAACACAGCAAGGAGACCTGAAAAAGTGCTTTAATTCCTGCTCTGCTCCAAGGAAGTTTTCTCAGCAGGTGGAAACACCTTTGCAGATCTCTTGATTTTTAAACCCGAGGCACCAGTGACACTCAGCAGTGGCTGAAAGGACACTGACACATCCTGCTTGACAGCACACAAGGAACAGGATCTACTTGTTCCCTCTCCTCCTGTTCTGGCTTCAAATAAAGGCATCAAAGCAGAGCTGCTGAAGTAGGCAAGGTATTTGAGTTTTGCTTATGTTAAAAACTAACTCATCCTATTTCAGAGTAGAGTAATAGATGAACACACCGATGTGTTGAACACGATGAATTTAAAGATTTGCTTTTATTACACAGCACAATAAATTCAGCTTTACGGCCATTCTTGACTCCCTCTGCCAAGGACAGAAACTTCTCTAATTTCACACAAACTAAAGAAATACATTAAAGGCCATGCTGGGGGGCAGTAAAGGCGAGAGGTACCTTCAGCAAAGGATGGATTTTGTCCACGGGGAGCAGGAGAGGGTTCCTCCTTTTCCGTTTCTCGATGGCCGACTGAGCATCGGCGATCGCCCACTTGTCTATGGGGTGAGGAAACGTCTTCTGAACCCGCTCCTGCCCAACACAGAGAGCACTGAGACAACCACAGCCACCAGAGAGCTTTAAATGAAACACAGCACAGCGAAGGACTGTCCCCTCCAGGACGGACAATCCTCCTCACCCTCGGTGTTTGCACCACGTTTTCTGTTACCCTGGTTTTTCTGAGTTTTTTAAAGTCTTTTGAATTTCATAAATGGAGTCAGATCTTTTTAGTTACTGTAGAATATTAGAGCAGTTTTCTACCTTTTTCCCACAGATGTAACATAAACAAATCCTTTGTTTTTCATTCTCTGTCCTTTGTTTGCATATTTCTAACCTGAAAGAATTGTAACTGACAATTGGTCTGGCCACTGAGGCTGAGGGGTGGAAACCCCAAAAAGCCAATCTTCTGCCAGATCCACAAATGTGTAAAAAGTAAGAAATAAAACAAAGAGGCTCTCTCCACCTGTCTCAGCTTTGAGCTGGATCAGAAGGACCTCTGCCCTGCAAAAATCTCTTGTCTGCATGTGACTGCTTTGTGTGTCTCAGTGACAATTTTCCTGATTGTTCTCTCCTCTCCCAACTCGGCTTCTCTCTTTTCAGCAATCCCCAATGACCTTCCCTTCCCCGGACACCAAGAATTCCTTCAAATCTCCTAAAATCGATCATCTTTTCCAGAGCAGCAAGAAGGTTTCAGTCTCCAGTGCCAGTGGAAGGGAGTTGGACATGGATGGTGTTTAAGATCCCTTCCAAGGCAGACTATTCTGGGATTCTGGGAGACCAGGAGCCCAAAATATAAACACTAGCAGCAAGTACTGGACAGTTTACGGCCTACAAAAAACCCCAAGTTGATATTGTTCCTGTTTGAGAAAAGAGTGTAACTTGCCCTACGTCAGATCAAGTTTATGGCAGGAATGAAAAGCTGAAGGATGGGATGGTAAAAAAAGGTGAAATATTTGTGTCCCTTTGATGAAGAGATTTTTGCGTGTATTCCAAGACCTAACAGGAGGCCCAAGGTCTTCAGAGAGGCAGGTTTTCTTCGAGGCAGCTTTCAAATCCCTGCAGGTGCCATTTAATGCCCAGCTTTGTGATCAGCTCCCAGGTTAACACGGGGTGACATTCCCTCTGGGACAGCAACCCCCAAACGACCCTTCCCGGAGATCCTAGCAGGACATCTCCCAGAAATGGAGGTCAGGTGGCATTCAGCCATCCTTCAGCTTAGAATCGTGGAATTCCAGACTGGTTTGGGTTAAAGGGACTGAAATCCAGCTCCCCCCTGCCATGGCAGGGACACCTCCCACTGGCCCAGGCTGCTCCAAGTGTCCTTGGGCACTGCCAGGGATCCAGGGGCAGCCACAGCTGCTCTGGGAATTCCAGCCCAGGGCCTCCCCACCCCCCCAGCCAGGAATTCCTTCCCAATACCCAACCTAACCCTGCTTCCCACTGTTTTCTTTAGGAACAATGTGAAGGGTTGTTTCTGTTTATATATTTTTTTTTTTTTTTAAATTTGAGATTTTTAGACCTCGATCCTGCAAATACTTAAGGACAACATCTTCAACAAACAGTTCCATTAGCTCTGGGCTGTTTTGTAATATCTGCATGATAAACTTCAGAGATCACAGCTCTCATGTTCTCCCTTAACAGCTAAGAACAGCTCCAATCCCAAGAGCTATTAAGGAATATTCAATTTTGCTTTTATTTAGTGATGCAATAATCTTCATGCATCGATATTAAAAAAAAAAAAGAGATAAATTAATAAGTAATGTTGAATAAAGGGCATCTAATAAGAATCTAAAACCCTTTGGGCAATTATTTTGCCTATATATAGACAAAACTAACATATATATTTATAGGCATTATATATATATGTACGTATATGTATATGTAATATATGTGTGTGTGTATTTATATACATATATAAAATATATAAAAATATGTTTTATAAAAATATATATATAAATATATATATAAATATGTTATATAAAATTATATTCATCGATAGATACAATTTTCTGTCATTTCCACGACACTCATATATAATTTATATTAATGTAGACATACAATATTTTTGACACACATATAATTTATATATATATATTAAATTCTTTTAATTTCCACAACAGACTGAGACTGCCATACACTGACATCATTTTTGGATGAAGCTGAAAATCCTGGACCTACAGATTGATGTAAAATTAATTAATTAACAGAGCTCTACAAAGCTCTATCGAGTCACAGCGACATGAAAGCATTTTCTCCCTCCAGACTCTATCAAACCCTCGTTTTGGAATGATAACACAAAAGCTGACAGCTGCAAATAATACAAGAGCCTCAGTGAGTCCAATGAGGTCCAGGAATACCCAACTCTGTTCCCTCAGCTGCACAATCCAGGCCTCACAACAGTAACCTTTCAATGAAAAATTTAATTTTTTTTTCTTGCATACTGATGTCAAAAAAGTAGGAAAAATTCTTAAATCCGTTGTGCATTCGACAGCAGAAAATCCTTCGAAGTGTTTTGCATTTATAAAGACATTGCTGAAAGGAAAAATTCCCACAATTTCTATCCTCAAGCACTGGCTAAGAAAATGAGTTTCCAGTTAAATCTGCTTATAAAAATCTAAATAAAATCAGAGTATCCCAGAATAGTTTATGCTGGAAGAGACCTTAAGGATCATCCAGTTCCAATCCCTGCCAAGGGACACCTTCCACTATCCCAGTTTGTTCCAAATCTCATCCAACCCGACCTCGGGCACTTCCAGGGATCCAGGGACAGCCACAAAGTCGTGTTAGGAAACTCTGGGCTTCCAACCTGCGCTGCCCAAAATATCCCAAGGAATTTCAGCCATCCCAGAGGCAAAGCCTTGTTTTCCCAGCCTGCAGCCCTACCTCCACATCCTGCACAGTCCGTGGCTGGGCGATGCACAGTTTGTTCAGCAGCTGCAGGATCAGCTCCTCAATGTAATAGAGGGAATCTTCCTTTGCCGAGAGGTTGGGGTGAACCTGCTGCTGGACCTGGAAAAAGGAATTCAAAGAGTGAGCATTTTTGTTTTATGGAAAGCTGGGCCTAAAAACGAATCCCAGCAAAAGCAGGATTAACTCTGGACTGCAGTGCTGCAAGTTCACACACTTTTAGCATTTCTCACACGATTTCCTCTGGAGTTAGGGCGGTAATTCCTATTCCTGCCAAGTTGGCACCTCTGTGCAATCACAACCTCGGTGTTTTGCCATGATGGTGGGAAGGAGCTCCAAGCCAAGGCAGATTTCTGCCAGCGCTGCAGTGAAACCATCCCTGTGGGTAACTCTGAGTTACTCATGGCCTGAATGAGTAACTGCAGTGACGTTACCAACCCTAAGGAGTGACTGATGCAGTCACTACCTGCAGCAGCAGCTCACCCTGCCTGGCTGAATGAACAGAGGAGCAGCACAGACCCACCAGGGAAAAGCAAGGAAAAGCTGACTCCCACCCCCCTCCAAGGCAAGGCAGGATGATTCCCTTTATCTCACTTGATGGAGATCAATCCCAGCTTTGGTTTCCCAGGCTAAACTGGAGCAGACAACCCAAAACACGCAACTTGACCACAACGGGCTACAATTAACTCATCCTGGGTCAGCAGGGCTCTTCTTCTACTAAAAAATCCCCCCCATCAAACCACCCTGCCTTAAAAAGAACAAAAAAGCACTCAGGGGTCGGTCTCCATACTCAGTTTCCCCTGGCAGCCTCTCAATCAGGAAAGCGCTCGCTAGATCTCAAACTATAGCCAAAAGGTTCGTAAGGAATACAATCCAGGGAAATTCCCTCCTCTCCCCATACAAATTCCATGCAAATCACCCCAAAAAGGCACATGACATTCCCACATCGGTGTTCACAGGACAAATGGGGTGGCAGTTTCTTGGGACAAGACAGAAACTTCTTTGGGTTGAATTCTGATGCTCTGAATTACAGGTACAGCCCCTTCCAAAGCCCACGGAGCAGTTCCCAAAAACTGGGGGGCTCCATGGGCTTCCTCCAAACTAAGGAGAATCCCAGAATGGTTTGGGTTTGAAAGGACCTTAAAGATCATCCTGTTCCCCTCCTGCCAGGGCAGGGACACCTTTCCCTACCCCAGGCTGCTCCAAACCCTCTCCAGCCTGGCCTTGGACACTTTCAGGGATGCAGAGAAGCCACAGCTCCTCTGAGAAACCTCTGCCAGGGCCTCCCCACCCTCCCAGCCAGGAATTCCCAATTCCCAACATCCCATCTAACCCTGCCCTCCGTGAGTTTGAACCCAGCTGCCTATAAAGTTATTTTCTAGCCCTGTAAATGTAATTTTGCCTTCTGTGCCTCAAATGTGAATCTCTGCCTTACACAAGTGATTCCCAACACGGATGCAAGATGCTGAAAAAAAGAAAGAATCCTCAAGAAAACCAAACCCACTCCTTGAAAACTCCTACTAAAGACAGCAGGTTCTCAACAACAGCCAGGGCATTTTGTGCTCTTCCTGAACATGAGAGCTGAATTCCCAAAACAATGGCAAAGCAGGAAGTGCCGGGTGAAGGTCCTGCCACGTGTCTCTGAGAGAGCCCCGCTACAGTGAGGAAACAAAATGAAATTCTGTGTCCCTGCAGCGAACCCTTAATGATGCTCCAGAGAACTGACAAGACCAGGAACGGTGAGAAGAGGAGGAAGATCAGGAGAAGATGGGAATTTACATTCCCTGATCAGACTGCAGCTGTTCTCCTCCCTCCGGTCGCTTATTTCAGACTTCACTGCACAAAAAAATGATTTCATTTTTGTACCTGACTTCAGCTCCCAGGTGTAAACACCTCCTGCCACACTCTCCTAAACTTTCTTAGGAGCCCACAGATGTCCACCAAGGCTGAGGAGCAGCAGAGGAGCACAGAGTCCTCCTTAAACACTGACAGGGAATCTCACCTTCATTTTAGGAACACAAGTCATGGAATTCTGGAATAGCCTGGCTTGGAAGGGACTTTTAACACCACCCAGTTCCACCCCTGCCATGGCAGGGACACCTTCCACCGTCCCAGGCTGCTCCAGCCTGGCCTTGGACACTTCCAGGGATCCTGGGGCAGCCACAGCTTCTCTGGGAATTCCATCCCAGGCAGGAATTCCCAATTCCCAATCTCCCATCCATTCCCTGCCCTCTGGCAGTGGGAGCCATCCCCTGTGTCCTGTCCCTCCATCCCATGTCCCCAGTCCCTCTCCAGCTCTCCTGGAGCCCCTTTAGGGACTCTGAGCTCTCCCTGGAGCCTTCTCCTCTCCAGGTGAACATTCCCAGCTCTCCCAGCCTTCCCTCAAAACTGTTCCATCCCCCAAATCATCTCCGTGGCCCTCTCGAAGTCCTGGAGTCAATTTTCCTTCCAAAGGAGCAAAGCCAAGAACAAAGCCCAGCATCTCCTGGTTGAGAGAATTCTCCCCAGAGGATTTACAAGATCAGCTGCCACTCGAAATGAGTTTGCCTGCAGCATCCTGGAAGGTACCAGAAGTGCTTCTGCACTCCCTAGCTTTCAGAGAAGTTATTTGGACATAAATGCACAGAAGGAAAAAAAACCAATTTCATTTCAAGGCAGTGTTTTTCAGAGCAAAACAAAGCCACTGTAATAAAAGCTGTGCACCAGCTGATGGAATCAATGCCACTGGATCGAGGACAAAACACTTATTCTTTACAGTACTCCCCAAAGCCTGACTGAGAGGACTGCAAAAGCAAGGAGAGACTCATCAAGCACTCAAAATATGGAAAAAAGCAGGACTTAGAAATTACTGGGGATGTTACTCACAGAAGGGACATTCCCTGATCTCTGCTTCAGGCTGAAATATCTGAGCACAGTTTATATAAACTGGCATGGAATAAACTCACCAGAGCTGAATTTTATCTGGTAATTGTTTCTTCTAAGGGTCAAAATACCCTTTAAAACCTCTCAAGGTGTTGCACTGACCAGCGAGATCTCTGCTGCAAGAAGCTGAGCAGAAGCAAGCACAGAAAACAGATTTCTTTACTGTGCTATCTCTGAAACAGCAGAATGTCTGAAGTCATTAAAGAGGGATTAGGATTAGCAGAACTAACTAATTTTTACAGTGTCATTCACATGGGTTTAGTCCAAGTTGTTCCAACGAAAAATTAAATAACAGGTGCAACAGTGGCATTTAAACTTGGCCTTAAGGCCTTTCTGGGGGACACAGGTTTGTTTTACAGTGAAATTCCTGAACTGCTCCTTCTCTTGCTCCTCATTTTTCCCAATTCTTCCACCCTTCCAATGTGCATTTGATGAAAATCCTCAAAAGCTTCTCTTCAAAAATTCCTTCTCAGTGAGAGATTATTAATCCTCAGAGCAAGGAGCCTGTTTGGAAAAGATGAAGATGAAAACATTTCAGAGAGATAAATGGTATTAAAACCAGAAAAAAAACCCCTGATCTTATTTCTTTTTTTTTTTTAACCAGTATAATGGCAGGGTTAATTTTGAAGCACAGGACTTCTGGATCTCAGACTTGGGGAAATCCAGAAGCTCAGAGCATAAAAGAATTGATCAAAGGGTTCCATTTGAAATGACCAAAAGCTGAGGGAAAAAAAATAAGAGTCAAAACTGCAAGGAACTTCTTTTTGGCCTTTTCTGAGACAAACCAACAGCTTGGCTACAACACCTAAACTATATTTTTACTTGATAGATTATTTTGAGAGTGAAAACACATCCAGAAAGCTGCAGTTGTTCCACAGCGAGCACACGAGCAAAACAAGAGATTTTTCATTTAAAAATCCCCCAAGAACAGAAAATTCCCAAATCCATGACGAGTCTGGAGGAAGCATGTTCCATCATAAAAACATGGATCCATATTCCTGAAATATTTGATAAAAATATCCCAGTTTTCTACTGATCTTCAAAACTACATTTCCAGAAAACGGAATTCCAGCATCACCTGCTATTTCAAAATGAGAAGTTTCTCATTTCAAAGTCTGTGTTTTAATTCCTTCTTTATCTTTTCTCTCCTAAAGAAACACAAGACATCTGCTCCAAAGGCATTTTTAATCCCTCATCTGGATGATGCTCCAGAGGGAGAAGGGAACCAAATGGAGCAACTCAAAGGCCTCTGTTGCTCTAATTCAGTGAGAAGGGACAGCACTGATATTCCCAATTTTCAAGCATTATTCTTTAGGAAGAACCACAAGGATTTAAACACTTGAAGAGAGATTCCCAATAAAAATGCACTGTCAACTTTTTTTTAAAAAAATAACCACGCTGATTTCTTATTTTATTTCCAGTACAGCAATTTCTGGCTGGCCTGTCTTTGATAAATCAGACTAAAACACGCTGAGAGAGGAAGAGCATGAAGCAGCCTCTGAAGTAAAAGAGAATTTTTATCTACATACAGCTTTTGGGAGTTTTTTTACTGCAAAAAACTTGAAGCATGGCTAGCCAAATAAAATTATACCTCAACTGACTGTACAGAGGTATTAAAAAATCATCTTACACCACCACTTTTTCCATCTTAAGCTATTTAAATAATCTTCTACAGTATATTCTAGCTGAGGGAAGGGTGAAATATAGCAGGTGGTGCAGACAGGATCTGACCCTGAAACAGCATCAAAGACTCTCTTGAAATCTCCTGGGAAAGCTGCTTGGCGTCCACAGAAATAAAATATATTAATAAGGACAAAAATACACATAAATTGTTCTTTCTCCAGTTAATTGTTGTTTCCTTTTACACAGAGTCAAGGAGGAGCTAAAATGTGGGTTTGTTTACATGTACACAAACTATATACACATCTTCATCTTCAAACCTGACAGAAAAGGAAGCGTTTGGATTTTGTCCATGCACATAAAATGCTCTGTTTAAATGGAGATAATCCCTGAGGGAGCCCAGCACAGCCTCTGCCTTGTGCTAGGGGAGGGAAACACCAGGGCCAGGGTGGCTGTGCCCTCGTCTGAATTAACGCTCAATTAACAGCTCCCAATTCTCCCCAAACTCCTCCGCAGGGAGCTGAGCGCTGCTCAGAACTCAGCGCTCCCCGCTCCTCACATCCCAGCCTTCCCAAGGAGAACGGTTCAGCGGGGAAGATTGAGTTATTCAAACCTGGAATTTGAATCCCAGAGTGCTTTGGGTTGGAAGAGAGCTTAAATCCCATCTCATTCCAATCCCCTGCCATGGGCAGGGACAGCTTCCACTAGTCCCAGTTGCTCCAAGCCCTGTCCAACCTGGCCTTGGGCACTGCCAGGGAACCAGGGGCAGCCACAGCAGCTCTGGGCACCCTGTGCCAGGGCCTCACCACCCTCCCAGGGAACAATTCCTAAAATCTGGAGACACTGAAGGCCCTCAGAGTCATTTCCCCACGATCCAAATGGTCGCTGAGATGACATTACAGAATCAGGGAGACCAGAGGCCAGGGATGCAGGAAAGCCACGTTCTCCACATGAGTAACCCTCCGGAAGCGCTCATGTGAAAGGCTGGCACACGGGGAATCAGTGAGGTAATTAGAAAAGCAAATAACAGACTCCACAGCTCCTCTGTGAGAGATTAGATAAGGCCTGGGCAAAGAGGGAGCTGCAAGCCAGGGAGAGCAGGAGGAGGTGGGCAGGAGACGCTGCAGGAGGTGAGGAGGGATGAGAGGATGGGAAAAGCACACACCGGGATGGGGACTGGGACTGGAGCCCAGTCCTGAGGGGGAAAAGGCACCACAAAGAGGTGAATCACGGCACCCAACGCCTCCTCGGGCAGTTTTTAATTCCTGGGCCGGCTCCCCAAGCCAAGGCAAACACTGATCCCCATTTCCACTTGAACAACACAGGTAGGAAGTGTTCCTGGTGCTGGAGCTGCCAACCGAAATCACGGCAATCCTATTCAACACCTGGGATCTAAAACCCACCCTCACCTCACAGCAGTGGAAACTCTCCTGTTACAGGTTTGCCAACCACAGATTCCCGTGTCAGGAACTTTGTACAAACAAAACAAAGCACGAAAAGAATAAGATTTAAGTAAAAGGATCAGCTCCCTTTGGTTCCAGGCTGATGCACACATAGAATCCCAGCCTGGTTTGGGTTGGAAGGGATCTTAAAGCCCATCACAATCCAAATCCAAAGCTGGATTTGGGACACTTTCCACTAGCCCAGGCCACCCAAATTCATGTTTGGAGCAACTGCAAGGCTGCAAAGGTGCAGGCTTCTGAGCTCAAGTAAATATGTCAAACCTAAATGTAACTATTATTTTAAAACTTCTTAACGAGCAACTTTCCTGTTGGAATGATAATGCATGAAATAATAACGGATGCTAATGAAATTTAAATGCTTTAAATAATAATCCATTATAATGAGGCTAAAATCCATTAAATAATTCTAACCTGAGGGGAGCCTGATCCTGCCACGGAAAACACGCATGGAATAAAGCTGGACACCCCTGCACCTCCTGACCTTAACCCCGACCCTGCAACCTCACACATCACAAGAGAGTAACTCCCACGTGTTTTAAAATACAGAAGCACTGAACTAATGTAAACTTCAAAAAAAACCTCCTCAAAATGGTCCTTTATATCTGTCCGTGCAACATTTGCTAAGAATAAACCCTTTAGTCATGCTCTAGAAATTTGATGAGTGGTCCAGAGCAATGGTGGAATTGTTGTAGAAAATGCAAATAGCGCCCAGTGCCAGGGTTATCCCGACATGTGGTGCTGCAGAGCCCTGGGCTTTAACTGTTTGACAGGCTGTGTTCGTGCATCACCGAGGAAATCCCAAAACAGGAATCCCCAGGAGATGCTCCTCAGCTTGGGTTCAGGAAATCAAAGAGCAAAGCAACCCAACACACGGCTCCTGTTCACACAAATGCATCTTGAATTTGCCTGTGGATCTGCAGGAAAGCACACAAATCATAATCCTGGAATCCTGGAATGGTTTGGGTTGGAAGGGAAATTCAAGATCATCTCATTCCACCCCGTGCCATGGCAGGGACACATTTCCCTATCCCAGGCTGCTCCAAGCCCACCCAGCCTGGCCTTGGGCACTGCCAGGGATCCAGGGGCAGCCACAGATTCTCAGGGAATTCCAGCCCAGCCAGGAATTCCCAATGCCCAATCTCCCATCCATCCCTGCCCTCTGGCCAGTGGGAATGTGCTCCCTGTGTCCTGTCACTCCATCTCTTATCAAATGTGAGCTCAGGACACAGAGGAATACTGTAAGGTGAATAAATCCGTATCTAGAAATCTAACAACACATTCCTCACTATTTTCAAAAATACACACTGATTCTATGGGGCTACCTGGTTTATTTTAAAAACCTCTTCCCAATGCCTGGAATGGAACTTTATTCCAAGCAGCAGTGGAAGGTACTTGGTACAAACGAATTTTTCAGCTACAATACCCAAAAACCTTTTATGCAACACACATCCAGGATATCAAAACTGGGACCTCCAGTGGGCTGGAGGGAGAGACACACTCAGCTGCTGCTTCTGAAATTCCCACAGGAGTGGAATCCCATTCCATAATTCATACAGGGTTGGAATCCCATTCAATCATTCCCAAAGGGCTGGAATCCCAGAATCAACCTGCAAAATAATTCCCACAGGGCTGGAATCCCAGTCCTCAACCTGTAAAATAATTTACATCTGGGAAGTTTCATCTAGAATTCAGCAAGGACAAGCTCTGGCACTGGATCTGTGCTAGGAAAGGTGGTCCCAAAAACCAAAATGCAGCTTTAGAAAAGGGTTTCACCATTTGATATCTCCCCCAACAAAGGCCAAACGAAAAAGCGAAACCAACCCAAACACGTGGAGAAATAAAAAATGGGGAGAGGAAAAAATGGAGAGAAATGCCGCTCCCAAGGAAAGCCCCCAGGAGCATTCCCCAAGCACCAGCACTGTCATGGTCACATCCCACAGATCCAAACCCTGTGATTCCTGCTGCAGCAGCTGCCAGATTTATTCAATGAGGAACTGGGATTCCTAAAGAACTAAAAATCAGCTGCCAGGTTAAAAGCCTTTACCAGGATCTGTCTGAGGTGCTTTACCTGCTCCAAGCAGCAGCTCAAGTCACTCACCCTCAGTGATCATGTAAAAATATTGTTTTCTTCTGATTCATTTACTTTGGAAGGACTTTTATCTCAAATTACCCTCGCTCCCTGCCTAGATTTCCAGCACAGCAGCAGAAGAAAACAAAGTGTTTCGGAGCAAGGATGTGCTTGTCCATTTCCCAGCTGGAGCAGAGGCAATACATGAAAACTGCTTTGAATTTTCCAACTCACAAGATTCCCGGTGCCAGCGCTAAGGAATGTGGGCACATAAATTTATAAAATCTGGTTTAAAGATGTTTTACTATTTAGCTTTGGGTTTTTCCTAAAAATACTCCCACCCTAAGGTAAAATTTGGCACTCTCTACTAATCTGGAAAAGTATAAAAGCATACAAAATATTGTTCAAAATACAGATTCTTATCTTTTTTTCATGTATTAAAGTAAGAACTGATGTGTTTTACCATTTTTAAGTGTCCACTGCATAGAATTAAAGTAAAGCAAGAGTTTAAAAGTGGGCTGAAAAAAAAAAGTTGCCTTAAACTTCCCGAGTGCATAATAAAGAGACTGCAGCTCTTCAGAGCATGTTCTGAACTTAAAATCCAAGCCATAAAGAAATATTTTTTATTGTGAGTGAACTGCATGGGTTCCTTACCCAGCTCCACAAATCTTCGTGCATTTTAGAATTAATTACTTTCCACACTTCACTGAGAGAACCAAAATCTATCTTCTATTCCTGCTTCTGCTTTCTGTTTCTCTCCTTCAAGAAGCGCTCATTTAAAGGAAAAGCTTTCAGGTATGGGAAATGATGCCCAGGATATCAAAAACACAGCTTAAGAGTTTAAAACCCCGCTCTACTTCAGCTATTTAATTAAAAAAAATACTAAACTTTCTTCAAAGTCTTCATCACAAAGCAACCTGCTTGGACAAATCACATATCAGCTGGCCAACAAGTGGATTTTTAAACCAATTCAGGACAAAATCACAAACTATCTGCAAACAGCAGTGATGATGTTTAATGAATTGGGAAATTAACAGAAAATTTGAGGCTTTCACACTCTGGATTCAGAGCCACGTTCTCCAGCTCCCCTAGAAATAATGGAATACTGGAATTTTGAATAATCTCCTGCTCCTTTTAAGATCTCCAGCGCTTATTTTACAGAGTTATCTTTCAGATGTGCTAAAACTGAGAGCGCTTCCCTAGCAGCCTGACAATGATACAGTTTTGGGTTGACTCACTGATACTGAGTGTTCACACCAGAAATTCACATTACAGCCCCGATTGCCTCACGCTCCAGGGTGGGTCCTGCAGATAAGGAACTTTCCCAGGGAGAAAAAAACCTGGCTACAAGCAAATGCACATTCTTCCAGGCGGTCACTGGCATCACAACCCCTTTTGCTCCGCTTTAGAAAGCTGCAACTCCTGCTCTTGTCACCAAAACCAAATGCATAAAGAATTGGTAAAGCAGCACGAATCCAACTTTGGTAGCATCTGTACTTTAGGATGACGAAATCACCTCTTAATTTTAGGAGAAGCTTTTAACTCAAGTTTGGGCAGATGCTGGTTGGTGTTAAGGGGCTGCTTTAGGTCAGATTCCAGAGAGATCAGGGAAAGAACAGCCTGGCATTCTCCAAGACACTGCAAAGCAGCTGCTATGAGGAGAAGATTTTAGAGTAAAGAGCAGAAAATCCAGGATTCTTCAGACAGGCAATTAGTGGTTTCCATGCCAGCCACAAGACTACTTAGACAGGCACCCGAAACAAATGCAAGTCTTTTATTCTATTAAAAAAAAAAAAAGAAAAAGAAAAAAAAAAAAACGGAGAATCATTATCCAACAGCATCACTACATCCATTCTTGGGGAAAAAAAAAAGACAAACCATCGCCTAAAGTACTTGTGTGGCAGTCCTGCCCAGCAGATCAGCAGGTAATTATGGTCAGAATTATGGAATAATCCTCAATCTTTATAAATGACCCAGAGCAGGGCACTCAATTTACCCAGTCCTTCCACTGCTGGGGTGTGCTATGGAAAAGGGGGTGAGCTGGAGCTTCCCTGCCGTGCAAACAAATCCTAAAAACACGGATTCACCTCCTGTGTGCTTTCCCCCAGGGTCTCCCTCAGCTGTGCAGATGTGGCACTGGGTGGATTCTCCCTGCTCTCACAGGTGTCACGGCAGGTGAGCGCTCGGGGAAGGAACCCGGCTCGGGAAAGAGCCTGGAAAAGCTGTCAGGAGAAACGGAGAGGGGATGAAGGAAGGGATGAAGGAAGGGATGAAGGAAGGGATGAAGGAAGGGATGAAGGAAGGGATGAAGGAAGGGATGAAGGATGCCATTCCCTTGCACACCAGCAACGTTATCAGGGTGCCCAGAGAAGCTGCGGCTGCCCCTGGATCCCTTGGAACTGCCCAAGGCCAGGCTGGACGGGGCTTGCAGCAGCCTGGGATAGCGGAAGGTGTCCCTGCCCACGGCAGGGACCGAGACGGGATTTAAGATCCCTTCCGAGCCGAACCAGTGCGAGACATCAATCCCTGGAAGCCAGAGCCCCGATTAAAGCGGAGAGCGAACTTCAGCGAGCGCAGGAGACAGCGAAAGCGGCGCCCGCCGGGTCCCTCCTCACCCGCAGCATCCCCGCACGCAGCGGCCCCCGAGGGAGGCGCGGGGGGCTCGGGGCCCTCCCGGCGCTGCCTGAGGGCAGGGCGGGGGCCGGGGCTCCACCCGCCCGGAGCGCCGGGCCGCGGGGCAGGCTCCGAGCAGGTGCCGCCGCTCTCCGCCGGGACTGACCTTGCGCAGGGCGGGCACGAAGAGGCCGCGCCATTTCGGGCCGTTCTCCTCGCCCAGGAACTCGTAGGGCTGCGGCGGCGGCTGCATGGCGGCCGCTCCGCATCGGGGCCGGGGCCGCCGCGGTGTCGCCGCTCACCCTCCCGGCCGGGCCGCCATGGCTCGGCGGGGCCGCTCGGGGCTCGGCGGGGCCGCTGGGGCCGCCGCTCGGGGCGCGGGGAGGCTCCGGGCGGGGGTCGGGACGGGCCGGGCCGGGCCCCGCTCGCTGCGGCCCCGCTGCCGCCGCCGCCCGCGGCCGCCGCCCTGCGCGCCTGCGCCGCCCGCCCCGCGCGCCCCCTGCGGGCAGCGCCCGGAACTGCGGGCACCGGGCGGGCACCGGGCAAGAACTGCGGGCACCGACCAAAACTGCGGGCACCATGCACCAGGCGGGCACCGGGCAGCGCCCAGAACTGCGGGCACCGGGCACCGAGCGGGCAGCGAGCGGGCACCGAGCACCGAGCGGGCACCGGGCTCCGACCAGAACTGCGGGCACAGAGCGGGCACTGAGCACCGGGCAGCGAGAGGGCAGCGGGCGGGCACGGAGAGTTCCTGCCCGGTGGGGATTTCCTTACCTAGGGGAGATTTCCCTACCTAGGGCAGGTTTCCTTACCCAGGGGAGATTTCCCTGTCCGGGGGATGTTTCTTTACCTAGGGGAGATTTCCCTGCACAGGGGATGTTTCTTTACCCAGGGGAGATTTCCCTGCACAGGGGAGGTTTCCTTGCCTAGAAGGTATTTCCCTACCTCGGGGAGGTTTCCCTGCCCAGGGGATGTTTCTTTACCTAGGGGAGATTTCCCTGCACAGGGGATGTTTCCTTACCTAAGAGGGTATTTCCCTACCTAGGAGGTATTTCCCTACCTAGAGGCTACTTCCCTTCGTGGAGGAGATTTCCTTGCCTAGGGGATGTTTCCCTTCTTAGAGGAGATTTCCCTGCCTGGAGGATATTACCCTGTCTAAAGGATATTTTTTCCTTGCCCAGATGGTATTTCCCTAGCTGGAAGCACTTCTTTCCGAAGGCTCTTTCCCTCCCTTCCTCGAGTCAATCCCTCCCTCGGGGCTGTTCCTCTCCCTCCCTGGAGGCTGTTTTATTCTTCCTCCCTGGATGCTGTTTCCCTGCCTGTCGGCTGTGTTTTACCCTGCTTGGAGACTCTGCCTCTCCTTCCCTGGATGTTCCTCTTCCTACCTGGAGGCACTTTTCCTCCCTCCCTGGAGGATGTGACTGTCCTTACCTGGAAGGAATTTCTCTCCCTACTTGGAGCCTGCTTTCCCACCTGTGAACATGTTTTCCCTGCCTCCAGGCAATTTTTCTCACAGCCTGGAGCCTGTTTTCATCCCCAGCTGGGGGGATGCTCTTCTCCCAAGCTGGAGGCAGTTTTCCTCCCTGCCAGCAGTTTCTTTCCCTTTGTGGAGGCAGTTTCCCTCTCTCCTCCAGAAATCCTTCACTCCCCGATCACACAAATCCTGCCAAATTTTCCCTCATTTCCCTCCTGACAGCATAATATTCAAATCTCACACCTTATATTTCCCTCTGCTCCCTGTTTTAAGACTTTTCCACAGAGGGAATGGATAAATTAAACCAAAGGTGGGGGAAAAAAAAAAAAAAAGTGCCTTCCTGGCAGTAAAATCGTGATCCTTCTTTGTAACAGATTTCCCGGAGGAGCCTGATGCTTCCAGAGGCAGAAACTGCTCCGTGCTTCCTGCCACACCTGGGAGATTCCCAGCAAAATATTTATTTCTGTGGGAAAGACACTTGTTCCTTAAACCCAAACTGTGAGCAGAAAGAAAAAGGAATAATGGGATAATGGTGGCACAACCCAGAGCTCCTGCTCCTTCCAGAGTTTAGGACTGGCCTTGCTGGGTGCTGGTTTAGATGGAATACAGGGAATTAATTGTTCCCTGTGAGTGTCCAAGGCCAGGCTGGGCAGAGTTTGGAGCAGCCTGGGATAAGTGGAAGGGGTGCAATGGGATTTAAAGTCCTTCCCAACCCAAACCACGATTCCGTAACGCTTTTGGGGAACAAATTGTGTTTGTCCCAAACATTTATTCAGAGTTTCAGGAATTCTCATCCCACCTGTCCCAACAGGCCCAGATCAGCCTCAAGAGCAGTCCTGTCGAGTGAGGAAAAGCTGTGAGGTGTGAGAAGCACAGATAAGATAATTTAGGAAGACAAGTTTGGTCCTGTGTCCCCCTCCCGAAGTAATTCCTGTTACACAGTGATATCCTGCCTAATTCAGCTGAGAATTAGCAAATTCCAGTGAAACCTGTCTGAGTCAGGAGAAACACACAGCATTTTAAAAAACCCCACCACACTATTTTAATCATAAAAGGCACGTTTATGAAATCGTCAAAGTGAGGCTCATTTGGAAAATAAATTAAAACATTTTCACACCTTGTGAGCAACAAGATCGATGCCTGAAACCCTGATATCATAAACTCTGAACTTATTTTTACAACAAAGTGTAAAACTTTTATCTCTGAAAAAATTCCATTTTTTTTTTCCCCCAGAATGCTACATCAAGGTTCATAATTTAAGTTTCAAATAAACTCTGCCCCCAAACAATCATCACCTGAGAGGAAAAAGCACCGCAGGCAGCACAGGGAAATGCTGACTTAGGACTCCCCGTGTCTCTGTCTGCTTTGCATTTTAAATGTTCTTTATTCTGTTAATACATGTCAGGGCCACACCCCGTGTGGGAGGAAGTGGCTTTTGCAATCCTTTTGTAGGATTTACTGTTGATAGGCAACACTTCTGGCAGCGAGGGAAAAGAGAATTGTTCCACTGTGGGAAGTTTTACAGAGCCACTGCAGGACCTGGAACGGTCAAATCTCTGCCTGAAGAGAGCAAAACTTTGCTCTGAAAGGGTTGTTATTTGAATTTCCAGCAGTCAGTTTGCTGCTAAAGTAGATTTTACCAGGAGAAAAAATAAAAATATTTTTTAAAAGGCAGGTTAAGCCTTTTTTCGCCCCTCAAAAAAGAAGTGTCTCCAATCTGTACAGTAACATCAGCTTCACAGCTGCTCTCTTGTGCTAACCCACTCCAGAGGAGCTCAGAAAAATACTTTTTAAGGAAATATCCATGTCCAATTTTGTGGTACAAACTCCCCACAATTATCTGAGTTACCCAACGCCCTGTGAGCCTCTGCTGTAAAATCCTCAATACTTTGTCCCTGAGGCCACAAAATTCTGCTTTACAGCAATTCTGCAGGACACTCCCAGATCCTCGGCTCAGCACTGAGTTTACTTCACACCTCTCTCCACACAGTCTCCTCCAGGGGTTATTTCTGATAAAAATCGGGCATCAGTGGAGCTCAGAGGAGTCACCAGCACTGTCTGAGCCCCCCTCGTGCTCAGGGAAAATGGGAAACTTTCCTGACTCATCCCTGTTCAGGCTCCAAGGGAAGAAATATCGAACGTGACTCAGGGCAGGTTCCTGGAGCTTCGCTCCTTTCACATTCCCTGTTCCAAAGACCATTTTCTCTGGATTGCTCAGCTGGCTGGACAAAGATCAGCTCCTTTTGCATTACCAGCATTCAAAGGGCAGGAAGAAACCCAAACCCACTGATGAAGTTCCTGATCAGCTGTAAATTAAATAAAAAGTGATTGCTTAAATCCATATTTTCATTTCTGCTCTATTAAAAAATATATAGAGAGACAGCGATCAGACGGAGTATCTGAATTGCAGATCTCAATTGACTCGGGCTTGGTAATCCCCTTTAAGCTCATTTTTCTGTGAAGCGCTCTACGTTCACGTCGAAGGCTCGGAATACTGCTCTCAATCTCTGACAAAGCCTTTAATTCCACAGCAGCAGGGCCCTGAAGCAGGGCTTATCCCTCGATCCCATTACTCCCGTGTAACAACTGCAGAGGAGCGCAGACGGAGCGGGAGCACACCGAGAGCGCCACGGCGGCTCTGCAGCCCCGCTCCGAGGAGCGCCGGGAGCACGGGCACGGGCAATCCCTGCGGATAATCCCAGCGCAGCGCCTCGGACACCCTCCCACGCTGCTCCTGCTCGGGAGGCCCAACCTCGGGGCTCGCAGAACCGCTCCCGAGGGCGCTGCTGCCCGCTGCCCCGCGTTGCAGAGGGGCAGAGCCCGCGCGGAGCTCAGAGCTGGAAGCGCCGCTCGGCCTCGTCGGCGATGGCGGCGGCGATGGCCAGGGAGGAGGTGGCGGCGGGAGAAGGAGCAGTTCCTGACGTGCAGAACCCTGCCGCCCGCCGCCCCGGCGCCGCCGTCGAACACGAAGTCGTCCACCAAATTGCCCTCGCCGTCCAGAGCCTGGGCTCTCACGCCCGAGGGACCCCTGCGAAGCAAGGAGGAGTCGGCGGCAGGAGGGAAATGTTGGGGCGAGAGGTGCCCGGGGAGGAGGGTAGAGAGAGGAGACAAAGCCTTGGGGAGGAGGTTTAACGCCCAGGAGGCAGAGAGGGGGGGTCTGACAGCCATGGGATCGCTGAGGTTGGAAAAGACGTCCCAGACCATCGAGTCCAAGCTCTGACCTTAAAGCCCACCCCACTCCACGGGCAGGGACACCTCCCACTGTCCCAGGTGCTCCAAGCCCTGTCCAGCCTGGCCCTGGATGCTTCCAGGGATGCCACAGCTCCCCTGGGCACCCTGTGCCAGGGCCTGCCCACCCTCCCAGCCAGGATTCCTTCCCAATCTCCCATCCATCCCTGCCCTCTGGCAGTTTGAGGCCATTCCCCCAAGGCCCTGTAAATAGCCCCTCTCCATCTTTCTGCGAGTTCCCTTCAAGGACTGCAAGGCCACAGTGAAGTCACCCCAAAGCTTCTCTTCTCCAGGCTGCACAGTCCCAAAATTCTCAGCCTTCCCTCCCAGCAGAGCCGCTCCATCCCTGTGACCACCCTGGAGCCTCCTCTGGACAGAGGAGCTCCCAAGCAGGAGGCAGCTCCATGCTTTCAGTATCACATCTCACCAGAGGAAAGGACTAAACCCCTGCCACGTTTTCTGCTGTTCAAATAGGAGATTTCCCAAAGAGGAGAAGCTTCTCTTACCTGAGAACATCATTGGTGGTGACCTCAGGGATGAACTTCTGCAGCTGCCTCACCTGGGCACTGATGGAAAAGGCTCTGTACAGCTCCCCCAGGCCGTAGGACACGTTCCTCAGCACCAGCTTCCTCAGCCCCCTGCAGGGGGAGAAACAACTGCAGCGAGGGAAAACCTGCCCCAAAATGCACCAGGTGCTGCTGCTGAAGGCAGCAAATGCAACTGCAGGGCTCGAGCTCCCACTCCCAAATTCAGGAGTGACACAATGCTCTGTGTTTGAGAAATACGTGTTCGCCCTTCTCTGCTTCACAAACCCTGCTCACAGAGCTGTGGCACTGAATGAACTCTGAATTCCAGTCCTGGAAGTGCTCCAGGTCACGTTGAACAGGGCTTGGAGCAAGCTGGGCAGGGTGAGTAAAAAACCACAAATCATGGAATCCCAGAAGAGTTTGGGTTGGAAGGGAACTTTAAAGTTCATCCAGTGCCACCCCTGCCATGGCAGGGACACCTCCCACTGTCCCAGGCTGCTCCAAGCCACATCCAACCTGGCCTTGGGCACTGCCAGGAATCCAGGGACAGCCACAGCTGCTCTGGACACCCCGTGCCAGGGCCTGCCCACCCTCACAGCCAGGAATTCCCAGTTCCCAAGATCCCACCCAAATCTCCCCTTTCCCACTCCGAAGCCATTCCCTGTGTCCTGTCCCTCCATCCCTTGTCCCCAGTCCCTCTCCAGCTCTCCTGGAGCCCCTTCAGGCCTTGCCAGGGGCTCTGAGCTCTCCCTGGAGCCTTCTCCTCTCCAGGGGAACACCCCCAGCTCTCCCAGCACCCTCTGTAGGTATTTATTTAATGATGCTGGCTGAGTTGATTCAGATATCACAGTGCACTGGACCAAAACCAAGCCTGGAGCAGCTCCACCTGCACTTTCCAATGAGCAGCAACATTCCCACACTGGCTGAGACATGACCTGGTAGAAAATTCAAATATGAGACCACAGCAAGTCAAATGTCTTGGGGAAGTCCATCCTTATCAGCACAACAGTCTTTAACCACACCAGAAAGGTGGGAAAAGCAGGATTTGGGGCAGGGAGTGGCTCCCATGGCTCCCACCTCCATGAGAGCACCCAGCAGGCACAAGCAGGAGGCATTACCTGTAGGTTACAGCATCTAGAAAGTCTCCAGGGCTGAAGTCCAAGAGTTCGTAGCCCTCTCTCTTACAGGCCAGCACTGCATTAGGGCCAAGCCAAACGCTGCCATCCATCCTGGGAGTGAAATGGAACCCCAGGAACGGGAACCGAGGGTTGGGAACCTGAAATGGGGCACAGGAGGGATCAGAGCTGTTACAAACAGCAAATTTGCCAATTTATTTCCAACCAAGGCCACAAAACTCTGAGTCACAGAACCTCAGGATTGGCTCCGAGCTGGTTTTGCTGCTCGTTAATTGTGCAGTTGTGGCATGGCATTAATTAAAACACTGCAGAGCAGAGCAGGGCAGGTAAATCTGAATTTTAAGGAAAACAAGTTAACAGGAAAGAAAAAAGTCCACATGACTTCTCAGGATATAAATCAACCCACTACAATGACACCCCTGATGTTATTCACCAGCAGCAATTATACTGCAATAAAACAGAATACAAAATATTAGGAACCTTTACTGTGGGTATGAAACAGCCTGAACTGAGCAGGCCTGGTTAATGCTGATAATAAATAACTGCATGTTCTTTTGTTGTTCCTCCCTCCCATCCCAAGACAGGATCCTGAACCATTCCCAGGTGAGATCACACAAACAGCAACCCCCAGCACTCCAATCTTCCCAAGGATCCGGTATTTAGCAGGCAAAGCTAAGCTCACATTCAGAAAATCAGTATTTAAATGTGGAGAATTAGCTAAACTGCTGCCCTAGGAATTCCCTCCCCTTGCTCCATAACTCATTTTCTGTCTGGGATTGCTCCTCCTCATCCCATTATTTGCCTGTATTAGGTGAAAGAAAGGTTGTCCCTTTTTGGCCCACATCTACTTTTTATGACAAAACCAGCAAATTCAAAAACAAGGTTGAGAGGAAAATGCCTAAATCTGAGTGTGGGGTGTGAACACAAAAGATTAAACCCTTCATCAATAATTCATCCCAGAATCCCTGAGGCTGGAAAAGACCTCCAGTGTCATCTGTGAATTTCCTGAGGGTACAGCCAACCCCTTTGTCCAGATTATCACTAAAGAGATTAAACAGGACTGTTGTAATTATTTAAATAACAAAATAATAATTTACTGTCATCTCTCCCTGACTTCTGAATCCTGCCTACAGATTTATTTTAGGACACAGAGAAATAATTTCGAGTTTTCAGGATATGTAGCAATGTGATATTCCATCTTTTCTCTATTAAGAGAAAAAAAAAAAAAAAAACAAACCCAAAACTAAAACCATAAAGAAAACAAAACGACTGGCAATAACTTCCCACGTGGTACTTCCACGTTTTCCTCAAAAATTAACAAAATCCAAGCTGCCCTGTCCCAAACCAACCGAATTTCCAGCCACGTGCGCATCACTGCCTGACAGAAATAACCGCAGATTTTTCTTTTTTTTCCTGCATTTTCAGCAGCTCTCAAGGCACAGCGTGACAGACGAAGCAGGGGGCACGTACTGGATAAATATTTCCTTTCACCAAGTAAGATTTTTCTGGTTTCAGCACCAAATAATCCCCCCGGAAGGGAACAATGCGGGGCTCGGGGCTGCAGCCGCTCATCTCGGACAGGCGGTCGGAGTGAAGCCCTGCACAGGTCAAAATGTGCCCACAGGAGATTTCCTCACCCTGTGGGAAACAAAAAACACGTAAAAATTCCATGTATCCACTAAAAAAAAACCCCACCAAAGCCAGCCATTTAAATACTTCGACTTATTTAAAGAAGTTAAATGAGGCTGTTCGCTGATGGGACCCCACGGGGTGGGAGCAGCTGCATAAATTAAGAGCACACAGGGATGGAGAGCTGCTAAATATTAAACTCCTTGCCAGCTAAATAAATACATTTGGAAAAATCAAAAACTGTTACCTATTTGTTTATTTAGCTCGCAGTATCTGTTTTTAAATTCTATGGTTTGTTGCCCTTTTCAGCTGAGAAATATTTGCTTGAAAAGAGATCCCAGTGTTTGGCGGGAAAAAATCTTAACGGATTTTGGAAGCTACTTTTTAATGAAAGGGCAAAAAAATACGAGAAAAAAAGGCAGCAGAACTAAATTTAAAAACTACCAGAGGGGTTGTGGGGTTGTTTTTTGTTCCAGATATTCCCTCCTGAAGGTAAAGGGGTTACAAGCACAGCTCCTGCCTTGCAGGAACCTGCCATGCACCTGCTTTACTGAAGCAGTTCTGATGATAAAATGATAATAAAAATGATGCTAAAAGCCTCCTTATCATTTTATGGATGCCAGAGCCCAGAAGTAAACATGGCAATTGATGTTTGTTCACCAAATGAACAAGTCATAAAAGGAGTTCTTGGAAACATGAGCATCAGACTGTGCAAATAAAGCAGATAAGGGATGTTAAACGTTTGGCAGCAGAAAGTTATAGTTTATTATTTTACATCATCATCATTACTATTATTATTTATGAATTTGGACATCCTCATTGTTAAGAGCTGATTGCAGTTGTTTTATCAAACCGCTTGTGTTGCTGAACAGAAGCTTTTTAACCTTTTTTTTTTTTTTTGGAGATGATTAACCCACCAGGAAAAAAAAAAAAAAATCTTAAGAAAAGGAGAAGGAATTCAAACTCTTTTTTCACTCTTACCTTTTTGTTCCTAACAATGACTGGGTATTTCAGACCTGAAATGGAATTGGACAAGAGAAGGAATTACTAGAACAAGTGACAAGGAACTGACAGAACAAGCAGCTTGTCACTAGGAAGGAATTTTCCTCTGGAATATCTTCCAAGCTATGGAAGAACTACTGTTGTCATCATTAATGCTGTTGGACATGACTGTATTCATTAATTAACAGGGTTTCTATTCTTCCCTCTGTGTGCCAGCACAGATCCAATCTGCCTCCAGGACAAGGAAAATCACTGCCACAAGAATAAACATGCAGGATTCAGATAAATCTGATTTGAAGAGGAGAGGACAACTTTATTTCTCCATTTTACTCTCACTTTCTTCCATGAGTTTTAAATGTTTCAGCTGAAATGTTTCACCTGCCTGCAAAAAAAAAAAACCCAAATCAGTTTGCTGAATACTCTCTCTAAGATAATTTTGCCTTTTTTCTCATCCCTAGGAGACAGAAAAATTCAGTCATTCCAGTTAAAGTTCTGAACAAAATCTTTGTAGTAAATGGAAGGAGAAAAAAAATATATCCGGCCTTACCATCTTCACTTTCTGGAGAACTTTCTTTGGCCATCTCCATGTTTGTGACTTCAAAATCAGTCAGGATTGTCCCACCTGCTTCCTGGAAGTCTCTGGCATAGGACTGGGCCACTTGTTTGTAATCCACAATGCCAGTGTAGGGAAGAATCAAGGGCCATCAGTCCCTGGAAGGGTTTTAAGGACACAGAGGAAGAGTGAAGGCTGGAATATTTCATCTGGAGTATCTGCACTGCCATGAGAAAGGGAGTGCTGCTGTCTCCCCTGTGCTCAGCTGGATCTGGAACACGCAGAGGATGTTCTGGGGAGCAGAGCCAAAAACGTTTACAGGGAAAATAAAAAGATTTTAAAAAAGATTTCTAAAGATTCTCCTCCAGAAAATCTCTGTCTGTACCTCCCACCACTCCACCAGAGCAAGCTGCCAGATGAAACAGCACAGGGGATTCACACCCAGGTTTTCCTTTCAAACAAAGACTAATCAATAAATCTGTGTGCCACAAACTCCACACATTCCTCCTGCTGGGAAAATAACCAGAAGTGCTACACGACCACCACTCCAACTGCACTGAAATTGGCTTGATCCAAATCCATTTTATGGATGGGAAGGAATTTCCAGGCTCTTCTGAACTTGAACATCAAGGCCAGGAAAGTATTTGTGTTAAATTAAAAGACGTTTTCACCTGAGGAAACAGCTCTGACGAGCTGATTAGAAGTATGGCAAGCCCTTACCCTGCAGAAGGGCTCCTTCTCCTGGATTTCCTTGGCTCCAATGAGCTTCAGCCCCGGGACGTTGTTCTGCAGCCCCCTCTCATACAGAGCTTTGAGCCTTGGAATTTCCTCCTGTTCCACAGCCACAATCAGCTTTGGGAGAGGAAAACAAGGCACAGCAGTGAGCAAAACAGAGCCAGGGCAGGTTTGGCATCAAGCTCAAGCAGTAGTGGATGGGTGAACAATGAATCCAGGGGGTGAAAAATGGCTGGTGCCATGAATTGCACAAAATTCTGTTGCTGAGGAAGAGCGAATATATCACAGGGAATTAAAAAATAAATGCTAAGCTGTAGTTTGAGTCACTATCAAGGTGTGAAGCTCTCCAAGCCTGGGGCTGCTACAGGGAAGGCTTGTAAAGTTTCACCATTATCTTCCCTGGAGTGAACACTGCCAGGGAAGTGTCATGGAATCATGGAGTTGCTGAGGTTGGAAGAGCTCTCGAAGAGTCCAACTGATCCCTCAGCACTGCCCCGTGTCCCCAGGTGCCACATCCACAGGGATTTAAGTCCCTCCAGGGATGGGGACTCCAGCACTGCCCTGGGCAGCTGTGCCAGGGCTGGACAATCCTTTCCAGGAAGGAATTTTCCCCAGTACCAAATCTAAAGCTTCATGGTGAAACTGGAGGCCATTTCCCCTTGTCCTGTCCCTGTTCCTGGGAGCACAGCCCTATTCCCCCCAGCTGTCCCCTCCTGTCAGGGAGTTGTGCAGAGCCACAAGGTTCCCCCTGAGCCTCCTTTTCTCCAGGCTCAGCCCCTTTCCCAGCTCCCTCAGCCCCTCCTGGTGCTCCAGCCCCTTCCCAGCTTTGTTCCCTCTCCTGGAAACGCTCCAGCCCCTCTGTGTGGCTCTGCTGTGAGGAGCCCAGAGCTGGAGGTGGCCGAGCAGTGCCAGCACAGGGGACAGGCAGTGCCCTGCTCCTGCTGCCACCCCGCTGTTGGTACAAAACACACAAATTCGGCGTCACCCAGGCTCCAGCTGACCCCTGCAGGAGCTGGGAGCAGGCTGTCCCCTCAGGTGTGCGCTGCACAGATCCACAGTGCCACCCTGTGCCCAGCCTGGCAGCAGAGAGAGCACGGACCAGACATAAATACAAATGTATCCCTCAGGGCTAAAACCTTGGGGGGAGGATAAACAGTCCTGTGGAAACAGCAGCTCAATGCCCAGAGAGAGGTGGCAAACCTGAACTGAGCGTTAGGAATAACTGGGAAATGGATACAGAACTCTGTGTCACTGAGCCTGACCACACCTGGAACGCTCTGCCCAGCCCTAGTCCTCACTTCTCACCTTGCACCCAAGATACATTGAATTAAAAACGGTCCAGGGTGGGGAGAGCCATGAAAAACCCTCTCTCAAACTGAGAAGGGATGATCTGGGGGCAGGAGGGCATTGTGTACATCGCACACATTTACGCAGAAATTCACGTGCAACTCGGGACTGCGGAGAAAATCCACGACCAGGCCTGTGCCACGTAACCCACACCCCACAGCTTCAGCTTCCAAGGGTAGAGCAGGGAACCACAGGAATTCCTGTACCTTCCCACACCGCTTGTAGGGAATCCCCTTCTGGTCACAGTATTTGTAGCAGAGAGCTGCCCCCTGCACGCAGAGCTTGGCCTTCAGGGAGCCAGGGGTGTAGTAAATCCCACTGTGGATCACACCACTGTTGTGTCCGCTCTGGTGGCGGGCTAAAGGGAAAGAAAAACGCACCCTTAGAACACATTTGTTCCCACTTAATCACTTCAGTTGTCAGGAAAAGGAGTTAAGTGAGGTCCTGCCTTAAATCAGCATCATAAGAGATGATCAAGTGAGAGAACTGCACAATTAATTCCTCCCCTGGCCTCAAAAGGTTAGAGAAACACTGACACAGCCAGCCCTGGTTAATGGTAGTCCATCCCATTGCATTGTGCTGGATCAACAGGGGAAAAAAAACAAACCTAAAACCACAAGTTTTTCCTTCAGGAACATGCCAACCAATCAAAATATTTCACAGGCTGAAACGAGTTTTAAAAAATCCGGTTTTTACAATGAAATGCATCTCTCAAGGCCTCACCTAACGTAAAATCTGTGCAATCCACAATTCCTTTGGACACGCTAGCGGGCCTGGGGGGATTTTTGAGTATTTGTGAGCTGGACTAGGTTGCTATTTCCTCTTTGCAAACAGATAAAATAGAGGTGAAAAACACCCACAAACATTTTTACTGAAGTACTTTGGTCACGTTCTTCTCCCTCTCAAGGATGCCCAAAGGTCATTCCTGCTTGGCACTCACACAGCTGTGGGTCTTGGGGATAAAAAGTCATTTTGTACCATTCCTGGAACATCTCAAGAACGATTTACAGCCTGGCTGATGGAGCTATTTCAGACAAGATTTTTGGGCTCACAGGTCCTGTTTGGATGTTTTAATCACTGATGTGTATCCCTTGGGATCCTCCCAGCTCCATGCAGGACCTGCCTGTGCCCTTCCATGACCTGCCCTGGTTTTTCTCCTGGTTGTTCACCCTCCTTGTCCTCTCTCCTGACATTCCCACGCCGCTGCAGCCCCGGCAGTCACACTGCAGCTTCGCAGCACCAACACTCAGGGGTTTTAACTTAAAATTCCCCATCTGGAGTCTCCCAGCAGCGAAGCACAGACCGATGACAACTCTGCTTCTCTGCTGAAGGACGCGTCCTTGGGACGAGGGTGGAAGAAATTCCCTGTTAGGGGAAAAGGGGATTCCACAGAGTCCCAGGATGGCTTGGGATGGAAGGGACTTTACAGATCACCTTGCTCTCTGTCTCTGCCATGGGCAGGGACACTTCCCACTATCCCAGGCTGCTCCAAGCCCTGTCCAGCCTGGCCTGGAACACTTCCAGGGTGGGAAATCCACCATCCACCTCAACAACAGGGGCTGGTGCTCTCCAGCAGCGACCGCCCAAAAGCCGCTCCCTGCACAGAGATATCCACGGAATACTGAGCTTCTGCCTTGGGCACAGCCTCCTGCTGGCCCCTGTCACCTGTCCCGCTCCGTACCCGGCTCCTGCTCCTTCTCCAGCACGGCGAAGGCCAGCGAGGGATGGCGCTGGATGAGCTCCCGGGCTGCCGCCAGCCCCACGATCCCTGCGCCCACCACGGCCACGTCGAAGGAGCTGCAGGGACATGGACACGGACACAGACATGGACACGGCCATCAGCACAGCCCGGGCACCGGAGAGGGGACGAGGAAAAGGAATGGGGAATAGGGGCTGTGAGGAACAGAGGGGAGAGGGAAAGGGGATATAAGGAATAAAGGGGGTATAAGGGAGGGGAAAATGGGATAGGGGTGATTAATAATGTAAAGGGGAAAAGGACAGGGATAGCACGTAGAGGATATAGGGGAAGTGGCTATAGATGATATAGGGGATATAGGAGAGAGGAAAAAGGGATGGGGAAAGGTGATAGAGCAAACATAGAGGATACAGGAAACAGGAATAGGGGAAGAGGAAAAAGGGGAAAATGATACAGAAAGGGACAGTGGAAGAGAAGGGAAGGGGTAAGGGGAAAGTATAGGGACAGGGATAAGGTTACGGTTAGGGACTAGGAGAGGGGAAGGTGCAGGCGTGAGGCGGGCCCGCCGCGCTGCCCCGGCCTCACCTGCGCCGCCGGCTCTGCAGCCGCCACAGCGTCCCGGCCCCGCCCGGGCCCGCGCGGCCCCTCAGCGCCGCCGCCATCTTGGGGGCGGAGGGAGCGCCGGGGCCGCGTCCTCCTCCCCTCCTCTCCTCCTCCTTCTCCTCTCCTCCTCCTCCTCCTGCTGCCCCTGCCTCTCCTGCTCCGCTGGGCAGGGCAGCGCCGCGCCGGCCTTCGGGCAAGGTTCGGCCGCTGGGCGCCGGGGGCGGTGACGGCTCCCCCCCCTGCAGCCGTGGGCCCCGCCGGGCTCACGGCCCCGCTCTGGCCTTGACGGCGGCACGGCCTTCCCCTGCTGCTGCTCCCAGTAACATCTCCCTTTCCCCCCTCTCCCGTCTGCAAGAAGGTGATGATGGCGCTGGGGACGCTCTTGAGGAAGCCGCCGCTGCCACCGGGCAGTTGTAGAGCCTTCTGGGGATGGCTGAATGCCGTGTTCAACAAGTAAGAGTGAGTCGCTGGTTAATAATTAACTTTCAGATGCCTCAAATTCTCTGCGCGGTTTGTGAAGCAGAGCAGCCGAGCCCCTACGCAGCAGAAAACGCTTTCTGTCGTTAATGCTCCTCTTTCCCCCCGGGGATTGCATGTTGGTTGTTGGCGAGGGGTCATTCCATACCCGCTTCCCATTCCAAAGCTGTGACCTTCCAGAGGAAGGCGTGTGCTCTGCCCCTTCCCTGGAATGGCCAAGGCAAGCTGGCCACATCCCACCCCTAAATCCTGGTCCCTTTCACCCCCAAACTCACCTTAACCAGTAGCACGGTTTTCTTTCCTTACTGACATGGAGAGTTAAGTCCAGTTGTTTTGACCAAAAAGCATCTGCCACTTAAGTTAAAAAAACCTCACGTCAGACTGAGCACCGCACAATCCAAAAATGATCCGTAAACCATTTCCAGTAAAGTCACATCCTTCCTTCTCTGACCGTGCACGTAACCAGGTGTTTACTGCAGAGCGTTATTATTATCAGTTATTATTACTCCTTCAGCCTCTGGCTTTATTTTCCCGATGAAATAAAAGCATGGGAGCATCTGCAGTGGGTCACACCCCAGGTCTGTCCAGCAGGAATGAGGAGAGACCCTGGAGAAAGGGGGAGAGGTTGGGTTAAGGTTTCCTTTCACACTCCTGTGTGAAATGGATTTGTAGAGGATTCTCAAAGCCTGACTGAAAGCTCACGTATGCAGACTCTGAGATCAGGTGTGCCGACTTGGAAAGGCTGCGGAGTAGAGGTTAAGAGAGAAATTGAACTGGAAACAAGTTTCAAAGGATGGCCTTGCAAACAGACCAGAGATTATGGAGAATTAGAGCTGTGAAAGATGCATTGTAGCAAGAGCACAGGGGGTAAAATAAGAGGTGATTGGTGTCAGAAGAATTTTGTGGCAAAAGGTAATAGACTGAAAAACACCTATAAGGTATTGTAAGAAAGAAATTGGTTGGATTCTGATAGTGATGCCTTGGGAAGGCTGACCTGAAACAGAGACAGAGAATAAAGAATAAAATGACCTGAACAGAGCTAGAGAATAAAGTAGTTATTTATTGAAAGGCCTTTAGGGTACACCTTGGGCAGGACAGGGCCTGACCAGGGCTACACCCAAGGTGGATGAAGAATGGACACAAAGTGGACAAACGGTCACGAGGTCTCACATTTTTATAAGTTTTGGTCCATTTGCATATTGGAGTTTAATTGTCCAATTTCAGCTTCAGGTTATCCAGTCCCATCCTTCTTGTTCCTCCCTCCAGCCACCCTTGTTCGTGCTTTTGGGCCTGAAAGTTGTACTTACTGTCCTTGGTGTGCAGCAGGAACAGGATTTGTTTTGTGTGGCTGCTGTGTGCAGAGAGCTGAGTGACCCTGAGTGTGAGCTCAGAGCTGCTCCTGGGCAGCGCAGAACATGGAACACACGGAAGATAAAAGGACTGCTAATGGAGTAAGATCTTTACAAACACCTCAGGTGTCTCTGCAGGGCTGTGTTTTTTAGCACTGAGGGTGCTCTGTTGTCGTGCAGGGTGGACCACGAGCGCATCCAAGCCGTGGGCCCCGACCGGGCGGCCTCGGAGTGGCTGCTGCGCTGCGGGGCCCTGGTCAGGTACCAGGGCTCGGCCAAGTGGCAGCAGGACTACAACGGGCTCCCCACGGGGCCCCTGGGCAAGTACAAGATCGAGGCCATCAACGCCACCGAGTCCTGCATCATGTACAGAGGCTTTGACTACCTGGGTAAGTACAGCGCCGAGCTTGTTCTTAACGAGGTTGTAAATGGCCACGCAGTTGTCGCCTTTTGCTGTTGTAAATTAACTTCTGCAAATGAATCGCGACGATTTTGATGCAGTTTGTAATCACCAAACTGGTTTTGATGTAGTGTAACTCATCAGCTTTTGCATCCTCACAATGCCCTGGCTGTGTGCAGCTTCTATGTATCTTAGTGTAACAAGCACATATAATAGTTTAAGCTTTCGTAAAATGTTAAAATAGAAGCTGCGTGTTGTGCGTTGTAAAGTTAACTTTTGCAAAAATAGCTAAGGTTTTTATTTTTATAACTAGCATATTTATAACAAGAGGAAGAATAATTAAAATGGGTTTGTAAAAAAACTAGCTGTATAATTAAGAAAAAAATGAAAAGAGAAGTAAAGAAACCACACAAATAACACTAAAAAAAGGTATGAAATCAGATCTACACCATTACACATCAAGTCAAACCAAGCTAAAGAATTCCCTGAGCATATAAAAGAACTCAAAAGAATATTTGACTATATATAATCTTCACAAATATGCATTTGATCAGTGCAATTAAAAGTATATTAAAAGAGTTATTATAATAAACCAGTGGACAGCTAGCTGTGGTTATGCACCCAGCACTGCAGAGTTCCTTTTCATCCCTTATTAAACTTTAAAGAAAAATAAAGCTCATCTCTCCCAAAAATATGAATAATGGTGCCATTTTCTCCTTCCTTAGCAAGATACTGATAAATCATTTGTGGTTTTTCTCCCCCTTTACAAATATTTATCAGTCCCTAAGGTTTTGCTGGAGGTGTGTTAGGAAGTGGAAAGACACTGGGAACTTCAGCTTTTACCTAAAGTGGCCGTAGCACTGAGAGGGTGCCACAAATTTCGATGAGTTCATAGCAAAAAGCACTATAAATATTTTTCTTCTGCACCAAGGGATGATTTTGGTGTCTCTATAGTCATAATTCTGCTCATTCTCCAAGCATTTATGATGTCTTTAAAGACAAAAAGCAGGCTTTCTTAAATCTCATAAAAATAAGAGATTAAATAAGTGTTTCAGGTGGTCTTTAAATAACAGAAAGCAAATGGGAACATGTTTTATTTTTTATAGCGAGGGACCCTGAATTTCTGCCATTAGCACTTCTTAATGTCAGAGTCATTGATTATTGCCCAAAATTGTGTAGGTTTTTTGCTACTTGCCCATTTCAAAGCTCTTGAAATCTTACCAAAATGATTCAAACCCCGAGTTTTTCCTAAATCTGAATTACCAGAGAGGGGCTTTGGAGGTTCAGTGTGCGTTACAGCCCCACTGTAGAAAGGAAAGTGCTGCTGGATGGTTTTAGGGGCAGTGATTAAACTGAGAACCAACAACCAGCACAGGCTGGAGCTGGAATTCTGAAGCAAATCCTCGCTTTTGCCTTTGCAGATGGCCTGGAGCACGTTACGGACATCAAGCTGGAGAAGTGCATGTACATCCAGGACGAGTGTCTGCAGAGGCTCAGCCAGACCAGGAACCTCCAGAGGAGTCTGCAGCAGCTGAAGATCATTTCCTGTGGGAATGTCACAGACAAAGGCATCCTTGCACTCCACAAGCTGAAGTACGTGAGCCGCCTCCACGGCTCCCTGCTGCGGCTCCCTGGGGCTGTGCTGGGTGCAAGGGCTGCGCTCCCGCTGCTCCTGGGCTGTTTCAAGCCTGGAGGGCTCTGGGGTGGGATGGATGGGTGATTAATGATCAGCCTGGCTCCTGTTCCTGAGCCCTCTCCTGCCTCTGCAGGGCAGGGCTTGACTGTGTCGAACTTCAGAAACAAACTTCCAGTAGAACCAGTCACCGTTTAAAATACTCAAAACAACTGCAGTGGAATAATTTCTCCTGGTTTCTCTGTCAGTTCAAGAGTGGTTGCCCATTTTCTTTTTAAATATTTACAGGAACCTGGAATATTTGTATCTGAGTGACCTCCCTGGGATCAGAGAGAAAGAAAAGACCTTCCGTGTCCTTCAGCAGGCACTGCCCAACCTGAAGCTGGAGCTGGATTTGGAATAAACACAGCAGCACACAACTGAGATGTGATTTCCTAGGAATTACCTCACCTTGCATAAATGAAGTTGTAGACACTGCTGCATTTCCAGTGCGGAAGTAAGCCCAGCTCTCCCAGTCCGGCCTCAAAGGTGTATGTGACCTTTTAAGAAATCATGCAATTAAGTTTTATTAAGCTTAAAGAGCAGACAGGGCAGGCCTCTGCACACAGGCATCTGTTTGCTGTTTCTCTAGGGAGCTCCGAATACCTCAGTGCAAGTTTTCAGTATTTTATTGCACAAAACAAAGTGGCAGCGGGGGGGATGTCTGTGTGTGGTGCCGGTGCTGTTCCCTCTGGGAGAATCTCGCCCAGTCAGTGGGTGCTGATTTAATAAAAGAGGTTCTGGGTGTTTTTTGTGTTCTCCACACTTGGGGTTTTGTCTGGTTTAAGGATCACCCCTCAGGAGCACTGAGCTGCTGAAGGGAACACGGCTGTTTGTGGAGGAGCAGCAGCCTTGAGCGTGTTTGCTCTGTGCTGCCATGGACTGCAGCAGCTCTGGGGTTGCATCCTCGTCCCTCCTGATAAATAAAAGCCATTGAGACTTGCTGAGGTTGGAAAAGTCCTCTGAGATCATGGAGTCCAAATGTTCCCTCAGCACTGCCAGGGCCACCACTCACCTGTGTCCCCAAGTGTCACATCCACATGGATTGAAATCCCTCCAGGAATGGTTCAGCACTGTCCTGGGCAGCTGTGCCAGGGCTGGACAATCCTTTCCATGAAGAAATTTTCCCTAATATCCAACCTAAACCTCCCCTGGCCCAGGCTGAGGCCGTTCCCTCTGCTCCTGTCCCTGTTTCCTGGGAGCACAGCCTGACCCCCCCGGCTGTCCCCTCCTGTCAGGGACTTGTGCAGAGCCACAAGGTTCCTCTGAGCCTCCTTTTCTCCAGGCTCAGCCCCTTCCCCAGCTCCCTCAGGACTTCTCCAGACCCTTCCCCAGCTTTGTTCCCTTCTCTGGACAGCCCCATGTCCTCAATGCCTTTCTTGTGAGAGACTCAAACCTGCCCCCAGGACTGGAGGTGGGGCCTGAGCAGTGGCAGCACAGAGGGAACGGCTCATCCTGGGGGAGAACGTGGCATTTTCAGTCACATCCCTGGTTTGGGGGTAGGGAAGGGCAGAAGGCAGCGGCTCCCAGCAGTGCTGTCTCAGAGATGTGTGTAATTCCTTTCCATGGGTAAGGCAGCACAAGGCCAACAGCCACACAAGGGCTTTTACCCTTGTGGAACACAGAATGTACTGGCAAAGCATTTTTGATCTAAGTGTCAGTAAGAAGAGGATGTTCTTGCCCAGTAGTAAAGCTTTATATAGTAAAATACCTCCAGTCAATTGGAAAAAGAAGCTACATTTCTTTTATTCAAAATTAACACAGTATTATATTCTGAGATTCCACAGACCCCAGTGGTTCTAATACAAACACTTAGGTAGAATTCCTGCCTGTGTCTGGCCACTGTTATAAATTACAGTCATGATTAATTTTGATAAAATTGTTTTTGTAACTACAAGCAAGTGCTCTCACTCTTGTCAGAAGCAGAATTCAAGGACAAAACTTGCAGGAGCAGCTCTGGAAAGACTGAAAAACAACAGGAATCTTGTTCTGTTCTCCTGGGCGTGGTGCCTGCTGAGCCTGTGAAGTGACCAGCAGCACTCTGAAACCTTTGAGCTGTGTGAGGGCAGGAGCGAGCCCGGTGCATCCCTGGAGCAGCCAGGGCTACTCCAACACCTCTCGCAGCCTTCAGCAGCGCACACAGCTCCTCACAGAGCACACACCCGAGGGACTCGTGTGTTTGGCAAGGTGGAGTTCTCCTGCCAAGGCTGAAATGCAGGGACAGAAAGGGCAGGGTTTGAAATTTCATACTGGAAGCACTCCTTGGGGTAATTCCTGAATCAGGAATAAAGCAGAATGGATTTGCCTTTGTACACAGAACACTAAGATGAGCCTGGAGTTCTTTCTGCATCACCTCCTCTCCATCAGTGACCCAGAGCTGAGGACAGACCATCCTGTACGTGCCATTACTAAAAGTCATGGCATGTCCTGGAGGACTTAGAACAACTGAGTTTTGATCTGCCACCTGGTCAGATGTGTGGGAAGTGGTACTTGGATTTCCTTGTCTTGCAGCAGTTCTTCTTGCTGTCCAAAGCTGGGAGAGTGTTGCTGCAGGTCAGCTGAGGCAGGTGCTGTGACTAAAGGAAAAGTTACACCATGTGTGTTTGTTTGGAATGGGAATAAAGCACACATGGAATCAATTTTCACATGGAATATGAGCTATGAAACTATTCCTACTGTAATCCTGTTCTTTCCAAGCTAAGATTCTGGGGTTTTATGACTGGATTGCAATTAGAACAACTCATTAGGCAAGAAAAATATCCCAGGTCATAGAAATGGAACAGGCCAATGAGTTTGACCCAGGAGCTGTTACCCTGTAGCAGTTCCCCATCCCTCACCTCCAACTTCCCTGCCTGTTCCCAGCTCAGGTTGGAGCTGCTGTGGCTCACAGGAATAAGGAACTGTGGAATGAGTTGCATTGTGAGGCTGGATCTGGGGACTTGGGATGTTGTGTGGAAAAGCCAGAGCAGCAGGGACACATTTGCTTGGCAGCTCCAGCTGCAGAAACACCCAGCGCGTGGGGTAACGCGTGGAACTGAGCACGGGATCATGTCCCGTCAGCAGGTACAAACAGAGGTGCTGTTTATTCCATCTCCATAATGCAGGATTAAAGAGCACCAGAGCGTTCAGAATTAAAGCAGCCACGTCCTCGCGCTGCTGCCTGTCAGGAATGCACGTTCCTGGACGAACCTTATCGTGCAGAGGGCCGTGCTGTTTATCCCCAGTGCCCCACGGAGCTGCAGTGCAAAATCCAGTTTGTACCGAGTTACTCTTTAGCCAGGGGCTTTGTTTTCTCCAGCCCAACACCCTCACGTGCCAGCACAGCCCACCCTGGGAGCCAACGACAGAACAGCCCTGCTGCAGTGCACCCCCACACACCAGCAGTGATCCCATACTGGGAAAAGAGTGGGGTTTCATTCTTTGCTTCAATTATAAGGAAAAGAACAGAAACTTCCATGTTCCTCTCACTGTAATTGCCCCAGTGCCAGGACAAAGGCACCTGTTGGATCTTTTCCTTAAGGAATGTGGCTGTTTCCTATTGAGCAGCAGCCAAAAACTCCTCCTGGATCGTTGAATACTTAAGAGAGATCACAGAGCCTCTTAGTGCATTTTTGGGGTGTCTTAGCAGGCGTAAGGAACCTCTCTGCACCTTGCACAGCTTTTATTCTTTTGTTCTGTACAGTTTGTTATTTTCTTCTTTAATTAAAACCTCTTTGCTTTTTCCAAACACCTCCGCTCAAGCCGTCTCGCTCGTTTTAAATTACATTTTAATTTAAATTTTAAAGCCATTTCTGAGAGGCTGCTGGCAACCCTCAGAGTGTGATGCACCTTCATGGGGCTGACAACACGCTGGCCACACGCAGAAATTCATCACAGCCCCTCCTTAGGCACGGAATATTAAAACACCATAGAAAGCTCACCCCTGGCACGTGCTTCCGAGTCAGCCTGGCCGGTTTCCGAGGGCTCTTCTCGCGTTCTCTGCCCAGCTCTGCTGCCTCCCTGAAGCTGTCAAAGTAGGGGTGCTGCAGCAGCTGCTCACAGCTCTGCCTCTCCGCAGGGATCCATCCGAAGGCAGCCCTTACAGAAGATGGAGGATCACACAAAACACTCCTTACACAGCCCTGCACCATTCCAGCTGCTCCCCACAGCCCATGAGTGTTAGTAACTTTTTAAATGGATTCTAAGAGTGGCTTTTCAGAGTCAGCACGAAGCTTGAGGAGCAGCAAATTATCCAGCAATTACAAAAATCGATCATGGAATGGTTTGGGTTGGAAGAGACCTTAAAGACCATCTTGTTCCACCCTCCTGCCACGGGCAGGGACATTTCCACTCCCCCAGGTTGCTTTGAGCCCTGTCCAACCTGGCCTTGGATACTTCCAGGGATGGGGACTCCACTGTTGTAGTAGGAATTGTGGCTCAAGGAACAGGTGCAATCACCTGGGGCAGCAAACCAAATCTGTTTTTCAATCTCACACCACAGGATTTGTTTATCCCAGTGCAGGGCTCCTCCATGAGCTGGAGTTTCCTTACCTTCATGAGAGCCAGTGCAGAGTACGAAATATTGGGGAATTTCATTTCCAATGGTTCCTGCAAGGAACAAAAACAGTGAATGGACTCATAATTAGCAAGCCTTCCACTCGTCAGGGTAGCAAGGCCCAGTTTTCCACGGGAACACGACCTGTTCCTCACAAAATGCCCCCATCACTCCGTGTGCTCAGAGGCCTGGCAGCACTGAGGAAGTGCCACCAGAAAAAGGGAAAGCAGCAGAGATTAAACATTTTTTTAACTGCTTTTACACAGGCTGTAAGTTGAAACGTCGTGAGAGGTTCGGCCCCCTCCAAATAATATTCTGGTGCCCACTGGCAAAGCAGAGGACAAAGATCTTGGATAGGGAAAAAACACTGTACAGCAAAGGAGTGGGCAGGTGGGGAAGGGAGGGAAGTGCAGCTGGATGCAGCTCTTACCATGCTCTCTGGGTCTGGAATTCTTACCCCACCGAAGAAATGGTTGGTGCTGAACACTTGCTGGTGCCTGGGAATGAGATCCCCTTCGAGCAAGAATTAAAAAAATAAATAAATTAATTAAAAACTGGAATCATTGGCTTAATTTTATAGTGCCTGCATTGATCATGGCTGCATCCTCTGATAAGGCTGATGCCATCCAATACAGCATCTGAGGAGGTGGAATATCACCAAGTGAACCAAGGCAAGGTTCTTTTGTGACAATTAACGTCATTTTGGCCATCAGCGATCCCACACCCGTGTGACTGCAGAAGGAAAGGCAGGGCCACAAGTGTTCCAGCTGCAGGGAAATTTAACTCCTTTTGGGTGAAATTCTCTCTGGACACTCTGAGGGTTCTGTACAGGAAGAGCTGGAGCACTGCCCCACCTGAACCTGCTGTAGCTTCTCCCTGAGGCAGCGTTTTTGGAAGCTTAGAGCACCCCAGAGAGAGGAAAATGTTCAAATGAAATCCACAGCAAAGGAGCCAGTACAGCGCCAAGCCCATAATGGCACAGCTTCAATCAAGGAGCTTTGCTGTGTGAACACTGCTTTGCTCCAGCACCTGGATCCAACAATCAATGGGAATCTCCTCTGGCTGAAAGCCTAGCATTAAAAATAAATTAGAAGTGCCTTACACTGGCATTAATGAATTCTGGAGGAAGAAACAGTCAGTGATGAACTATTTTTCTAGCTGAGGAGCTTATCTGTTTAAAGCCATTAGTCACCTTTGTAGTTTTATAAACTGCTCAGCTCAAATTACAACTCTCTGTTCATTCCAACAAATTTCAGTTAAAAGTGGGGGGTTGTTTGTTGTCACCCAAGAAATCTGATGTTACACACCAAAATTGAAAGGAATCAATGGGACTGGATTAATTTCAGTGTTAGGGAGGATAATGGCTCTTTTATTTAACAAATAAATACGGAGTGGCTCCTAAATTCATTGATGAACAACAAGAACCACGTGGAACAGAGAAGCTGTGATGTTCACACTCCCCAAGCACACAGCCACCAACAAAGCTGGGATGAACCGAATCCAGCCGTTCTTGGGTCACTTTGCTTGGTACCAAACTCTGAGAAACACCTGGATCTTTTAAACCTTTGTGCAAAACACTCCTGGGTCCTTTCTGACACAGGCACCTCGTGGTTCTGTCTATGTGGAGACAGCTGAGGTTGCTGTGCTCCCCCAGCCCAGCAGTCACCAAACACATCCCATGTCTCTCCTCATGTGCCCTGCAGCAGACCCAGCTCCCCAGAGGCCAGCACTGCTAAGGAGAACAAAGGGATGGTTCCAGGCAGTCTGCAGGCAACGATCCTCAGCCTGCTCCACTGGGAGCCTGTGAGCACACGTACATCACGCCAGGAAACCCCAGCTCCTTCTTAACAAGCAAATAAACCAGCACCTCGCAAAGGGAGAGTTCCGCAGTGTGAGTTCCCCCGGGCTCCTCCCCACCGCCATCCCCGCAGAGGCCGTGCCATCCCTCCCGGGCACGCTCACCCAGGGTCCTGCGGATCAGGTACAGCTGGTCCACGTCCGACTTGCCCGGCCACAGCGGCAGCCCCGAGAGCAGCTCGGCGAAGACGCAGCCGATGGCCCACACGTCCACGGGGGGCCCGTAGTGCGTGTCCCCCACCAGCAGCTCCGGGCAGCGGTACCACCTGGTGGCCACGTAGTCCGTGTAGTAGTCACTGGGACCGGCTGCGACGGGGGGAACGGGGGAGAGACACGGACAGGAGCGCGGGGTCAGAGCGCTGCGGAGGAGCCCTCGGCTTTTTTTTTTTTTTTTTTTTTTTTTTTTTTAACGTTTTGGGGAATCTCCCGGGCAGGCCAGACCAGCTGGAGCGGGGCGAGCCACTGGCCACCAGCGGATCCCGACTTTGGAAACGCTCAGGATCTGGTAAAAATCAACACCGTGTTTTCATCCAAATGAAAACGTGCAGAGCTCCACAGCAGGGCCTTGCAGCAGCCAGTGGGCAGCTCTCAGAGCCCATGTGATTTGTCTGAAGAGGAGCTAAAAAAAAAAAATCCAAATTAGGGGGTATATTTCCAACGGAAAATGTGAAGCCATTGTTTGCAGAGGCAGCCAGAAGGGCTCTTCCTGCCAGGGAGCTCCAGCTGTGTCTCCGGCACTGCATCAACAACGCCGGGGCAGCTCCGAGCCGCCCAAGGCCGGCTTGCAGCCCCCAATGCCCGCAGCCCCAGCGCCTCAGCCGGCCCGGCAGGGAGCTCGGCTTGTTGGCAGATGTCACCGCGGTGTCTGGGCTCCCTCCCCGCAAGGTTTAGGAATCTCTACCCAGCCTTCAGCAGAGCTTCCCTGGGGGAACACACAGCCCTTTATACAGCGTGATTTGCAGCGTGTCAGAGACGGAACCAGGGAGGGTTGGAACGGCTCATCCTACACTCTGAGTACATAAAGAGTCAGCACTCACTTAGGATTCGAGCAAATCCAAAGTCACAGAGCTTGATGACCGAGTGCTTTGTTATCAGGATGTTCTCTGGCTTTACATCCCGGTGGATGCACTGGAAGAAGAAGAAAAAAGCAAAGTCAGAAGTATTTAAGCTGTCCCCCAAATAAATTCAGCCACGCACACAGTGCCAGGCAGTTACTCCTGCTGAAAGGGAAGATAGAAGGATTCCTGTCCATAGCCTCCATAGAGGGAAGATGTGACCCCAGTGAAGGGCCACTGAAATTTAAAGGTGTCTGACATGCAAGGAGAGGAGGAGGGAGCTGGGGCCATCGAGAAAAGGCTGCAGGTGAAACTCTTCAGTGTGCATTAAATACCTGATGGGGAGGGGTAAAGGAGACTGTGCCAGGCTGCTCTTGGTGCAGTGAAAGGACAGAGACCATGGGCACAAACTGAACACTCAGGAAATTCCATTTAAACTTAACCAAATTTTTTTTTTTAATTTTTTTCACTGAGAGCGTGGCCAGACACCCAAACAGATTGTCTAGAGAGTCTGTGGAGCCTCCAGCCTTGGAGATACTGAAATCCTGTCTGGAAAAGTTCCTGAACAGCCTGTTCAAGCTGATCCAGCTTGACTGGAAGGGTTGGATGAGAAGACCTCCAGAGGCCCCTTCCTACATCAGCAGTTCTGTGATTCTTTGGAGGTGACCTTGTCCTTCATCACAGCTCAATTTGGGCTTGGCAAAGAATTTCTGCTGATCAAACTAACAAAGGCCTTTATTTCTTTTGTTCTACTCAGCTCACTGGCGTCTCACTCACGTTGTCCCTCTCCCATCATCAGCTCAGAGCAAACACCTTGGACTTCCCTTGCCAAGCTGGTGGTAAATTACTGTGTCTCCTCCTGGGGACTGAAATGCTGCTCATCAAACCACTGTCACGGAGCTCCAAACAGGGCAGCTGCATAAAACCTCATTACCTGTGATCTACAGCAGGCCAAGCTGCAGCATCTCATTGTTCCCTCTGCTCTCAAACTCCATTAAATCTTCCAGACTGAGCAGGGGAACGGAAAAAAGACGTAAACCAACAAATCTTGGAAGCAGGAGAGACCTGTGGCCAAGTTCCTGTGGCTCAGCTGGACATAATTCTCTCAGCAAAGACAACACCCATTCCAGGGCCATCTCCTGCCCCACTCTTCAATCTCAAATGTCAGCAGATGAACAAAAACAAAGACAATTAGAGCTAAGTTTGCCTAAAGAGCTTCTGTAAAAGGCTCCTTCTCCTTCCCTGCTGCTTAAAATGTTCCCACTGAAGTATCTGTGAGGCACACAGCTGGTGTCTCCCTCCAGAGAGCAGAGGAGGGAGTAAAACAGGTTCATTGTGTCTAAGTTCTGAAATCTCTTCACTGGCAGCATGATTCAACCCCACAGTAGTCAGCTGAAGGACTTTCAGTGAAACCAGCAGCCCTTTGTACAGGTCCCAGCTGATGAGCTGGTAAGGCAGGTTCCTGAAGGCCAGCAGCAGTGCAGGGCAGAGGGAATCACACAAGGATCATCCCCATTCCTTCTGGAAGCTCCTCTAAGGTCATCAGAGCAAATCATTCCCTGACAGCCAAGCCACGGGGCCTGTGTGACAGTGAAGGCAGCTGGTGTGGGTGTACACCAGTATTTCAGATGTGTTTCCTGTTGAAAACAGGAGATTCCCATCTGGCTCCATCCCATGAAAGCTCTGGAATCAGGAAAATGCCAACAGAACCCCCCTCTCTCCTCCAAGGCCATGTTCCAGCAATCACTAGTGCAGGTCTGGGGACTCACATTGTGTTTATGGCAGAAGTTCACAGCCTGCAGGGTCTGCCAGGTGATGCTCTTCACCAGGTACTCTGGCACCCTGTTGGAAAAACAGAGTTTTATTTTGGCCATTAATAATAATAAATCCACAATTTCAGGGGAAATGAGTGCTGACATTGTACAGGGATCTCTGAGCAGAACCACCAGGGAAGCCAGGAAACCTTCCAAAGCCAGTCAGTGCAACAAGACTCGAGGATTTCTGTCTAGTACCACTGTCACAGCCAGCACGGGCTGCACTATGAGCACACAGCAAAGTGTGTGAGTCCCTGTCAGATCCTGTCCTGTGTTCAGCATCCACAGTTCCTGGCAATCCTGAAATGCCAGCAGGAATTTCTGCCTCGGGAACTCCCAGAGCTGGAACTGCTGGAGTATCCATGGTATAGACACATGGAATGCTGCCGTGGTACTGATTGTCTGGAGGGGAGAGGTGAGAAATGGGCTGGGGAGGGGTGCTCAGACAGGAGGATAAAGCTCTGCTCGGTTTGGATCCCCCTCCTTGCCTCCCACAGCCAGCAAACACTTCCCAACCCCCTCTCCTTTCTTTCAGTCACTGGGCAACAGTCCTTGAACTTCCTTGGCTGTCTGCAACGATCTTCAACTACCCCAGGAAAGGCAAAAGTGACAATCTTGGCATTTTCCAACTCAGACACAATTTTATTTCACATGTTTAATGCTGAAAAGCTTGATTCATAATAATGGAAAAAAACCCAATACCCTACCCAAAAATAAACCAAAACAATGCAAGCCTGACTTTTTCTTTAGGAAAAAAGAAAAAAAAAGCTTGGGTTTCACTTTCTGCTGTGAGTGAGTCAGTGACACTCTGCTGACACTGAGAGTAGAGATTCCTACCAGAAACATCCCAGAATGATGGGAGAGCTGCTCTGACAGCTTGGAAAGAGGATGGAGTTGGTGAAATGAGCTGGAATCAGCACATGCCCACCCATCTTAACCTGACCACAAAAGACTCGACCTAGCAAAGCTGAAAAGCAAAGCTGTTGCATGTCCCTTCACACTGGAGTTGTTCTGATGAACAGGCAGCAAATGGGAAGCCTTTCCTCCAAAGAGAGTGATCCATCCCCTCCTGGGATTGCAGGAGAACAGGTTCAAAGTGGGGTGGGAGCTGCTGGGCAGCTCACAAAGCCACCTGCTATCAGCAGGCTCCCTTCTCCTGCTGCTCCTCAGCCCGGAGAAAGGGAGTAAATAACAAGCTCTTGTTTACTCAACCCCCCATCAGCCTCCTGCAGGCAGTTCACAGCCCCAGGCTTGTGAAATTGTTTATGACTTCTGCTTAGCATTTCCACAGCACCAAGGCACCGCGGATAATTGGGGACAGTGGGAGCGGCGCTGACGCGGTGACAGAACAAACCCTTGGTGCAAGCACCTGTTTGAAGAGAAGTTTTTGCAGAGAGGTGCAGGCACGGCTCCTGGGAACTCCTCCTCACCCTGGAGGGATGAAAGCGTTCAAAAGTGTGGATGTGGCACTTGGGATTTGGTGGTGAACATGGCAGTGCTGCGTTAACAATCAGACTCGATGGTCTCAGGAGGCTTTTCCAACCTAAATGATCCTGCAAGTCCCCGATTCTGTATTTGGGTATCCCTGGCCCAGTGCCCACAGTGATGGGACACAAGCTGCTCCCAGCCCTGGGGCTCGCTGCTCTCCCAAATGCTCAGCTCCGAGGTGAGCGGAGCTGTGCAGGAACGCGGCGTTCTTGTGCCGCACCACAGTAACAGCGACAGTCCCGGGCACCGGGCTGAGAAACCCGTGCTGCGATTGATGAAATTCCTCTGAAAAGCCACAGGGCAGCAGCTCGGAGCTGCCAGGGAGAGGGGCCACTCACCCGCGGGGGTGCTTGTCCAGCTCCTGCAGCACCGTGTGCTCGCAGTACTCGAACACCAGGTGCAGCCGCCGCTTCCTCCTGAACACCTCCAGCAGGGTCACCAGGTTGGGGTGTTTGAGTTGCTGCAACACACAGGGGGTGGGCTGGTCAGGAACCGCGCAGGGTGAGGGTGTGGGGGACAGATTTTTCCTGTAGGGTCACAATTCCTTAAGCTGAACCCTCTCTACGAGCACGGCTCAGCTATAGCTCAGCCTCTGTGGACTTGCTTTGGGAGCTGACCCAAATGGGTGGGCAACAAGCTCTTCCCCAGCGTTCCATCTAACCCTGCCCTCTGGCAGTGGGAAGCCATTCCCCCTTGTCCTTGGATATTGGGAAGGAATTCCTGGCTGCAAGTCCCTGGCACAGGGTGCCCAGAGAAGCTGTGGCTGCCCCTGGATCCCTGGGAATGTCCAAGGCCAGGCTGGATGGGGCTTGGAGCAACCTGGGAATAGTGGAAGGTGGAATGGGACGACCTTTGGAACCCCTTCCAACCCAAACCATTCTGGGATTCTATGGTTCCAAGACTCTGCAAACTCCCACTCCACATCCCTTGGCTCCTGTCCACAAAACCCCCTTTGTCTCCAAGGTGTTTATTGGGCAGAAAAATGATTTATCAGGCCTGCCATTTTCTACTGAATAAACACAGTCTCACTCCATCTCTGACAAATAGGAGTTGTCTAAGCCAGGAAGTGCCTCAACAAACAAACAAACAAACAAACAAACAAACAAACAAACAAACAAACAAACAGTGACTATTTGCAGAGAAAAAGCAGAAAAGAATCAAGCAGGTCTGCACTTGTTAAAGTTAACAATGCCCCAACACAAATCCTGCTGTGGTGGCTTTAAATCCTTCAGGACGATGCAGTTCCCAGCTGCTTTACAAGGGACTCCTGCCATGATTATTTTCCTTTTCAGATGTTTAACATCACTTAAATCTTGATGTAAATCTAGCATTGCTTGCTGAAATCATATAGCTACAAGTCCTGTGTTCACTTTAGATAGCAGAGAAACTTAGGCTGCTTCTCCCCAAATTCTAACTGGAAAACAATTGTTTTCCTAGGATAGCGGGTGTACAAATCAAGAGCACCCCAGAAAAAGTGCGAAGGGGACACTTCCCATTTCTGGGAGCACAAAGCTGAGGGCACTGTGTGCCATCACCCAGCAGCAAGTTTGTAACAAAGAAAAGGAATTTTTTTCTTTTTTTTTCCCCACACAACACATTCCCTAAAGCCTCAGGAAACTATGGAGACCAAATGAACACAGGAGTTCCAAAGAGATGGGACAGAGCCCCAACAGCCTGCAGATGCATGAAGCAACAGGCACAGCCTTTGGCTGCAGAATCCTTGCCCAGAAGCTGGGAGTGTGAAAAGAAACCTTATCCGATCCTCTCCCCCTTTCTCCCGGGTCTCTCCTCATTCCTGCTGGACACACCTGGGGTGTGACCCACTGCAGAGGCTTCCGTGCTTTTATTTCATTGGAAAAATAAAGCCAGAGGCTTGAAGGAGTAACCCATTTCTGTGTGAGGATAAGCTCCTAGAGAGGTCGGGAAAGCTCAGCAAAGACAAGGCTCCCTGCTGCCAATTCTGCCGTCGCTTCCATGTGGAATACCCGATCCTGCACAGCCCTTGGCACTCAATCCACAGCAGGATCCTGCACAACCACGGCTCAAGAAAGGGCGTTTTAAGGAGGAGCTGGGCAGATTTATCAATTGTGGAGCAGGGAGAGCTGTCCCCTGCCTGTCCCCCTCCTCATGCTGTCTAGCCTCACTCTTTGCCCCTTTTATATTGGCTCCAACTGTTCTGTGGAATCTCCTGTTTGCAGAGGGGTCTGTGACAGACACCAAGGGCAGAGCTGTGCCCACACCGGCCAGGACATGGCTGACTTCATGGGGACAGAGCCTGGGTCAGTCCCTCCGTGCAGGGCACACCGTGACTGCTGCTGCTCCTGCAGAAGTCCGCGGGCACCTGGCGGCTGCTCATGGCCGTGTTCAGCTCCCACCTGCTCCTGCCTGGGCTGGGCAGGCTCACCCGGCATCGCCATCCCTGGACAAGCGGCTCCGACATTCCCGGGCACCGGCTTTCTCCCAGAGAAACTGACTGACCCGTGGCGCTCCTTCACACCCGTCTCTTCGCTTCCCCCCTCACGACAGACACCACATCACCTCACAGATGCCCTCATGCCCCGTCTCTTCGTGGCTGCCCTCACACCCCGTCCCCTCACGACGCCCCGTCTCCTCAAGACGTTCCCTCACTGCTGTCCTCACACCTTGTAGCCTCACGATGTCCCTTCATGGATGTCCTCACACCCCGTCCCCTCACACCCCGTCCCCGCAGTTCCCTCAGGGCTCGCCGCTCCCCTCCGGGGCTCGCCATGGCGGGCACACCCCGTGCCCCCTGCGGGCTCCGTCCCGCCGCTGCCGCTCACCTTGAGCATGCGGATCTCCCTCAGGGCGATCTTCCGGATCACCGGGTCCTCCTCGGACTCCAGGAACTTCTTGATGGCCACAATCTGCCCCGTCTCCTTGTTGCGGCACTTGAAGACGACGCCGTAGGAGCCCTGCCCGACCTTGCCCAGCTTCTCGTAGCGCTCCATGGCCGGGCGGCCCCGCCGCGCTCCGCCGCCGCCTCAGCGCGGAGCCGGGGCGGGCCCCGGGCGGGGCAGTCTCCCCGGCGGGGACGGCCCCGGGAACCGCCCCGGGGACACCGCCAGGGCCGGGGCGGTCCCCGGGGAAAGGGAGGGAGAGCGGGGGATCCCCACGGCCGCTGCTGGGGCCATACGCTGACTCCGCGCCTCACGATCCACCCCCGGCTTCATGGCCCGCAGCGCCGTGTTCGTGGAGTCACAGAACCGCTCATGGATTGGGTTGGAAGGGACCTTAAGGACCATCCAGCTCCAATCCCCCTGCCGTGATCGTGTTGTCTTCGCCCCTCTCTGCCTTTCCTGAGGATCGCCAGGTTTGTCTCCGTTTTCCTGCAGAGTTGGAAGAGGGAATATCCTTCTACAGCCTCAAGCAGCGCCCGAACTTCCCTGTGGCACCTGAGGGTTTCCCTGGAACATCTTCACACTGCAGGGTTCCAGTGTCTCAGGTCTGTCACTGAATGGGCTCCTGCCAGCAGCCAGACCCTTCCTTTGATCAAGCTTTTCCATCCCTGACCACCCTGTTCTCTTTCCTGGTGCACCCGTCTGGTCCCCTGGATCCTCATTCCTCTCCTCATCCCCTGACCAAGGTGGCCTTTTGTGATGGTAATTGCTTTCAATATTAGATCTTGAATATAAGTGTGGGCACCCCACTCCACCTCATCCCTCCTCCCTCCCCAATCCTTTCCTGAGGTGCTTCCCAACTCAGAACAAAGATCCACTAATGATTTTCCTTCCCAAGCCACATTCCTCAGGGATGTGCAGTCCTCACATTCCAGCTGCCAAGATTGACCTCTAGAGATAACAATCTCCTGCAGAGGAGGAATATTCCCGTATATTTATTTATAAATCTAACTGCCAGTAACGAGCAGTTCTTTGTGCTGTCCAAAGGCACATTCATGACACATCATTTTTCCAGCCTCCTTTTCCCTCCACCTCAGCAGATCCCTGAAGATCTGGGATGCACCTACAGCACCTGCAGCAAACAAAGTGTGAGGACAAGGTGTAAACTGCTCTAGATCCTGCCGAGGCTGAGCCCTGTGTTCTCCTACTCTGAGCAGCTCTTTGAAACCCACCAGCCCCCGCTCTCTCTGCAGGCACAAGGCAGCCAGCCTCTGCTTTTCCAGCCAAGCAACTGCTGAGTGGTTCCTTGGTGTTCCCTGGTGACCGGCAGCAGGGCTGGGCCGGGAATAATTTGTCCCTGCTCCTCAGATTTCTCCCTCCCGTGCTGTCCCTGGGAGCTGCTGCTGGCTCCCAGCAGTCTGGAGGACGGAGAACAGCGGCGCCAGGCCCTTGCCCACAGCAGCCACAAAACCTGGAGACGGGCTGGATTCTCCCCAGATCCCTCTGACAAAGGTATTGTTCCCAGCGAGTCACCACGCCACAGATCAAATAAAGCAGTTTATTTGGCATAGACTGAACTGCAACAGAAATGCCCGTGGAAGGAAGCCTGGTTACACAAACTGAACGAGTGCAGTTATGAGTCTCGGTTACGCCTAACGACTAAACAAGGTAAAAAAAAAAAAAAGCACATTTCAGAGTCTCCCAGTCTTGTCCTTTCCATCCAGACACGCCGTGGCTCCCTGATGCGTTGTACCTTTCTTCTTGAAAGAGATGGCAGCACAATTCCGGCTGTATTTTTTCACTTGCAAGGAATTTGGTTAGGAAATCCAAAGAGATGAATCCACAGACTGCTCTTTCCCATGCTGTTTGTACTTCCAAGAGCTCTGGGAGTCTGTTTTAAGGCTTTTCAAGTCGGGTACGTGACCTCGTGCATCCAGTAATTGAAATTTTGATAAATGTTGAGCGAGGAAGGAGGGGCTGAGCAAGCTTTTGCTTCATTACCCCTAAGCTCCCCCTGGTCAGGCTTTCTCAAGCCTGGTTTAAATTCCACAAAAACAAAGATACAGACAACACCAGACTAAATTAAACAGTCAAACACAAATGATACTGATCAGAGTCACCGAGGCTGGCTGGGTTGACTATGCAACAAGCAAATCTGCTCTGTGGTACGGAACAAAAGTGAGGTTTTTACACTAGGAAACAGCATCTTGCAGATCATGCCAAAAAAATGCCACTGTCTATGAAACCAGCAGAAAGCATTTCACAACATGCCATTAGAAATGCTTCAACAGCTGAAAAAGGTTTGATGAAAGGAGGACTTCCCTAAGTCTGTTCTTTCTGATCCAGCAAAGCACTACTAGCCATTCGTGTCAAAGAAAAATACTTTCAGCTCGTTATTTCTGCATGACAGTGTCATGACCTAAGAGTTATTTACTCCAGTTATTCCCCATAAATATTCTATTTACAGGTTTCTCTAGTCTTTTAGAGATCTCCTTGAAGTCTTTTCAAAGATGAAGCTGAAATTACCTTCTGTAGTGAATGAGGTAAATTAGGAAGTGTTTGCTCTACAATATCTACACCTGGTGCTTCACTTCACCTTTAATTTTTGTTTTAAAGTCCAGGAGCGGTGCCATTGGAGGTTAATCACCGGTCACTGTTACCTGTGCAGAAGTAATTTCAATACTAGAGAACTGCACTAAAAGACACAAATCACACGTCCTGCTTTTAACACTGCTGATCCAATTCCAGCTGACCACCCTCAGAGCACATTTTTCAAGCTCCGTGGGGCGATCTGTAAATCTGATCCGTACACTTACTACTGATTAAGCTTTGACACAGTGTCAGAACTGAAAAGCTGGACTTGATGTCAAGTCAGCAAGGATTAGTTTGGAATGACAGTGGCTAAAATGCTGGATGTGTGGAGGGCTGTTTTCCCCTCTGGCCCTTCCCGGCTTGCGGCTGTCCTGAGTAAGGAGATGTCCCCGAGCCACCGCACGGGCCTGGACAATTCCCTCCGTGTTAAATTATGGATGGCGGAGCCCGATGCCAACACAGCACCAAACCACTCCCAGCTCTCACACACCTTTCCTGCTCTGCTCAAATGACCTGGGAATTCCAGCCTCTCCTTCCTAGGCAGATCTCAGGAGCTGAACAGGCATTCAATTAAAAAAAAAACCAAACCAAAACCTTCAATTCCAACGTTTCTGAGCTGCTACTGCACCTGCCCGAGGAGCGTTCACATCAAAGCCAGCAGGGTAAAGTGAGGTAGTAAAACCAGATGCTCTCCTGGAGTCAGTCTATATTTAATGGTACCTCAAGAATTTGAATCAATGAGGAAGAAAAAAGGAACCAATGCGACTCTTCAATGGAGAAAAGAGAAAGGGGGGATAAAAAGAATGCAGGTGACCAAAAAGTGATCAAAGCTTGGATACAGAATACTGGTTGTTATCATGTTTATTTATACTCACAGCTGGGGTAGCAGCCACTCCCAAAGCACAGCAGCTGGAACGCTGCTCAGGCTCAGCTGTGGCTCCCCTCTGGAACAGCATAAATAAACCACACGTCGTGGGCAGTCGGGTACATGATACTTTCATTCATTAAGGATGATGACCTGCTACAGTTTCCACTTCATGTCACAAGGCTTATCCCTAATTTATGAAAATAGAGCATAGATGTTTTGTACATTTTTTTATATATATATGTATAAATATATATATATAAAAAATACACACGCTGCCAGGCAGCTTCACACACATGCACACACGAACACACACACACACACATGGATATTGTACACAGCCACCCAGGAGCAACACGTCTGATATCGATATTCTACTTGGTGCACACACACCCTACATCTAGGAAATAAGAAAAATCCCTTTTATGGCAATTCTGCAGGCAGAAAAATCAGTACAAAATACTTTGTTGTACAAAACTGCATTTTTTTTTTTTTTACATCATCACCCAACACGGTAACACACCTCTCAGTAATGCACTACATCCCTACGAGGAAAAAGAATAATCAAATCTTTATACAATTGTAAAAAAAAAAAATAAGTAAGCTGCTCTGCAACCTTCCTCTGCTAAAAGTTAGACATTACCCCATCCTAGCAGCAGATTAATAAATAAGGATTAAATAGTCTATTATACAAAGCCATACCCAATGGCAGATTTAAAACCAAAAAGCTTTGCAGATACTTCCACTTCCTACACAAATCTTTGTTTTATTAAGAATAAGACTCAGTATAAAACAGGGCAACGGCCAGCACTAGATCCGTATCTACAGAACAAAAGGAAAATCCAAGGGAAGGGAAATATTTAACAGTTTATGGCACCTTTACTGCAGAACATGTTTCAAGGCTCTGTTTCCCTAGAACTAACGAGTAAAGGGCTCTTTTATCTCAGCTTTTATTAAGCAAACTCGATATAACCAACCACACAGTGGCAAGAGACAGAACCAGCTGTTCCCAGCTGCAAAAATGGATTGATTCCCACCCTAAAAACCACCACAATTCCGGTGTCAAGGCAAGGAACGGCAAGTCCCGGTTTGCTGGCGCTCCTGGGCCTCAGCCTGGCCGATTCCCTCGGTTGTTTGGTGGGTGAGTGCTGCTCAGTAACTGTTCTCATGTCCAGCCAGGATGTAGAGGTTGCTGTGAGCTGTGGGGTTTTCTGTGGGCCTGCTCTCCAGCACAACCACCCTGCAACCAAACACAAAGGGGACCCACGGTTAGGGGCAGAAAAACAGCTCTTGGCGTAACCCCTGAGGAGGAAACTCGGATTGGAGATGGAGGCTCCCTCCAAACATCTTGGGTGTTTCATTCTTTAACCAGTTCCCTCATTTTCCAGCACCAATTCTGATAAAAACACTCAAGGACCAGATATAGTGAAAGGGTCGGAACTGGGTGATTTTTAAGGTCCCTTCCAACCCAATCCATTCTGTAATTCCATGATCCCATCATCTGCAGCCCAAATGTTTATCCCTCCTACATCTTTTGATAAGCAACCTCAACAATTCCCCTCCCTCTAAATATTTATCACCTCATGGGCTCACAGGGATCACTCAATCCCATTTCTGCCCTTGTCCTGCTGGATCATGTTCCTGTGGACCACTCAGGAAAATGTTTCTCTCCCTGCCTTGGGACACTGACCACTGCTGGACCTTGACCACCAGCTGGAGGGTTAGGTCTTTGACCTCCCCGCTCCATCCCAAATGCTGAGCATTTCTCTGCACCAGTTCCTGTTGTTTTTAGGATTAAACTTGTCTCTGCTTTTTGTTTTCCTCAAGGAGTTTTCAAATGAAGTCTCTGAACAGCATCTAACCTCACCTCACCTGAGCACCTGAGCAGTTCTAGAGTGATCCAAGGTAAAAAGGTGATTCCACATCTCACTGGAATGGCAGGAAAAACTCCTGCTCCATTTGGACAGAGGTGGGAAATACAAACCAAAGGGTTTGGCAGTTCCAAGGCCAGATGAGGGAGCAGAGGATCAGGGATTCGAGAGCAGGAGGTGTTCAAAGCTCTGAGCCTACCTGGTCTAGTGAAGGGCTGGAACAAGATGAGCTTCAGGGTCCCTTCCAACCCAACCCAGTCTGGGATTCTGTGGCTGGAAGTGATTGCTCTATTCCTACATTCATCCCTCTGGCTGGCTGAGAATCCACAAGTGAAGGTGTCCAACCTGGAGCCTGGGGCAGCTTCTGCTCAGGTTGCAAACCTGGGACAGCTGCTCCTCATCTCACCTGTGCAGCTGGAAGGGATCAGCTGGATGTTATGGACAATGTGTGGATTTGGATCACTGGGATTAAAACCTAAATGAGTTCCAGTTTGCCATTTCCAGACCAGCCAAGGTTGTTTTTAACTGACTGCTGCCAGGATAATTCCCAGCTGACCAGGACAATGCCAAAGCAGGAGCAGGCTTTTCCAGAGGTGCACTGGGCACCCCGCAAGCCAAGAGCCTTTCTCTTCTCTCCTTGACACTTGGTGCTCACAGACAGAGCTGGGCTGGAAGCCAGGCTCAGCTGGGAACTAGAAAAGCTGGTTTAAATAAAACAAAAGGTTTCTGTTTCTGCAGGGAGATTACCTGTCTGAGCCCAGCAGGCGGAAAACTCTGGTTTCATCCGATATCTCCTGGGTCACCTGCAGAAAAATGCAGATATTCAGATCCATTTCAGCAGCAAAAGGAAATTTACCGGTCTGAGTTGGAAGGAAAGAAACGTTCAGGTGCAATTTAATGCGAAGTACGGGACTGAAATGGATAAATTGATGTTGAGCTTTGTGGAACGTGAGCATTCTCACTTGGGAAGCAGAGAGAGAAGCCAAAGGATCTAGTGGTAGATAAGGAAGAGGAGGAATTTAACTGCAGAGGCTGCAGATCACTTACTTCATCTGACTTGAAGCTCTTGCCCTGCATGCCATGCTTCCAGAAGGCCAGCACGCTGTCCTGAAGGCACACTGCAAAGGAGGGACACGATCACACCCCAGTCCCTGCATCCTTGTTTTCCCAATGCCTCTGGAGAAGCCCTCAGGAAGTGGGAAAACAAACCCTGCCAAGCAAAGCACCGTGGGCTGCTGGAAATGACACATCACCTGAATTCTTACAGTTACTTCCAAACAGATGAATGATGGAAAAATGGGAGTTTTCCGTTCAGGGACACAGAGAGCACAGAGCTGCCAGCTCAGAGGGGTTTAATTCTGTGATTCTGAGAGTTTATTACAGCAGAAATTCTTGTTTGACAGCTACAATTCAAGTTTGAAAGAGACTCCTGTCCTAGTCTAAAGACAGCAGCCTGAGAATTACATTCAAATATTATTACCCTATTAAAAAATGGATGTGCTATTACTTGAAATAAAATCTTAACTTTTAGAAGGCTAACACAGATTTATGTATTACTAAACCACTTTTTCCTGCCCAAATTTTGTTCTCATTGCTGTGGAAATGATCAGAAACCAGTCAGGCTTTCAACAGTGAGTTCTTAAACCCCTGAGAGACACCAGAGCAGCAAATCACTCACCCACTGACTCGATGCAGAAATCGAAGCTCAGCTCAGAAGCCAATTTCTTGCTTGACTTCAATTTCCCTTGTAAATTCACTATTTTCACAAATTCTCAAGAGAGGGAAAAAAAAAAAAAAAAATCAGCATTAAAACCCACTGCTGGAAAGGATTTAAGTGTAAAATACAGATTTAATCTTTCAGGCACAAAGAAATACCCAAACTTAACATCTACAGATGAAGCCAAGAGCATTTTTCTCTCAAAATAAACACAAGAAACTTTGTACCACTGGGTATGCTTTTAGACTGACAGAGTGATGCACTCATGAAGAGGGAAAGAGGAATCACAAACCCCAGAACGAAATCCCACTTATCCAAACTCTCTTTCTGGAAATACTACAACACTAATCAATGATGTAGGGAGAAAGAAACTAAACAAAACAAAACAAATTAGTGGTGAAAGTTCAAATCAACAACTGTGGCAACCCGAGTTTTGCACGAGGTGTAGGGAGTTTTCCAAGAGTTTTGTGTTACTCACTGTCCAGGCAGACCAGGACAGTGTCTCTCTCCAGCTGTGTCACGTGAATGGCATCCAACTGCTGATTGCCTGGGGGAAAAAAACAGATTATTTTATATTTATATCACAGCAAGAGACTCTGCTTCCCCCTCAAGCTCTTTTCACTGTGCTCTTTGTTACTCTGATTTTATTTTGTTGGTTACTCTGATTTTTAAAGGCTCTAAGATGCCAGAATGTTCTGGGAGAAGCATAAACCTCTCTGTTCAAAGCAGCTCTTTGATAGGAAAACACAACTTTTACTGGATAAAACACATTTTATGTTATGGTTCAGCACAGCTTCCTCCACAGAGAGGCACCACAATAAACAAAAGGACTTTTAATTCCTAAACCCCTGCTCTCTTCCCATAAATCCACATCTGGAAAGATTATTGTGATGATAATAAACTAGTTTAATAGATTTTTTTTCTCTAGCTTTTATTAATGAAGCTGTTCCTAGAGCTGGTAAAAAACAATATTTAAAGGTAAAAACGTACATCCAACAAAGGCAAAGGAGAAAAGCAGCTGCAAAATATCAACCAGGTCTTAAAAATGACCCAAATCTTTGACTTTTAAGAGCCAGCTGAAGATAACAACCCTCCCCCAAGGGCTGGAAGATGGACAAGAATCCATTTCTGGGAGGTTTTATGCAGGAGAGGAGAGGAAAGAGCAGGATCCCAGGAAACAGCAGGGAACCACAAAGGAGAACCCAAGCAGCAGGCTCTGGCTGATGTTTAAGGAAATTTCAACAATAAAAGGTGTTTTGTAAGGACAGTTTGTACTGATGTGGGCAGATCAGCACAACAGAGAATCAGGGAATCCCAGAATAGCTGGGATTGGAAATTACCTTAAATCCCATCCAGTGCCACCCCTGCCATGGCTGGAACACCTTCCACCATCCCAGGCTGCTCCAACCTGGCCTTGGGCGCTGCCAGGGATCCAGGGGCAGCCACAGCTGCTCTGGGAATTCCATCCCTCCCAGCCAGGAATTCCCAATCCCCCATCCATCCCTGCCCTCTGGCAGTGGGAGCCATTCCCTGTGTCCTGTCCCTCCAGCCCTTGTCCCAAACCCAATTCATCTTTTCCAGGCCCTGCCTAATCTGGGATCAGCTTCCATCTGCTTTGACAGAGAAGCTGCCAAGCCTAAAGGGGCTCCACACAACTCCAAGGAAGGAACATCCAACATTCCCAGACACCAAAGCAGCTGGAGGAGGGGCCGAGGGCCTCACCTGCCCCGATCTCCGTGAACCACGAGGACGCAGAGTTGAGGTTGATTGTCTCAAACTGCACCACCTGGTTTGGCTCCGTGCCCTTGGAGATGGCCACGCACACCATGGGATATTCCTGCTCCGGGATCACCAGCATCTCAAACACGTGCAGAGGGCTGGGCAGGGGGAAATCAAAGTGCTGGCAGAGCAAAACAAAACCAAACAAAACATCAGCGGGTCTCCGGGAGTTCGGTTTCACCTCGAAATGATTCCGCACCAACACGCAGGAAGTACGAATATACAGAATTTTACTGCTTTGGAAGCTGGGCAGAGGTGGATCGTGGGGTGTTATTGCCAGTGCTGGGCTTGATCCAGCACTTTTATATTAAATTACTTCAGTCACAAGATTCTCTGAGTCAAAATGTGTCCAGCCAGATTTTCAAGTGCTCGCAACCCGCAGATGGCAGCAGCCCGAGGGGTACTTTCCATCACAAACTCTGGAAAGGTTATTTCAACAACTGTACAATCACTGAACTAAACTAAAAGTAAATGCTTACCTTTATTAACATGAATTTCTGCATTGGCTCATACCACTGAAGCAGAACAATTCCAGACTGCAATGCACCACACAGGTACTTGTGGCCTGTGTATGGATTTCGTACTACATAAAATTAGAAAAAAAAAAAAAAAAACAAAAAAAAAAAACCAACCCTCAGAAAACAGTAATTTTAAAACCCTTCAAGTTCAATGCGTATTTGAAAAAAAACCAAACCCAACGCTACAGCTGTCTTTACAAATGAGTTAAGAAATAGCATTATAAAATTGTATCATGGCATGATGAGGCTCGGAAAGGACCTCAAAGCCCATCTTGTTCCATCAGTTTCCCACTTGTTGCCTCCTGGCTTCCCATTCCAGCGTCCACAGCCATTAGTATTGTGCCACATTCAGATAAATTCAATTACAGCTCTAATTAATAACCAGCTGCATTCCTGGAGTTCCAGTTCAGAGGCTGAGCGGGCAGAGAAGCTGCAGTGCCTCTCCCAGGAGGGAGGGCTCGGGGTCAGGCTGGGATTGGAATAAAACAATTCCCAAGCAGGGAAGGTGGGAACCTCCTGGGGAGCTCTGACAGCTCATGAACTCCACAGGGCAGGGTTTGGGGGTGGGTTTTTAAGCTCTGCTGGACACAGGAGCAGCCTGATGTCAGGAATTATCTGTAGATCTGTAGATGTGGCTGCTGTGGGCACTCCAGATGAGCTGAACAGGATCTCCAAGTGTGCAGCTTCCTGTTTGTTTTTAGGGGTGGAAAGGAACAATCTGCAGATGTGGCACTTGGGAATGTGGGTTAGTGCTGGGGGAATGGATGGATGATGGATGGACGGGTGATGGATGGACAGGGTGATGGATGGATGGATGGATGATGGATGGATGATGGATGGACAGGTGATGGATGATGGATGGATGGATGATGGATGGACAGGTGATGGATGGATGGATGGATGATGGATGGATGATGGATGGACAGGTGATGGATGGATGGATGGATGATGGATGGATGATGGATGGATATGGATGGATGGATGATGGATGGATGGATGGATGGATGATGGATGGATGATGATGGATGGATGGATGGATGGATGGATGATGATGGATGGATGATGGATGGATGGATGGATGATGGATGCATGATGGATGGATGATGGATGCATGATGGATGATGGATGATGGATGGATGGATGGATGGATGATGGATGATGGATGGATGGATGGATGGATGATGGATGGATGATGGATGCATGATGGATGGATGATGGATGGATGGATGGATGGATGATGGATGGATGGATGGATGATGGATGGATGATGGATGGATGGATGATGGATGGATGATGGATGATGGATGATGGATGGATGATGGATGATGATGGATGATGGATGGATGGATGATGGATGGATGGATGATGGATGGATGGATGATGGATGGATGATGGATGATGGATGGATGGATGGATGATGGATGGATGGATGATGGATGGATGGATGGATGATGGATGATGGATGGATGGATGGATGATGGATGATGGATGATGGATGATGGATGGATGGATGGGATGGATGGATGTGATGGATGGATGATGATGGATGGATGGATGATGGATGGATGATGGATGATGGATGGAGATGGATGATGGATGGATGGATGGATGGATGATGGATGGATGATGGATGATGGATGGATGGATGATGGATGATGGATGGATGATGGATGCATGATGGATGGATGATGGATGGATGGATGATGGATGGATGGGCGGATGGATGATGGATTGATGGATGGATGATGGATGGGTGGATGATGGATGGATGACAGATGGATAGATGACGGATGGGTGGATGGGTGAATGGGTGATGGAAGGATGAGTGGATGGATGGATGGATGGGTGGATGGATGGGTGGATGGGTGGATGGATGGATGGATGACGGATGGATGGATGATGGATGGGTGGACGGATGGATGATGGATGGATGATGGATGGGTAGATGGATGATGGATGGATGGATGATCTCAGAGGGCTTTTGCAGCCTCGATAATTCCACAATTCTGGTTTCACACAGCACCAGGGCCAGCACTGAAAGGGCAAACCTTGTGCAGACAAATCTGCAGAAAAAATCCACAACTCCCCAAGCCTGAACTCTTTCTGTACCCTTCCAACTGCACCTATGGCTCCACCCTCCCCAGGCTGCCAGAGTTTTTATTCCTACTGATCCTTTCTCGGTGGAAAATATTCAAGTTTTCCTCACTACAAGCTGGAACTGGGTCACACCTCAAGCCAAGGTGACAGAGCAGAAAGGCTGTTTGTGGATGTGCCAAGGGTCTGGCAAGGATTTAATCCAAATCTCCCATCTCTCCCTGCCCTCTGGCAGTGGGAGGCCATCCCCCTCGTCCTGGCACTCCATCCCTTGTAAATAGTTTCTCTCCATCTTTCCTGTAGCTTCCCTCAGGCACTGAAATGCCCCAATTAGGTCACTCTGGAACACCTCCAGGCTGAACTACCCCAATTCCCTCAGTCTTTTTTTTTCTGAACGAAGAACTCTAAAGTTTATTGAAAAGATATGAGTTTCAGACATGCCACGTCCAGGGACAAAGGGAATAAATGGGGAATAAATGGCAAAGCTGGATTTGTTTGCTCACCTATACAGCATTTGTGGCATCCTTTTGTGTCAGGGATCTTGGTTGTTAAGGCGAATTTCCTGGAATTATAATCACAAAAAAAAAAAAAAAGCATCAGCAACAGATGTCAGGGCCCTTCATGTACCAACTCAACAGCAGCAACACAATTTATGGCCATTTTAACTTATTAATAATTGTCTGTAAGTGGAAGGTTTGTACCTTGGTAATATTTTGTCAGGAAATCTGTGGGTTTGAATATGAGCAGCTAATCCTGTTTTTTTGGCTTGTTCAAACAACGCTATTAAATTATGGGAGTAGAGCTGGAATGTTTTCCCTGTAAGAGAGAAAGGCACAGTTGATATCTCAGCCACTCCTCCATCACAGAACTGCAACGTTCAGGAAAAAGCAAGCATGGAAAAATTACCTTCTACAAACAGGTGTCAGGTAGGTCAAATCCAGATATGAAGAAAAAGAAAACAAGAAGAAAATAATAATGAGTATAGAGAAGATCAGAGCTCATTTCATTACAGTTAAGTTTTATGCATTTTTGAAAGGCTGTAATTATAAAACAACAATAAATTTTATTAGGATATTTTCTCATCTGTAAGCCATATAAATCCTGCATGTTTAAAGGCACAGTCCCACCATCAGCACCCATGGCACACTCCTGTCTGGAATGCTCTATTCCAGTATTTGAAAGCCACCTCGCTCTCCTTCAAAAAACAGGTTTTGCTTTAGGACCACAGAATCCCAGAGTGGTTTGGGTTGGAAGGGACCTGAAATCCCACCCAGTGCCCCCCTGCCATGGCAGGGACACTTCCCACTGTCCCAGGCTGCACCAAACCCCAGTGTCCAACCTGGCCCTGGGCACTGCCAGGGATCCAGGGGCAGCCACAGCTGCTCTGGGAATTCCAGCCCAGCCCAATTTCCAATCTCCCATCCATCCCTGCCCTCTGGCACTGGAAGCCATTCCCTGTGTGCTGTCCCTCCATCCCTTGTCCCCAGCCCCTCTCCAGCTCTCCTGGAGCCCCTTCAGGCCCTGCCAGGGGCTCTGAGCTCTGCCTGGAGCCTTCTCCTCTCCAGACCAACCCAATACATTGCATTCAATCATGACTTTAAATGTTTCTGTTTATTTAGAATTGTCATCATTTCCCCTGTGTTTTCACTCACCTGACAGGGACATCAGGGTGTTGTTGATAACGTACAGCCAGGTGCACTTTCGTGGAAACAACTGGGGAAAAAAAGAAAATAACTCCATTAATAGAAACATACAGAATTTTTAATCGTGGTTTTGTCTGCCTGTTTCACCTCCACCCCCATCCCTGCAGGGATCCACACTGGAGAAAATCCCATCTTCCTGTTTATCCCCTGGTTTGGACCTTTAACTTAACCCTGCACAGACAGACCATGGAATATTGGAATAATTGTCCAAGGCCAGGTTGGACAGGCTTGGAGCAGCCTGGGGTAGTGGAAGGTGTCCCTGCCCATGGCAGGGGTGGAAGTGGATGGGATTTAAGTTCCCCTCCATCCCAAACCATTCCATGATCCTACAACACTTTGTCCTGTGTGCCACTCCCACGTGCAAAGTAAGAAAATAGGTGTAGGAGAAAGTGCAGAAAGAAAAGATCCAACTGGCTGGACAAAAACTCTGAGTATCTCCCAGCAATTTTCTGTTTAACAGAATAGCTTTGGGTTTATTCAATGTTTCCACTGAAAAACTACAAATGGAATAAAAATATCCTCCTGGAAGGGGGAGATATTAACCTTGGACAGACAGGAAACACGCTGGAAGACATAACCAGAATTAAAGTCTGGATAAACGGTTCTGAATGTGCATTTGGAGAGGAGAAATCATCAAATGGATGAAAGGAAATGTGGGAACAAGTGGTGTGGCAGAGGCCTGTGGGGTTTGAGGTGGTGACACCTGCCCTCTGCCAGCTGGGAATGCTCTCATGGAAAAGGAATCTTTGTTTGACTTGCACTGAATGTTCTCCCTACCCACCGCTGGCACAGCCAACCTTTCACTGGGACGTGAAAAAGCACGTGGAAAAGCCCAGAGAAGACTGTTAGATGAAATAATTTAGGAAAACACACAAGGAATGAGATTCCAAGACCATCCTGACTCTGAAACACCAGATTTAAGACCACGATTGCATGAAATGGCTTTGGAAAGGGTTAGAGAGGCCAGGAAAAGCTTCTTGGGGATAACAAGAGCAGCTGAATTAAATGATTGAGGGCTCTGCATCCAAGGAGCTGCAATGTGCCATCTAGTGGGGATAGAATGGAGGGAGAAGGGGCAGGGAATTGCTCTCCAGGGAGATGGAAGATTTGACAGCAGTGTTACACAAGCAGCAATTAAAAAATACAGGTAGGTCTTCAGAGAAGAAATAATTTTCAGGTTTTCATTATTGGCTTTGATGGGAATCATTTAAGCCCCAGAGCCTGGTATCCACCTTCTCCCTCCAGTGCCAAACTTCACTGCTCCACAATAACCCCAAATCTGTTCTGTGTGTTCAACCCACCAGAACTCACCTGTTCCATGGTTGCTTCGTGAAGTTCATTCAAGTTCAGAGTGTAGATCCCTTCTTCTGTGCCAAAGATGATGTACTGATCTGAAAAATCAGTGGAAAGGGATTATTCCCCTCCCACTTCGGGAGGTTTCAAATGCAAACTTAAAATAACAAATTATTTTCTTTCCCAAGCCCATCACCAAACCTAACACGGCTTTACCTTTAGTATCTGGATGTATCCAGGAAGTTGCACAATTAATCTTCAAAGGACAACCATCAAAGACTTTGGAAAAACAGGCTCCCATCTGAAAGACACCAAAACTGAAACCTGAACCGAAGTCAGAGTGTCAAGAGTTGATTTCCTGGCCACTCACACACAGCTGAACACACACAGCCTTTCACACCTTTGAATTTCAACTCATGGACATTCAAAAATGCAATGGGAGCTCGAAATGGTATCAACAACTTCAGGTACCTACTGGGTAAGAACAACACACCCTGGAGGGATTTAAAATCCGTGTGGACGTGGCACCTGGGGACATGGCTCAGTGGCAGCCTTGGGGGAATTCAGTGATCTTAGAGAACTTTTCCAATCTAAATCATTCTATGTTATAGGAATCTTGACTATTATTTATTGAATATAAAAAAATTACTGAGTATTGAGTGCTTATAAAATGGCACATGAAGGGGAAACAGGCAAAACCCACTCATGACTACAACGTTTTCCCATTTCTCTTCCTAAGCAGGGGCTGCCACTGGAGATCACAACTCACAGAGCCAGGGAAGCCTCCAACCTTTCACACCCAGACTGAAGAGCTGACAGGAAGGTTTTAAAAAATGGAAACAAATATTGTGGATTCAGCACTGGAAAAGCAACTGGCTGTGAGATGCAGAAAATCCCACCCAGGTGAGCTGGTGCCTTATTCCAGCATAAACCTTCCACACCAGAGAGAGGTTTCCAAAATTCCCAGTGCACATAGGGTTCTTACCAGCACCTTTCGGAGTGGGAGGCAAACCATTGATTGCTGGTTTCTGTGGGAAGAAAGAAAGATTTTAAAACCCCTCCTGTGCACTGATCAGCTCGAGGACACGACAGAGACATCAGCCCCAGCGTCCCAACACCTACAGGGAAATCTCTCTTCTCCTTTTTCCGTGGCAGTTGAGGGATCTGTCCAGGTCCTTCCGCGTTCTCCTCGATGTGTTTCAGCATCCCATTCCCATTGCCTGAAAAGGAGCCCAGACATGGTTTGCAGCTTATTTGACACAGTGAAACAGAAAATCTCTTCTGCCCTGTGCTGAGCTGAAGTGGAGCAGTGAGCTCTGACATTCCACAGCCACATCTCAGGGAGCTGAACCCTCCCCAGCACCGTGTCCACGCTGAGTTGCATATTTCCCGTTATCCAAACGCTCCCTGGGACAAATCCCACGGAGAATAAAGCCGTGGCAAAGTCCTCCCCACACCCTCATTGTTCTTCTCCCGTGGCAAGGTCCTCCCCACACCCTCATTGTTTTTCTCCTGTGGCAAGGTCCTCCCCACACCCTCATTGTTTTGCTCCTGCTCCTGCAGGCAGCACACTAATGGGACTGACTGGCTGAGTGTCCTTGTTTCGGGAAGAACGTTCCCACCACAGAGCAACGGCTCTAACAAGAACCACACATGGAAAAAGGAAAACTTCACCTCGTGATCAGCTTGGTTTCAAGTATTATCTACTGGGGACAGCTGGCTCTGGAAGCAATTCCTTTTCCAAGGAGCCAGGCAGCTTTAGGACAGGGGAGGCATTTACCCAGGTCGCTGTATCGGGCTGTGAGCAATCCAGGGCTGCTGATGCTGCTGGTCATCCCCATGGGGCAGGAATCTGCCTGGGGCCCACAAACTGGGATGCTCTGTCTCCTGTGGGCCGCTGGGGCTCTGCTCTGGGGGTCTGGGAAGTGTTTTATTGTCTGGCATCTGTTGTCATCTGGGAGGTTTTCCTCAGGGTAACTGTTCATCCTCGGCTGCAAGGAACCAAAGAGAGGGAAAATGTGAGGAACTGGGAATGGTAACTGGGAAGAACGAGATGAATTTAAGTCAGACTTTGAAAGGAGCGTGTGATTTTGGGCACCACAATATAAGAAAGATAAAAGCTCCCAGGTGAGAAAGCACAGGGCTGAAGGAATGGCTGGAGCTGTGTCAGGGAGGGTTCGCTGGAAATCACGGAAAGGTTCTTCCCCCCAGAAGGAAGCCCAGGCTCCCCAGGGAATGGTGACATTCCCGTGGCTGCCAGAGCTCCAGGAGTGTTTGGACACCGCTCCCAGGGATGCCCAGGGTTGGATTGTTGGGGTGCAGGGCCACGAGCTGCACTGGGTGATCCCTGAGGATCCCTCCCAGCTCAGAAGATCCGTGGTTCTATGAAAATTAAGACATCTGACAGCAGAATAATTTCAGAGGTTCCTCTCTGATGGGGTATCACAGGCAGAATTCAGAACAAGAGGCCATCCCAGTCTGGCTAAATCCCTAAAATCCCACATTTCTCACCTTGGGAGGCAGCGGGGGCGGCCCAGCTCGCTTTAGTGTTGATCTGCAAAGAACAGGGCACAGTTAAACCAAACCCAGAGCTCCCTGAGCACTGGAAATAAGATGAACCAGAGGCACAGAAAAGGCAGAGCACAGCTTTGCACACACAGGGTTAAACAGAAATGCAAGAGCAGGGGAGAAGCTCATTAATCTCGTTAGAAGTGTTGGTTTTTAATGAACTCCTGTTCTTTCATACACAGCAGTGTTACAGAGTGATCTGCAGGGAAAGATATTTGAAGTCTGTAAATCAGTATACATTGAGGGACTGGAACTCAGGCTGGAGGGACTTCAGGCAAGGGCCTGGAGTGACAGGACAAGGGGGAATGGTTTTAAGCTGGAAAAGGGTAGATTTAGGTGAGATATTGGGAAGAAAATCATCCCTGGGAGGGTGGGGAGGCCCTGGCACAGGGTGCCCAGAGAAGCTGTGGCTGCCCCTGGATCCCTGGCAGTGTCCAAGGCCAGGCTGGATGGGTTTGGAGCAACCTGGGATAATGGAAGGTGTCCCTGCCCATGGCAGGGGAGTGGACCAAGATGATTTTTAATTAATCCAACCAAACCATCCTGTGATTCCAGTCTGCAGCCTTGCCTTTGGATCAGACAAACCCTGGGCCACCCGAGCTGGGCAGGAGCATCTGCACGCCCTGACACGGCCAGGCCTCGCTCACGGCCCACGGCTCAACCACAAAAACTCTGCTCTGATGTGCCAGGCACCTCCACAGGGCCTGTAAGGTAACCCAGCGAGGGGAGCAGGGCAGAGAGCAGAGCTTTGGGATCTCTCCCGAGGGTCGGGGAAGGAGCCAAGGGCGCGTCAGGCACAGCAGCCAGGCAAAGCCTCCTGCAGCGATCTGGGGGAAGAGCTTTGGAGCAGAGCAACTGCACAGCAAGGAGATGCACTCACTCTTCAACATCTTCGCTCCCATCGGCAAATTTTGTGAGCAGTCCCCTAAGGCAGAACGTTTATAAAGGTAAGAGCTCGGCTCCGAGGTCAACACGGGCAACTCAGCCCATCCCTGACGTCACTGAGTTTCACTAGGAGCATCTCCCAGCCCTTTGCAGAACAAATAATTCTCTGCTCTGAGCCATTTTCCACTCTGGGAGCTCCTTTTCTTCTCTTTACCACCTAAAAATCACTGGATCTCTCTTCCACACCGTCACCTCTCATTTCCCTACCTGGCATTTTAAATATTGTTGAAATGTCTAACACCAGGATGATATAAAAAGAGAAAAAAAGAGCAGAGGGAAGTAACTGGGAGATAAATGCAGAAAAGCCTTTAAAGGGAAGTTTCCTTATTTATACATAGAGACAAAAGACCCAGATTGTTTCCCACTAGAGTAGGAATTTTTGTTTCAAAGCTAGGGACCAAAAAAAAAAAAAAAAAAAAAAAAAGAAATTGTGACTAGAGGATCAAAGCAGCACTGAAAATATAACCTTGAAGAAAAAAAAAACCAAAACCCTGATAAAATTTTGCAAAATGGCAATTTTCAAGCTGTGTCTTTAAAGGGCAATGACCAGAAAAACCCAGTCAAAATTGGATTAATGTGAAATATCCCAGCAAATCACTTCTGAGGGAAGGCAGCACACAGTTTCCGACAGGAACTATTAAAAAATTTAAAGGAGAAAAAGTCTTTCTTTTTGAAAGGTTCTTGGTGCCCAGAGAAGCTGTGGCTGCCCTTGGATCCCTGGAAGTGTCCAAGGCCAGGTTGGACAGGGCTTGGAGAAATCTGGGATAGTGGAAGCTGTCCCTGCCCATGGCAGGGGGTGGAACTGGATGGGCTTTAAGGTCCCTTCCAACCCAAATCTTTCTGGGATTCTATGAAAAACCACCAATAAAAACCACCTCCATCACGGCAGCAAATACCAAATTTATACAAAAGCAATTTGAAAATGCTGCAGTGAGAGAACCGAGGGATCAGCTCAGTCAGCAGCTACACATCCTGGTATTCCCCTTTCCAGTCAAATAATTCCTAACCCCAAGATCTCCCTCAGCATCCACTCTGATAAAAAGGAAAGGGCATGAAAAGCAAGGACCCCCCAGCACATATCCTCTCTGGACATCCCAGGGATTACTCAGAACTGCTGGGACACAGGAGTTATGCATTTCCTGTTTATCTTTCCGACTGGAAGCGGTTTCCAAGCGAGCAGCACGGATCCACCATCCAGGACTGCTGTCCCTGCCCTCCTTCCAAATGAATCTGTACCTATTTATTGATTTACAGCCCTGGGAATGTTTGCTGCAGCTTCAGCACAGCCTGCTTCAGACAAAGCCACAGGAACAGGATCAAATCTCCTGTGCCAGGAGGAGCTTCCCTCCCTGCTCCTGGACCTCACAGATTCCAGCTGCCTGCAGAAAATCCAGCACTCCCAGCAAGGCTCCAATCCACAGCTCAGCAGGGTCACACAAACAAACCCAGGGCACAGGGAGGGGAGGAAAACAGGGCAGGGGAGAGTCAGAGCTCAGAGCCCCCCCAAAATTCAGGCCCAGAGCCCCCCAAACTCCTGCTCCAACCAGAGTGGGAGGAGGAAAAGCAGGATGCTTTAAAAAGGCTCCAGTCCTGGCAATCTCCACCAGCCTTCCAGGGGGCTGTAATGTCAGCTGACAGCTTATGCAAGACTTTTATCTGCAGAAAAAAGAGCCAGAGAAATTCACTGTCTGCTGCTGAGTTCCAAATAAAGATGGGAAACAGGCCCTTTGAGCTGAGCAATGATTTGAGCCCAGATATCATCTTTCCCTACATCTGATCCTCCACACTCCTGACTGCAAATCCAGGGATTGCCTTTAAAGGCAGAATCCACTTTTCAGCAGCAGAAGGAAGGTAGAGACCTAAAAAAATTCAACCCTAACTTGGAGAGAGTTGTGCTCCTGTACTTCAGGCCTGCTTTATCCCAGGGAAACCAGCTATAAACAAATCTTTCCCTAAACCATTTCACCCCAAAGCACTTCATGGCTGAGTTATAAATTACACCCACAGCAGGAGGAGTTGGTGCAGCGTTCCTGAGCTTGGTAAAACTCAACAGTCACAACTGGCTTCTCCTTCCCTTTCTCGAGTTCAGGGCTGTGCACAGGCCCTGTCACAGGATGTCACAACCACAGGCACGGCTCAGAAGAGAAGTGTGAGGCCAGAGCAGGATCCTGAACTCGGCTCTGCTGCAGGAAATTCACTGTGGCCGTGTTATGTCTCTGTCCTGGTCGTGCATTTACACTTCACTTCCCACCTACAAACTTAAAAACAAGCTACTGGTGGTGGTTCAAAGAGATTAAAAGTCTCTCTCTGAGAGCATTGAAAGGAGGGCTGCACACTGGGTGACATCTCCTTAACTGATCAACATTAAAGTGGATCAGGGCTTATGGTTTGATTTTTTGAACATAACTCATTTTTCTTTCGGTTTCATACTAAGTCACAGAAATAAAAGCTGGTTTTATCTGTACTTACTTGTTGCTTCCATCAACAAAAGGATTCCAATGTGAAGCAAAGTCACTGCCAGCTGCCACAACCTGAGGGTGCAGAAATTGTCGTTTTATTTCCCTCCTGTCAAACTAAATTCTCTTAAAGTAATCCACCACACACAAAGAGGCCTGAGGGATTCCCCAGCCCTGCAGAACAACCCAACAGCAGTAAAATCAAATTCCAAAGAGAAATAACGTCCTACAATCTATAAAGCAATTATTGATAACCTATTTTCTTCTTCTTAGAGTTAAAAGCAGCACCTGGAAATGGTGCAATTTCCAGATCAAGCAGCAATAAGTAACAGGAAAACAAAAACTGATGGTGAAAAATCCAGACAGGGTCACTCAGGGAACTTTAAAAACTTTTTTTTTCCAGCAAGCTGCTAAGGGTTGAACGAAAAAATATTGAAGATACTGTGATTTTAATAAATAAAGGAAACCCCAAACCCATCCTTACCATTTCATCCCGAGCTTCTGTTTCTTTCCGTAGAGGGGGCTCAAACTGCAGCTTATCAACTACAAAATACAATGATTTCACAATTAATGCACACAATCTTGCACTGGGATCCTTTCAGTGCTCACTCCAGCGAAATGCAGGTAGGAACAGATCTAAATACTGTGTCCACAACCCTGAATCTGCCTCTCAAATGAGCAGCACTTCACTATCAGTCTCATGGTCTGAGTGCTTGAATTTGCAAATACGAAACCCACAAGAAAGGCCAAAAGCAAATACCAGGTCACAAGAACGTAACTCTTTAACCACGTGTCACTTTGAAATGCACGAGAAAGAGGAGAAAGAGGAGAAAGAGGAGAAAGAGGAGAAAGAGCAAATTTCCCGGCGTGTGATGCAAGTGGTGCAGTGTTGGTGCTACCAAAGGCTTTTGATCAAACCTGGAGATAAAACCCCAAAATCCCTCCATAAAACCCCAATACTCTCAGCATTTCAGCTTAGATCCACCTGAGGAGTTTATTAATACTAATGCTAGTTTTAGTTTTGAATAATTATTACGGAAGATTCACGTGCTGCCTCTCCAGCCTTTGCTTCCCAACTGGAAAGAGATTTTTGAGAAACCACGACACCAGAGGCAAATCCCTCCCAAAAAGAAGGGGAAAGCAGAGCAGGAACTTACAGTTTATCTCGGATGCTGTCCTCTCTGCCCGGACGTTCCTGTTGGTGGAGCGGATCGTGTGGCGGATAACGGAGTGAGGCTGCAGCGTGGGAGGCAGAGGTGAGGGAACAGCATCCAGCAACAACCAAACCAACAAGAAAGAGCTGTCAGAGCTTCAATCTTACACTCCCAAAGCAGAGAGGGGCATTTAAACCGCCAGTGTGAACAAAAGGCAGGGGATAAAAGATGTTCTCACCTCAAAATCGTCGTCGTCCACCTCCCCGTAGTGGGTGTGGTTCTCGGGGTTGTTGACTTTGTCCAACAGCTCGACCGCTAAAGACCTCGAGAGGCCAGGCTGCCCCACAAAGCTGTGCTGTAACCACAGGGAAAGAATACCAAAAAAAGGTTGTTTTAACATGAATTAATAGGTAACTTCCAGTAATAAACGTCCAATAGCGTTATTGATATTTTTTGGTGTGCTTTCTGGGGGTTCAGTTGTTATTTTAATGACTCCTTAATGCTGGACTTCCTAGTAAGATAAATACGGAAACAACGCGCTCTGGGCCAATTGCAAATTAAGCCCGAATCAAACAAATGATTACGCTTGAACTTCATTTTTTATATCGGCAGTTCAGAGCTTGGGAAAGCAGAGAAACACCAGGAATTCCACGATGAAATTTCTGGGAGTCAGGAAAATCCAACTTCTACACAGCTCCAAGGCTGAGGCAGCCACTGGCAGCAAGGCCAAGGTTGAGGACATGAAGCCAATTTCTACAATTGGCCAGTAATTGTACAAAACTGTGTAAAAATCCTGAACAAAATCCACTTGCTAACAGCTGATCATGTTTTTCCTTCAGATTTCACCAAGTGAGTTAAAAGATTAAAGAAAACTGGTTTCCCTTCGGTTTCCTACTGCTCTGTTCCTTATTTTGAAGCAAAATATCCCTTTGCTGAGGTCACCAAATGTCCCAAATCACTTACAGAGAGAAGTCTGTCTGCTGTCGGTCTCTTCTTTGGGTTTTTTGTAAGTGCTATTTTGACAAAATTATGGAATGTTGCTGACCTTAAAGAAAAGGAGGGTTTATGTTGAATTTTTCAAGGCTATTATTGATTTTAAGACAGTTGTTAAGCAGATTACAAGAGAATATTGTGCAAGTATCTCACCTCAGGTTTGAATGATTACATTACCAAGTTAACAAAATAGAGGGAAAAATCCCATTTGATTGATGGAACTTGCAAGGAATACATTTTGGTACAGAAAATAAACCAAGGATGGCACCAGGAATTTGTCACAGGGTAAAGGAGAAACCATTACCTGTCCCAATGACAGGGGCAAGTGCCCCAGGACAGGAATTCAGGGGAAAGGATAAAGATTTTTTTCTTCTAGAACATACAAAGAGCACCAAAGAAGTATCTCTTCTTCAATAGTAACAATATAAAATCATAGAATGGTTTGGGTTGGAAGGGACCTTAAGGATCACGTAATTCCAATAAAATATGGATCAAAGGATGGAGCTCCACCTACCATTTTGCTTTTTCCTTTAGCTTTGGCGGTTGAAAATTACTTTTTGACATTAAAAACAGAGCCCTAAAGGGAAAGAAAGAATAATGGTATAATGTGGTAAAAAAAAAAAAAAATTATTTTCATTCCAAAATCTAAATCTTTTAACGCTTTATGGTGGTGAAACTGGATTGGAGTTTGCACTGGGTTGAAGGAGAGATACAGGGAATCTCTTGATTTTATCTTTAAATAAAGTATTTTTAGTGCCATAATCCTGTTAAATACCAGGATATGGCTTCTCCAGTGGTTTCTATCACCAGTAAATCTGTCCCTGTTCTTCATCAGATTCTTCATTCTGGAATCCCAGGATGGTTTGGATTGGAAGGAACCCTAAATTCCCATCTGGTTCCAACCCCCTGCCATGGGCACAGACACCTTCCACAAGGCCAGGTGCCACCAAAACCGCAACAATTCCAAGATTTTGCTCCTAATTTCCATTCCAAACGCGAGATTTCAGCAGACTGACGCCTTAAAGACGAGACACGAGAACAGACATTCGCTGGAGGAATCTCGCCGCGAGTTTCTCCTCCTGAGCTCCAGAGAAAGCTTCTCCAGAATCCCGCCAGCTCCTGCTGGGCTTCGGGCGGGTGCCGGCGGCAGAGGAGCGCCCAGGGCACAAACCTCATGGGGTGGAGGTCGAACATGGGCGGCTGCAGCTCTGCCAGCTCGATGGCGGTGATGCCCACGGCCCAGATGTCGCACAGCTGGTTGTACCCGCCGTTCTTCTCCACCGCCGCCACCTCGGGGGCCATCCTGCAAAACCGACGCCTCCCTTCAGTTCCTGCTCTCCAGGAGAGTCACAGAACCGCGCACGCACCGCAAGAACGAAAAGGATTTCAAGGATCGAAAAGAGTTAAGCGAAACGTGTAATTATTGGACGCTTGCCGCAGCGATCCGTAGTTTAAAATATCTCGTGTTTTCACCCCCCCAAAAAAAGAAAGAAGGGGTTAAGGGGAAATGAACAGGAGGGATACAAATATTTTTATGTCTGATGGAGTAAATTAAGGATTTTATGGTCAGATTGGGTTTTGATCATTACAGAAATACTCGTAAAGTTTTTATTAACATATACATAAAATATATGTATATGTTAATGACATCTACGTTAATATGCATATTAAGTATTTAAACATATACATAAATTGTATGTATACATATAGAAAGTATTTAAACATGTACTTAAATTGCACACTAATTTAAGCTATGCACTTAGGATGATTCAATTTGTTTCAATATTATTTTACAAAGTATGTATTTCAGGGGTTTGCTTTGTTTTGTTTTTTTCACTAAAGCTCTGGAAATATCTTGGATCTAAGGACAATAAATGTGAATTTTGTATGTTTTACACGGCGGGTATAATATTTTGAAATGTCTGCGGTGGAAACACAATAAATGTGCTGAATACAACAATAAAAACAAGAAACATGGCAAAAAAGTCACATTAAAGAGCAAAGCAGGGACACAAACTACTCAAAAGCTCCTTCTGGATCTAAATAAGATCCATATTAATAACAAAATCCTAATAAAAATAAGCATCTTAGGAGAGGGGATGCATCTGGATCACCTCTGGACACAACGCCCATTCCCAACAGGGAATCCCCCCTGAGATGTGCTCGGGGAGCACCCAGAGGTGCTTTTGGGGCTGCTGGGAACAGCACCAGGCTCAGCATTCCCAGGAAATGTGGTAATGTCCAGATAATCTCCCTGCCCTCAGCCCTCACCCTCCAGGGCAGCAACAATCTTAAAAGCCACTGTCTGGATGAAGCTGTTTGCCCAAAAACGCCACCCCGGGCAGCTCCTCTGCATCCCAGTGATGCCTAAACCCAGCTGAATTTCCACATTAATCCAGCTCAAGATTTACAATGATTATTTCAACATTAAATGCTGCCTCGTGCAGACATGAATGTTTAAAAGATAGTTTGAAGATCAGGTTTCCTTTCTGCACAGAAGTCGGAACGACGCTATTTTAGACACTGAAAATGCAAGGCTGAGAAATGAAATAGCCACTGGTATCCCCCCCAAAAAAGGGGGAATATCCTGCAAAAATAAATTTGGGAGCAACAACAACCCTGCCTCAAATATCAAGTAGCTTTTGTTACAGCAACAGATCAGCTCCAATCTGTGCCTCCCAGATTTTTACCCTTTGGGCATTTCACTTGGAAGAAAGGGAATTGATGCCATTTCTATAGAAATATGTGTTTATTTGAGGATTTTTGGCTCAAGCTTTGCAGCAGGGCAATCAAAGTGGTTTCTTACCAGTAAGGTGTGCCAATAAAGGATTTCCTCTTTGCAATAGTGGCTGTTATTTTTGCTGCTACCCCAAAGTCAGCTGGAAAATAAAATCAAACCATCAGAGCCTTCAAAATCACAGTTGGAGACCCCAATCTTCCTGTGTTATGAAAGAACAATCACGTGTCTCCCTCAAATTAAAAATTCATTGAGGGAAACAGTTGCAGATTAATAATGGGATCATTAATGTCCTCACTGACATGACTTCAAATCAAAGAGTTTTCTTTCTACACACAGCTCCTCTCTCAGATCATTTTTCCATCTCACTATACATCAACCAGAATTTGTGGATATTCAATTTAAGAGGTAAAACAGCCTCATGCCTTGGAAAAAGCACCTTCTGTGTGCTATTTATGGAGGAACTGTGATGGGGCATCTGTTCTCTGCCCTGGAGACTCTGTCTAGGGGCCAATCATTCCTTGCCCTCAGAACTCTCCAACATCAGGTGGCCTTACAGAGCCAAAAATCATTTAAATCCATTTTAGTTTGATTGATTGGTGGCACGAAAACCGGAGGATAACTTGGGAAAATCCATCCAGGCAAAAGGCATCTGTGTACCCCAAGTTTAGTGCAGGGAGTGGAATCTTGTTGGAACTGAGAATTCCAGGCTTTCTGTGCTGCCAGGCTCTGACCCCCAGCAAACACTGCACTGACCTGAGGCCGTGGAAAAGGCTCCAGAATGGAGTGACAGCGCTGGGATTGTTGGGTGTGGGGTTTGGATAGAAGTGTGTGACAGCACAGGGTGCAAAACTCAGAGCTGAAGGGTTTAGAACACAGGAATAGAGATAAAGCAGGATGGAGGATTTAGGGCAGAGGCTGAGTCCTTCTTTTTCACCTTCTTCTCCATGGCTCTGGGTGGGATTTTGTAATTGGGTAGAAAAATCCACATTGCGGGCCAAGGGTGTTTGGTTATTGGGTTAAAAGTAAAAATAATTTAGGTGTCCTTTCATAATTGGACAATTCATCCATAAAAGGCCTTGTACAGAGATAGACACAGAGCCATTTTTACTTTGTTAGCCAGAACTCACAGCTTGTGAGACTGTAACAGATAAGAATTAATAAATGTCTGAGTCCAAACACGAAAATCTGCATCTCTCGAGTGTTTAATTCCGGCTCTAACAGAAGAAAAGAAGATAAAAACCCCACAGAATCTCCTCTCAGTGTCAAGGTTTTACTCCTATTTCTCCCTTCTTTAAAAAGCTGTCCTTTCCCATCACAGCATTCCTGGCTCCCACAGGGCTCTGGAGGTTGAAGTAAGGTACAACTGCCCTGACTCCAGTGGGATGATGAACCTGACTCCAGTGGGATGATGACCCTGACTCCAGTGGGATGATGAACCTGACTCCAGTGGGATGATGACCCTGACTCCAGTGGGATGATGAACCTGACTCCAGTGGGATGATGACACTGACTCCAGAGGGATGATGACCCTGACTCCAGTGGGATGATGACACTGACTCCAGTGGGATGATGAACCTGACTCCAGTGGGATGATGACCCTGACTCCAGTGGGATGATGAACCTGACTCCAGTGGGATGATGAACCTGACTCCAGTGGGATGATGACACTGACTCCAGGGGGGATGATGAACCTGACTCCAGAGGGATGATGACCCTGACTCCAGTGGGATGATGACACTGACTCCAGTGGGATGATGCCCCTGACTCCAGAGGGATGATGACCCTGACTCCAGTGGGATGATGACACTGACTCCAGTGGGATGATGCCCCTGACTCCAGTGGGATGATGAACCTGACTCCAGTGGGATGATGAACCTGACTCCAGTGGGATGATGACCCTGACTCCAGGGGGATGATGAACCTGACTCCAGTGGGATGATGAACCTGACTCCAGAGGGATGATGACCCTGACTCCAGTGGGATGATGACACTGACTCCAGTGGGATGATGACCCTGACTCCAGGGGGATAATGAACCTGACTCCAGTGGGATGATGAACCTGACTCCAGTGGGATGATGAACCTGACTCCAGAGGGATGATGACCCTAACTCCAGTGGGATGATGACCCTGACTCCAGTGGGATGATGAACCTGACTCCAGTGGGATGATGACACCCCAAGGCAGCTTTTCCCCGCAGAGCTCGGAGTTTTCCTCTCCTCCACCTCTGTGGAATTGCCCAACACCACGCAGAGCCAGGATCAAATCCCACTTTTCCACAGGTTTCAGGCTCTGGAGATGCTCTCCCCAACTGGGGATCCTCAGGGACTCTGAGGGACAACTGCCATCCTAGCCAGGGATATAAACTGCTATCCAGGTAACGCCAGCTTGGCAAATTCCAAGAAACTCTGGGAGGCTTAAAGGCTTGGTGGTTGAATAATGAAATTATCTTTAATTTCTTGATAGAGTACAAAACTTCTCATCTCCTACACAGTGATACACACTGTCATCACCTTCTATCATCATCTATTCCTCCAAATAATCATGGAATAATTTAGGTAGGAAAAGACCTTTAAATTATGGAGTGCAGCACTGTCCTGGCCACCACTGCCCCATGTCCCCAAGTGCCACATCCCCGTGGCTCTTAAATCCACAGCACAAAACTCACCCAATTTAACATCTCCGTGGTCTGTCAGTAGAATGTTTGCACCCTGAAACAAAATGAATTACAAATCTTTACCAGGAATATTTTCCCTGCACTTGGAGCTGTAAGATCAATGTCTCAAGGTTCCAAGTTACCTTTATATCTCTGTGCATTTTGCCCTTCATGTGTAAATAAGCGAGGCCCTGGAAATTAAAAGAGACACAGTGAATTATTCTGCCATTTGTTAACATCCTACAAAGCCAGTTCCATTTCATAAATTCAATTTTCTCAATATATTTTATTTGGAAGTGGAGGCATTTGACATTTGCAGGTAAGGGACGCTTCATCTTCACAAAATGAAAGAGGATTTTATTTATCTGGCTGCAGTGTTTTACCCTCACACGTCATTAAATTTACCACCACAGGGTGGGCAGGCAGATCAAAATTAAAGCAAATATTTGCAGCTATATCACACTAGAATTTCTTGGTCATTTTTATTTACAGCATGGAAAAGAACAGGTTACCCTGATTAATTGGTTTCAGCTTGATTCCCAAGAGGAATGCTGGAACTGAACTAATTTCCTGTATCTACTTCATTTACATGGAATAAACACTTTATTGTGCACTTGCAGAAGTACAGTACCTGTAGAGTTTCTCTGCACACATAAGCAATTTGCAGCTCTGACAGAGGTCCTGTAACTGGAAATAAAGGTTCAACAATTCAGTTTACAGCACACAGCACACAAATAACATTGTGAAGCGGCCAAAAAAAAGTGATTTGTCCACGCCAAAGTTAAAGGCTGGTTTGACATGATCTGTATTGTACACCCAGCTGAAAAGGGGTTTGTTTGCTTGTTTTACAGAAAGGCTTTCTGTAAAAAACAACAACAACAAAAAAACCCCCAAAGAGCGCCAGCACAGAAAACAATACCCACAGTGAGAAGAAAACCCGTTTTCACAGTATCTAATGATTATTTTATGAGTGATTTTCGAATATTCTGTATGGTCAGGAAACCGAAAGTGACTTCTGCTGATATTTTAATATTAGAAATGGGAACGTTTCATATCAGGGGACTTTATAAGGAGGCTTGGAATTGTTTTAAAGGATTTGTATTAAGAAGTTGAAAAATAAAGCAGAAAGAGCTCAGGCATCCAAAAGCTCAAGTGTTATCATTTAAAGGCAGAGCAAGTCCCCAGCTGTTCTTCCAACAACTCCAGAAAATTATTCTACAGCATCAACAACTCCAGATGAAACTTCAGGAAGGAAAATAACACCAGAGTGAGATGGTATTTCACAGGGGCAGGAATAAGAGTAATTTTTCCCCTTCCAAGATCAAATTTTGAGATTTCCCAATGAAAGCGCCTCCCTCACCCCATGCACCGTGTCCACATCCAAATGTTCTGCCATAAAATGTCAAATCTTAAATGTCAAATATTGTGTCAATATTAAAATGTCAGGGTTATAAATATTAAAAAAATGCTGGTCACCCTATCTGGAAAGTGCTCTCAGAAGCTACTGACTGCAGCTAAAAAACAGTTTATGCTCCCCCAAAAACCCCACATCCAGTGCCTTGTAGGTTTGTTATTTGTTCTTCTTTTTGCAGAAAGCTTCCCAAAATTAAAAATGTAATGCCCAAGTACCATGGTAAATGTCCTGGAGGGATCCCCCACCGCAGTATTCCATGCATATCCACAGCTTCTCACGGCTACCAAAACAAAATTAAAACACAGGCATCAGAAGCTGATTGACCTGGATGCAGAGCAGAGTTAATCATCGTTATTTAAATAATTTTCTATTAGTCTTGATCACTCTCTGTTAAAAATACACATTCTGATACACCACCAGCAGTTACACTGTTAGTAATAAAAATTCTCGTGTTATTAATGTAAATTCTCATGTTATCAATATAAATTTTCACCCATCAAAACAAAAGTTTTATGCCAAAGTCCCTGAGAAATATTTAAATGTGATCAAACATAAAATGTTGATTTAATTCTGCAATAAAACACCTGAGGTTTATCAGCAAAATGACATTAAATATCCCACTAAACACAGTGTTTAAATTCTTAAATCGAAATGCCCTCATTATATCTAAAAAACTCTTCACGCCCTCCAAAATGGGAATTAAAAATTCAGCCATTTAATTCCAGTTGAGTCCATTTGGGATTATTTAAATGCAGCCCTCCAAGAAACCTACAGATGAAGAAAAAAGACCAAACGGGCAAAGTGCAAATTTATATTTCTACAGAGCCAACTGATAAATGGCAGAGTCCTACAGAAAGGAAGAATATTCCCTGATTTCCTGTGTAATATTTACTGAAGGTGTGATATTTAATGAAGCTGCCACCACATTGCTTCTGCCTCTGTTACACCAGAACAGTGAAAAATGTAATTACCAGCAGCTCAAAGTTTTAACTCCCCAGCCATGCTTTCATAGCCCAGACAACTATAATTAAATAAAATATCCAAAGGCAATTCTGCTCTAGAGAAATAAGGAGCTGCTTTTATATTAGAACTGATAAATGTGTGAGCAGGACTGGATATTTTGCAAGAGTCTCCAAGGGAAAAGTTTCTGTTCCTAGTGATAAAAATATTCCAGCCTTTTGGCCAGCACAGAAAACAAAATATTAGTCACTTTTGGTTTTTAAAGCCAATTGGGTTGGCTTAAAAAAAAAAAAACAAACCAAAACACAAAAAAACCAAGGGCAATTCAACCTCTGGAAGAAGAATTTAATGAGGATACAAGGACTAAACCAGAGTGGGATTGTTTTAGGAGAGAACCAGCAGGAATGTTGATGGAAAAAGTGGGATTTACCTGAGATAACTCCCAAAATAGGCGACGATGTTGCAATGTTTGCATTCTTTAACCATATATATCTCCTGCTGTATCAGTGAGAAGTCATCCCCTGAAAAACAGGAAGCAGCCAGGGTTACATCAGGAACTGCTGAACGTTCTGAGAGCTCTGGAGGGATGCTCAGAAATTTGGGAAAACATGCCAGGAGGTTTGGATCCCGGCCAAGCCCTTCTGAGCACGCCTAGCCCAACACCCTCAGCCGAATTCCTCGTGTTTTTTGTGATGCACAAAGATTTCTTGAAGACCCACAGAGCAGGGCTGGCCTGAGAGAGATCCAGTGAGGTCTGAAGGCAAACAGCTCCGGGATGCAGGGAGGGACAGGAGTTAAATTACAGGAGTTAAATGTTAAAATTTACTTCTGAATCTTCATTTCCACCCAGCTGCTCCCAATGGGAGTGGGGATTGCTGAGCCCACGTTCCAGGGGCTGGGTATTGGGAATGGTTCATTCCCAAGGGAGCTGACTCACAGCTGCCTCCTCACTGGAACATCCTAAATATCTTTTTTTGGGGGGGGGAAAAAGAAGAGAATCTACTGAAAAATCCATAATGGGCAGGGCATGTTTCTGCCACTTTAACATAAATTTTTTTATAAATTAAAAAAGCAATCATTTCAGAGATGCAATTGCTGTTTGTATTTATAGAACAGAATTGTTATGATATGATATGATGATATGATATTAGAACAGATATATTATCTGTGTGTGTATATATATATATATATATACACATATAATCTATCTATATATACAGATATATGTAGACAATAAATCCCCTTGAGAGAATTTCCAAGTAGAGGATGTTCTCCCCAGAATCCTGAAGTCAAACCCTGCAGCTCTGCTTTCATTATTTTCTGTATTGTTGACTTTTCTCATGCTTTGGCATGGAAGGACAAAGGGGAATGGCTTTAAGCTGAAGAAAGCTGGGATATAAGGAAGAAATTCTCAGTTGTGCCCAGAGAAGCTGTGGCTGCCCCAAATCCATGGAAATGTCCAAGGCCAGGCTGGATGGGACTTGGAGCAGCCTGGGATACTGGAAGGTGTCCCTGCCCATGGCAGTTGGAGGAATGGGATGATCTTTAATGTCCCAAATTATTCTGGGATGTTTACTTTTGTTTAAAGTTTCTCCAGTGAAACTTCCCTCTTATATTAAAGTCAGGGATGTCTAACCTAGAAAACACAAAGTGCTTTATCCTGGCTCCCTTTAATTTAGATGATTTTGACAAGTCCAAGAGGACTTCAAGCACTGCTGTAAATTGAATTCTTCATGTGTTTATTTAAGTAGCAGCACAGCTAATATTTTTTAATAACCTCTTTTAAAATAGATGTTTACATTTACTGAGCTTTGAGGCAGCTTCCCTGAGAACGGTGTCGCTGGCAAAAGAAATCCCAGTGTGTTATAAAAGAAATTATCACAACCTTTACATCTCAGTGACTGCCAGGCTTTTATTCAGGAAAATAACTACGAAATACAAAGGTAAAAGGGAACCCACCCACAAGAATCCTGCCCCTGACTGATTTCAGTAAATCCTCAAGGGCTTCTTGATGTTGAGTTATACAGAGAAACACTTCACTGGGGCAGGAAAACAGTAGTAGAGAAGTTTCAAATGTCAAGAGGCTTTTTATAAACATCAGTAGTATTTTTTTAACCAATGAGAAAGAGAAAAGGCAACACAACTTCCGTAAATTTAGCGCAGATTTCACACTGGGCTTGGTGCAGGGGCTACCTTGCAGCTACAACTTTGCTTGGATTCACACATCCTGCTTAAAAATGATCCCTGTGAGTGAAGGGTTCCTGAGTTTAGAGGAGAATGGGATGGGCTGGGGTGGAAGGGAACTGAAATCCCATTTTCTTCCACCCCTTTTCCATGGGTAGGGACACCTTCCACTGCCCCAGGCTGCTCCAAGCCCCAGTGTCCAACCTGGCCTTGGACATTTCCAGGGATCCAAGGGCAGCCACAGCTTCCCTGTTGTTCTATCCCAGCCAGGAATTGCTTCCCAAGATCCAACTTAAATCTACCCTGTCCCATTTTAGAGCCATTCCCCTCGTCCTGTCTCTCCAGGCCCTTGTTCAAAATCCCTCTCATCCATTTCCCTAAGATTCTTTAATTCGAGCTTAAATCTCGTGAATTCATTCCTCCCGTTTCTCCAACAAACTTCCTAAGGGAAATCGTTGAATTCTCACAGACGACAGCTGGAACGTTTTCAAACTACTCAATTATTTTCAAGAAAGTCGCATCTAAACAAGCTTGAAAACAAAATCCCTCCCACCCCATGCTGAAAAAAATTCCATCCTTCCCCACTCCCCGCTGTCCATGAGCTCTGAGGATCCAACGCCAAATCCCAGCGAGCCTCTTCAAATCCAAGAATCCTTGAAAGGTCAGCTGCAGCTTTTCAGCACAGCTGGACCCTGATCCACGTGAAAATCACGGTGGAGAAGCGTCCCCAAAACAGCAGAAGCTTGCAGGCAGCGGCTGGAACCGCGCGTGGATCGCGCTCCCGAGCGCGGGGCGCCAGCCAAGGCAGCTCCAGGAACCGTGACTAACGGGGGAAAATCCAAGGGAATGCCGAGATCTGGGCTAGAAAAGGACTGGCAGTGAAAAGATAACAACCCTCATGCACATCAAAGGTAACAGGGAAGCGGGGAGAAGGGATAATCTGTCCGGCAGTTTTATACTAGGACAATTAGCGACGGGCTTCAATTGCCTTTAACCTACGTTCCCTGGACAGATGAAAAGGTTTTAATATCAGGGGTGGGAGCTGTGACATTTCCAACAAATGAAAAAAAAAAAGAAAAAAAGAAGAAAACACTCAACAAAAACTCGCCAGGAATGACTTGGAATGACCCTGCCTGTAGTAGAGGGAGACAGCGAAGATGATCTTGTGATCTGCTATTCATAAATGAAGAATTCATGCAAGAAATGGGGGTTACTTATAGAGAAAGGGGAGGAAAAAAGGATTTGGAAGAGCAAGGAAGAAAGACAGGGGAGCTGACAGACAAGCTAGCAAACTGAAAGAAGTTATCCATGAGAAAAATTTGGCTAAAATTTGGAGGAAATAATTCTGAAAGATGAGACACAGAGATAGGAGAGAAGATGTATAGTTGCTCAAGGACGACAAGAATGAATACAAAACAAACTAATTCAGAGTTTCCAGGCAGCTGGAGTATTAATCTTGGCAAGAGATGCTGGAATAGGCCAAAAATTAAATATCCTTGGATAGCAGGGAAAAAACCAGACAGAATTTGTAGAAAATACTTCATCTAAGAGGGAGACAGCCAGATAAAAAGAATTAGACCAAAGGTGACAAAACATCCACGCAAAGAGATCTGTTTTAGCTGTCAGGGATTTGATGGTGCATAACAGGGAATTGGGAAAATGGGGTTTTGCCTGGTCATGTTGGCAGTTTTGGGAAGATCCATGGGGGAATACTGCAAGGCCCACAAGCAGGGGCTGAGCCACTGCAGCCTCCTCCACTCTGGAATTTCACCTCTGCCACGGCCCCACAATGGAATATTCTCCTTGGATGGCACAAGTGGCTGCTTGTCCCCAGCTGGCTGGGAGGGGACCGCAGGAACACACAGCCCCGTGCTGGGGGGGGGCATCTGAGCCCATCCCAGACGCTGAGCAAGGTAAGGGTGGGTAAATTAATGATAAATCTGCATTTAAATGGGAGATCATGGAGGAAACTGGTGGCACATCAAGAGCTGTGAATTATTCTACTTGCACAGCTCAGCTGTGTGAGAGACTGGGAGAGCTAGGAATGTTCACCTGGAGAGGAGAAGGCTCCAGGGAGAGCTGAGAGCCCCTGGCAGGGCCTGAAGGGGCTCCAGGAGAGCTGGAGAGGGACTGGGGACAAGGGATGGAGGGACAGGACACAGGGAATGGCTTCCAGGGCCAGAGGGCAGGGATGGATGGGAGAGTGGAACTGGGAATTCCTGGCTGGGAGGGTGTTGAGGCCCTGGCACAGGGTGCCCAGAGAAGCTGTGGCTGCCTCTGGATCCCTGGAAGTGTCCAAGGCCAGGTTGGATGGGGCCTGGAGCAGCCTGGGACAGTGGGAGGTGTCCCTGACTTGGCAGGGGTGGAATGGGATGGGATTTAAGGTCCCTTCCAACCCAAACCATTCCATGATTCCATGACTCTGTGCAGAGCTGGAATGTAGAGAGATCCTGCCTAGTTCTCCTGGATGGAGAGCTCGGATCCTACAGCAGGGGAAGGCTCTGATGGCTCCAGTGCCTTTCACACAGCACTGCTGGGTCTCTGGGCATTCCTGAGCCTGATGGTTTTTAGTCAAGTTTATTCCTGCACGTATATTCCTGCACGTATATTCAGGTGCTCCACTGCTCTGAGTGGTCCCATCCTGCAGGAATGTCACTTGTCACAGCTATCCCTGGCAAGAGCTGTGAATCCTTTTGCTGTCCAAAAGGTGACTTCTTGAGGGAGAAATTCCTCGGTTTTGCTTTAAATTGGTTTATTCTGCATCACGGGGCTGGTGCTGTGTGGGAGGGACAGGCAGCCGGGAGGAGAGAAGTGATGGCACTCAGAGACATCCCGGTGTCACCAGGGGGTGGGACACAGGCACATTTGAAGACCTTCCAGGTGCAGCTCTCCTGTTCAGTCCCTCACAGTCCCCACCACGCTGATGGACATGGAGATGTGACTCCCAAACCTCTCCAGGCAGCTTGACCTGGGATTTTTAATACTATAACAAAGATTTGGGATTTTTAATACTATAATTAACATCTGTAATTTAAAAATGAGATGACATTTAACAACAGGATTGGAGGGACACTTGTAAGGGACACTGAAGGACCGAAGAGCAGGGTCACACCATCGCAGCCTCTGCTAGGACCATTCCTCAAACATTTCTTATTTCAACAACATGAGTTCCCAAACAAGGAGAGGTATCTCTATGGGAATGACAACTGTTTGCCCCAGTCCACAAACTCCACAGCCAAGCAACACCCACAGCTCCTCTCCAGCTCTCCTGGAGCCCCTTTAGGGCCTGCCAGGGGCTCTGAGCTCTCCCTGGATCCTTCTCCTCTCCAGGTGAACATTCCCAGCTCTCCCAGCCTCTCACACAGCTGAGGTCTGCGCTCAACAGATCCCAGTCACTCACTCCAAAGCAATCTCCGGAACCTCAGGAAGGTTCAGGCTGTGCTGATGAAAGAGATGACTTTCCAAAATGCAGGATCTTTCATCCTGTTGTATCCATATCTTCTATATAAGTTTTTTTATCTGCTGTTTTATCCAGGCTGCTTTCCACAGGACTCATGGAAACCTGCAGTCCGACAGAAAGAATTTCAATTCCCCAAACTTGAAACTCCAGAAACTTGATTCCAAGCAGGAAGCAGCTATTTGGAAACAGCGATGTTTCCACCAGCAGATTTTCCTGCTGGGCATGGAGCTGCCAACCGCTAACCACTGATGGTCCTCATTATCCCTCTGCTGATACAAAATTATTTCTGACGGTGATGTGCAGCCACGAGCTCCACAGCAAGGAGCACATGAAAGTTTGGAGTGAGTGTTCCAACACCAGAACAATTTCCCCGTGGATTTTCTCTTCTGCCCTGCCCGGGTCGATTTATGAGCAGCCTCTTAACATATAATTGATACTGTCCAGAGAAGCTGTGGCTGTCCCAACCCTGGAGTGTCCAAGGCCAGGTTGGACAGGGCTTGGAGCAGCCTGGGATAGTGGGAGGTGTCCCTGCCCATGGAAGGGGGTGAATTGGGATGATCCTTAAGGTCCCTTCCAACCCCAGCCATTCAGGGGTTCTGGGATTCCTCTCTCATAGCAGTTTCTTCTCTCCTTGCCTCACCTACCCACTGTTATACAGCTGAGTCTTTAATCTTCACTCTCCCTCTTCACTATTGCTATAGTTCTTGATGTATTCTGCCAAATGATGTGTTCTCCTAATTCACCCCAAGTGTCACACTCTGCGTTGCTTTCCAACTAAAATGTGTGACTTTCCAGCTTCTTCCCTACTTTTAGCATTTCCTTCCCCCACCACAGCCCCTTCTGTTCTTTCCCCACCCCAGAAATTCTGTTTTAAGTGAAAACTTGCACTACCTGCATCCTGCTCTGGATCCACGCACTTCTTAGGAAGTAACAGTGGATTATAAATTCATTATAAGGATGCAAAATAAAACCTGACCTCATTTCAACGAGTTGAATGTAATTAAAATGCTGGGCACTCTGGATTTGAACTCCACACTGCCTCTGTTTTGCTCTGTTGGGTGGAGCAGCTTTGAGACTGTGGCAGCACCACGGAATGGGACACACAGGCCACGTCCAGGCTTTTATGGCTCTGGAACCTCAGGCATTCAACCCCAGACAAAATCCCAAACCCAAGCAGGCTGCACAGCACAAGGCATGGAAGGGCTGTGTGGCAATGAGAAGTTATTTTCATATTTCTTCAACCTCAGGTGCTGCCAACAACGGTTCAAGCCCAGCAGGCTTAGTTTAAATCAGCCTCAGGCTTAGTTTGAATCGGCCTCGGGCTGGTTCTTCTCCATAGCTCGTGTCATCCTTGGGGAATTTATTGTATGGAAAATGAGGCTGCCTTGCCTGAGTCCCCACTGTCCCTGGGCTGACAGTGCAGCTCTGCTGTGCAGCTCTCGTGGTGCAGAGGGGCCAGATCCTCTTTGACCCTGACTCAGCCCCACGGAAAATCACCTTCCTGAGCTGGCTGAACCATGGCACTCAACACACACCTGGTGAAGCAGATCTGCCTTGGAATGCACCCAGCCCAACACCTCACGGCTCTGCATGACTCTGCCTCCGACAGCTCCGGGTCCAGTTTAGGATCCAACTCGAAACAGGTAACTGGCTATTTCTGGGATCTCAGATGGAAAATGCAATCGTTGCACCAAAAAAAAAAAGCCTCCAAAACCCAGCAGTGAGATTCTTCTGTAACCTTGCAGAAGGTTCTGAACACGACAGAGGGCATCATTTATCATGACAGCAGTATTTAGAACAGACATTAGCATATTTAAAAATACTTTTTATGATATTCTCCCAGGGAGAAGGTTCCGTGGCTGAAAACTCCACTGGCAAATAGTTCCCTCTTTGTATTGAGTCCCCTCTCGATTCATCTGCTAAACCCATAGAAGGAAGAGGCTTTAGCATTTCAGACAGTTTTGGCTGCTCTGCTGCTGAGTACAGTTGGATTAGTTTCTGAAATAGAATTGGCTCCCAAGTTATTTGAAGCATTTGTACTCAGGGAATGCTGGGAAATGTCATTAGCGTGCCATAATACTTTTGCCTAATGCTCTCCGAAGTCTATGCCAAAAAAAAAAAAAAAAAAGAAAGAAAGAAAAAAGAAAAAAGTGAAAAACACTATTTTGACTCCAAGTGAGTGTGGGAGCAGACCTAGAGAACTGCCCCAAACTCAAATAAATTAGCGTCAGCAACCTTCGAAGCTGAGTTTGTTTTCTTTGTCTGGAGAAGAGACAAAGAGCTGATGAAATAAAAGACAGATCTGATCTGTTTTCAGCTGGAGGCTCTTTGGGTACTCACTCACTACCTGCAGGAGACGAGGGAGGAACAAGAACAAACCAGGAGCCACCCCTGCCATGCCAGCAAAATCCCAAATCTCCTCAAATCCTGCCATTTTATTGAGTGCAATTCCTTCAGCTTTCGTTCAACACATTCCTCACTCCCTCTGGAGCACTCTCTGCTTCAGAGTCTTTTGTCTTTTGCTCCCAATTCCCATCTATGTATTAATCAAATGTTGAGTTTGGAGCTCTTATTTTTCCATCAGCTAATTAGCTGCCATCGATGAGACACCTCCTCCTCCTCCTCTCCAGAAGATGCTGTATGTGACTCCCAAGCCTATTTCTCCACTGACTGACTTAGGGAATTTATTACTCATTTTATTCCAGCTGTGCCCTGCTGTGTGAGAGGAGTTTGTGCTGGTGTTTGGAGGGGCTGCCCTTCCCAGGTAATTCCAACAGCTCCTGACGTGGTCCAGGAATTGACAGTGCCCTGCAATTCACAGTCTTCAAAAACTACTCAAAACCCTTAACATTCATCAGAAAATATAAGCGTGTTGCAGCTAATTATTAAATTCTTTAAAAATCTGAAGTATTTTGAACATGAGAACTAAAAAGGAATAAGTGATAAATAAATGCTGTGAATCCTCCTTAAAAACCAAATACCCAACAGGATCCCTGCCAAGAGGCTGTGGGTGTACATGAGATGGATGGAGATCAGGTTGGCAACATTTAAAAGAAGATGGCTTAAAAAAACCAAAACAAACGAGAAGAAATCGCTTCCCTGTGGTGATCAGACCAATATAATTAAACCCAAGACATGGCCATCAGTGCTAATTAGACTGGGGTTCTCAGACTTGGGGCCAGAGTCTTGCATTTATCACTGTAGTGCTTAAGAAGCACCACGGAAAGGCAGAATCCTGCTCCTCCCTCCCTTCTATTGACAGAGGATTCGGCCTCTGCTTCACTTCAGCTTTCAAAACAGCTCTTCAAATTCAGAGTAAAACCAGACAAGCTTCATCTGGATTGGCTGCAGTCACACAGCGCTGGAGGAAGCTTCTCCCCAAGGTAGCAGTGGGTTATTGTTGTCTTTTTTCTGTCACTAAAGCTTCGCTGTGCCTCACCACAGACCTGCTGGGGAGAGTGGTTTGCTCTCCCACTGCCCCAAACTCTGGCCACAGCATTTCACACAGGGTTTGAGGGATTCCCACTGTGTTCCCACTGCCTAATTAACCTTATCACTGCAGTGCACCTAATAAAGCCAGGCCTGCTCTGCCAAGGGGGCTGAGCAGTCACAGCCACCCAAAGGCAGCGGTTTTCACTTCTCCCCTGAGTCTCCTCATGTTTTTTCTACCTTCAGCCTTCAAACCCGCTTCTTTTTCTCCACAAAACCAACCAGAAATAAAAATTAAACCTCGCCTCATGCCCTTCAGCCCTGGATGGTCTTTAAGTTCTCTTCCAACTCAAATCATTCTGGGATTCTGTGACCCTTCCAGCATCAACCACTCTAGGATTCTGTGATGTCCACTCAGGACATGATTTCGGATTTCAACTCTCTGTGCAGGACTCAGATTAAACTTCAGCTCAGCAAATCTCCTGGGCAGCAAGGGAGATCCCATGGGTCTCCTGCTTTTAGGAGGAGTGGCAGAAACTCCATGGGGACGTGACAGTAGGAGCCATCCTCCTCCCTCAGCACAGCTTAAAGGAAAGAGGACGCATTCAAAAACTTTTGAATGCGCACCTTTGGTGGGATTTAGGATCACTGCCTGATCCCTTCCCCCTTTCAATTCCCACAGCCCACCAGCTCCTCACTGGCTCCGAGCTCACAATTTACCATCTGGCCCTAATCTTCTCTTCCTACTAACAACACTGTCGTAATTGCAACATCTCTTCATGCAGCAATTGATCAGGCAGATAAGAACAAACAAGGAAACAGTTGAGCCTGACACAGCCAAGAGCAGTGGTACATCCTGCAGGGCTTCCTGTCATCTAACCACTGAAACTACAAAAAGAACACACCAAAAAACAACCCCAAACACTTCTTTTGTCTAGAGCTTCACAGTGGGTGAAAATAAACACATGGGAAAAAAAAGAAAATGCCATTCAAAAATACAGGAAAGAATGTAAAACTTACCAGGCTCTAATTTGATTATTTTTACAGCAGCCAGTTCTCCTGTATGAAGGTTTCTAGCCTGAAACAAGAGAGTTAAGATATATTTAATTGCAATTCAAAGGCACCTCACAGTCTTACATATTGTGCAAAAAATATGATGTTGTCTGATACAAATACAATGCAAAGCTGAGACCAACATGGGTGCGGATAATCTGGGTTTGGAATCAGCACAGCAGCAGCATGGTTGGAATTGTGAAGCGTTCCTGGCAGTTCTTTTCCACGTTAAAACATCTACCAGCAAATCACAGAACCACTGAGGTTGGAAAAGCCCTCCAAGGTCATCCAATCTGTGACTGTCACCACCTTGTCACCCAGCCCAGAGCACTGAGAGCCTCATCCAGTTATTCCCCGGACACCTGCAGGGATGGGGACTCCAGACCTCCCTGGCAGCCCCCTCCAATGCCTGAGCACCCTTTCGAGGAAGAAATTCCTCCTCATGTCCAACCTGAACCTGGAAACGAGAGTTCAGGCCTCTCAAACACCATTTGTAAGGGAAGTTTCTGGCTCTCAAGGGTGCATCAGGGGCTCACCCATCCCATGGTGCTAAACCTCAGCGTGCCCCAAAAGTGGAACTGAGAGGAACAGGAGAGGCACTGCAGAGACACCAGGGATGAGTCAGCTCCCTGCAACAACTTCACTCTGAAAGCTCCTTCCCTGTCCCCACAATCCTCCTCCTCAGAAGAAGCAGCAGCTCCAATTAAGCCTTTACAGAACCGTCCTCTCTGGATAGGCTCCAAATTTCAGCTGAGAATTCAGTGCTGGAAGAAGATGTTACAGGAACCTCAGATGCAGAAAGTTTTAAGAGGGGATTTCAGGAACACTTTGTAGTAACTAAATCACTCAGGTACCATTCCCAGAGCTAAACTATTATTCAGGACACACAACCTGATTTAATTAGGCACTGTGGTTGAACATCCAAGAGTTACAGGAGTTTAATTCCAATTGTTTCATTCTTGCCCTAGCAAACATGCAGTCTTCTGAACAGCTGAAATCTGGTGAAGAGGGGGACTACAAGAAATGGAGGAAAAACTGGGTTAAGTCAATTTGGACTTAAGATGAGGATGTAAAGGGAATTTTACCCTGTGAAGGGAGACATTACAGAAAACTTCATGTCCTGTGCATGGACAACAAATCTTAAAAAAAAGAAAATCAAGAGCCTGAAAGATTAACCCCTCAGTTTTACCAGCACTTAGTCAAGCTTCGAAATAGGGAAAGGCTTTCCAGCCAGGAAAAAAACCAAAGCAAACCAAAGTTAACTACATCAAACCCAACCCAACCCAATGATTGGCCTTTCAAAGTCCTGAAGTGCTAAAACATGAGATATGTGTCAAAACACAGGCCAGAGAAACAAATGTGACTCAACCTCATCTCAAAGAGAGCCTGAACAACTCTACAAAGGACCCGAACATCTGCAGACCAAATCACTCAGAGTCATCTGCAAACCACAAAGGAAACATTCACCACTTCTGAAAGCACCTTCCCGCCGAGGTGTTTTTAGACCACAGCAAAATCTTTGGTGTCCTTCAAAATCCCAAAGGAGCAGGTGGATCCCAGCGGGATAAAGGATTAGGACTGCTCTGGTCCTGTTACACCAATGTGAAACAGAGGTGTTCCCAGCAGGCACACACACTCTGCCTCAGTGAAGCCAGGGATGCTCCACTCTCCAAACTTCTATCCAGGAGCAGCTCAGCTGTTCAGATAAAGTCGCCTGCACCGTTTCCAGAGTATCAGCTTCACTTCTGGAGTACGAAAAGGATCACATTCCTCACAAATATTCCTTTTCCACACAAGCAGTAACTGCCACTGTCATGCTGAAGCCTGGAGGAATGGATGGAGTCTGCCAAAGGTCTGCTTGGCTGGGATCAAACGTTCAGGCTGGGGATCACTGCAGCTCCTGGCTCCCAGCTCTCACACACGACACAACTCCACTAAATCGTGTCCTGCTGCTTTCCAACATCACCATTAAGCTCATATATAATCTATAGCTTGGACATGGACTAGTTTGGGTTTCAACCATCACACTTTGCCTGCTGGAACACAGAAGTCTCCACTGGGTTGATATTTATGACCTAAACGTATCAAGTTGTCTGAGCCACTGTATTTTCTGGTCCCACAGCTTTCACCTTCCCCCAGACACATTCTTAAGCTGAGCACATGTGATGATTAACTCCTGTTGTGCCAGAACCAAAGGCAAAATCCCAAGAATTCCCTGATCCTCCAAATCCTTGTGTGGATGTCCACAGATAAGGAATGGGTTTAGATCTCCAGTCTAGACATTGGCATTGTGAGCACGCAGCAAATCACCCAAAATGCCTCCCAAGAGACGTCAAATGTCACCAGAGGCTTTTGCTCCCTCGTCTTGGCTTGCAGGAGCTTTGCACAGGTACACACAGCTCCACCCTCCCCTCTCCCACCTGCCAGCTGAACACTCGATCAATAATGAATTGCTGCTCTCATTAAAAATGCAACAAGGCGAGGGCTAAAAACTGGTTCTCCGTGTACACACCTAGATATGAAAACTGTCAGATCAGGATTCCTCAGATCACTTTGGGATGTGTTAGTTAAATAAATCCTCATTTCCCACGAGTCACCACAGTCTGCATTGTTCTATTTTTTTTTTTTTTTAAATTAGTGCAGTCACCAAGGACGTCTCAGACAGGAAGGCACCACATCAACATCACTGGCTGTGTGAATAAAACCTGAAATTTGACTAGAAATGCTATTTGACAAAAAATGTAAGTCTCTAATGTGAAAATTTAGTTAATGATCTATCAGTCTGTCTTATTCATATTCTTCTGCACTGCAGAGTTCTGCAGGCTAAGAAATCACAATTCTTCGACTCATGTTATTTACGTTTTGAGTCCAACAACAAAGTATCTGCCTCCTCCTCATCCCTTGAAATTTCCTCTGTATTTCAAAACTCAATTTAAAATTAGCTGAAACCAGCCAGAGTAATCCAGACCTGTTCAGTATCCCGTGAGCTATTATTGAAAGAAAATAATCATTTATATGCATTTATCCCAATAGGATGACATGCACATAATGAACCTTGATGATCTCGTCTGAAATCTAATACTTCGGTTTTAAGGAAGATAAAACTTGTTAGATGTGTAAATGTCTTAAATTCTTCTGGCCTTGATCCTTCAATATGTAAGAAAAGTCTCCTAAGAAATCATTTGACACTAAAGGCTGAAAGACTCGGTGTTGGTGTTCACACCTCCATCAGCAACGTGCTCCAGTTCCACATGACAGAAGCACATCCTAAATTCCCAAGACATCTGATGTAAGACTTCTCTCCAGGAGGTAGACAGAGCTTTTGCCCTTTATTAGTATTGATCCTATTTTATTTCATGAGCCTGAAAATCATGTTCCCTATAGAATGAGAACTAAAACTACAGGATTTTGGCAGAAGGATTGCTAAGCTCCAACACGAGCCACACAAGAATGGGATCAGATCAAGGATGTATTATAATGAGGGGAACCACAGGCAAATTTCATTTTGCTCAGTGTCATTTACGGAGTTTTTTTACTGAGAAAGAAGAGTTTGGCAGCAGCCTTTTGGTCACCCCTTCAGCTGTCCCACAGCCTGACAGAGGATGAATGACAGCATCCCACTGAGCACAGCTCTTCCAGAATGTTTTAGCAGCTGAATACTAACACTGCAGAACATCACATGGAATCTGTGTTCAAAATAAAACAAAACACAAAGTACAAACACAAATACTCTTTTTTTTTTTTTTGGATATCCCATTGCGTTGCTGTGGTGACAGAGCACATCCCACCCCACTAATGTGACAGCAACTGCTAGCGGGACCATTTTGGGGAGTTGGGAGAGTTTTGTAGTATTACCCACAAAAAATCATTGGGTTTTCCCACTGAGACTTGACTTTCTTCCCTAACAGCTGCTGTGGGACAATGGAACCCGAGGTGAGACCCGTGGCAATCCCCGTGTGCGACGCTTCCCACCGCACACCCAAACACCACACCTGAGAAAACACGCTCCGGGGAGGACATTTTCTGTAGCCAACAACCAGAAATAACACCGAGGACTGGTTTCAGAACCAGTTATACACTCTGCACTTGTGCTTTATTTATTTTCAAGAGTGCAAGCCAAACAGTTCCAGCCCAGGGGGTCCACAGTGCTGAGCCACATGAGGTGGTCAAAAACGGGGAAATCTTGACCATTTGAATCTGTGCTCAGTGTCCTCTTCCAGCCACTTTCTCCTAACCACTGAGGAAAAGAAAGGGAAGATTCATGCAGCAATATCCCTCTCACAGGCTCCAAATCAGGATTTTCGATTTCCATGGTGAAACGCTCTCCTCTCCCCAACGTCACAGTCTCATCTCCAGCCTTGGACCAACAGCCCCATTCAGCAGAGGAGCTGTTTGTTGGAGCGTGTCTTCATTTAATTGAATCATAATTGCAGCTCCTGTGGCAGCTCTCCCGTCCCTCCCCAGCTTATTCACTCCTTGCCAAGCTTCACTCACCACTGACCACGATCTTGTGCTGCCTCAAGTGCTGCCTGCCTGTCCCCAGACACCGAATATCCCTTCAAAAGGTACCTGACCTCCTGCCCTGTGAGTGAAACAGAAGCTCCTCTGCTTCCCAGTTTTTGACCTCTTACACTCTGTAACTCGTAACCTGCTCTGTGTGGTTTGGAAATTCCCATTATGCTGCGTTTTTCTTTCCAGGTCTCACAGCATCATCACAGAGACCCCTGAATTCACCTTCCTACGTGTCTGAATTCACATCTATCACTGTTAAGAGCTCTAGCTCAGCTGAAGCGACCCAAAGAAATGTCTCTCGTTTTATGGGCTGCCCTAAAGCCCTGGAAACAGGGAATTCTTGGTGGATGGTGATCTAACAGAATTAGAATTATGTCCTCATGCTGAAGTTTAAATGAATGTTTCCTAGTGTTTATTACAATTAAATACAATTTTGCTTACACTCGTGATTTACATAAATCTAACAGATTTAAAAAATGCTTTGTAACTAGAGCTGGAAAAAACAAGTATCAGCAACATTCTCTTAAAGACTGGAAAGGAGATGTTCGCTCTTCTCAAACACAATCTCTTTACCAGGTCAGTTTAACACCCCAAGTGTAGAGCTGAGGATTCCTAAAATGTCAGCTGAAGCCAGAAAACTCAGAAAGCCCAAATTAATCTGCACTGTGTGAGCTTAAAATTGCCATCCTTCATAAGAGGACATAGCAGCTTTCTGCAGTGCTGTACATTAAGAAAGTCCTTTTGTAAAGGAAACCAAACTGTCTGAAAGCTCTAAAAAAACATCCTTGAAAAGCTGCAGGTTAACCTGAGCAAAGAGGCCACATCCAAGCCAGATCTGCTCCGAGCAGATCCAAACCTTGGTGTCAGGATGGTGTCAAGGGAGAGAATCACCTGTCCTGGCTCCAGCCAAAAATAGCAGCTCCCACTGCTGCTTCCCAGTTTTGGAGTGAGCAGAATGTGTTGGTTCCTCTCCCAGGATCAGCACACCCCAAAAGCACCCTCACAAGACTCCTAGGAATGGCATTCAATCCATAGATTCTGCTCCCTGCCTGTACCAAACCCACACAGCTGCAGTTCTTGGTTTGGGGGTTTAACCCCTCTTTTATCTAAGACAAAATAAGCAAAATCAAGCCAAAATTCCTCCACACCAAGAAAACCTAAAGAGAGAATGAGACTGGTAAGTCACTCCTGCTTGGTGCTGTGTCTGTAACAGATGCTGAACATATTCTTTCACCTCTGAAGGTCTGTGCATGGACTGAAAATGTAAAAAGAGCAAAGGAGGAAAGCTCAGAAAAACCCCCAAAATTGGACTCCGGCAAATGTTAATGCCAGTCCTACTGGACAGGCTGATTTGTGCCAGAGATAAACAACTATCAAAGAAACATAAAACCCCAGAATGGTTTCAGTTGCAAGGGACCTTAAAGATTGCTCAGTTCCACCCCCTGCCATCTTCAGGGACACCTTCCACTGACCCAGGTTACTCCAAACCCTGTCCAGCCCGGCCTTGGACACTTCCAGGGATCCAGGGCAAGCCACAGCTTCTCTGGGAGAACTGTTCCAGAGCCTCTCAGCCAACAATTTCTTCCCAATATCCCATCTAACCCCTTCCTCTGGCAGTGGGAAACCATTCCCCTCTGTCCTGTCACTCCAGACCCTTGCTCTAAGTCTCGCCATCCTTTTTGTTGGCTCCTTCAGGTCCTGAAAGGCCACAATTAAGTCACCCCCAATGCTTCTGTTCTCCAGACTCCTTGCTGCAGGTCTGCTCCCACCTCTGGCTGCTCTTTGCTGCTGGAAAAAGACACCTGAACACCATTCCTAATTTTCAGGGCTGTTTGTCTTTTAGGAAGCAGAAAGATCCAGAGGACATTGTTCCCCCTGTAACCTTCCAGCTGGATTTTTGGAGATGGAGAGCAGCACCAGACAACTCCTTTATAGTGGAAGGCACGAAGGTTTTCAGAAACTATTTCCCAAACAGAGACTTTACAGATCCAAGACACAAAAAGAGAATTGTCTCTTACAACCAGCAGTCACTGCTTTCTGGGATAAACCCCAAAATGAAGATTTCCACGCTAATTTTACCAGTTTATCCTGTAGTTGCAACAGAGCCACCACTCTGGATCTCTGAGCTGAACGTAGTACGAGGACAAATATTGATTTTGTGGGTGCTCTCCAGATGGATGTTGCCAGCCCTCATGCCTCAGAACATGCAGCAGCATGAGGTTGGCTGAAAAATTCCCAGCTGTCACTCCCCTATTTCCACATTTACAGCTTCCCCCGTGGAAAGGACAGAACTCAGAGCACGCAGAAGTCCAGGGATTTAAATAAATTCCACATTAAAACCTGAATCCCAGATCCACCACTGGCACTCCTGACCACAGCTATAATGCAAATAAGGTTTAAATGTATTTACTTTTGTTGGCAGCTGGTGAAATTTAGATAGTTTATCTCTGGCAGGGAAAATTGGGAGGAGGAGAACGTACCTTTCACTCAGAGACTTCTGACACCTTCCTACTCAAGGCCAATTAACTCAAGCAATAAGGGATTAACAGCTCATTAATGACGTGAGGCCAACTCCTTTTACTCTCCAGAAAACCAGACTGGGGATTTGGATAAGCAGAGGGGTTTTACAGGTCTCAGTAGCCACTAAAAACATTTAATTCTCATCCCTGGTGATAATTATTGAAGGACAAAGACCTGGGGCAATAAAGATAACAGTAATAAAGCAAAGATCAATGCATATCTAAATATTTATTTAGGGGGAAAAAAAATATAACAAAAGAAGTCAGCTATGTGCTTCCAAGCAGAGGTTGGTTATCCTCCTATGAAATTTTCTTGGCAGATCATCCTTTGCAAAATATTTGGCATCAATCCTTCTAAAACTGAAAAGCTGAAGCTAGAAACAGACCCTGACCACAAAAGTACTATTTAGCAACTAATGCAGCACAAAAGATACAAACAAATACCACAAGAGGAAAAAAAAAAATAAATGAAAAAAGGCCCTAGTTTTGACTCAGCTGGAGAAAAAAAAAACAAACCAGAAAAGAACTGTTTCAAGTTACAACTCTGTGCATTACAGTGGTTTGAAAAGCTACTAGAAATAGCTCATTTTACTGGAGAATAATAAGCGTTTTTGAACATAACATCATGAAAATCAAAGAATGCCCATGGAGCTGCTGCTATACTTAAAATGAACAGATGCCCAACAGCTTTACAGGCCAAGGTATAAAACAGGGAAAAGAAAAGGAAAAAAAAAGAAAATATACCTTCAAATACATTAAACTCCAAACCAAGATGGGTTTTAAAAGGATTTATTCACCAGAGGATAGGGAGAATAAACATAAAACAATTTCATTGTATTCTTCTGTTGAATGCATAGACCATGACAGCAAAAAAAAAAACCCAAACCCTCACAGTATTATGGAATACAAACCCAAGTAACATTAAAAGATTATGCATTTCATCAGCTGCAGGGGAATTTATTTATCCCTTAGAGATGAAAGAACTAAGAGATGTGACAACCAAAATATTTGAAATAAAAGTATCTGTGTCTTCTTTTCACTGACAAAAAACAACAACAACAAAAAAAACCTGGCTTTCCAGGCAGGGAGAAAACAAATTCCTGAAGGAAGAGATGGATTGCTTTTTTGTAATTAAAAACTAAAGAATTTAAGACCATCTTCTTTACTCAGGAAAAAGGTTATTTTTTACTGCTTTTTAAACATGAGCTAACTCAGTGAGATGTGTCTCCTCAGAAAGGGAAAACTGAGGAGCCTCCACTGACATTTTAAAGGGAAAAAAATGGAATTTTGGGATTGCAACTGTTGTATCAAGCCCTCCAAACCAAAGGTAAAAATCCGCATCAATTCCTTTTCCTTATCATAATTTATCCGATAGAATCTAGAGAGACTCAGGTGGGAAATGTAGATTTAGGTAGAAAAATCTACCTCCAACAAAGCTGTTCTGTCATCACCTCCTTAAAATTTCAGCTCCTCAGAGATGAACTCACAATTACAAAATTAAAAGGAACAAGCCATAAAATTGCCTCAATGAAGAAAACAGGTCAGTGTTTTGCTCTTTATTGTTAAATAAACCAGTGACCAGAACAGAATTAATAAGAAGTCGTGTAATTGAAGAAGTTAAAGGAAAATTAGCTAAAAATAGAAGATTCTTTCTCTGTTCTACAATTAAGCTTTGGTTTGCATCTGGACCGTATCAATTGTCAACTACCAAAATAAACCCCAGCATTAATTTAGTCTTCATTTTATGGTGGTGAAATAGTGATCAGCAATATTTCTAATTCGGGACAAAACTCAAAATCAGAACCTGGAGTTCTGTTGGAATGAACAGAAATGACATTTCAGTAGTTTTTTAGTGAGGAAAAATTGAAGTTCTAAATGTGCTGGTACATGAGAAAGGTTACAGATAAAATAAGTTTTGCACTTCTGCTGATGAAGTAAAGAGGAAATATGCTGCCATTTCACTACAGATGATAACTGAAAATCGTGCAAGTTATCTCATCCTCTCACACTTTTATTTTTAGCCGGAACAGAGGAAAAAAACTGGTCTGATTTTAATTAGCGTTTTCTTAATTTTAACCGATTAACTCACGTAAATGACGTCACCTGCAAGCAAGACTCTTTTTCGAGATGTCATGAAAATAAGAAATCTTTTTCTACAATTTCATCTACACTGATCGAGCAGCAGTTTCACTTCAGTCACCTGATTTCAAGCACTTGGCCAGTGACTTCCTCACTTTACTTTGAAAGATGAACCAAAACCGTGCTGCTCACGTAAAACGTTTTATTACATAATTAGAATATTCTGGTAAATTGGGCCTGACAATTTAAGTGGAATTTTAAAAGAAGCATTTTTAAATTTGAACACGTTTTTCCATCTTGCCTCATTTCTCTTATCTACATAGATTTTATTTCCTTTCTTGTGTTTTTACAGGGTTTTAAATTCACCTTTGCTGGATCCTCGGGGAGCCTTCAAGGCTCATCCCTCCATCTCCGAGGAATGCGATCCTCTCCCTGCAGCAGCTGTGTGCATTTTCCATGGATCAGCCTTCCCGAGCCAGACACCACGAAGGAATGTGCTCCACAGAGCCAGAGGAAATCGTGGTAGAGACTCTGCACAGCCTGGCTGCTTCCCTGTTCCCAAAACCCTCCCTCAGCTCCGCTTGAGGAAGCATAACAAAGCTCACGGGGAAAAGTTACTCCAGAAGTCATGGAATGGTTTGGGTTGGAACACCCCAAGCTGCTATGAGCAGGGACACTGCCACTACAAGCTTGCTCCAAGCTCCGTCCAACCTGGCCTTGAAGAGCTCCAGGGATGGGGAATTTCACAGAATGCTCTCATGGAGCAAAGCCACAGCCTGTCCTCCTCCTCCTCCTCCTCCATCCCTCCTGGAGCTGCCTGGAGCCAGCACAGTCAGTCCCGTACTCGAGACATCCCACTGCAGGATTTACACAAACCTCAACACCCACGGAATGAGAGAAAGGAAAAATCCACGTTCATGTGCCCTGGACAGGCTTGATGGATCATGAAACCAGAAACTGAGATCTCATCCTCAGAAATCCCTTTGTCCTGTTTGTTACTGTGAATTTAAAAACAAGGCTCTCAGGACAGGAACTGTTTGGCAAAGTTTAGAAGCCAGGAGTTAAGCCAGGAGTTGTTCCTACCTCTTCATAATTAACCAAGAAGCAGAGGATCAGAGCTCAACCAGGGCTTTAAATTTAATCACACACACGCCTGACAAAACAAAATGGTTTTATCAGAAACTGCTCATCCTGGAGACTGTCTGGTGTCTGGGCTGTGAATATTTACATGGAACACATCAAATACTCACCCCTTTACTCACTATAGACGAAACGCTTCAAAATTTCAGCTGCTGCTGTTTCCCAACCCCTCATAAATAAAACACAAACCCCTGAAGCTGTTCCATCACTGAGAGCAGCAAGCACCCATTAGGCACTGCTTCCTGTCAGATTTTAATTCTTTCACTTTTATCAAGGGAAAATCCATCCATAAAAGATGGTATGGCCCCACCTTTATTCTTTTTACCCACCATGTTTACATCTCTGTGCCTGTACAAGAGACGTTACCACTTATCATCCCTTGGGATTAATGACTAAATCCCCCAAACATCTTTGGGAGCCTGATGCTTATAATTCAACTCCGATCTTGCATGTCTGTACGTTAAACAGCAAGTTAAGGCAAACAGAACTCAATCCTTTACTGCTTCAACAGCAATGATCAGCAAAGAATCATACACAGCTGGGAACAGGACAAAAATACAGTTTTTTGGGGTGGATCATCACAAATACAGCTTTTTGGGGTGGACCATTCCCTCAAACATAAGAAGAAGTTATGCCTTCAATGCTGCACGAGACAAAGCTCAAAAAATCGTCTTAGGAATGATTTCTGATCAGTAAGACAACAGAGTCTCTCTGCAATAACCTCTTCACTCAGGAGAAAAACAGCACTTGCCTTTCTGGAACGTCTCAAAATTCACATTTCAAACACGCTACAAATCCAGCTTTTTCACACTGAGCTGAAAATATGGTTCATTCAGCTTTCTTTTTTCAGACATTCTTTCTCCAGCCAAATCTTCCTCATCTCTATGAAAACATGAACCTCCTAGACGCTATATTCATGCAGAAGACACAAAAATACACTTGGGGGAGGAGTAATTCCAACGTGCCAAGATATTAAATCTGGCATTAAAAATGCCATTTTGAAGGATCAGCAAATGTTTTTGGACACCAGGACTGGGGTGTTCTGAGGGTAGCCATGGCTATATTTGTATAATCTTTTTATTAGCTTTAGAATAGAAGTCAGTAGAAACACACAGAGCAACACACAGGATAAGGGATGAGGAAAAAGTACTGGAAGAAAACAATCCTGGAAGCAATTCTGTGCTCAGCCTCCCGTGCTCTTTCACTCAAGAGTTTCAAAGACATGGTCAAGCTGCAGCTTCCCCACACGGCGTTTTCCATCCGTCATGGAAAAAGGTAAGTTTTGGCTGAGGAGGACCTTGCAGACACTATCCACTGTGCTGGATGAAATGGATCACTCCAGCTCTTGGGTGAAAGAATTTAGAAGGCTGAAGAGAAGAACAGAAACCTCTCTGTGCCTGAACTCACAAATGTTTGTCCATCTAGGAAGGAAGAGTTTATCCAGTTTCCATATGTGATTCGTTACTGGAAATCCAGAATGGATTTGGGACCAGCATAACTCTTCAAATCCAAGGTGGCTGTGTCCACCAAACCTTGCTGAGTGCTCTAACTGCTAGAAATCCTTCAGAAATTGGGAAAGACGCTTCTAGCTTCTTTGGAAATTTAAAATCCGAAAACCTAATGAAATGGCAAAGTGTGAGGAAGTCACAGAATTCCAGAATGGTTTGAGGTGGAAGGGAATTTAACAACCAACCCATTCCACCTCCTGCCACGGGCAGGGACAGCTCCCACTGTCCCAGACTGCTCCAAGCCCTGTCCAGCCTGGCCTTGGACACTTCCAGAGATCCAGGGGCAGCCACAGCTTCTCTGGGCACCCTGTGCCAGGGCCTCCCCACCTTCCCAGCCAAGAATTTAATCCTAATATCCCATCTAACCCTGCCCTCTGTCAGTGTGAAGCCATTCCCTTTTATCTTATCGCTCCACGTCCTTGTGAAAAGCCTTGGCAATCTCAAGCACAAGGCAAGGAGATCGCCTTGAGCTGAAGAACAACTTCATGAATATGGAGGTGTCACCTTGGGCTGATGCTGCCTCTCCTCTCCACTCCCAGCTGCAAGCAGGCAGCAGGTGCCAAGCAGGGCTGAAGGTGGCAGGGAAGGTTGTTTTTCCAGCTGGAACGAGGACGGACAGTTGCTGGTGTCAGCGGAACGCGCTGCCAAACTCCGTCACGGCCTTGCTGACAGGAAGAGCTGCTCCCTCTGACAGGGATGATCTGTGAGCTTCTACCACGCACCTCTCTGACACAACTGGGGCTCAGCCACTCATCCCAGAAATCCTGGATGCTTTCCAGGTTATCCAAACGTTGGCAATGAAAATGACCGTCGCATCTTCTGGAGGCAGCAGAGAGGAAGGAGATCCTGGCAGGCAAATGTTCTGATCTTTGATCTGCTCTTCCCTCTCAGGTCTCTGCTGCTGGGGATGTGGGTGGCGTGTGAATTGCACCGTTTGCTTCCTCTTAATGGATATCTCACATTGAGAAGAAATTACACTTTATTTTGAAGATTTTGGAGACTGCCTGCTCCTCAAAGTAAGAGACAGGGAGATATAACCATAGGGGAAACACTACTCCCACCATGTAACTTCCCTTCTATGTTTAACAGAAAACACAGAATTCCAGGATGGTTTGGATTGGAAGGGACATTAAAGAACATCCAATTCCATCCCTGCCACAGGCAGGGACACTTTTCAGTATCCCAGGATGCTCCAAACCTCATCCAGCCAGGTCTTGGACACTTCCAGCGATCCAGGGGCAGCCACAGCTTCTCTGGGCACCCTGTGCCAGGGCCTCACCACCCTTACAGCCAAGAATTCCTTCTGTATATCCAACCTTAATTTTCCTTCTTTCACTCTGAACCCACTACTCCTTGTCCTGTCACTACAGCTCCTGATGAACAGAAACATGAGTGACGGGATGTAATATTTAAAGCCAAACAGCTTGGAACATCCCACATCAAAGACCAAATCCTTAATAAGAAAAACTATTACAAATATCTCAAATGGAAACTCAAAGGTTTCACCTTCCACTGCTGAATATCATCACAGAGGATGTCAACAAGCCATGAAGCATCTTAGTTCTCAAAACAGAAATCCTACTGAGTGCACCCTAAAAGAAAAGCATGCCATTCCCCAGAAGGGGGAAACTCCACAGCAATAAGGAAAAACTCAAGAGCACTGGTTTGATGTCATTCCAAACACCGTTCCTATGGAAAAAAGAGCACACAGAGTTCATGCATGGCTACAGCAAACACTGCTGACCAGAGGGCTTTGATCGTGCAGAGGAAGAGTGGAATCCCCCACAGGACAGATGTTTTATGGTCATTTATATGTGGAAGCGATGTATATTCACCAGGGACAGAAGTGCTGAGTCAGGGATGGCCAAATCCAGTTGGTCTGCAGCTAACAAAACACATTTGTATGAAGTTGAGAATATGTGGTTAAAAGCTGTCACAGCCGTAACTCTTCTCTGGTATCAAAAAAAACCCACCTACAACACTCTGTTCTTAACCTGTTGACTTAAGCAGTAAAACACTTCAACTGATAAATTTTCATTATCTGAGAGATAAGAATGACATTGAGAATTATTTTCTAAACATCAAATCCAGGTTCTCAACAGCCTTTGGCTGCACCAGGAATTAGAATTCGGAGCTCTGAGAACAAGGCAATGACCATACAAGCAGGGTTGAAGCCTGATTCAAACTGCACAGAGTCACACATTTACGGCAGCCTTTAAAAAAAGAAAACACAAAGAAAGTAAAACAAATAATTTTTTTTTGTTGTTTGTTTTAAATTGCGTTTGAGCAAAGAGCCTGTGTGCGCCACAATCCAATTTCATTGCTCACTACTTTCCAGCAGCAAACAGCGGCAAAACGCTGCAGGTTTCTCCTTCTAAATTGATGCCTTTATTTGGTGCAGGATATAAAAAAATAATGCTTATAATCTCAAGAGAAGAGAGACTGAGCAGGTGACTCCAGAAAGAATGAAATTCTCAAGATATTCAATAAAAACGCGCCTCTTGTTTACAGGCAGCTTCTGCCACGAATTTGGCGCATTCCTTGTCCCTTGTGCTTGCTTTTCAAGAAAGCCACTGTGGCCCTGCTCACAATCCTGCTTGGAAAAGCCCAAACAAGCCAGCTTTAGAATCGCTGCACAAGGTCATGTTTGATCATCGGGGAGCACAGACATCCCGCTATTCATCCCGCGGCAGCGGCCGGTCCGGCGTGCCGGCCCCGGCACATCCATGGGCTCCCAGCTCAGCTGCCAAACAACAGCGTTCAACAAGGATGAATTTACATCCATTTACATCAACCACCCTTTTGTTCCCCCCTCCGCAGAAGCAAGGATCGGTTCGAACTCTTGTTTTGGGGCACTCGGAATGAAAAACGCAAAAAGCCGAGCTCTGGGAATGGTTTGGGTTGGAAGGGATTTTAAAGGTCATCCCACCTCCCTATCCCCACACCTTCCACCATCTCAGGGCTGCTCCAAGCCTCATCCAACCTGGCCTTGGATGCTTGAAGTATCTCCCCTAAATGTCTCCACCAAACCTCTCCAGAGCCAGTTAACAAACTGCTCCAATAAAAAAATCCACTCAGGAATCTCAGGAAGTACGAGAGGCAGCAAACGATCCCCCGAATACAGCTCCTGTTTTCCAAAGCCCCACGAGGACGCCAGGATCCACAATTACACACAAGCAAATGACTGGATCTTCTGATGCAAATTCCACAAGTTAAGCAAAAGAGGCTAGTCTTATGCTATCCCAAGTACTTCCAGAAAATACCATGGACTGCAGGAACATTATTATACAGCTGATGGTGTGACCTTGTTATCAAGCCAGCCTTAAACAAATTAGGACTACAAAGCCCTACTGAAAAGGTGCAGGTTCACTCTCAGGTCATGCTGGTGCGAAAACCCATCCTGGGAAACATCTAACCACACCGGGAATTCACCTGGGATGGGATCTGACCAGCCACTTCCTAGTGCTGGAGGTTCAATTTTATTTACAGTCTCCAGCAGCTTTTTTAATTTTCTGCGCCAAGACCCCAGTCAAATGTGTGTTTCTTCATTAACCACACACACACACAACGTCTATTTCAGCACGAAATGGATGCATTTCAGAATTTCTGAATGCAAACAGAACAAATTTGTGTCATTTTTAAACACCGCTTTGAGATTTTTATGACCACAGTGAGAAGACCTTTCCAGGAAAGACTGGACATAAAAATACTCTTTTTTAAACAGCCTATCATTAGGTTCCAGTTCTCATCTTTGTTATTATAACCTCTTTCACAAGTCAGTAATTCAAGATATCTTGGTGCAATGCTGTGAGGGATAAATTATACCAATGGATCAGACTTGGTTTAATATTAATATCCTCCATTAAAAAGAAAAAAGCTTTCCCACCACGGATGAGACAACTGACAAGTCAGGATTGTAATGGAAATTACTTCCAAGACTGCTCGACCCAAACTTGGATCTATTTACAGAGCCTATGAATAGACAAGAGTTTATTTACAGATGGTTTCTCGCCAGCCCTGACATGCATTTTGGGGAAAAAAGATATTAAAACAACATCAACAATCCAGCACTTAGCAGCAATCCTACAATCAGCCATTGTGTGCCATGTGACAGACAAGAGAAATAAACCCCACAAACACTAAGAAAACACTGCTTAAAGCTTCCATGGCAGCAACGAAAAGCAAAGCAGGCAGGAGAATTTTGGAAAAGCCTTAAATATTCTTCTGTAACCTAATAGCAAAGAGAGATATTTGCTTAACCTCCACCTTCACTGTCCAAAAAAAAGTGCCAATTACTCTAAAAGCTACCAAATGCCCCAAGAAGAATTTAAAGCATTAACCACCAGCACCGAGAAGCATCTGAGGAAGAGGCAGATGTCCCACAATTGGAGAGGCTGCCTGGCTCAGACATCCCAAAAACAACTGAGCTGGAGACGCTGGTGACTCATTATTGGTGAAGGAGCAGAGAAACCACTTGAAGAGGTGAGGAGAAAATTCCATTTTAATTTAAGAGCACTCTCTAGCAAACCCTCCCCGAGCTCTGCAACATAAAAACACTTGGATATTCACTAATAAATGCATTTTATAAACGCTTCTGACAGCCCTCAGTGAGCAGAAGACGTGCAATCTGCACTGAGACATGCCAGGGACTACGAAAAATAAAAGTACAATGTTTATACGTTAAGTCCTTTCAAGAAAAAAAAAAAGTTTACCTCGCTTTTAAAATTATTGTAACATCAATGACTTTAAAAAATAAGTTTGCTGTGCATATTTGTCATAAGAGGCAGTGCCATCTGATTCAGTATTCCCTTGATACAGTTCCTGTTGCAGGCCTTCACAAAAACAAAGAGCAAACCAATGACCTAGAAACAAACGCAGCCTTCCCAAACCGCTTTCAACCCATTAACTTTATACTTGTTTCAGACTCGTAATAACGCCTGAAACGGCTGCCAAAAGCTTTGATTTCAATTTGCCAGGCTGCACGAGGAGAAAGTTTGGGTTTCCTCCTTATCTGGAAGCGTTGCAGGAGTAAGGCGCATTTCTCACCAGCCAAAGAGCGCAGGAGGGGGGCAGAAGGCTGTGGGGTTTTGGTTTTTTTTTTTGTTTAAAGGGGATGGATGTGTTTACATGGCACGGAGCAGAGCCATGCATCCAACCCAGCTCCGGAACCGGAAGCTGGATGACATGTCAGCACAGCTCTCCGCTAATTACCAGGATAATGAGAAGCAGAATATTTATTTTTCCACAAAGAGATGACACAAAAACGCTTCCCTGCAACGCAACTAGTTATTTCTTGTCATGCTGCCTGGTTATTTCTTGTCGTGCTGCCCTGCACTGGGCAGGCACACACAAACAAAGCAGCTGAAGGTATGCTGAGCTCTAGATTTATGACAGCTGAAACGTCCTTTTAAAGGATTTAGTGCTAGAATCCCTAGGAAAGAAGTTGACTGATCTTTGCTGATCTACAGCACTGTAGAAGAAAAAAAAAAAAATAAAAGAGGAAGGCAAATATGCACCACGAAAACTTTTAAAAATAACTCCCTGAGGTCATAAGTAACCATTTCAAAGGGGTGGTGGGAACAGGATCCATCTATAAAACTTCAATTTGAACATTAGCAAAGAGCCCTCCCCCAGCAGGAGCAATTACTGCTGCCTTTCATGTGGCACAGTAACACACCTTCCCTTGCACGCTTGGCTGTGTCAGGTCTATTTTAAACACGCTCAACAGCACTACAAAGGAAAACATCCCACAGCCTCCCTCCCCGTGCAGCTGAACACGCACATTGCCAAGCACAGGTTGAAAACTCTAAGGCTTTCTTTGTAATTCACCCAGCCCTAAAAGCTGCTGAGCTTCCCTGAGGTATGAGGAACATCCCTGAGGTATGAGGAACATCCCTGAGGTACAAGGAACATCCCTGATGTTTGAGGACAGGGCTCATGTGAGAAGAACACACCACCGCCTGCATCTCCTGTCCCTTCATGCCCCTGGTTCTGGTGATGCTAGCGCCAATACGGAATTACAGAATCTCAGAATGGTTTGGATTGGAATGGACCTAAAAGATCATCCAGTTCCAACTCCCTGCCGTGGACGGGGTCCCTCTTTGTATGCACCATCCCAAGAGCATCTACTTGATGCGCTGCTCTAACTCTACCTCGTGCTGCAGCTCCGTTCCAGCTTCTGAAGCGCTTTAATCTGCTTCTGCCTTTCACGGGCTATTATTAACCTCGGGGATAAAGTGGCACCCTTTTAATCAGGTGCTTTAACTGGATGCGTTCTGCAAACAGGTACAGCCCAGAGATATCCTCTACCTCCTCGGGCACTAACGTGGAAGTATCGCCTGCGATACTCACCGATTCAAACCTCCAAGAAGGGCAGCGGTTAAGAGAGCCTTCTCTAGTGCTGCAAGCACACATCCCAGAATGGTTTGGGTTGGAAGGAACCTTAAAGATCTCATTCAGTCAAACCCCTTGCCATAGGCAGGGACACCTTCCACTATCCCAGGCTGCTCCAAGCCCCGTCCAACCTGGCCTTGGACGCTTCCAGGGATGGGGCGGCCACGGCTTCTCCGGGCACCCTTGTGCCAGGGCCTCACCTCCCTCACGGTCAACCCTTTTCCGCACGAGTGGGAATCCTCTGCCTTTGCCAGAGGCGGCCCCCCCGCCGCTCACCTTGTACACGTCGCCGTAGGTGCCGCTCCCCACCCGCTGGATCAGCTCGTAGTCCTGCTGCGGGTTCCGCCTCAGGATATCCCCGCTGGCCCGCGCCGCCGGCTCCATGTCCAGCGCCGCGTCCCCGCCGGCCCCGGGATGCTGCTAACGCGGCGGCCCCCGGCCCATGGCTCCCGTGGCTCCTGCGGCGGCAACGGCGGCTCAGGGGGGCTCCGGGCGGCCCAGACAAAGGCGGGCGGGCGGCCGCGCCCTCCGCGGCTCCCCGGCGTAACCAGGAAGCGCCGCGGCGGGCAGGGAGCGGGGCCGGGCAGGAGGGAGCTCCGGTACCGCCGGCGCTGCGGCCCGTCCGCCGGGGCGGCCAGGCCGGGCCGGCTCCTACCTGCGCGCCGCAGCCCTTTGTCCCGCCGGGGAGGGAAGGAGGGAGGGGGAGCACCGCCGCTGCCGCCTCCTCCTTTTCCTCCTCCTCCTTCTCCTCCTCCTTCTCGTTCTCCTTCCGCGGCCGAGCCGGGCCGGGTTCGCTCGGGTCGGGACGGGACGGGCGGGCAGCGCCGCCGCAGCGCCCCGGCGCGGCCAACGCGGGCCCCGCTCCCGGCCCGGCCCCGCTCCGAGCCCGGCCCTGCCCCGCTTCAGGCTCGGCCCCGCTTCAGGCTCGGCCCCGCTTCAGGCTCGGCCCCGCTTCAGGCTCGGCCCCGCTCCGGGAACCGCTGGCGTGGGGCTGTTACACGGCGCTGCCCTCCCCGCGGGCCTGCGCCTGCCGCGTCCGGGGTTTACGGAATGCCGGAGTGGTTTGGGTTGGAAGGGAGCTTAAAGCTCATCCAGTTCCACTCCTTGCCATGGTAGGGACACCTTCCACTGTCCCAGGTTGTTCCAAGCCCCGTCCTACCTGGCCTGGGACATTTCCAGGGATCTAGGGGCAGCCGCAGCTGCTCTGTGCCAGGGCCTCACCCTCACAGCCAAGAGTTTCTTCCCAATATCCAACTTAAATCTTCCCTTTCCCAGCTTAAAGCCATTCCCTGTGTCCTGTCCCTCCATCCCTTGTCCCCAGTCCCTCTCCGGCTCTCCTGGAGCCCCTTCAGGCCCTGCCAGGGGCTCTGAGCTCTCCCTGGAACCTTCTCCTTGCCAGGTGAACGTTCCCAGCTCTCCCAGTCTGGAGCAGAGAGGTTCCAGCACTTGGAGCATCTTTGTGCCTCTTCTGACCCTGTTCCAACAGGTCTTCTTTGTGGAGGGAGAAGTGCAGGGACAGGCAGGGCTTTCAGCCTGTAGCCCTTGGTTTGAGGCAGGAGGAAAGCCCCAGTTTGGCTACACCACCTGTATTCTATATATATTTACATTCATGTATAAGCTTATACCAAACAGCAGGCTGAGCTTTCCATGTTTCACACCAGAGGCTGGGATACTTCCAGAGAGGCTTCCAGAGAGGAGAAGGAAAAGGAGGAGGAAGACGAGGAGGATGTAGGACTGATCTGGATTGCAGCCTTGAAGCCACATCATGTAATCCTTCTCATGGGCTAATCAGGTACCGTGACATTTTAGCTTTGTGGGCAGCCAGTACAATGAAAGTCACACCAGAATTACCTCGGACTTGTTGAGGCTTGTCTCCCCAGGCTCACTAAGTCAAAAAAAGCTGCTGTGAAGCTGCAAAGTGGAAAGCATTTATAGCTGCCTTTCCCAATTATTTTCAGCAAAGCAGCTGAAATTCTGGGCTAAGCTCACCCATGGTCTCTGAAATTAATGCTGAACACTTTAAGAAGCCCAAAGATGGGGATAGGGAGTAGAGGAATGCTGGAATTTGCAGTAGCACTCGCTGCACGGACAATCATTAGGGCCCGAAAGGAGGTGTGATTTTCTAGGCGTAAAAACTACCACATACTCAGCGCAGGAAATACGTCTGCAGAAGTTAGGTAGAAAAAAAATTCAAATGGATGCCAGATGTAGGAGTCTCTGGTGTCCAGCACTGGTTATTTCAGAACAGATCCTGCTTCTTTGGCAGCCACACGGCCCAGGCAGGTCCAATATAGTCTAATGACAATGCAGCCAGGCACTGATCCTCGCTTTAAAACGGAGCCTGGGCTTTGAACCTGCTCTTACATTTAGAAATCCCACATGTAGTACCGACAGAGTGGTGAGGATTGCATAAGATTTTCCTCCAAACCACAGGCTCCATAGCAGAATTCATTAGGATCTGTGGTGCTTTAGGTTAAACTCAAAGGCAAGGTGTGCTGATTCCTGGGAATTGCATAGTGGCCTTTGGGTTTATTGGGATTTATTTATGGGCTTGTTTGGGTTGCAAAATGTAACCTGCCCCGCCTCCCAGAAACAGGAGAGCTCAGGGCTGCTCACTTAAAGAGATTCCCATTTAATTTCCCCTTGTACTCTCCAAGCCTTCTGCATCCTGTACGTCCTTTCCAACATAAATACCTAAGTTTTCCTGAACCCCCAACAAATAAGAAACTATTTACCCTTTAGAGAGCTGTATTTCCTCAAGTGATTTTTAACAAAGCAATTACCTCTCCCCTCATAAATCAGCTTCCTGTGCTCCCGATAGGGAGCTATTTGTGTCCTTTTTCTTTCCCCTTCCTCAGCTGAAGGGTTCAGATGCTGCTTTTCACTCCGCTGACTTGCTGCTCCTGAGAAGCCATCAGATGACAGCACAGCAAAAAGGACATTTCATCTTCCAGTGGCAGATGGTGCATTAAGACTTGGCCTCCTAGAACATCTCTTAGATCCAGGGGGCTGTGATTCTCTGCAGAAGCTGCTGTGTTTAGCCCTTGCTGGCTTAAGTTTCACTTCACCTGGAGGGACAGTTTCTCATCCCATCTTGCCAGTGGTGGAGAGCGAATTCCCAGAGCCCATCTCGTGTTCTGAGCTTTAATCCACCTGGGTCTCAGTCCCTGCTGGAAGCACATCTGGGAGGTGGCCATAGATTAAAGCATTACTGGGACTGTATTGTTACCATTCCATGATTAGGAAAATGGAGGAAACTGCCTGAAATTGTGTCAGGAAGAGGTTGAGGTTGGATATTAGGGTGGTCAGGCAGTGTTTGCCCAGGGCAGTGATGGTCAGGCACCACCCCCGGATGGTTTTGAGAACAGTGTGGATGTGGCACTTGGGGACGTGAGTCAGTGACAGCCATGGCAGTGCTGGGTTAAGGGTTGTGCTCAATGGTCTTTGAGGGCTTTTCCAACCTTAATGATTTAATTAATGATTCTAATGGGTTGTGCAGAGTTTTCAGTGCAAAAACATGGACCCTGTGCCCTGCCAGGCCCATAAGCCTGAGCACACACTGCATTTTCCACCCCAGACCACACTGCTTTTCTGGTCAAGCGTGTTCAGGAATGTGCTTTTATGCTGCATCTTCCATCTGAACGGGTCCCAGCCTCAAAAGGAATGTTAAGTGGTTTTACATAAGGCATTACGTGGGTTTGGAGAATGTGATCTGTTTGTGCTGTAGTCTGAGGAGGAAGAACAGCCATGGTTGTTTTAACGAGACACCGAGGTTCACCAGGTAACGGTGGATGCAGAGCTGGAGAAATTTCTAACTGAACGAGATATTAAAGGTGGTCTCAAGAGCAGTGAAAATACTTCAGCCCTAGTTTTTTTATCTGACTGCTAAAATATCTTTAATTTTACACAGTCTAACAAACTCACATGGAAGGCATTCATAACTGCTGCAGCACCTTCAAGAAGATTTGAATTTTTTTTTTTTTTTTTTTTTTGTGTGTGTGTGTGTGTGTGTGTGTGTATTTTGTTTTTCAGGCTGCTTTTCCTCCCCAGTGGAACACACACTTGCTCCACCCACGGCCACAAGTGAAGGGCCTGCAGTGGAGCCATTCCCAGGCTTTCTGTGGGCAGCTTTCCACCCGAGTCCAGCTGAGGATGCTGAACCTCCTAAAGCTTCTTGGCGTCACTTTGGCAGCTTTCAGTGCTGTTCACACTGCTTCACCTGCTCTGCTATCAGAATCCAGGATAAGAGGAACAGGGGAGATTTTGTGGGATCCTGAATGGTTTCTCACCACTGGAATGGCCCTTGGGGGACAGTTGGGATGGCAGCAGATGTGAGCACGTGATGACAAGTACAAAAAAAAAGCCTGGAAAAAAATAAAGAGCAGAAAGAGAGACAGAAGTCCTGGCAAGATGGATGGAGGGAACAAAGCCGAGGGCAAGTGAAGGAGGAGACATCCAGGCCTGTTGGATGTTTCTTATGTCCAGCTTGGGAATTCATTTGCTCAAGGGAGCATCAGTCTGCTGTGGACTGAGGATCTCTCCAGGGGCTGTGCTGAGACACTCTGGGAAGAGAGAAAAGACACTAAAGGGAGAGAAAAGCCTTTTGTCCCTTGCAGCAGGAGCAGGAGAATTGAACAAGACCCAGCTCAGCGCTGAGTGCAAGGATTTGTTTTTCACGGAAGGAAGAGGGGCACTGTAGCTATACATTATGTTTGTGTCACCCCATTTACGTAGATGCATCTCAGGAGACTTTGCAGCTGATTGTGCTCTTTGCATTCAAAGGAAGGAAACCAGCTGGATGCCCTTCCCTCCCGCCAGCACGCACAGGAGGGCAGAGGTGACAGCAGACAGCAACTGCTCAGCTCAAGGATGCAGGAAAATGTGGCCATTTCCATGAAAAACAGCATTAAAAAGGGAAACTCAGAGCACTGCCTGGAAACACGGCTGCTTCCCCCATTTCCAGGTGCACAAACCTGGCTGGAAGATTTTGCAATCATCCAGGCAGGTGGATTCGGTTGGTTCTGCCAAGAGGAGCTGGAAGCCTTTTCCTGGCCGAGGTGTATCTTCAGGGGGAAATCCTAGAAACAAACTTGGCACGCACAGATTTTGGCTTGGGCTCGCTGAAGCCATGCTGCAAACAAGAAAAGAGGCTGGTGAGGAAGGATGTTTTCAGTAGTGTCTATCTGCCTGTTCAGTGCTGGAGAGAGGGGACAAATCAAAAACAGTATCGGAAATAGATGGGAAGTTTGGCTTAGGAGAGATCCTTGCTGACCTCTAAATTGTAGAATCGTGGGATTATCCTGAGGATCATCCAGTACAAATCCTGGCCCTGCACAGACATCTCAACAACCCCACCCTGAGCCTGAGAGCTCTCTTGGAGCTCTGGAAGCCTTGGGAACACGACCATTCCCTGGGGAGCCCCACCACGCTCTGGGGAAAGAACCTTTTCCTAATAAAGAGAAATAAGAGGATCAGATGGTGCAAGGACAGCCACCGAGGTAAAACCAGGCCTGGGCTGATGATTCTTTATCTCCATGGGGTTTTTTATTCTTAAGCAGCTCCTTTAGTTTAGGAAGCATCTTCCAGAAGGAAGAACCTCCACGCTGATTGATTAAACAAGTAATTTAATAAACTCCTGGAATTCTGTCTCCTCCACAGTGAAATACCTCTGTGCAGCCCTGGTGTGCAATCGTGTTTACAGAAGCAGCAAAGATAACTCGTTTGGCTGCAAAGCCCATGTAAATGTAGGCGGTCATAGCACAATTCGGGGTGAGAAATGGGAGCTGCAGGAATAGCAGGATTTCCTAAGCAACAAAAATCTGCTTCACTTAAAATATTTCAGGAAGAAAAGGAAAAAAACCCCAAAACCAACAAAAACACAACAGAAAGATGTTAGGAAGGTTTTAGCTTCAGGACCGGGGAAAAAGCTTGATTCTGTTTTATCCCTTTTTGATATTTCCAAGGAATTGGGGCCTCCTAACCCTAGAATAAGGGTACAGAAATGAAACCAGCGATGAGGAATCCCTGCCAGGCAGTGTAACCCCCAGGGAGACATCCCCTTGCAATGCTCTTCAGACACATTTGACATCTAGATCCCTTTGATCTAGATTTCCCGTGCAATCCAGCAGAAGCAGCGAAAGAGCAAAGCCCGAGAAAGGCAGAAGTGATGACAATAAAAACAGCGGGGAGGAAACGAACGCGTCCCAGAACCTCGCATAACCGCTGCAAGAACAGATCCGTCACCCGGGGGCTCAGGCAGCGCCTTCTCCAAGGAAAACTCGTGTGGATGGCAGCGTTTCCCCTCAGCAGCAAGTCCCAGCGAGCCCGTGGTGGCACCTGAGCAAGAGCAGAGCCTTGGCAGCGTCCCTTTGGCACCTCTTACATAAGCGTTGCACAACGCGCCCGGTTTCTGTTTGCGAAGGGCCAGGGATATGAAAAGCAACTGGAAATGCTGCCTGGGTAAGTGGGACACTTGAATCAAGGTAAATTATGAAACGGCTCCTGCCAGCGGAATGCAGGATGGATTGAAATCCGGGTTTTCTCCGAATTCTGGGGCCTTTCCTGCGCTGTGGCTTGCAGCTGTGCTCTCCCTCCGTGGGGTATTTTCTATTTTTTTGCCTTTCCTCCATTTAGCATTGTTTTTCCTCAAGAATCCTTCCAGTCCATGGCCGTTCAGCACATCTGATGTAAAAGCAGCTCTTTGTGATCTGGCAACTTGGGCAGCAAGAATGTAAGGATGCTTCCTAGGAAGGGCTGTTTGCTACTGGGAAAATAAAGGAAGGATGAATCGGTGGAGAGAAGAAATGGGTGAAAATGAACAAATGCTGAGTCACTCTCTGGAAAAAAAGATCATGCCACTGACTTGGGATCATAGGAAAAAAAGCAGGAAAAGGCCTTGGGAGTTCATGCAGAGAATCCCCACAGCACAGGGATCAAACCTCTCCGCTCCTCTTTCGCTGGGATACCACATGCCATAATGGCAAGAGAAAAGGAGAAAATGCCAGTAAATGGGGCAGTACAAGCTTGACCTTAACAGCAATTCTCAAAGGGAATGAGGAAAACAGGACCTGAGCCCATCTGAGTTTAATTAGACTTTTAAATTAACAAATTTACTTTTCCATCCTTTTTTTTTCCCCCCTCCCCTATCTGTTTCCCAGCTGCTTTTCCTTTAATCTCCTCTTTCAACCTATCTGAACCCCTCTGAGAGTGTCCAGTGTAAGAAATCCCTCCTCACAACACCTGTCTCTTCTCTGCTGCATTGAAGCAGCAACAGGCACATGCAATCTCAGGGATTATTTATAAAAATCCTAATGCAGCTCCTGCAGAGCCGAGTGAGCTCCTCGTGGTCGCAGTGCCCAGCAGGATTCAGCTATCTGCCACGTGAGAGAGCCAAAATTATATGTTTCCTTCTGATGCTGTAAACACAGGGAAGAGGCCAAGGGGAGGCAGTCACAGTGTGTTGGAGGAGGCACTCAGGAATTAAGTGTCAGCATATCAATGGGAGCACAACAACACATGGCTTTGGTAGACATCAGATGCCTGGAACTGAAAATCGGTTCGTTTTTGAGTGTTCTTCCCACTGTTAGGAATGAAGAGCAGATTCTCCTGGCTCCTGTGAATCCAAGAAAGCTGGATGGCCACTGGCTTTCCCTGACTGCTGGGGGCCAGAGTGCAGAAACGATCAGCACTCTCCCAAAATCTCCTCTTGCAGATACAATCTGGGGCTCAGTTCCCTTCCCATCCTGCCAGATTCTGTCCCTCTGGTGACCACCACATTCCCAGTTTCATCAGCTGATCTTTGAGTGCTGTGCCACGTGTCTTCCAGAGAGCAGCACTGGGCTGTGGCTTCACAGTCAGGTCGATTCCAGCAGCTTGCTGGCATCACAAGTGTGGGCAAACAGTAGCTGGGGACGAGTGTGTTCACTCCCATGCTGGCCCACATGGAGTGCCTGGGAGCGGGGAAGCTCCCTGTGGAGCACAGAAAGCCAAACACAACATGGGCTGCATGCCCAGCAGGGTGGGCAGGAGGTTGGGGAGGGAATTATTCCCCTCTGTGCTGCTTTTGTGACAGACCCCACCTGCAGAGCTGCCTTCAGCTCTGGGGCCCCAACATGAGATGTGGAACTGCTGGAGAAGTCCAGAGGAGGCCATGGAAATGCTCTGAGGGCTGGAGCCCCTCTGCTGTGGAGCCAGGCTGGGAGAGCTGGGAATGTTCGCCTGGAGAAGGGAAGGCTCCAGGGAGAGCTCAGAGCCCCTGGCAGGGCCTGAAGGGGCTCCAGGAGAGCTGCAGATGGGCTGGGGACAAGGGATGGAGGGACAGGACACAGGGAATGGCTTCCCACTGGGAAGGGATGGCAGGGATATTGGGATGAATGGGAGATTGGGAAGGAATTCCTGGCTGGGAGGGTGATGAGGCCCTGGCACAGGGTGCCCAGAGAAGCTGTGGCTGCCCCTAGATCCCTGGAATGTTCCAGGCCAGGTTGGAGCTTGGAGCAGCCTGGAATAGTGGAAGGTGTTCCTGTCCATGGTGAAATTAAATGAGCCTTAAGGTCTCTTCCAACCCAGACCATTCTGGGATTCTATGTTATCAACTGTGCTTCACTTAAGTCTTCCCCAGAGGTGTCCAAGCCCAGCCCTTACGCTGCACCTTTTGTGCCACATCTGCATGTGCACACTGAGTGTCTCCTGCTGCCTGTGGATGCTGGTGGGACAGGCGGAATTGGGGGAACAGGGCCTGGCTGACCCCACCCCAAGGCAGGATCCCTGTGGTGACTTCTCAGCTCAAGTGCTCCCATGCACTCGCCACACATCCCGCTTGTGCCGGGTCCCCCTGCCATGGCCCCCTCTGGGTGGGTGCCCACAGAGTGCTCACTGCCCCCGATGAGCCAGGTGCCCTACCCTGGGCTGGATATCTCCAGGGAATGATCCCTACAAGTGTATCCAGTACCCCCAGGTTTGGATACTCCATATGTGGGTGCCCCAGTGATCCCAGGAATAACCTGGATGCTCCTATCTGCGCTGAGCCCCCCACCAATACCCCGGCGGGTGAGCATTCAGCACCCACGGCGCTGCCGCTCTCCCCGCCCGCGGGGCTCTCTGGCCGTGCGCACCCCGAGCAGCGGTGCCCGGGGCCAGCCCCCCGGGTGCCGTGGGCGGGTGCCCCGGCGGGCCGGGCCGTGCCGAGCCGTGCCGTGCCGTGCCGCGCCGAGCGGCGGGCGGGGATGCTGCTGCTGCCGCCGCTGCCGCCGCCGGCTCCCCCGCCCGCCCCGCGCCGCCGCCGCAGCCCCGCCAGACGCAGCGCGGCTCGGAGCGCGCACGGAGCCTCCCGCAGCCGCCGCCATGGCCCGGAACCGCCGGGACAGGAGCAGCTGGGGTAGGGCAGCGGCGGTAGAACCGGGGGGGAGCGGGGGGAGCGCGGACAATGCCGGGCCTGAGGCGGCCGCGGGCCGCGCTGGGGCGGGGCTGCGGCGGGAGGACGCGGGCGGGGGGTTCGGCTGGCCCGGGCGGGGCGGGGGGCTGCCCGGTGTCCGAGGGACAGCGTCTAGTGTCTGGGAGCCCTGTCATGAGGGGCTGTCCATGAGGGGCCGGGGGTCCGCCCGTTCCCCGCCGGCGTGAGGGGAATCGGGGGTGCGGATGGGGCGCCCCTCCTTCCGGGGCCTCCTGAGGCGAAGTGTCCCCGGCTCGGGCTGGTCACCGCCCTCGGCCTGGCTGCAGCGGGACCCCCTGACTCACCTGGGGCCAGACAGCCCCGGCAGCTCTCTGGGGAGCCTTTGGGCTGCCCCGGCTCTCCTCCGGCTTGCCCTGACACTCTTCACCCTGGCCCTGCTGTCCCCTCAGCCCCTGAGGGGGGATGCCACCTCAGCCGCCACCCCACCTCGGAGCGGGGATCCCCCTCACCCCACCTTCCATAGGCAGAGCCACAAGGCCACCACCCTTGGTTTGTCACCCTTCCAGAGGGTTTTTCCCCGTTTGTGGAAGCTGTAGGATTTAGTTGTCGAGTCACCCTCCAGACAGGGCCCATTTTCAACCCATCCCCTCACAGCCCCCTGATCCCGGGGGAGCTGGGGCGGCCCTGCCAGGCGGAGCGGGGTGACGGGAGGAGGAAGTTCTCTGGTGTCTTCCTGCAAGGCTTCGGTTCTCTCCAGAGGATCCTCCAGCGGCTGCTGCTTCCCACTGGAGGCCAGGCTGGTCCCACAGGTGGGCTGCACTCAGCAAGGGGCTCCTCCGCCTTCAGCCTGCCTGTGATGTGTCGCTTCACCCAGTCCCACTGACGCGCCGTTCCGTAGGAAATCAGGTTTTATCCGGCCATTTCCCGTTATTTCAGGAGAGTAATTTGCCGTTTCCTGCGGACTCGTAATTCCATGTGAGCTCGCTCACGGGGTGCCGGCGGTATCCCGGCTCCTCAGACAGAGCGGGTGAGCTGAGCTGTGATGTTTAGGTACACAAATCACATTGTAATTTGTGTAGATGAGCGTAGGATTTCCCACGGCAATGATTAACAGTTCGGAGGCACGCTGGAGGAAGCGTTGGGATCACGGAGTGTCTGAGCCGGTGATGGGCTTTTTGGGATAGAGGAGGGGAAAAAATGGGCGAAGCTCGTTTGATCGCTGCCGTGTTTAGCTGGGACTTAATGAAGGTCCTTGGATAAACCGGAGGGAAAACTTGCCAGGGAACGTGGTGCCATTCTCAGCTTTGTCTCGCGGAGCGTGTGACAGACGTGTCAGCCCTGACTCTGTGCGTGTTGGGAATTGCACACACATCCACACGCTGGTGCCTTCCCTGCGCATCCTGAGAGCAGGAGGAGGGAATGCAAATGATGCTGGGTGGAAGCGGAGAAAGCATCATCCTGGGAAGTACAGCCTGGGCCCAGCAAGGGAATCAGGCACATCCCTCAGCCTGTGCTGCTCAGCCCTGCTCCCGGGAAATGCGATGTGTCACTGATGGGATGAACTCTTCCTGAGCTCCTCTGCAAGAATCTGGAAGCGTCCATGGATCCGAGTGGATCTCTGTGGGATCAGCTGCCTTCTGCTGCCGCCCATCTGCAGCTCAAAATCATTCCCTGTGTCCCACAGACGTTCACCTATTCCTAGAGGATTCCCTGGCTCTTTGCCAGGCTGGTTGATGATGCCAGTGAGAAATTAAGAGAGTGAAATGCTTCAATTTTTTTTCCTAGGAAAGGAGAAGAAAAAGCTGCCTTTAATAAATTTATTTATTCTATCTATACAACAAAACCTCATTGCCTTGAAAGCTGTGTTTACATCCAGTGACTGCAGCATTGTGTGGTGACATCAGTCCGTGGAGTGACTCTTCCACTGCTACATTTTTTTCAGCTGGCAAAGGAGGAGGCTCGGGCTTTTCCTGAAACTAAGGCAGAAAGGAGAAAGTCCTTGCTTTGTTCTAAAAAATGGGCTTAATGGGTCATTAAAAATATTAACGCTATTTTGAAACGGATCAAACTTTGCCCTAGTTACTCAGGCCTGGAAACAGGCAGCTGCTTAGTGTAACCCTCCTTTGTTTCACAAAAATAATTTGCTTTTTTTCAAGCTCGCAGAGCAAATTAGGGTGAGTATGTGGGATTGCCCCTGGTCATAGCTGGGTCGCTGTCACATCCCCGGGAGCTCGTGTAGGGGTGTGTGATGCATCCAGAGCAGGATTTAGCCTCGGGCTAAAGGTCAGCATAAGGTTGTGCCTCATTTAAGGCTCTTCCTGAATGTGCCAAGCGGTGCACAGACCTCACAACTGCTGCCAGTTGAATGCTTGAGGCAGCTGGAGATGAAAAAGGAAAAAAAAAAAAATCACAAATAATTTCTTGCTGTGAGCAGTGGGCCCTGCTTTTTCCAAAATAAGGATTGTTAGTCTGAGTTCTGCTTGGCACAGTGAAGTCCAGCCAGCTCATGGAGGTTTGTAATAGATTACACTGATTTTTGTCTGAAATTCTTTGTGCTTGGCATTTGCAGGTGTTCAGCAGCCTGGTGCCTCTGATCCAGTGAGATCCCTGCTCCCACTCACTCCTTTAGACATCACAGACTGGAACAAATAGTGTGAAATCTCATGTTTCCCATCATGGCCAATTTGGTGTTGAAATTGGGATGACCCACCGATCAAGAATTCAGTTTCAAAACCATAAAAGGGATTACAGAGGTGATAGATACTTCTTGGTGAGGGTTTTCAAGCTGGATGGGGGATTCAGGAGAGCTCCTAAAGGGAGCCAGGAAAAGCCAAGGAACTATTTTGGGGAGAAGGGATTCCTCTCCAGCACAGGCCGGGGATCATCACTGCCATGTCTGAGCACAAAATGGGTTAAACTGAGAAGAAAACTGTGGTTTCAATAGGTTGTTTTTCATTTTAACCATGTTAACTTCCTTTCTGTTTGTTGTTTGATTTCTGCCCTTTTATGATGGATTTTCAGTTCGCACTTCCTGGCATTTCTTTGTGACTCTGAATGCTGGGAACCTGACAAGTGCAAGATGAGATGTTTCAGACACAGGAGCCTTTACACAAAAAGCCAGAAATATTCACAACCAAATGACTGGCTTGTGAAAGAGAAAAGAAAAAATAATGCTGGGACTTGAAAGAAGAGACAAGTCAACATTGTGATTATAGAATCATGGAATGGGCAGGGACACTTTCCAGTAGATCAGGTTGCTCCAAGTCCCATCCAACCTGGCCTGGAACACTTCGACAGATCCAGGGGCAGCCACAGCTTCTCTGGGCACCCTGTGCCAGGGCCTGCCCACCCTCCCAGCCAAGAATTCTTTCCCAATCTCCCATCCATCCCTGCCCTCTGGCAGTGGAAGCCATTCCCTGTCTCCTGGCACTTCATATCCTTATCCAAAGTCTCTCTCCCATGGCTGTTGTGCAGGAGCAGCATTTTACAGGGAATTGGAATAGCTTGGATCCACCAGATGAGCAGGAGCAAGAGCAGCCTGGCTTTTTCTTTTTGGGGAAAACCCAGGATGGCCTGAGCCTGCCTCATGTCATGTCCGTGCTGTGAGCGGCTCTGGCCTCGGCTGCCTGCCTGATTAATGGAAGTGGGAAGCAGCACATGGCATTGGTTGTGCCTTGCTGCGTTTTCCCTGCTGAGCCCACGGGTGACAAACAGCAAGTTAAATATTGTTTAGGGCCTGGGTGATGTTCAGAGGCAGCAGGCTTTACATCAGCTCCCCTGGATCACTGACTGGAACGTTCTCCAGTGGGGGAAGGAGGCTGGGGCAGGTATTGTCATGCTCTGCGGGGCACGAGGCGTCCCATGGATCACTTCTGAAAGTCACTTCACTCCAGAGAGCCCCCAGCTCCTCTGCTCCCGCCAGAAACGCTCCCATTTGCCATCAGTTCAGGAAAAGTGAAGTGTTACAGCAGGAAAATAACTGAACACAGATCTCCCAAATGGGGTGGAAGCTCTGGAGAAAGGGCTGAGTTCTGCCAAGCCCATGAAGCGTATTTAAAGCTCTTTATATACATAAGCTTTTAATGTAATAACCTTTCATGTTGTATCCTAAAGTTTCATGGCATGTTTACCACACTTTATTTCCAGGCAATTTTAGCAACAAAAGGGTAAAAATAATTTAATGTCAGAAAAACCGAAATCCAGTCCTGGTGGTGGAGATGAAGGGAGGCTGTTGCTGACAAACAGAGCAGATGAAGGCAGAAAATGTGTGCTGGGAGGGAAGTCAGAATTATGGAGATTGATCCCTGGAAGTGTCCAAGGCCAGGCTTGGGATGGAGCTTGGAGCAGCCTGGGATAGAGGAAGGTGTCCCTGCCCTTGACAGGGTGTGGAATGAGATGTTCTTTAAGTTCCCTTCCAACCCAAACCGTTCTGGGATTCTGTGTTACTCTGGGGCCTGGCTAGGCCTAAATGTGGGAAAGGGAACAGGCCCAGGGTTTGCACCTGACAAGCCGATAATGGCTCTTTGCTGGTGCTTTTCCACCTGTGTTCTGACTATGGGAGGTGTCCACCTTGCCTCTGACTCAGTCATTCCTGCTACGTGAGCTGTCATGGGCACAGCCACCTAGCTGTCTAACCTGACCTCAAACTTTCTGAAAAAATTCTACAGAAAACTCTCTGATTTGCTTCATTCCCAAGGCAGTGGCCTGCCTGTGTCTCCAAAGCTCAGCCTGGGAATTTGACAGCAGTAGGAGCTGCCCTTGCTTCAGAGCCAGCTGAGCGCTGCAGCTTCGTGTAGTAGGTGTTGTAATTAAAACTTTCACATTGTACCTTGGCATTTGAGATGTTGTAAGAGGCAGGTTTGGGGGCAGTTATCATCCAAACTCTTGCTCCTGTCAGCAGCGGTTCACGTGGGAAGGTCCCAAACCGCTCCTGCTCTCAGCAGAATCATTCATCCCCTTGTTCCCTCTGCCAAGGGGAGAAGGGGCTGAGCCGGCCACGCTGGAGCTGGAGCTGTGCTGCTGCCAGCTGGGTGACTCAGGGCTGGCAGGAGGAAGGTGCACTCCACATCTCCACCTCTCCAAAAAAAGCAAAGGGTGAGGATGGAGCCTGGCAGCAGCAGCCACCCTGCTCAGCGCCGTGCTTCAGCCATCCCGGGGTGCAGAGCAGGGTCCCTGCCAGGGGAACGTGGCAGTCCAGATTGGATTGGCAGGGTGTTCACTCAGCTCAGCTGCAGGAGTTTGCCCTGACTTTGGAGAGGACAGCTTGGGATCTCAAAGGGAGACTGCCAGGTGTGGCCTTTTACAGAATCACTGAGTCATTTAGGTTGGAAAAGACCTAAATGAGATCGTCAAGTCCCAAATACCACCTTGTTAACCAGACTGTGGCACTGGGTGTCATATCCAGTCTTTCCTTGAGTACCTTCAGAGGCGGTGACTCCACCACGACCCTGAATAGTCCATTTCTATTTACCTGCCAGTCCTGATTGTTGAATGACAGGCCTCCTTTTTCTACAGCCATTCTCTTCACCTGTTTCTGATGCCCTGCAGCTCCAGGGATTGTCACTGATCCATCATTTGCATAGATTCGTGGCAGCTGTGATTACTTCTAGTCTGAGGAGATGCAGATGATTTCCTGCTTGGGCACTCTAAGTTCTGGCTCTGCCTTTCCCTTCCTTGCTGCATTTCCAGATCAGCAGCCCCAGGTGTAAGGGGACAGCATAGCAGAAGAGCCTGCCAGAGGTACATGTGTCACTTACCGGGACCCAGTGCTTCTGGTTAGTGGATCAGGCAGCATTTGGTGTTTCCCTTGCTTGGATCTGGGGTCCTCTGGTTCTGTGGAGAAGTCAAAAATCCCAGCAGAGACCAGCTGTGCCCTGGGTGCAGGAGAGAGACTTTTTTACAAGACCACATACTACCAGGAATGGCTTCCCACTGCCAGAGGGCAGGGTTAGATGGGATATTTGGAAAAAATATTGCCTGTGAGGGTGGTGAGACCCTGGGATAGAATTCCCAGGGAAGCTGTGGCTGCCCCTGCATCCCTGGAAGTGTCCAAAGCCAGGCTGGACAGGGCTCAGAGCAGCCTGGGATAGTGGAAGGTGTTATTTGAGTACTGGTTGAAACTGGATGAGCAGTAAGATCCCTTCCAACCCAACCCAGTCTGTGATTCTGTGACGGTGAGGGGTGGTGAATGTGTGTGTGGTTAAACCCACCTCGGGAGGATTTCTGCTCTGCTGGCCAGGAGCCTTTGGAGGGTGCAGTGCAGGCAGGACTGTAGCGCAGGGGTGGCTGTAAGGCTTCCCTGCTCCACCCTCTGCAAGGCCCTGTTGACAGAAGGTCTAGACACCTTCTGGCAGCCCCTGCTGAGGGAATTTCCCAGCTCTCAGCCAGGCCAGGCTCAGCTCTGAGGTGCATCCTTTGTGCAGAACCAGGGCGGGTTATTGCTGGACAACACCCTGCCCTGACTCTCAATGCACATGCATTGCTTCCACGCTTTATTCCCCATTTTCCCCTGGTTGGATCAGGTGCTGAGCTGTGCAGCAGCCTGTCGTGGAGAGGAGGAGAGGATTCCTGGTGCGTGCTCCTCAGAGCCGTGTGGCAGAGGGAGCACAGCACAGAGAGCAGGGCTCTGTGCCAGCAGCAGCCAGGCCGAACGTGCCCAGTGCAGGGGAGATGCTTGGGGAGGGGTGGCTGTGTTCCCCAGAGCTGTTGTGGAGGCCAGATAAGCTTCTCTCTGGAGAGCATCCAGAGGGATTGGAGGCTGACTGCAGGCTCTGTTCAGGGCTTGGCTCGTGGTGCTGTTGGTGTGTGATATGTTTGGGATGGAAACTCCAGAAAGGACCCACACAGATATCACTGCTGGTCAAAGTGATCCCCTGAGAGCTGCTGATAAGCAGCCTGACACAGCCATGCAGGATGCTCTATTCCGAGGAAATAACGGCTACTTCAAGCTTCCCATCAAACCTCGATTTTCCCTCCTTGGCAGTTTGTTTTCCTTGCAGTACCTTGGTTTGAATGCCCTCAGAATGGCAGCACTGCCTGACATTGGTGTTTTTGTGTGTGTGACACCTGAGCTGGGGTTGTTTTGCTCAGAGAAGAGAAGCTCCAGGGAGTCTTCGCCGTGGCCTTCCAGTACTTGGAAGTGGCTTATAAAAAAGGAGAGTTACTTTGTACGTGGGCAGATAGTGATAGGATGAGGGGAAATGGATTTAAACAAATAAAGGGGAAATTAGATTAGAGATGAGGAAAAATTTCTTCCCTCTGAGGGTGGTGAGGCTTTGGCAGAGGCTGCCCAGAGAAGCCCCTGGATCCCTGGAAGTGTTCAAGGACAGGGTTTGGAGCAGTCTGGGATAGTGGAAGGTGTCCCTGCCCATGGCAGGGGGGTGGAACAAGATGATTTCTGAGGTCCCTTCCAACCCAAACTATTTTGGGATTGTGATTTCAGAGGGGGAATCGGAGCCCAGGCTGCAGCCCCTGCTTTCCACAGGCGGTGCTTGAACGGCTGAGGCTCCTGGGATCCGAGGGAGCCTGAGAGCAGGGCTGGCAAATCGGCTTCCTCAGGCTCTGCTCGGGCAGTGTTCGCACAGATCACGGGCCATGGCCGTGTTTTGTTCTCTGGAATGAAATGTATTTATTGTGCAGGCTCACTTGAGGACAGGGCTGATTCCTCAGTGGGATGCAGTCAGCATTTCTGTGACCTGTTCTTCATGGCAAAAGGAGAACAGGCTTCAGCAAGCACTCACCAAACATTGCATAATTAGTGGCGTGTAATTAACTCCTAGAGAAGAATAAATTAAGTGAATTACATTAGGCATGTCTGTCGGTCTACACACAGGCACAATGTGAAATATGCTGTTTCCATTTAATTAATTTAGTCAAAAGTGAGTCTTAGACCAGTTAAAGAATTCTTTTTTTATGCTGTCTGACAGCCCAGTCAGTACAAACGCAAATCCCGCTCTCCTTCCCCTTCCCACTTGGAATCGCCATATGGAAAAGAGACGTGGCTTCCACCCCGCTCCGGAGTGATGGAAATGAGCTGTTATGAAATGGGGAAAAGGAGCTGGATCCTGACAATTTCTGAATGAGCAGCTGGAGAATTGACGTAATTGCAGGGCGCCGGGAGAGAGCTGAGAGAAAGGAGGAGTCAGCTCAGAAAAGGAGTGAAAACAAGAGTGTGCTTGGGAAAGCTGAGCTCTCCTTCCTTTCCTTTTTGGCTGCGTGAGTTTTCACCACTGCCGGGTGCAGCTTCCTTGCAGGCAAGTAACTCCTTTATGGCCAGAAAGATCAGTTAAAATCATTGATTTCCAGTAGTGTGCAGCCGTTTTATAAAATAATCCCTGGCTCTGCAGTGTGGCAGATAATCTATTAAACAGAACCTGGTGGTTTCATCACATGGAAATATGAGTATAAATATGAAAAAGATGGTTTTGTCTGCAGATGGCCTACATGAAAGAAGCTGAGAGAGGGATGACATTAGTTCAGAGACCTGCTTAATATAATCCTTCTTTCTTGGTGTTTCCAAGGAACTGGGGAATCATCATATCCTGCTCATAGTGCTTTGTGTTGTGCAAACAGCCTGGTTTTCCTGGGGTTCAGGTGATGGAAACCAGGATGTCCCCTAGGAGACCATGGCCATTTTTGTGTCTGGAGACATTCTCCCAGAAATCTGTTAATATCTGCTTAAAAAAAAAAAAAAAAATTACTCTCCTTCATGTTAAGATGATTTGAAAGATCAAAACAGTCCCTTCTCCTCTGTGCTGGTTGTTGGTTCAGCTGCTGGAAGGAGCAGAGGGAGAGGAAGATGTGGAAGATCCCATCCAGGCTCCAGGAGAGGGGATCTGGCTGTGGGATGGCAGGGGACTCTCCTCAGCCCCCTTTCCTGGGGCTTGGATCCTTGGCCAGGTCCTTTCAGTTCTCTGAGCCAGGGCCATCCAAGGATTTGTGCCCATCTTGGTACCCCCTGCTAGTGCAGGTTGAGTAAAAACACAAATCATGGAATCCCAGAAAAGTTTGGGTTGGAAGGGACCTTTAAAGTTCATTGAGTCCCACCTCTGCCATGGGCAGGGACATCTTCCACTGTCCCAGGCTGCTCCAAGCCTCATCCAACCTGGCCTTGGGCACTGCCAGGGATCCAGGGGCAGCCACAGCTTCTCTGGGCACCCTGTGCCAGGGCCTCACCACCCTCCCAGCCAGGAATTCCTTCCCAATCTCCCATCCATCCCAATATCCCTGCCATCCCTTCCCAGTGGAAGCCATTCCCTGTGTCCTGTCCCTCCATCTCTTGTCCCCAGTCCCTCTCCAGCTCCTCTGGAGCCCCTTTAAGCCCTGCCAGGTGCTCTGAGCTCTCCCTGGATGCTTTTCTTCTCCAGGTGAGCAACCCCAGCTCTCCCAGGATGGCTCCAGAGCAGAGGGGCTCCAGCCAAATTGCCAGTCCCACTTCCCTCTGTGTCCGTGCCTGGAGGTGGGATTTGTCTGGCCTGGGAAGGTGGCACAACTGTTGCACCCTGGTGGCTGAGTTAGAGTCAGAAATATTTCAATTTAATTTGATTTACAAATTTTTTCCTGCCACCGCCATGAGTCACATCCTATCCAAGGATCTCTCCGCTGTCCTTTCTGTGCAGCTGGCAGAAGAAAATAGGAATATGACTTGGATTAGCCGAGCAGGGCTTTGGGGAGCACCACAAGACAGGAGCATTTCCTATCCCTTATATGGCCCTTGCAGCTTGGCAGTGCTTAAAAAGAGCACACAAGCCTGTGGGCCTTTGGCACCTGGCCATCCTTACCTGCTGGGAATGCCTCCGTGCTGGAAAAGGTGTTTGGTGTGTGCCTGGATCCTCACTCCTTGCATTCGAAATGGGATGAATTTTCTTTTTTCCTGGAGGCCCCTAAGCAGTGACACGGGGCTGGTGCTCCAAGGGGTTTTAGTGCTGCAGTCTGGTGGAGAATCTCATTTCTCACAGCGTTTGGGACTTTTTGTTTAGCTAAAAAACCTCCAAGCAATGGAAAGAAAAGATCTTTGTCTTTCAGCTGTGAGCAAAGAAAGCTCGTAGTATATGTCCAAGAGCCACCAGAAATCCCCTGGCAACCAGGCTTAATGATCCTGGTACTTCCTTGTGGCATCTTAGGAAGTCACAAAAGTGCTGCTGTTATTTAATATATGGAGGTACTGCTGGAGGCTTCTTTATAGAGAGGCCCGGAATGGGCAAATCCCATTCCTCCTGATATTTATAACTTCTCTTTTAGCGTGTGCACACACAGTCCTTGTGCTTTGAAACAGCTCAAAACCGGGTCCCCAAGGTCAGGGGCTGAAACAGAGACTGAGGAGGTTTAGCTTGAGGCAAAACTTGGAAAGGTTACAGCCCGAGCCAGCAAACTGGGAAGTTTTTGTTGGAATGTGGGGGGAACTTTCCATGTCACGCTCCTTTCCCTGCTGGCAAGGAGGTTTCACATGGCTGTAGTTGAGCTGACTGACACATTATTCACCTTCAGCGTCTCTTCCCTGCAAAGTTTGGAAAGACTGGGAAAGGAAAATTACTGGAGCCGGCCTGTTCTTCACAAATCCCAGGGCTGCAGGTCTTAAAATGCATCCAGGTCCTGTGAGACCCTCCTGTGTGATCCCTCCAGAGCCCAGGCAGCAGCTCCACAGTTCCACAGAGAGAACTTTGCCATTTCCAAGTGGGGAAGTGGGCAGTGCTTGTGCTTTGTGTGTGCTTTCCACTTGGGAGGAGAGAAGTGGCTTTTATCAGGATGGGCTTGTGTCTGCATGGCCTGATTCCTGCTGGGAGCGTCCTGGGGGATGCTGATGATGAGGCTGATGGCAGGAACAACAGATTGCACTTGGAGCATCGGCTCAGGCTGCAGCTGGAGCACGAATGTGTTGCTGCAGGAGCTGGAGAGGCACAGGATACACAAAGGCAGCATCCTGTGATAGAGATGTGAGATTCTTGGACACCTCAGCTGGAGGGCTGCTTCTGTTTTTGAGTCAGCCTTCAGGACGGAGCTAGTGGAGAATGTCCAGAGGAGAGCAGATCCTGGGTAATGTGGGGATGATGAGAAGGCTTGGATTTCTCTTTTCCAACTGAGAAAGGGCTAAGGAAGGTGTTATGGCAGGCAGTGTTTATGTAGGAAGGTGCAGGGATCTGTTTTCCACGTAGGATAAAATCTAACAGATGTGTTTTGCCAAGGGAGATTCCAGCAAGGAACGCTCAGCCTGCGTGGAGCACGGGGTCAGATGACCCCAGAGGAGCAAGAAGTCTCCATTGGGATGTCTGAGGGCAGTTGCAGCAGATCTGCTCTGGATGATGCCGTTTTGGGGTGGATATTTAAGCTTTTGGATCTCTTACCCTGCTGTGGCTGGCTCCTCACCGCGCAGAGGAAGACACCAATCCCCTCTGGTTTATTTTCCCTGTTCTCACAGGTAGTTTTGCAGACAAGGCTTACGAGTGGAGCTCTGAGGAGGAGGAATCTGTGAGGAAGGCAGGGCCGGTGCAGGTGCTCATTGTCAAAGATGACCACTCCTTTGAGCTGGACGAAGCCGCCCTGAACCGCATCCTCCTCTCCGAGGCTGTCAGAGATAAGGAGGTGGTGGCTGTGTCTGTGGCTGGAGCTTTTAGGAAAGGAAAATCATTCCTGATGGACTTCATGCTGCGCTACATGTACAACAAGGTAAGGCTGCAGCTTAGGGGGCCCTTCCCAGAGCGTGCTGTTCCTTCTTGCTCCCACGTGCTGCTCAGGGATGAGCTGGGCAGGTGCTTTAGGAATTCTCAAATCTCTCGTGAGCATGGGCTTCACAAAATAAAACAGAGCAGATCCTTCCCCAGGCAGAAGTTTCTGGTGGACCCTTGACTTTGGAGCAGGAATGTTCACATCTGGTGCCTTGAATCACGGGATCATTCAGGCTGGAAAATCCCTCTAAGATCATTGAATTCAGCTGCTAACCCAGCATCACCTTATTCACCACTAGACCATATCCTCAGGTGCTGTATCCGTGTCTTTGAACACTTGCATGGATGGGGACTCCACCACTGCCCAGGGCAGCCTGTTCCAATGTGTGACCACCCTTCCAGTGAAAAAAAATTTTCAAATATCCAAACCTTGCCTGGTGTAACTTCATATTGTTTCCTCTTTTCCTGCTGCTTGTTCCTTGGGAGCAGAGAACGACCCCTCCGGCTGTCCCCTCCTGTCAGGGAGTTGTGCAGAGCCACAAGGTTCCCCTGAGCCTCCTTTTCTTCAGGCTCAGCCCCTTTCCCAGCTCCCTCAGCCTCTCATGGTGCTCCAGCCCCTTCCCCAGCTCTGTTCCCTTCTCTGGACATGCTCCAGCCCCTCAGTGTCTTTGTTGTGAGGAGCCCAAAACTGAGCCCAGGATTGGAGGTGCCTTGACAGCAAAAGGAAAGAAAAACCTGTCTTCTGGGCTTCTTAACCTCTTTCTGACACCTCCAGCAACTCCTTCTGTTCCTCCCTGCAGGAAGCAGTGGACTGGGTTGGGGATTACAACGAGCCTCTGACTGGTTTCTCCTGGAGGGGCGGCTCCGAGCGGGAGACGACCGGGATTCAGATATGGAGCGAGGTTTTCCTGGTGGACAAGCCCGATGGCACCAAGGTATGTGTGTGTGTGTCTCTGGTGATGTCAGCTCATTTTCCTCTTCCAGCTTTTGAGACTCTCCTGCCTTCTCTTAAGTGGCTGTGCAAGTTTAGGGAAGGTTTTCAATACTGTGTCTTTATTTTAGAATGGATGGGTTTAACAAAGTGACATGATGTCCCAGTGTCCTTGATACCTTCTCCAAGTGTCCCTGATATCTTCTCCAAGTGTCCCTCAATTCTGAGCATGCAAGAGTTTATTCCTGTATTAATCCCAGAAATCTTGGATCTCATCCTTGCAAACGACTTCTCTTTCGTAGAGCAGAAGTTGTAAAGTGGAGTTTCTTCATTCAGAGTTGTCACAGTGGATTTGGAGCACCTTACAAATCCAGCTGATAGCCAGGAATATTTGTATTTATCTGCACTTCAGCACAGAGCCTGGCACCCGAGTGACACTGAGTGGTTCAGGCTGTGATTCCTCATGCTGGCTGAGTGTGTTTGGGTTGGGGAGGTGCAATTTGTGTTTGGTGCAATTTGACTCGGGCAGAGCCTCCTCTGCACTGACAGCAGTTCCTCGCTGCCTTGCAAAACATTAATTTTGCTGCCTGCTGGAGTCACCCTGCTGTCAGGAGTGGCTGGGGATGAGCTTTTCCTTCGTCTCCCACCGCTGAGGAGGTTGAGGCAGAAGCAGTGGGAGCCCAGCACAGTAACTCAGCTGACATTCCCGCTGTGGCACCTGGGGGTGGCTTTGCTGGGGTGCTGACGGGAGCTCTGTGCCCCACAGGTCGCGGTGCTGCTGATGGACACGCAGGGCACCTTTGACAGCCAGTCCACCCTGAGGGACTCTGCCACCGTGTTTGCCCTCAGCACCATGATCAGCTCCATCCAGGTAAGGAATGAGAAACCTCTGGGCTGGGGGAGTTCAGTCCCCAGGAATTACAGAGCCTGTCAGGGCTTCCCTTCCTACCGCTCGTACCTGGGACCTCGCCCGTGTCCCCGTGGGGATGCTGTAAGCTTTAGCCACACCAAGCACGTGCCAGCCCCGAGGACAGGCTGTTCTCAGTGACCTGAAGCTGGTTTTTTATTTAAATGCAGGTTTATAACTTGTCCCAGAATGTGCAGGAGGATGATCTGCAGCACTTGCAGGTGAGAGAAGCTTTGGGGTAACCTGGGCTGTTTACAAGGGCCTGGAGTCACAGGACCACGGGGAATGGCTTCCACTCCTGGAGGGCAGGGTTGGGTGGAATTTTGGGAAGGAATTTCTGCCTTGTGAGGCCCTGGAATAGGACCAGAGGGGCTGTGGCTGCTTCATCCCTGGCAGTGTCCAAGGCCAACCTTGGACAGGGGGAGGTGTCCCTGGTCGCGGCAGGGGTTGGAACTGGATGGGATTTCGGGTCCCTCCCAACCCAACCCATCCTGGGATTTTTTTCTGTGACTCTGAATTATCAGCCTGGATGTTTCCACCCGGTGCTGGCTCGGCACAGGTGACCCTCTCAGGGTGATTCCAGCCCTGACTGTTGGAGACAAGCAGCTAATGGGATTTTTGTGGCGCAGGTGTCCTGCCCATTTCCTGGAATTACCTCCTGCTTTCTCTTCTGTTCAGCTCATTGATTGATTGATTAATTAGGTAGGTTTTTCCAGGAGCTTAAGGGAACGGAAAGAAAAGCAAAAGTCCAGCTGAAAAAATCAGCATTTGAAGACTTCTGAATTATCTCAGTCCATAAATATTATTAACAATAACACTTCTTTAACACCGAATTTATTCAGCGTAGCTCTGATCTTTCAGTTTGGATTATAAACCATGACTGTTTAACAAGTTGACCCATTTTTAGGCATCTGTGAAACACATCATTGTGCCTTCAGTGAGAAATTAGAGTGCAGAGGGACTGGAGAGGCTTCAAATCTCGGTGCTGGGCTGATTTTAGAGTCTTTGCACAGCAGGGGTTTGCAGGGAAAGTACTTACTCCTGAATTCATTTCCGTTCCTTCCTGGAGCATTTACGGGGAGCAGGGCTCCAGCAGCCCCCTGGAGCACGAGGAGTTTCTGCTTGGTGTGAAACCAGCAGCAAGCAGCTGATCTGAGCCGTTTTCCACAGATTTGGCAGCCGAAAGCTCCGGGCTGGGATCTCTCACATGAGAGCTCAGCAGGGTGATGGTTCCATAGCAGCTCCCTGTGCCTCGGGGACGTGAGCTGGGAGCTCAGAGCCACTCTGTGTCCAGCTCTGCACATGGGGCTGGTAGTCCCTGCTCATAAATGTCCCTTACTGCTTCAGAGAATCATAGAATTCCCTCCAGGAACTCTCAGGGATCATGGAATGCAGCTCCTGGCCCTGCACAGACAGCAGTCCCACCCTGGGCATCCCTGGCAGCGCTGTCCAAACGCTCCTGGAGCTCTGGCAGCCTCGGGAATGTCACCATTCCCTGGGGCAGTGCCCAGCACCCTCTGGGGGAAGAACCTTTCCCTGAAATCCAACTAAACTCCCCTGGCACAGCTCCAGCCGTTCCCTGGCTCCTGTCCCTGTCACAGGGAGCAGAGCTCGGTGCTGGTACCCGTGTCCCACAGTGCCTGCAGTGACAAACTGCCCTGTTCTTTCCTTCTCCTTCCAGCTTTTCACCGAGTATGGCCGGCTGGCCATGGAGGAGACATTCCAGAAGCCTTTCCAGGTGAGTCCGAGGATCCTCCTCGTCTGTCCCGGAGCCCTCGGCTTCACCACGAGGTGTCACTGCAGTTTGTAGCGTGGGAAGAGATGGGACTGCCTGGGACGGGAAGGGCTTTGCGCTTCCTTGCTTCCAAAGACATCCCACATCCTCTTCCCTTCCTCTCTCAACCCTTGCCATCCCAGCCGGCTCTGCCCTGTCCTGCCAGGCTTGGAGAGCAGCTGGTTTTGCAGCAAGTTTGGCACTCTGTGTAGTCAGGAGCTCTGCCCAGCCTTTGTTCTGAGAGGTTTGAACTCACCTGCCCCGGGAATCCCTGCTCCTGGCTAAGTGAAAGGATAAGGATTAGCAGGGCTGTGGGAAAACACGGTGTAAGTGGGGTTTTAACTTCAAATAAGGGACATCTGTTCATCCTTCTGCTCCCCAACCTGTGAAAAGCTGGTGTTTAAAAAAAGGGAGAGCCTTGGGCATTCACAGTAGGTGAGGTTGGTTCCTGTTTTTAAAGACACAGGAGTGTTTTGATTAGGTTGGGTGAGAGTTTTTGAACTTCCTAAAGTAAAAAGCAGCAGAGAACAAAGCAAAGAGTAAAAACCCAAAGAGTAATTGGGAATGAGTTACAGCTATTTTACATTTGCTTTCCCACATAAAAAGGGAATTTGTTGTCGTGGAAGGACTAAGGGGATTTAAAAGATGTTTGTGGTCAGGAAGTGGAAGTAAAATTAAAAGGTTTTAAAAAATACAACAAATGGACAAATTGAGATTTTTAAGGTGCATTGGATTCTGCCGTGGGCTGGTGACTGATAAATGGTAAAACTACAAATATATATAGGAAAAAAAATACGACAGGCAAGAGCTTGAAGGATGTTGTAACATGGTACAGCAAAAAGCCAGACATTAAATATATATTCCTGTTCTTTATTTAAAAACTGTGGGGATAATGCAGCCAAATATTCCAGTGAAACTGAGATACTTTCTACTCCATCAGTGAAAAGGAGGCTGTGAGGGGAAACTGAAACATGCTTAAATCATTAGAGCTGGGTAATAGGCTCTGATTTTCCCAAACACCCTAATTGCTGTGGAGTCACAGTTTGTGGATGGTGAGTCTTGTCAAACAATCCCATGATCAGTTTTTGAGAGACCACGAGTTGGGTTGATAAAGGTAACTCTGGCCATGATCCCTCACTTTCCGTCAGCCTTATCTCTCCAGGATGCTGATTAAAAGCAAATGAACTCAGCATTGTCTGGTTTAATCCATCGTTAATGGATTAAAAACTCATTAACTGATAGATGCCAGAGCATGCTGAACTAATTGTACCAGGGAATCATCATCCTTCAGAAGTGTTTCCTTCGGATCCCCCCAGGCTCTTTCTGAGTTAATGTCATCTTCATTAATGATCAGGGGAAAATTACCAAACGATGCTGGGAAGCCTTGTGGGTGTGACAGATGTGGCAGGAAGGTCAGTGCTGCTGTGGCCAGGTGAGAAAGGATCTCCTGTCCACATCCAGCGTGGGCTGGTTCCTGCACAACGTGTTTTTAAATGTGAGAGTGTTAACTGGAGAGCAGGAAAAGGGAGGGTGGGGAGTTTTCCCAGAGAAGCTGTGGCTGCCCCTGGATCCCTGGAAGTGTCCAAGGCCAGGCTAGACGGGGCTTGGAGCAACCTGGGACAGTGGGAGGTGGCACTGGATGGGATTTAAGGTCCCTTCCAACCCCCAAACCATCCTGGGATCCTGGGATTCTCCAAGTGTGATGGTAAATAATCTGCAGTGGCATCGATGCTGCTGGAAGGGAAGGAAGGGAGACTTTTCCCTTTGTCTCCTCCTCATTTCTCTTTGTCTCCTCCTTATTTCTCTTTGTCTCCTCTTCATTTCTCTTTGTCTCCCTTCTCTCCTCACCAGAGGCTGGCCCTGAATGTGGAGCCTTCACAAAGGCAGTGGTGAACACAGCCAGTCTGGAACAATTTTACTTCAGGAAAAAAAAAAAAAATAAAAATTCCCAGTTCAAGGCCTGCTTAATGTGTTTGTGGAAAAGTCCTGAGCATGGATGTGTCTCTTAAGCATCTCCTGGTGTTTGAGAACAGCATGTCCTGAATCAAGCTCACTGGGTGCAGTCACTGTGGCTTCTCCTGCAATTCAAAAAGGCCAACTCACTGGTCTCTCCTCTTTTTTTTTAAACTTTTTCTGATGTTTTACGAGAGAGAAATAGCAGGAATGCTTCCCCTCCCTCTGTTAGATTTTTGTTCTAAACATAGATAAAGTTTAGGGGAATTCCAATGGAATGGGTTCCACTTGCTGATCTGCTTATCCACGTGGATGAGAGGAACCCTGGCACCTCTGCCAGACCCTCCTGGGCTTTGGCATTCAGGACTTCTCCTCCAATCCCTTTATTTCCTAGGTGTTGCTCCCTTCTACAGATGAGGCAGTAGAGACCTGATTTTTTTTTTTTTTTTTTTTTTTTTTTTTTTTTTTTTTTTTTTTTTTTTTTTTTCCTGAAAACTTCTTTTTCTTTTTTTTTTCCCAAAGATTCAAAGTTGACCCTTCTGGTATTTATTTATTTATTGCCCAGGAACTTTGAATGCCTCAATAAAGATTACAAAAGCCAATGATTTCTTATTCACCCTCATTCCTCTGCAGCTGCTTCTCATTAAAAGTCTGTCTGGAAGGTTGCCCAGAGAAAAAAGGCAGAAAAAATGAGCCTGTAGAATTCCCATAGGATGGAACTAAATGTGGCTGGAATTAGGGAGCTCACTGCCTTTTGTCCTGGTTAGAAACAATCCCTTTTCTTGGGCAATTTAGATGATTGATGTTGTTCTCCCAGCCAGGGACTCAAACTGGTTGCAGCAATTTTGGGGCGTGCTCCCCCTTTTCCTTGTGGCACAGTGGTCTCTGTCACTGCACACAGAGGCCTCTAATTTCCCCCAGGAAAGGTGGGAGATGCTGCTGGAGCTGGGAAAAGGCTCAGGTTTTGGTGTGAAATGGGGGTGAGAGTGCTCAGCCACCGCTGTGGGCTCTGGGCAGCAGGTCACTGACCCCACTGCTGTGTGTTTTCCAGTCCCTTATATTCCTTGTCCGTGACTGGAGCTTCCCTTACGAATTTTCCTATGGATCTGATGGTGGTGCAAGATTTTTGGAGAAGAGGCTGAAGGTATGTTTTGCCTGCTCTTGGTTCTGGAGCAACCTTGGACAGTGGATGATCTTTAAGGTCCTTTCCAACCCACTCTGCTCTGTGATTCCATGGTTTTCCTGTTGAGCCTCAGCACTGAATGTCAGGTGTGAGCTGCAGTGCCTTAAAATCACACAGGAGGCTTTTGGGGAGGGTGAATTTCCTTGTCATGTTCAGGCTTCTGCCCAAGCCCAGCTCCCTGGGGCTCTGGGAGAGTGGACACCAACGGGAGCCAGCGGATTCCCAAGAGTCTGGGAATGATGTTTTAGTAATTAGGGGGTTCTAATGATGCTTTAGTAATTAGGGAGTTGTACAATAAAAACGATGGGCGAGGGCTGCTTGGGCTCAGTCAGGAAATGCATGGGTGATCTGGTAGTGGCGAGACCTAATGAAATGTGAGACCAGGAATGCCCCAGTGGGAAATGCCAAATGTTTTTGTATTCCAGTCATCCGTGGGCACGAGCATTTTCCAACTGATAATAACATGCTCCAGGCCATGTGGTCAGAGATACTCCAGTTCCTTCTCTTTGTCCTCATGCCTATGGAATCCTCTGTGTTCCTTTCCCCACTGTGAGCAGCCACGGTGTGGAGTGTCCTGTGCTCCTGCCAGCTTTATCCGAGTATTCCCAGCAGGAGGAAACTGACCCCAAACTGTGGGAGGTCGATGGGCAGCACCAAGCTCTTCTCTCTGCTGACCACTGACAGAACCTGAGGGAGCAGCTGGAGCTGTGGGATTGTTGGGGTGTCTGTGCAGGGCCAGGGGTTGGATTTGATGATCCTTGTGGGCACTTCCAGATAGTCTGTGCTTCCTTGTCTCCACAGGTGTCAGGCAATCAGCACGAGGAGCTGCAGAATGTCAGGAAGCACATCCATTCCTGCTTCACCAAAATCTCCTGCTTCCTCTTGCCTCACCCCGGCCTCAAAGTCGCCACCAACCCCAATTTCGATGGGAAACTGAAAGGTACAGAGGCAAAGCTCTGATTCTTTAGAAGCCGTGGCAGACTGTCCTGCTTGTTCCTGAAACCCCCATAACTATTTTCCACGAAAAAAACTTCTGGGAGAGGAGTTGGATCCTCCTCCTGGCGATGTTCACACCCCCATCTGCTTCTTCCTGGCACAGCAGACAAGACGTGGAGGGAGAAAAGCTGTGGGAGGCTGACAAGGCCTGAGAGCTGCTGGCAATAGCCAGGACACTGATAGGAAAACTGGGAAGGGCAGGGATGAGGCTGGATGTTTATGGACGTGGTGTTAAGCCTGCAGTAAATTCCTGTGTCTCTCCTGTGCTGCAAGGCTGGTTCCACAAGCTCCCACAATGTTATTTCACTTTGAAAAGCTTTCCAGGGAATATTTAATCTGCCTCACTTATCTGATCAGTGGTTTCCCTCCGGGGAAAACCCTGTTTCTCTTGGTTCAGCAGGTTAAAAAAAGGGAGAAGGAGAAAAGAGCTGTGGTGAGATGATTCTCCACCCCGAAAGGAGCCACGTGCTGGGGATATTTTTAGGTGTTTGTTGTGAGCTCCTCACCAGTGTGGCTGGTTCCAGGCTGCCACATTCTTAGCAATAAAGTGGACCATTAACTACTTAAAATAAATGAGCAGGCAAAGAGGTGAGTTTTACCCCTGGTTTAGTCTGGCTCAGACTTGCTCTCCTGGCAAATTCCACGCCGAGCAGGAGGGAGAGCGAGGCAGCAGGAGGGAGATGTGCTGGTGGGAACTGAGCTGATCCCTGGAGCTTCCCCTTCATCTCAGGTGCTGAGGATTTTGGAACCAGTGCTGTGTGCAGACAGGAGCTGTCAGCAGCTTCTTGACACAATTGTCACGATTTTCTCGTTGCCTCAGAGCTGTGCTCAGCTTTTTGTGCTCTGATGGAAGAAATGTGGGGGGAATCTTCCCTGCCCTCCGTACCTTCCAAATTCCTGGCTGTTGCATTGGGAGTTTTCTCCCTTCAGTCCTATACAGTTTAATATCATGGAAACACCAGAAATCCCACCCCATGCATCCCTGAGAGCTTTGTCCAAATCCTCCTGGAGCTCTGGGCAGCCTTGGGTCTGTGACCATTCCCTGTGGAGCCTTTTCCTTCTACCCTCTGAGGGAGGAACCTTCCGTGGCAGGGGGTTGGAACATGATGATCTTCAATGTCCCTTCCAACCCAAACTATTCTGGGACTCTCTGATGCCTTACTTTTTTCTGTTTTTCTTTTTTTTTTCCCAGAAATAGACGATGAGTTCATCAAGAACTTGAAGATTTTGATTCCTTGGCTTCTTAGTCCCGAGAACCTGGACGTTAAGGAGATCAATGGCAACCACATCACCTGTCGAGGCCTTGTGGAGTATTTTAAGGTATTTATTTAAGAGAAAGTGGATTTATTCCTCTGTGGAAGTTTGCTGTAGCTGAAGGGAAAAGCAGCAGCAGCAGCAGCACTGATGTTCCTGACTCACTGCACAGAGGGCAAACACCTCACGGTCGTGTGTTTGACCACACAGCAAGCCCAGAAATTGGGAGGAGCTGTTTTCCTTCCCTGGAGAATCGAGGGCTAGAGGGGGATAAGCCGAGGGCTGTATTCCAATTGCCTTTGGGAAAAGCTTATTCTTGTTGTCATGGCTACTGGGACATTTCCATGTGAGACGTTGGTGAGTAATTTTCACCACCTACTCTGCAGGGCCACCTTGGCTCCTTCTCCTTCAGGGAAAGGACAGAGGAAGGTGCAGCTCCTTTGGGAGGGATACTGGCGCTGAGAGGAGGAGGGGGAGCCTGCAGTGACTGACCCAGGCCACCCAAGGAGGGGCATTTTCTGACCAAAGCCATCTTGTGCTGGAGTATCCTCTCCTTCCCTGCTTCTGAATCCTGTCTGCAGCTGGGTGGGGGCGGTTGCTGTTGCTCCTGTGTGCTGCATTCCACGTGATTCCCCTCTCCCTGTGCTCTTCCAGGCGTACATAAAGATCTACCAAGGGGAGGAGCTGCCACACCCCAAGTCGATGCTGCAGGTAGGTGTTGAGTGGGAGCTGTGGGAATCCCTGCACTGGAACTGGCAGGAATTGGCAGAGGTGTCCAGCCAGTGCAGCACAGTGGGTGTGCTGTGACTTGATTCCAAATGAAACCAGCCGAGGAGCAGCACTTGGGGAAGTGTTTGGAATCACACCTGGGATGAGCTGTGGGGAGCTGCTCAGCTGCAACGATTCCCTGCAGGTGGATGACGGCCTTGGGGACACACAGTGAGGTGACACACGGAGAGGTTGCTGCTAGAGCCAGCCAGCCTTGCTGGGGGATGCAGCTGGAGCTGTTTACTTGTGGCTGAGCCTTTTATCTCTTTCCTTGCTGGTTGCCACAGCTGAAGCCAAAGTTTTTGTAGCTCTGGCCTGGAGGGTAGGAATCCTCTCTTCGTGGATGTGTAAATATGGGACGAGCTTATTTGGGATCAGCTGGAGGCTGGGAGAGCCCCTTGGCTCGTTCTGAATGTCACACACACGTCCTGGCTGTGTCCACGTGTGGCCCTGCACTTACACAGCTTAACCCTGTCCTTCTGTGCCTAAATTTCGTGTCCCTTTTGCCCTTACAGGCCACAGCAGAAGCCAACAATTTAGCAGCAGTTGCCACTGCCAAAGACACCTACAGCAAGAGGATGGAAGAGGTGGGTGGTACTGAGCTTCCTGCTCTTTTCTGTCCCTTCTTGTCTCCTGGCTCTCCTGGCATAGATTCATGGTTTGAGTGGGAAGGGACCTTAAAGTTCATCCAGTGCCACCCCTGCCATGGGCAGGGACACCTTCCACCATCCCAGGTTGCTCCAAACCTTGTCCAACCTGGCCTTGGACACTTCAGGGATCCAGGGGCAGCCACAGCTTCTCTGGGCACCCTGTGCCAGGGCCTCACCACCCTCAGAGCCAGGAATTCCTTCCCAAACCCTAACCCCTAATCCTAATCCTAATTTCAGATTTCTCTGTGTTAGGAGTGACGTTTCAGGGACGGTTTTGCTTTATCAGGAGTGACATTTCAGGAGTGATTTCCTTATGTCAGGAATGATTTCCCTGTGTCAGGAGTGACATTTCAGGAGGGATTTCCCTGTGTCAGGAGTGACATTTCAGGCATGATTTATTCCCATGTATAAGGAGTGAAATTTTGGGGATGATTTCACTGTTTCAGGAGTGATTTTCCTGTGTCAGCAATGATTTCCTGTGTCAGCAGTGACATTTCAGGAGTGGTTCCCCATTTTCAGGAGTGAGATTTCAGGAGCGATTCCCCCGTGTCAGGAGCGATTCCCCCGTGTCAGGAGCGATTCCCCCGTGTCAGGGGCGATTCCCCCGTGTCAGGGGCGATTCCCCCGTGTCAGGGGCGATTCCCCCGTGTCAGGGGCGATTCCCCCGTGTCAGGGGCGATTCCCCCGTGTCAGCGGCGATTCCCCTGTGTCAGCAGCGATTCCCCCGTGTCAGCGGCGATTCCCCCGTGTCAGGGGCGATTCCCCCATGTCAGGGGTGATTCCCCCGTGTCAGGGGCAATTCCCCCGTGTCAGCGGCGATTCCCCCGTGTCAGCGGCGATTCCCCCGTGTCAGCGGCGATTCCCCCGTGTCAGCGGCGATTCCCCCATGTCAGCAGTGATTCCCCCGTGTCAGCAGCGCACCCAGCAGCGCTCTCCCCCTGTTCCCTGCTCAGGTCTGCGGAGGGGACAAGCCCTTCCTGGCTCCCAGCGACCTGCAGGCCAAGCACGCGGAGCTGAGGGACGAGGCCGTGCGGCTTTTCCGCGGCGTGAAGAAGATGGGCGGGGAGGAGTTCAGCCGGCGCTACCTGCAGCAGCTGGAGGCCGAGATCGACGAGCTCTACATCCAGTACATCAAACACAATGACAGCAAGAACATCTTCCACGCCGCCCGCACCCCGGCCACGCTCTTCGTCGTCATCTTCATCACCTACGTGCTGGCCGGCGTCACCGGCTTCGTCGGCTTGGACATCATAGCCAGCCTGTGCAACATGATTCTGGGCTTGACACTTATCACACTCTGTACCTGGGCTTATATCAGATACTCTGGGGAGTACAGAGAACTGGGAGCTGTAATAGACCAAGTGGCTGCAGCCTTGTGGGACCAGGTAGGATAAAGAGCTTCTGATTTCCAAGCGGCGCGCAAAACGCGCCCTCCCTGCGCCCCGCGGGGGGTTTTTATTTAAGCTTTGAGTTCCCTGGGGGTTTTTCTCCCCCTTGGAGGTGGTTCTGGTTTTTAGGGTTGTTAGATGCAGCTGCTTGTGCTGTGATTAGTGCAGGGACGCTTTTCCAGTTTTAATTGAGGTTTTAATGCGTTCCTTCTGCGTGGGGAGAGGAGGGGCAGAGGAATTGTTTGCCGTTCAGTTTGTGGGGTTTGTTGTAAGGGGGAGCCCACAGGGCTGCACTGTGGCTGCAGCGCAGGCTGGAGCTGCGTCCCTGAGCCTCCAGTTCCTGTCCAGTGTGCCAAACAAGCTGTGCATATCCCAGAAAACTCCTGGCAAGCTCTTGTGTTCTGCCTTTTCCTTGTCCTACCCGTCCCCAGGTGCGAGTTGGTGGAGCTTTGTGGGAATGGGCGGCTCTGGGGAGGATCCTGCTGTGTATGCTTGCTGTGTGCGTGGCTGTGGCTGTTCAAGGGGAGCTGCCATCGCTCTCCCCTGCTTCAGGGCAGGGATTTTGGCTCTCCCAGCTCTGCCAGAGGTCGAGGCCAGATCTTGGCTCTGCCTGTTTTGGCACTAACCCCCGATTTCCCACTGCAGGAAAGGTCAATTCCTGCCCACACAGCCCCCCCCGTCCCTGCACCCCAGAAAGGGGTTCAATCCGTGTGCCCAGAGCGCTGCAGTGTCCTCCTGCTCTTCCCACTGCAGAGCTGGACGAGCTCATCCCTCAGGAGCCATCCCAGCTCTGATTTCTGGCAGGAAGGGCCCTTCTCCTTCCCTGCTTTTCCTCCAGCAGCGAGGTTCTCATGGAGGGCAGGCGCATTTCCCCGCTGCCCTGCGCTGCTGCAGCTGCCCGTGCAGCGCTGCGGGAAATCAAGGCAGCATTTCCTGATGTTCCTTCATCCCAGAGCTGGGCAGTGGTGCTGCCCTGTCCCCAGCACCCCCATTTCAGCCCCATGCAGTGGCTCTTTGCGCAGGGACACTTTGGGAATATTTAAGGCCATCCCAGTGCGGGAAGCAGTGGGGGTTCAGCAAGGACAGGACACAGGCAGCAGGAAGCCAGAGGTGCTGCCCACTTGCAACATGTGCAGCTGGGGGAAAACAAAGAGGGTAAAGTGCTTGGAGCTGCTCCTGGCTTCCACAGGCCCCCGTGGCTTTCCAGGCAGAGGGAAAACTCTCCCAGGAGGGAGCTGGGGCAGAGGAGAGGTGCTGGATTGGGGGCACCACAAGCCAGCAGCTCTGTCCCACGCGTGTGCAGGAGGGATGGGCAGGGCAGGGAGGGGTCCAGCTTGGGATGAGCCCCTCTGGGAACACCCCAGGGATGAGCTCCCGTGGACACTGAGATACACAGAGCTCTTTCTTTCTCTTTCTGTCTCCCCTTTACCAATGCCTCTCCCAGGGAAGCACGAATGAGGTAAGTGGCTCTCGTTCTCCGCATGAAAAGCATCTTGGCCCCAAAAGCACGTTTGGGCTGCTGGAGGATGGTACTCAGCAGGGCTCTGGGCAGCAGCTGCTGGCTCTGGCTGTTCCCTGGGATCCAGATGCCTGGGGAAGGGTGTGGATGCGGGCACTGTGCTGCAGGAGCCAAGTGGGACAGAGATTTGGGTGGGGAACGGCAGGATCCGATGGGGATTTTCATCTCTCTCCCATCAGTTCTCTTTGGGGTTTTTCCTCTCGTGCCAGGAGGTCACACCCAAACCCAAGACTGTTTTGGGGCACCAACTGTGCAGGTGCAGGCAGGGACAGCCAAGGAGCCCCCATGCCTGGCCAGGCCTCTCCGTGCTGCTGGAATTGCTGTGGGTGTTTTGCTTTTTTTGGGAAAACCCACCCCAAACTGGATTAAGCTGAATGCAGAGCCCAGGAGGTACAGTTCATCCCCCCAGCATCTTCCTGGGCAGCACATGGAATAGATCCTGCTCTCCCAGCTTGGCAGGGGAGCTGCTCCCAGGGGAAGTGGTTCCTGTTCCTTCCAGCAACAGCAAAACCTGGATGAAAGGGGAAAGTCTGCCCCATTCAGGGGAGACCCTACTGAAGAGCTGCCTCCAGCCCTGGGGTGCAGCAGAAGGACACTGAGCTGCTGGAACAAACCCAGAGGAGCCACGGAGCTGCTCCAAGGGCTGGAGCCCCTCTGCTTGGAGCCAGGTTGGGAGAGCTGGGAATGTTCCCCTGGAGAGGAGAAGGCTCCAGGGAGAGCTCAGAGTCCCTGGCAGGGCCTGAAGGGTCTCCAGGAGAGCTGGAGAGGGACTGGGGGCAAGGGATGGAGGGACAGCACACAGGGAATGGCTTCGGAGTGGGAAAGGGGAGATTTAGAGGGGATATTGGGAGGGAATTGTTCCCTGTGAGGGTGATGAGGCCCTGGCACAGGGTGCCCAGAGAAGCTGTGGCTGCCCCTGGATCCCTGGAAGTGTTCAGATCAGGTTGGATGGGGCTTGAAGCAGCCTGGGATATCCAAATATGTCCCTGCTTATTCCAGTGGGATTGGAACTAAATGGTCTTTGGGGGTCCCTTCCAAGCCAGCCCATTCTGGGATTTGTGATCACAGCCAGGGCAGCTTTGTGTGTGCCCAGCTCCCTGTGCTCTTCTGCCCAGCTCTGCAGGATCCCAGTGTGAGCTCCTGGAATGTTCCTTGGGCAAAGCCTCACCAGGATCTGATTAAAGGAAAAAAGACAAATTTCCTGCCCATGGACATTATTTGTTCCAGTTCTGTATCCAAGTGCCTCCCCAGCCTGGCCCAGGTGTGGCACAAGGTATTTCCAGGTTTTCCTGTGTCACCAAAGGCCCCCAGCTGCAGCTGGCAGTGCCACCTCCTGAGCCCCTGAGTTATGTGGGGAGTTCCTTTAGAAGAAATCCAAGCTGTTAAAAACCCTTCCATCCCTCGTCCCTCCCAGCAGAACACAGGATTTGCTGTGGATGAGGTGTTGAACAAACCCTGCCATGTGAAAATCAGCACTGTGGGACTGGGTTGGCATCACAAACCCCTCTAAAACGGCACAAAATGCTGCAAGGTCGCCTAGATGGGGCTTGAAGGTGAATTTTCAAGGGAGACAAGCAGAGAAGAAGCGTGAAGTCTCTTCCACCTGTCCACTTTGTTCCCAAGCAATCCCAAAACACCACTTCTGTTCCCAAAATCCCATTTGGGTTGCTATCAGCATCCTGTAGGACACCCTGGAGGCATCTCAACCCTCCTCCTCCTTGCTGCCCCTTCAGCCTCTCCTGCTTCATTCACCCCTTGAGCACACAATGAGCTCACCACTTCTAGAGCTAATCCTGGCTTGCCAGCGGTCCCCAGCAGGAGCTGGTGGGATTTGGGTTGGTTTTTTTCCTCCCCCATCAAGTTCATTTGAAATGGGAATGTCAAAGCTGTGACAGTCGGTCACACCAAGTCCTCTGCAGCCAGAGCCGTGTCCTGGCACCTCCTGTGCCATTTGCTCTGGGACAAAGGTGGGGAGGAGGCAGGGAGGGACACGAGGGTGTCTTGATTTGGAAAGTCAGGTGTCTGCTAAGGAAGGCGGGAGCCTCCCTTGGAATGTAAAATCTAAACCCCCCTCCCTCCAAATTATTGTAATTTTGAAATGAAGGGGCTTTCAGGCAAAGATATGGGAACAGGAATAACAGTTCTTGACTGGGAATATTAAAATACAAATGCAGTGGCACAAACAAACCCATGGGTGGTGAGAGCGCAGGCTGACACGCTGCTGCTCAGGGCGCTGGTCCCAGCCCAGCCCAGCCTCCTGCAGTGACAGATGTGGTTCTGGCAGCAGGGATCCCGCAGCAGGGGCAGTTTTCCTCTGCAGCTCCCGTGGTGCTGAGATGGCTCCGGGGTTCCTCTGGCGATCCAGGGCACACGGGCTGTGCTGCTGTTCCCAGTGCCAGCTGTGATCCAGCTGGGAATGCCGGGCTCCTGCCCTGGCTGCGGCATCTCCCGATGGAGGATGGAATTGTCTCAGCCCTGCCGTGAGCCTGGATGGGCCAGGAACAGCAGAGATCCCTGCAGGGAGGAGGGGTCCTGGAAGGGATAGAGAGCAGTGACACAGCTGGATTAACAGCTGGGGATGGGGCACACACTGCTGGGTACAGCCTGCACTCACCTGTCACCTCCATGGCATCACAGCCTGGTCCCTGCCCTGCGGCTGCTGCGCCGTCGGTTCCATGTGGGAATCGCAGGCCTGCAGCTGCTCCCACCTGTTCGGAGCCTGGCCTGGCTCCAGGACAAACAGAAAATGATAAAATGGGAAAAAATCCTCATCATCTGCAGAAGAATGATGAGGACAATGACCTGTCCCACTCCCAGCCCTTGGGCTGATGCAATTATGGAGCTGCCGGGGGGGGGGGGGGCTAAAGCAAACGCTGAGACTGCAGGAATCAAAACTGTGTGAAACACGCAGGGAAAACACCCCCAAATGCCTCACTCAAAGTCCAAATAATGATTTCATACAGCTCAAGGGGGACTTGAGGTGCTTGAAAAATTGGAATTGTAGAGTCACAGAATATCCTGAGCTGGAAGGGACCCACAGGGAACATGGAATCCAGCTCCTGTTCCTGCACAGACACCCCAACAATCCCACCCTGGGCACCCCTGGCAGCACTGTCCAAACACTCCTGGAGCTCTGGCAGCCACGGGAATGTCACCATTCCCTGGGGAGCCTGGGCAGCACCCTCTGGGGGAGGAACCTCTCCCTGAAATCCAACCTAAACCTCCCCTGGCACAGCTCCAGCCGTTCCCTCAGGTCTGAGCTGGAGCCCTTTGTGTGTTGGACGCTTGACCCAATGTGCTGGTGTGCAGAACACGCAGAGGCCACCTGGGCTGGGATGGATCGGGATTCCCTGGGTTTGGGATTCCCTGGGCTCGTGTTTCCCTGGGCTTGGGATTCTCTGTGCTCAGGATTCCCTGAGCTGGGGATTCCCTAGGTTTGGGATTCCCTGGGTTTGAGATTCCCTGGGTGTGAGATTCCCTAGGTTTGGGATTCCCGGGGCTCAGGATTCCCTAGGTTTGGGATTCCCTAGGTTTGGGATTCCCTGTTTGTGGGATTCCCTGTGCTCGGGGTTCCCTAGGTTTGGGATTCCCCGTGCTCAGGATTCCCTGTGCTCAGGATTCCCTAGGTTTGGGATTCCCTGTGCTCAGGATTACCTGGGTGTGGGATTCCTTGTGCTCTGGATTCCCTGTGCTGGGGATTCCCCGGGTGTGGGATTCCCTGTGCTCAGGACTCCCCGTGCTCGGGATTCCCCGGGTGTGGGAAGGGGCCGGTCGGTGACCCTGTGTCTCTCCGCAGGCCTTGTACAAGCTGTACAGCGCGGCCGCCACCCACAGACACCTGTACCACCACGCCTTCCCCGCGCCGCGGGCCGAGCCCGCCGAGGGCTCCGACAGGAAGACGGTGTAGGAAGGAGGGAAGGAAGGAAGGATGGATGGAGCGATCCCACAGGCGCAGCCCCGGCGTGTTCCAGCCGCCCTCACCCCGCGTCCGCCCCCGACCCCGCCGGGAGCAGGGGAGCGGCCCCGGGGCAGGGCCAGCATGGATTGTCCCGTCCCCGTGTACATACGGCACTGCCGCGGCCCAGAGCTTTGGTTCGTCATCGCCAGCGACTCCCAGCTCCTTTATGAAGCCTTATTGCCCCCTTCTTAATTAGTCGCCACTGAGGAAATGATAATCCGCGTGATGCCGCAACTAAAAAGGCCGAAGCTTATCCGAAAGGCAATTTATTTCAGGTTATAACGTATAACCACGTTTTTTCCCCCTTCGTTTAACTGTTTAATTCCGTAAACATAATTAAACTGTATTAACTTGCTTTATCAGACACTGTAAGGGCACCTCTGCTATGGTGTGTTCAGGGTGCTGTGAGGAACGCGGCCGTTTGTCTGTCTGCACAAAGCGTCACTTTGTAGCTGTGCTGGAGGAAGTTTCACTGTTATTCCTGTACATATTTATCCATGATAGTGCATAGGACGTGTGGTACGGTTCTATTCTTTTATCGTCAGGACTATTAAAGTTTGCTTTTGGTTCCTAAGAAGTTGGTTCCGCAGGGAAAAGTTCTTTATTATCTGGGCAGGAGGCTTCTCCTCTGGGGTTTTTGATGTGCTTGGTTAGATTTGGGATTTTGGATTTGGTGTTTTGAGGGTCGCTGCCAGACCCGAATCTCGGTGCCACCGAGAGCTTTGATTATCTCAGGCCCGTGGGGCTTTTACTGCAGGTCAGAACAGTTTACCTGGCGTTCCAAAAGGCCACAAATCAGTCACACAAACCCTCCGTTCATCGAACAAAATGATTTTTATTGAATTAATAGGATTTACAAGAAATGTACTTTTTTGTCTGCAGTGTTTATTGCACTGAAAAGAACCCATAAATAACGCGTCGGGACAATTAATGAACCAAATGGAATTATTGGAAAGGGTAACCGGGCGATTAAAAAATTTCCCCAAGTGAGGAGCTTTAAGACAAAAGCTCATTAAAAAAAACCCCAGTAATTGCTGTTACATCCCTGATTTTCCCCGTGGGGTGGCACAGTGGGTCGGACAATGCTGCTGCCTTTCCACTGGAGCGGGTCAGATTTTGGGAAACGCAGGATCAAAACCGCTCCGCACAGAGATCTTGGTCTTTAGGAAGGTACGAGCGTTCCCCCCTCTGAGTAATCTGTGTGAAAATGAGGAGTAAATCTGGAGTACTAATGAGCTAAAGTAAAAAATAAGGCAACTCAGGCTTCACTCCTGCGAAGCGCTCAGATCCGAAGGGCGAAATCAGCTCCTGGTGTGAGCCAGCAGGCCCGGGGCTGGTTCTGTACATTAAAGCTGTGAACAAAGAGCAGAGCTCTCCCAGGAGAGGGAGCCCAAATCCCGAGGGAAGGACCCTGCACGAGGCATCTGGATTTGGAACACATCTGGAAGCCAGGACACGACAGCTGCATCTACTGCCCTTCAAAAATACGTCGCCAGCTTTGAATACTGCAGCTGGCTGGTAGGAAAGAGCTCAAGGACCAGGGGACTGATGGAACTGCTGGTTTCTCAGGAGAACAAACGGAAAAAAAAAAAACCAAAAAAAGATTTAACAAACCATTCCCACTTCTTTTATAAACAACACAATAATACACGTAGAAAAATATTCCAAGAGGATAATAACAAAGGTGCAACGTCAACAAAAAGAAGCTGCCTTTTCCACCGGAAAGCGCTTTTCCTTTCAGAGTTTGTGTTCTGTGTGTGTGTTTTGTGAGTGTGAATGTGTGTGTGTGTCTGGGCGGGAGGAGCCGCGGGGCTCAGTAGTTGGCGCTGTGCTGCTGCTGCTGCTGCTGCTGCTGCTGCTGCTGCGCGTACCACTGCTGCCGCTGCTGCCGCTGCTCCAGCTCGGTCAGCAGCGCCTGCCGGTACGCCTCGTACAGCTTCACGATGCGCTCCAGCTCCTTCATGAACAGCAGCTTCAGCATGCCCTGGTACGTGTCCAGGTCGGCCAGCTGGAACAGCTCCCACTTCAGGATGTGGTCGTACCTGCGGGGACAGCACAGGCTGGGGTTTGGGGCAGTTGGACTGATCCCCAAAAGGCGTGTTTGGGAATCAGCTGGAGGAACATCACATCCCTCCTGACACACCAAACAACTCCAGGGGTACAGGAGTGACTGGCCCCTGAGTGAGCACAGGAAAACACGGCTGGGAGAGCTGGGAATGTTCCCCTGGAGAGGAGAAGGCTCCAGGGAGAGCTCAGAGCCCCTGGCAGGGCCTGAAGGGGCTTCAGGAGAGCTGGAGAGGGACTGGGGACAAGGGATGGAGGGACAGGACACAGGGAATGGCTTCCCAGTGCCAGAGGGCAGGGATGGATGGGAGATTGGGAATTCCTGGCTGGGAGGGCTGAAGGTTGCCCGGAGAAGCTGTGGCTGCCTCTGGATCCTTGAAAATGTCCCAGGCCAGGTTGGACACTGGGGCTTGGAGCAGCCTGGGACAGTGAAGGTGTGACCATGGCAGGGGTGGGATGGGATGGTTTTAAAGCCCCTTCCACACCAAACCACTCTGGGATTCTACGGAAATGCATTTTGGAAGCATGGAACAGCAATTCCACTCACAGCACAGCTGGAGCATTTACTGTAAAACATCTGTTAAAATCAGAGTAACACAGAAACATGAATGATCTCAGAAGATGGGACACTGCTGGCCTTCCCTCCCAATCAGCTGTTCCCAATCCTGCTCTAACGAGTGCTCTTGGCTGCTTAACCTCTCCAATTAACCCCTCTTGGTTAATTAGCAGCAATAATCTACAGCAGATATTTAATGCAAACCCTGCTGTGGTTCCACCCTCACTGCTGTACCCTCCGTTCCTGCTTTTCCCTCACACAATCCACCCCAATCTGATTTCCTTAGCTTGGAAACCGCCCTGGTTATTCCAGAACAGGAGAAACTCGTGGAATAACGGAGTTACTGGATGCAGCTAAGGCACAGGAGAAGATGGATTCACCTGAGTGGAGGCTGAGCCTGAAATATCAGTGAATTTCTGGAAATAAACTCCATTCCCACTGCAAGGTCACATTCCAGAGGCATCAGAGAAGCACCAGGACGTGCTGGTGACTTCCAGAGAAGCTCCTGAGGAATTTTAAGAATTTCATTAAAACTTATCACAGCTCCTATAAACCTCCTAAAGAACAGCTTCTGTATTCAAGTTATCCCTAATCCTGACAGAGCTGCACCGCTAACATCATTTTTCTCCCCCAGAAAAAGGAGAAATAAGAGATTGCAGCTGTGTATGACAAAGGGGAGGTTGAAGGTTTTCAGGTACAGCCACCTTTGGGTTCCTGACTTCACATGGACACCACCTTTCCTTTTTCCTAGAAACAGAGATTATTTTGGTTAACACCCACTGGACTCTCTCTACCAGGCTTTTTCCAACCCTGTTTCTTCGGCTCTGGAGGAATTTGTTAAAACAAAATCTAATTTTCCTTTTTTCTTTCCATCATTATCTACTTCTCTCTACAGAAACAACCGGGCTTCACAGCTAAATATCGATTTACAGTGCCAGGAGTAAGTAACAAACCACGACAAAATAAAACCAGTGATTTCAGTGCAAAACTGTGCTGATAATTAAAAATTTAAAAATTTGTCTCAGCCTGCTTGATATAAAGAAATCCCTGATGAAATGTTTAATTTGTTTCTCAAGTTTCAAGAAAATATCCAAAATAATCCACACAACACAGAGGCTGAACTATTTAAATTTCCATTGTCTGGATGTGTCAAAGACCTAAATAAAGGAATGGGTCTGCAGCCAAAACCTGGAAGTATTTCTAGGAAACAAATCCTACAGGAACTAAGTGTGGAGCCTCAGTGTACTGGGGGATTTTAGGGCAATTTCAGTCTTTATGGGCTGCTGGCAAACCCAGCAGTCACAAGAAGTAATAAAACTCATTCAAACTGCAGTTACTAGGAGCAGGTAATAAAAAAAGAGATTTTTTTTTTTTTTTTTAGTGGGAGGCACTGAACACCACAGCTTGAATTTGCAGTTACACACTGACCTTGCTGCTGTAAAACTGAGTTTCTCCATATTCTCCTTATGAATAGCACATGATTTAATAATTATTAAACCACATTTTGGATTTTTATTGCTTTCTATTCAGTGTTACTGTTCTGCAGAGCTGAACCCATTAGAAAATCTCATTTCCTTATGCTGACTCAAACCCTTTTTTTGGAGGAGAGTCCCTGTTCCTGTAGCAGTTTTTTTTACAAAATGGATTTTTATTACCCCTTAGTTTTTAACTCATTTTCTTGAGCAGAAATACAGAAATAGAAACAGAGATGTCAGCCAGTATTTGGCCTAAAGGAGCTCCAAAGGAGCTGGAAAAGGACTTTGCACAAGGGATGGAGGGAAGGACAAGGGGAATGGCTTTAAGGTGGAAAAAGGTGAATTTATGTTGGATATTAGGAAGAAACTGTTCCCTGTGAGGGTGGTGAGGCCCTGGCCCGGAGAAGCTGTGGCTGCCCCTGGATCCCTGGCAGTGCCCAAGGCCAGGGTTTGGAAGAGCCTGGGACAGTGGAAGGTGTCCCTGACAATGGCAGGGGTGACACTGGATCATTTTTAAGTTCCTTCCACCCCAAACCATTTCATGATCCTATGATTTAAAACTCTTAAAGGCAAAGGAAAAGCCGTGCTGTTTAAAAAGAAATAAAAGAGACACGAGGAAGTTCCACCCTAAAAATGTTTCACATATTTTTCTGAGCACGTGGTGCCACTCTGAAAGCAAAACACATCCTTCACTCTCTGCCAGAGCTTTCTGTGTGAGCTGCAAGCAGCGATCACTTCAAGTAACGCCTGAAAGAAAGCGAATTAATGTGATAAACATTTGCTACAACTCCCTCACGCTGCCAGCCTCGGCCCTGACGCAGCTAAAAACCAAACACAGCACAAGCTCTCCTGCCAGCCGTGAAAATTCAGTATTTTCTTTCTGTTTTCAGTGCGAAACGCAGCAAAAGCAAAGGCAGAATCTCACTTGACAGGAGCCCTGGCATAGACCTGCAGCCAGTCAGGGATCTCAGCGCTGTGGTAGGGGTTGGCAGGGACCAGCAGGGCTTGGCTCCTCTCCGGGGGCTGCGCCTGGTAGGACACGGGGGGCGGCTGATCGTAACGGGGAACGCTGCAAGGACAGGGACAGGCGTCAGCTCCGCGCTCACCCGCGCTCCTCGTCCATTCCCCGGCGTTACACAGACAGCAGCGCCGCCAGGCCTGCCGGGGCAACCTCCTGCCGCGGCTGGTTCGGTGAAATTCACCCCAGCCCCGCCCACCCGAGCACAGCAACGCGCTGGAGCTGCTCTTCGAACACTTAAAAAAGTACTGGTTCTGATAATCCACCATTTAACCTGTTAGAACAGATGTGTTCAGGCAGCAGCTGATCTGAGTTTCTCCATATAAAGACAACCCCATACATTTATCTTTTGTGCCACAAGTCGAAGAACTTTTTCTTCCTGTGGATCAGCAGAACAGGCTGAGCAGCAGAAATTAACATTGGATTTGGTGAGTATTAATATTGCCAATTAACATTGGATTTGGTGAGTATTAATATTGATAAGTGTTGGATTTGGTGTGTACTAACAACAGTTGGATTTGGTGAGTATTAATATTGCCAATTAACATTGGATTTGGTGAGTATTGACAATTAACTGCTGGATTTGGTGTGTACTAACAATTAACATGGGATTTGGTGAGTACTAATATTGACAATTAACTGCTGGATTTGGTGTGTACTAACAATTAACATGGGATTTGGTGAGTATTAATATTGACAACACTGGATTTGGTGAGTATTAATACTGACAATTAACTGCTGGATTTGGTGTGTACTAACAATTAACATGGGATTTGGTGAGTATTAATATTGACAACACTGGATTTGGTGAGTATTAATACTGACAATTAACTGCTGGATTTGGTGTGTACTAACAATTAACATGGGATTTGGTGTGTACTAACAATATGGGATTTGGTGAGTATTAATATTGACAATTAACAGTTGGATTTGTTGTATACTAACAATTAACACTGGAATTGGTGAGTATTGACAGTTAACAGTTGGATTTGTTGTGTACTAACAATTAACAGTGGATTTAATGAGTATTAATATTGACAATTAACTGTTGGATTTGGTGTGTACTAACAATTAACACTGGATTTGATGGGCATTAATTTTATTTTACTTTAAAATTACGAGTAGCTGCAGTACCCATTTTCACTGCAGACAAGGTTTAATTCACGTTTCAGATGTTCGGAGCATCTCCAGGCACACCAGCTCAAGTTTCCTTTCAATTAACAGCCCAATTCTGCTCTCAGCTGCTTTGCTGTTTTACTGACAGCTGCAGAGCTGCTTTGTTCGATTTAGGAGCAACGTGCCGCTTCTCAACTTCATAAAAGCGAGACAAAACCCGAACTTCTCCTAAAAATCCTACTGAGAACCGGCAAAGCGGAAAAGTAAGATTTATTCCCGCCTGCCGCGTTTGCCGCAAGCCCAGCTCCTAAGAGGACTGAGCTCAAGCCAGGGGAGCAGGGGAGGGGTGGGGCTGACCTGGGGGCACAGGGGTGTTTGTACTGAGCCCTTTTGTTGATGTGATCCACGTAGTAAACCCCGAATTCCGCCGACTCCACGCGCTCCCAGCCCGGCGGGAGCCCCTCGCGCTCCAGGGGGTGGCTCCAGTGGGTTGTGTTGGTGTTGTGATCGATGTAGTATTTCCTTCCTCGGATAGTCCAGTCCACTGACCAGCCAGGAGGAAGAGGTAAATCTTCTGAACTATGATTTGTTAGGTTTCCTAAAGATGTAGCAGCAACTCTCCCGATGCCTAAAAACAAAGGGAGATCGGGGTTCACGTAAAGATTTACAGAAATTATCATTTCTGTTAATAAATTCTTATGGCTGCTTCTTTTATCAACAGCAACAACAACAAAAAAACCCCCCACAGCTCTCTTTCAAGTTAAAATCAGAAATTTAAAAAAAGTATCCAGAAAAACCACTGAATCCCAACCAAGCTTTTCAGGTGAACCAGTCGAGAGCAGCAACAGGAGGAGGCAGAACAAGAGAGGAGGGACAAGCAGGGTTGGGGTCCAAGAGCTGACAGGAATCAGCAGCTGATTTCTTTTCCCACCTTTTCCCTACAAACAGAGCACATTTGGGATTTATCCTGCGCTAAACTGAAGAGACTGCTCACCAGCACTCTGAAATATGCCATTTGTTGTAAGACACAGAGAGTTTTTACAAACGAGCAGCTGGATGGTGAGAGGTGACTACAGGAACAGCTCCTGTCACCCAGTGAAATAAAAGCCAGAGCAAGTACAGAAAACTCAGGAAAAAACCACCCCCAAGATACCCAACCACAAAAACCCAGTGATATCAATTTTGCAGGTTTCTTTCCATCCCTGGGAATTCTCTACCTCCTGGATGTGCTGGGCTAAATTCAATTATCTTTTAAAATTCCTTTTAAGGAGTTCCCTCCAGTCCCTCACAGTTGTACAGTTAAAACACTCACAGGTTTTAATGAAAATTCCAATTATCTTTTCATCCCACAGCCAGATGCATCTGTTAAGTCCCGTTATCCCCAGAGTTTGTGTGTTACAATTTCCCACAGCCAGCAGAAGGGGGTTGGGAGCCGCTTTTCCCACTTTTTTGGAAGTCAGAAATCACCCCCCACACATTTATACTGACAGGAATGCATCCCCTCCTCCTTTTCTTCAGGAATAACATTTTTGTGTGGTTGTTTTTTTGAGAGAAGGGAAAGGCAGAGTCTCTCTCATCTGAAACGACAGCCTGGAACCTGGGTGAGCTATATCCTAACAAAATATAGTAATAATTGAAAATAAAGTTACAGGAAGGCTCCAAAACAACTGGATAAATAAAAAATAAATTAAACCCCCCTCACAAACATCCTCCTGGGTCCTGCTCTTTAAAACTCTGTGCTCATGCATAAATCTTTTTTCCAGCCTTGTCATGTTCTGAACTGTGTGGCCTTAAAGGATTTCCTCTTGTGTCAGTACTTACCTATTTGTCAGCATTATAAAGGGAAGCTGATGGCTGCATCCATCTTTAATTGGGATTTGACAACCTAGACCTTAATTCCAGAGAAAAGAAACATCCTGGAGGCTTCCTGACCTTTGGGAGGGCTGGGCCAGGGAAGCTGGTTCAGCCCCTCACGCCACTGACAAAATAGAAACATTTCAGCTTCTTGAAAATGCTGTGCTTGGGCTGAAAAAATCCAGGATTTTCCCCAGTTAACTGAATCTCTGGGATGTGATTCCATGGACGTGGAAACAGTGACTGTTAAATCACCACTGCCAGCAGATCTGAACACACAAACTTGACTGGGGGAAAAAAAACCAAACGTATTTTTCTGTTTACTGTTAAACCCCGCACATTCCTGTATTTTTTCTCGCAGTTCCTCCTCCTCAAATCCACAGATATTTATTTTTACTAAAGGTCAAGGTTAATGCTTCCCAACATTTGGAAGAGCTGCCATCCTCTGCACTGAAGTTCTTCTGACACATGGATTCTCCCAGTGCCAGCTTATTTTTAATTTCCAAGATGCAAAGAACAAAATGAACACCAGATCACAAATATTTTATCCATTCCTTTTTGCCATTTTGATTTCATATATGAAGTAGCGGAGCCAAGCCATTAAAATAAACTTGTGCAGATGTAGAAATTACCAGTTTTGAACAATATTCCACGGACATAAAATCAAAGGCCAGACTTATGGTTGCAACTATCAATTTTTCCCTTGTATCACAGATTACATTCTCTGTGTGGGAAGATTTAAGATGTTGATATTCATAGGGCTTTAAAGCCATCAACCACTGTGGAATGAAAATCAACAATTACTACAATTTAGACTTTTTTTTTCCCTGTACAATTATTTTTCAGAGATCAAAATAAATTGTCTGTTGGTTTTCCTGATAAACCTCAAATGTTCCTTTGTGGGAGGATGGATGCACACAAAAGAGGAAAAAGCTCCTCCTATAGTTTTGAACAGTAAGAGAAGAGGAAAATTAACTTTTATATATGTATTTATATATATATATATATATACACACACACACACCTGTAATTTCAACCACAAGACTAAACACCACCTGGGAGAGTAAATTCCTATGTGATCTTTTCCAAAGTATAACCCAAAGAAGAAAATTCCAAGACAGCCTAAATTCATAGACTGCCTTTTCCAGGGCAAAATGCCAGGAATGTCCATTTTCTGTTTCAATTCCAGGTAAAGCCTGAGCCCCAAAAGCATTTTCACAGCAGCCCAAAGCTCCACGCAGGATTTTCCTGCAAGCACCAGGGATATTCCCTGGATTAGGGGCTGGCACCAGATTGATGTATCCCAAATAGAAAAGCTGCACAGTTTTTATACAAACTTCTGGTGTAAAACCTGGGATTTTCCTGGGATGGAGGATGTGATCCCTAAAACAAGGTAAATGGAATATGTTCACTGTAACTCTCGGGGTTTTCTTGCTCACACACTCTTTTAACTGGATCAAGACAACAATTCTCATTCTTCCTGCTTTCCCAAGAAACAGAGTTGTTTAAATTATCCACTTTTTCCAAATGTCTCCTTTCCCCTGCTTAGGGATGAGCACTCTCTGGAGTGGCACTATCAAATCTCGAGGGCGGTCAACAATTAATTTAAATGTATGCATTTGTAAAATCTTTTCAGAAGGTCTCTTTTGAGCTTGTCAAGCCTCATCTGGTAATTCTGTTTATAACAATATAATAAATAACAGGGGTATTTTTTGGTTCAGCTGTTGCTTTTAAGGAATATCAATATTGAAATTGAGGCTTTAATTTCCCTTCCCTTTCTAGAATACACCAGCTCCAATTGAAGGTCTTGAATTATCAATTTTAACTTTGAGCAGCACATTCCAGTGCACTTTATGAATGCAAAAAGTTCCTTCTCTTAAAAATATTAATAAAGTCACAAGTGTGAACAATCTGCAGTGTGTTCTTCACTCAAGGAAGTTGTGTTTAGGAAGGAACAAAGGAACTGGAAATGATGTCAGTGCTTTCCCAGCCCAGTAAAAGGGAAAAAAAAAAACAACCCGTTTCTGAGGGAACCCTGCCTGGAAAGAAGCCCTTTGGAGGAAAGATTTCCAGGCTAGGAGGAAAGATTTCCAGGCTAGCAAAAGGCAGCAGAGAAATCTAATCAACAGCGTAAAAGGGAAAAAGTAAAACCAGAGGAGAGACTCCCACTTGGGTAGAAAATGCAGAGGAATTTCAGAGCTCAGGAACTCCCCACAAGCGACTTCACCCAAATTTCCAAGTGTTGAAGAACAAATCTTACAAAACAGGTATTTGTCTCTAATTAGCCCAATTGTCCTGAGAGCCTTTCTTTCAGGATGCCAAAATCCTCTCCCTTCCCCTCATCAGAGCAGGAAGTGAAGACGAACAAACTGTTTAATTTGAAAGGAGTAAGTAATGATAAACTAACAAAACGTCCCAATAACTCTCCTGTTTAGCCAGGCTCGCAAGTCCCAGGCCTTCCTAAGCCACTCCAAAGCATCTGAAGGAGCTTCCTGAGCACAAGCACCTCTTTTGTTGGCGGGAATGGGGCGTTCCAAGCAAGCACAAATTCACAAATAGGAAATGACAGGAAGAACTCTGAAAGCGTCAAGAATTATGCTGCGAAATTCCTGCAAAATCAGCACAAAAGAAAAAAAGGGCAGCAACTGCCATTTGTCTAAAAGTGAGAGAAGTGCACACACAGAAAAATAAAAACATGGCTATTTCAGCTCTGACTGGGTTCCACGTCATAACCTGTATTTCTTTTGCTCTTACATTAAACAAGTTAGCAATTTTTCAGGGGTACAACTTAACAGATAAACCAGAAGCACACAGGATTCTCTGTTAAATTGTTTTGGTTTTTTGTTTTTTGTTTTTTTTCTCACAATCCACCACCAGCAAGTGCCTTTACAGTGTTGATTTCAAGCTCAGCAATTTTCATAGACACAGAAGAATGGTTCAGCTTACCGCTCACACAGGTACAAATAACTCTGAGGTCTTGGTTACAAGTTAGTTCCAATCTACACTGAAGGTATAACTTCAACCACAGACCTCCCCAAAACTTTAACCTAGAAGAGAGGAAAGAGATGGCGAGGAAAGACAGGTAAAGTCTCTTAGAATTAAAAGTTTGAAAAGGACACTAATAATAATAATTAAAAAAAAAAAAAAAATTAAAAATTTAGGAAATGCCACAGAGGTAGCTAAACGCATACAAAATTAGGAGGTATCTCAACTGAAAATACTGGTCAGGAAAATCAGCAGCACTGGATTGCTAATTAGAAACAAAGTGAATGAAAATATGGAAAGGAGGAGATGGTAGAAGTGAATCACAATGAGAGAGAAAACGTGACTTGAAGGAGAAATGCCCGTGGAAGGACATGGCAATGCTAAAACATCAACTGCTGGAAACCACAGGACTGCCCTAAACACTTGGCTGAACACTTTGAAGTCTCGGTAAGAACGCGTTTGCAACTTCTCTCCGAATTACAAAGAGGACAATGTCGGTTTTGAAGGAAAGCCGAAATTCACAGGCACCTCTTCGCTTCCAGACCGCTCCCAAAAATCATCTCAGCGTGACCACCGTGAAATATCACCAAAGCAGGAACACCTCGTGCTCAGCAGGCAGCATTTCCTCGGGAATCCACCCAGAACACACCAGAACTGACCAAGGGCACCTCTGGAGGCAGGGTGGGAGAGGAGGGAAAGGGGAGAAGGCAGCATTTACAAACTCCAGCTAAAAACCAGATTTTTCATTTGAAACTGCAGGAATTTTGCCATCTCAATGAAGAGAAACAACAGTGGAGACGAGTAAAGAAAAGCAATTTAGATGAAGACAGTGAAAGCAACGGGCTCTGGAAATGGAAGGAAAAGAAACGAGGAAATTACAGAGAGATTTGGGTAACTCAAGGAAAACACTGAAGGTGTGAAGGCAATGGACGGTGCAAATAAAAAGAAGCTTAATGGTGAAATGAAGGAAGTAAGAAAATGTAAAATTTTCTTATTTTGGGGGACATAATTCTTTAAGAAAAAAGAAAAGAGGACTTTAAGAGTTCATACGGAGATGAAAAAAAATGGAGGAAAGGGAAAACACCCACAATTGAAAGGCTCACCTTTGTCTCTCCCTACGAGTGCAGGAGATTAAATACTCACCCGTCACAAAACCTGTGCAGAACTTGTTCAAAATATGAAATGTTAAAGTATGAGAGTGAATGACCAAACCAAGCAAACAGGAGCAGCTCCTTTACGATTTCCAGGGCTAAGGGGGCACAGGGCAACAAACAGCAGGGGAAAAAAAATCTACTTAGGAAGATGTTGCTACAATTTATTACAAAATATGGCTGTGGAGCTCCTTTTAAAAATTTGATATATGAAATTCCCACTTCCAAGCTGGAGCTCCATTTCTGGGAATTTCCTCAGCAGACACAGCTACTGTTTAATTCTGAAGGTTAAACTGATGGATTGGTTTGTGAAATCCTCCCTAAAACATCCCAGCACACGCTCCCAGTGCTTGCTACCTGGACCAAGTAAATGTTTAATGACTGCTGGATGAGCAACAACTGGCAGAGATGCAGGGTTTGCACACAAAATCCAGGCAGACCAGATACATTAGCATTTAGAAAAATAAAGGAGGGTTGAAGTAGCAGGCCTTAAACCCCAGTATTTCAGAATTTCCTGGCTGGCATTTCCCATTTTTCATGGAAGTGTTTCCGTGGTGAAGAAAGCACAAAGCTCTGACAGGTTCTAATCCCACACACAGGTCAGCAGCATTAAAGGCTGATGTTCTTCCTGGCACATTTCTTTTTCTAGACAGGAGATTTATTTTACTAGATACTTTTACTATTTTGTTTACAGATTACAAGTGACAACGTATTTCACACTGAAGGTTTGTTATTTACAGGTTAGAAATGTTTCTTTCAAACTCCTCCCTGGACATAGTTTTTGTTATATCAAGTATAGAGCCAAGTATTTCAGAAAAGTAATATTTAATGGAGTCTTCTTTCTTGTGCTGTTTTGTTTTAGGAAACAAAGGCAAGTTCCAGTGAAACTAAGGGGGGAGGAACAGTCATATTTACCAACAATTTTAAAAGCTAAAAGAAAGGAGTCAAGAATTAGGAAGTCAATTTCAACACTAATGAAATGCCCATTTGCTAATTACACAACGCAGTCATTCCTCCATTTGACTACTTATAAGGAATTATTTTAATTACTGAGGTCAAATTCAAGTGATGAAATTAAATAATAAGATGATGATTAAACTTTAATGATAATAACAATAATAATAATGCAGCAATAATATATATATAATGTTGCAATTTAGAGCTGTTGGTTACTTTCTACATCGTGAAAACAAGAGATGTCCCCCAGTGAATAGAATTCCTTGCTAGCCAGCAAGTGACGTGTAGAGGAGATTGTACTGGCCTGGCATTAAAAAACCCAAAACTTGCTTGACCTTACTCCATCTATTCAAGAAAATAATCCTGGCTGAAGTCTATTTTTCCTTTCTGCATACGTGAGTGAACAAACCATCAATCCTAATCACCCAAACCCCAGAAACGCCACGAAAAAGCAGCTCCGTCCTACACACCTCAACCACAACCCCCATCATCCAGACACAGCACCCGAACTCTCCCCAAACCCCTTATTCTGAACGGAAAACAACAACGGAGCCTTACCTGAAGCGTGCCTGCCATGATTCTGGGACATCCTCTGGAAAAGGTCACTGTTGTGTTCATAATACCTGTAGTCCTCGTGCAGGCGGTCGTTCAGCTGCCGTCTCCTCTGGGCCTCGTAGAAGTGATCGTAGTAATAGCCCCGGGCTCCAGCGTCGCCGTTCTCCAGCCCGGGACCGGCTTCCGACAGGAAGGACTGCGAGGAGGAGCCGTATTCCCTCGGCACCTCGGCCAAGCTCCTGGCCAGGTAGGAAGGTGCAGACAGTCTGTTGCTCTCTCGCCTCATGATCTCGTGAGGCGGCCTCTGCACCGGAGTTCGGAGGAAGCTCTGGTTCCTGGAAACGATTCCATCGCCGCCGGGGGCGTAGGCAGAGGATGAGGAGTCGGGAGGGCAGATATCGGTTCGTCTCGGAATGGTCGGGCCGTGGCGGATGAAGGAAGGCATCAGATCTGACAGGGAGCACGGAGGGGAAGTGAGAACTCTGCCTCTGCAGTACCCGAGCGGTGATTTACACTAAAACTGAGGAAAATGATGTGCAGGACCCACTTGAAGCACCTCTAAGGCCTGTGCAAGTGTGGTGGTAACGCCGCAGAGTGTCCTGGTGCGGCAGAAACCAGCGCAACCCACGCCAGCAGAGCACCGGTGCCTGGGCACGGCGGTTCCGCCAGCAAAACTGCAGCTGCGAGGAACAAACCAACCCCAAAGCCATCAAAAAAACCACACAAGAAGAAAAGAAACCCAAGCCACCCACACTGTGCTGTGGCTACATCAGGTAGGGTTTGTATCTCCCTATGAGAAGGGTCAAGAAAATCCACATATCCTGGCTACCACTTCTTTGGGAACGTCGTCCTTACAAACTGGGAATGACAAGATGTTAATGCCCGCAGGAATCCAAGCCAGGAACGGAATTCACGCTGCCCCCACTAGTCACAAAGTCATAAAGTTCAGCCAGAAAAACGCTGTTGTTCCATACACGTTAAATTCTCAAATTATCATGGAGATACTTCACTTTCTCCTTTAGAATTTCACTGCCTCCCTCCAGTACGTGAAACATTCCTCTTCTCCCTACTTTTACTTTCAACATGATATAAATAACGTATATAAACTTACACAAACAAGTAGTTTCCCTCCAGGTAAATCAATACAGATGGTAGCTTTCATTCAGAATGAGGTCACTCCTATTATTAATTACTTTTTATTAATAAACTCCCACAACTCACAGGTAAAATCTGGTGCACCCCAGAAGGTGTCGGCAATAAATTTATTCATTTATTTGTGCAAACAAACCCATTTCAGTCTCGGGTTGTCTTCAAAGGCCAACGAAACCGAACCTAAGCGGACTTTCAGTGCGTATTTGTGGTGCTGTGTCCAGCCCTGGGAGCGCAGGGCTGCGGCATCCGCGCGTCCCAGGTGATCTCACCAGGCTGAGTCACGGATAGGACCTGGAGCTTTTGCTTCCGCAGGGGTTTTATGCAACTGCCTGGCGGGACAGTTATCTCATCCCACGGCGCCCAGAGGGGGAAAACAAGCGCTCTGCAAAGAGCGGGGTCACAGATCCGCGAACCGCAGAAGGGTTTGGGATGGAAAGGGCTCACCCAGCTCCAACCCGTGCCGCAGGGACACCTTCCACTATCCCCGGCTGCTCCAAACCCACCCAACCTCACCGTGCGATCCCCTCGGTTCATTTAAAAAACAACAGAGACTGCCTGAACCCCGGCCTGCTGAAACTGAGGGGACCGAGAAAATCAGAAAAACCACAAAAACCACCAAGTTCGGGTACGCTGAGCACTCGGTGGACCAACGCGTGCAGGGCTCGTTTAGAAACTCGGGCTTCCTTTCGGTTTTAACTTCCCCCCGTCATCTCCCGGGGCTCGTAAGAGGATTAAACACACACTTACAGGGAGAAATAACCCCCCCACACACCCGCAGGGATAACTCCCCCTCACACCGCCAAGGCCGCGCAGCTCCAGGGCCCGCCGGACCCGCACTGGCCGCACACAAAGGCCTCGGGATCGGCCCCCCCGGAGCCCCGCGCCGGCGTCCCCCGGTCCCCCCCGACACTCACTCCGCAGCAGCGGGCTCGTCTCCTTCTTCACGTACTTCCCCTGCACCTCGCCGGGCTTGGAGAGCTCCGTCCGCGTCTTCTTCCGCGACAGCATCCCACCTCCCGGCCCGCTGCCACCGCCCGCATGCCCGGCGCCGCTCCCCGCTCCGCAGGGCGGGGAGGGGGAGGGGGGGTCCGGCCGCCCCCGGGGGCCGGGCCGGGACCGGGAGCGGGGTTGGGATGGGGATGGGGATCGGGCCGGGCCGGGGGTCGCTGAGGGGACGCGGCGGGCGCGCGGGGCGTTGTGGGAAGGCGGCGGCCGCCGCCCTCCGGGACGGCCGCGGGGCAGCGCAGGGGAGGGGGCGCGGCCACAGCGCCCCCGCGCGGCGGGGAGGGCGCGGCCCCTCACGGAGCGGCGGGAAGCCGCTGGAGCAGAAAAAGCGGAGTGACAGAAATCCTGGGGGGGAAGAGAAAATGCCGGGATGGCAGAAAGCCCAGAATGACAGAAATGCCGGAATGACAGGAAGCGCAGAATGACAGAAATCCTGGAATGACAGAGTGACAGAATCACAGAATCGCTGAGGTTGGAAAAGGTCTCCGAGGTCACAGAGTCCAAGCTGTGCCCGATCCCCACCTCGTCCCCAGCCCAGAGCACCCAGTGCCACATCCCAGCGATCCTTGGGCACCTCCAGGGATGGGGACTCCAAACCTCCCCCGGGCAGCCCCTGCCAATACCTGACAACCCTTTCTGTGGAGAATTTTCCCTCATATCCAACCTAAACCTCCCCTAGCACAGCTTGAGCCCTGTTCCCTCTCCTCCCGTCCCTGTCCCCTGGGAGCACAGCCCGACCCCCCCGGCTGTCCCCTCCTGTCAGGGACTTGTGCAGAGCCACAAAGTTCCCCCTGAGCCTCCTTTTCTCCAGGCTCAGCCCCTTTCCCAGCTCCCTCAGCCTCTCCTGGTGCTCCAGCCCCTTCCCAGCTCTGTTCACTTCTCTGGACACGCTCCAACCCCTCAGTGTCCTTTCCATGAGGGGCCTAGAGCTGGACACAGCAGTGCTCGACCATGGAGGATGGACCAGGGACCCACTGTGGCTGCCTCCAGCCTTTCCCGTTCCAGGACTCTGTGAAAGGCTTGGAACAAGCACTCGATACTTCCCCTACAAAGGTGAGGAGGAGGGATGCAACTTCAGTTGAAAACAAGCCAAGGTGTGGTCACTACCTGCCAGATTTTTACACTTCCAATTCCATACTTTTATAATAGAAGAAACTACTTTTCAGGGCTGGCAAACCATCCTTTTTATTATTGTGTATGCCTGTGATAAATGTGCAGATGCTACTTGAAGCATTTAAATCATCCACGGGAAGAGAGGATCCCTAGAAGTGTCCAAGGCCACGTTGGATGGGACTTGGAACGACCTGGGATAGTGGAAGGTGTTCCTGCCCATGGCAGGGGTGGGACTGGATGGGCTTTAGGTCCCTCCCAACCCAAATTATTCTGGTTTTCATGATGGATAAAAACCAAGAGACACAAGTATGCATCATACATTAATGTATTTTTTATGTTCATTATAAATAATGTGTCAGTTGTTTCATCTCTCAGTTTTACACGATGTTCTAAGGACAATATATTACACCTGAACAAAACAAACTCAACAGAAAAAAAAATATATGTACATTTGTTTTCCTTTATACAGAAGTTGTTTGTCATGACACCGAGCAGGAGACTGAACAGGTAAATGATGGAAAACCTGAGTGACAGGGATGGCATTTGCTGGAATTAAACAAAAGGATTTTACTTTTGATCAATCCAGACAGTTCCCACACCCTGCTATACCTAACACACAATCTGGCTAAAATCAAATATGTTACAACCCTTTTTCTTTCCCCAGTCAGAATTCAAACAACTCAATTTTCCTTGTATTTAAAGTACTACTTGGGGCACGTGCCCCAGTATAGACTTTTAAATCGTTCTAAGTTGACAAGTAGCACTCCTGCTGCGTGAATTTTGTACACCTGTATTGAACTTGGGGTCTGTCCCCTTCCAAAACCCCCAACCTGAAATGTCTATGTCCCTTTATTTTCACAGTGATTCATAAAGTAAGAGTGGAAAACATACAAAACACCTTCTGGTAATGAAGTAGTTCGTATGAGACGTGGCAGGACCTGTTGCAGGAACCAGGCCTAAAAGTTCAGTGATTTTTGACTGCAACAATAACATTAAATACTTTGGTTTTTGCCTATTCTGCATAGGAGACACATTCATGCACAAAACACCCCTAGATGCTTAAATAAATGACGTTGTTTCTATGCTTATTTTCAGTAGCCTGGACTTTATAAAACAGCTGCTTCTCTTCTGAGCTGACACAGTGGATTAAGGAGCAGCGTGACACCCGTCTGGAAGCAGCTCTGCCTTTCCCTGGGTTCCCTCCCCTTGGGAAGAGATTGTCCTGAATTGTCCTGTGGCAGTACAGTACAGGAAGGCAAAAGGCACAATTAATTCACACAAATCTTCCAGTGAAATTGGGAGTTTTGCCTCAAAAGTATTTACCACTTTACCAACAGGATGTTTTCCTCCTCCTCTCTCCTGTAGTTAAGTTGGGTTTTTTAAGTTTAATGAAAGAGAAGGAGAGCGAGGTAGGATAGGGGAGAAAGGGAGCAGCCAAAAATCCCTTTTCCCTATTTCTGCTTCTCCCTTTTTGGTGCTCTCCTCTTAGCAATGCCTATGTTTGGTTTAAAAAAGCCTGGTAACTACCAGGAGATTAAAAGAATTAGTTAAGCAGTCCAGCTTTTAAATTGAGCAACATGAAAGTAATTGCACAATAATTTAAGTGAAATATTCATTCCTTCCTTTTAGACTTTGGTCACAGACACAAGTAAATCAAGGTCAAGGTATGAAGTAGTCCTAAAATGTACTAGACAATAATTTTTTTTTTTTTTTTTTCCAGATGCAGCTCTGTACCTCATTTCTTTTGTTTCCTGGAATTATTTTGGAACTTTGCTAATTTCCACAGCATGGGTTTAGGGTGTGCTCAGTTCCCACTCTGCCCAACACACAGCCCTGGTACCCACACAGAGATTTATTATAATGTAACTCAGACCACCTGGTGATGAACAGCAAAAGTAACAAGAAATCACTACTTCGGCTTTTTTAACCCTCAGATTTCTATCAATTCAAGACATCTCCAGTTTGTGAAAATATTTTTGCAGCCTCTGAAAAAAAATCTGTAAAAATCCTTGAATTTGGAACGACTCGGAGAAATCTCCACTACATTCATTTAGAAGGGCACAGCAGTGAAATGATTTATGAAGACTCCAACATGATGTTCTTCCATGATTCTATTTCCATCTCCGCTTTGTTGCTTGCACAAAGCAATGGAGGAGGAAAAAGAGGAGGAAAAGAAGGAGGAAGAGGTCACTTCCAGTGTCTGGTTCAGTCCACGGACACTCCAAAACTGGTAAGTAACCCCAGAGACACAGGGAACATCCTCTCAGCCACATCAGTATACAGTAAAACTGATTTTCCACAGGTTCCTCCACAGCTTGCACTCAGTGTAGCCCCAGTTTCTGGAGGACTTTTGGCTCATGACAGAATTTTCAGCTTGCCAGTGGTCTCTGAGACAAAACACCTCTTCCTCCCCCTCCTCAATATTTAAAGAGGTCCCGTTTCAAGTATTCCAGTGTTTAATTCTGTTTTACTGCTCTGAGGGAGGCAGGGCAGGTTAGCACACACACCCATGAGCAGGCAGGCTCTTACCCAGCTGCTTCTCTATCAAACCCCTCTGTCTTGAAGCTGATTCCAAAAATTTTGCATTTCCCCACTGATCCGAGTGGAGCTTCCACCTCTCATCCCAAACCTTGATGCTCCTCTGCAAGTTGGGTAAGGAGCACCAAGGAAATACTCAAATCTAATTTGGTTTATCCTGCTTTCCCCTAAAGTGTGTTTATCTCCCTCTGCTGACATTAAAATACCCACATTTATAGCTGAAGGAAGCTGATTTAGGCTGTTATTCCCTGAGTTCTTCATAATTACACTGAATGTGTTTTCTTCATGACTAGTGACAGATTCTGCACTAGGATTAACACAAAAGACAAGACTTTTCCAAATGACTCCTCAGGTCAGAGCAAATGCTGCATTCCTGGCAAAGCTCCACGTTCCTGAGGGTTCCAACAACAGGATCCCACTGACAAAATCATCCAAGTGCCCCTCTTCATTCTTCTCCCAGCTGTTTAATAAATACACTGCACTGCTTTACTGAATTTACAAGTCACATAAACAAAACTCCCATCTTTGCTTCTGCTGCGTGACTCTTCCTGGGTTTAACTCATCTCCATATACAAAAACAGTAAGGCCTCTACAGTTCAGAGCTGTCTGGCAGCACAGCTTAAAAAAAAAAAAAAAAAAAAAAAAAAGAATAAAAAAAAGAAATAACAGTCTTTATTTGTTAGCTGGGAAATTTCTTCAGATGAAATACTGTCCCCACTTAGTTGGAGGCAGTACTCTACTTCTGTATTTTAAATAAACCTCTTTTTTTTTTCCTGAGCTCTGCAGAAAAACAGCCATCAAGTACAACCCAGAAGCCTAATGAATAATTGCTTTAGAGAAACCAGAATCAGTTCACAGGACACAGCCCATGGCAGCAAAGTCAACAACATCTCTACTGACAGAGTTGAAGACTGACCCATCAGGTTTGGAGCATGAAGTATTTTAGAGAGCTGAAAATACTGTTATGCTTTCAGTTTGACAATTTGAGTTTGCTTTAGGCCTTTGCTTCAATCTAGATGATCCAGTAAAATTCAGAATTTGGATTTTAAGTGAAACCCAAGGCATCAAAGTAAGCTGACTTAAAAACCCGTAAGTTTAGGGTTTTTTTTTTTTTACGTAGTGATGATTTCTTTTAGGCCAAACTTAGCAGAAAACCACTTTGGGAGCCAACAAAATTCTCCTTTGGCAGTGCCCAGTTTGGGAACCGGCTCTGTGTTCTCTGGGGAGGCGTTGGTCACTAAAACTCATTCAGTAAGAAAAGGCAGCGCAGTGAGAAGCTGAAACGTTCCCATTTCAGTAAAGTGCACGGGGCTGTGCCACAGAACAGCTTTGCTATGACCTGATCTCTGCTGCTGGGCTGAAGGAGGGGGAGGCCAGGTTCCTCACGATCCTGTTGAGGTTGGCGATCTTCTCTTCCAGTAAATAATTCTTCCTCTCAGCGGTTTTCTGCCGCTGCTCCGTCACCTCCAGAGCCTTCAGCAGCTGCGCGTTCTCCACGTAGAGATCCTTGACCATCACGTCTGCCCTCGTGTTCTTGGAGAGCTGGGGTGGGCAATGGGACACGGGCACTCAGCAAAATAAAAACGCAATAAAAACTCCAAAGCAGGGTGGGGAAGCAGGTGAACGTGTTAATTAAAACTTCAAATATCAAAGGAAAACCCCATTCCTCTCCTTAGCAACCCAGCGTCTTTAGAGATGCTGTGAACATCTTGAGACTGGAAAGGTGTTTTTTAGGGAGATGGGGTAGATGATAAAGAGTTTCAAATTAACCTTGTCAGGTGAGTTCTGCTCTACAGCATTTATCCTCTGCACAAGTGAATCCACAAGCCCAGTGATCCCACAGAGAGACTGCCAAAAACTCCAAAACAGCATCAAACAAAGGATGTATTTGGGGCAGGAGGCCTCAAAGAAATCAATACTTGATTTTCTCTTCAGGAAATTTTTTTTCTAAGCAACTTTTTCAGTTAGCATCCTCAGCTGAAATCTGATTTTTGTTTCTTGATTTAGGAAATCACTGAGCAGTGGATTCAGTTCCCAGTTTGGAATTTTATGAAGTTTTGGGCAAATACACTGTAGTTGAGCTCAAAAGCATTAAATAAAACCCCTTTTAACTTTATTCTGAACAACAGCTTGGCAGCTTTTGCCCACTTTGGGGTTTACAGAAGGAATGGGGAAGGTTTGAGGAAGTCCAAAGAACACTCACTTGTTCTTTCAGCTGATTTACTTTATCTTGGAGAAGCCTCTTCACAAGCCTCAATTTCTGCTCCACATCCATCATCCGCTCTTCCATCATTTTGAGAAGCTGCTCATGACCCCCCTGGAAAGCAACATTGATGTGAAAATCAGTTAAAAATCAGTTCCCAGTCACCAGTCCATTTTGTTTTTCCAGTTTATGCTCAAGAAAAGAGCTGGCCCTCCACACTTCAGTCTGGCTTAGAGGCAACTAAATTAATAAACCCTTCATTAAAGAAAAATATTGCAGCAACACTTAAAGGACACTCTCAGCATTGCACTGGTTTTCCAGGCAAGTTACACTTGGAATTACCAAAATCAAGGAAAAATGATATAAAATTCTAAGCTGTCTTGTCTGTAACAGTCAGAGCTGGATAATTTCTTTTCCTTGTTCTTTGGTGCTACCAAATTTCGGATGAATGTGGGGAACAAAAATACCAATTTAATGGTTTTGAAATTAAAATAAGGTGAAGTCATAGTCAGGTTTGACAATGTAACTCTCCCATGCCAGAGACCCCTTGAAATTGAGTCATGTCCAAAAGAAGTAGGATTCCAAACTTCATTTTTTTTACATCTTCTTAGATTAGTTTTCATAACCCTAAACTGGTTTTCCTCTTTTTTCTTCGGCAAGGTGAGAGTGTGACTAAAAGCATCATAATTCTGTGTCAGGAGACCGTTACACCAACACCTAAGGGAACTTTTCCCAAATAAATAAATAAGAAACACCAGGAATTACAAAAGAACTTGTTTGGATTTAGGAACTTTAAGACACTGACTGCAGGAAACTTGAGACTTTATTTTAATGCCAGTTTGTTACTCCAAATCTAGGCAGTTACTTGAGGAGATAAACTTAGAGAAAGTGCCAACCCAAAATAAAAACACCTTCAAACCCAAACCCATCCCACCTGTGGAGGGGAGGATAAATGAAAATCTGCTTCAAGTAGGAGGTTCCTCATTTAAAACCCTACAAAATGATCCCCTTGGGGGGATTGATTTAAGCTCACTCAACATTTTATTTGAGGTTATGTGATAATTCACTTTTATGGAAAAGCTTACATCAGAATCACACAGAAAACTGTTTTACAGTGTGGGTGGAATGGGTATTTTTCTGAATTAATGGAATTTGATTGGAATTCGAAACCCTGGAACTCACTACTCCACTTCCCACTGGTTTCAGGAGCCTTGAGTGAGTAGTTAGGTGGAAAAGAAGAATTAGAGAGGTCTCAATACCTGTGATCCCTGGGTTTTATTGCCTTAAATGTTCTCACTTCACATTATTTCATGTTAAATGGGAGAATTCAGCTCAGGCAGCAGCTTTAAGGTCATTAAAAATAGGAGAAAAAAAGACCTTTACAAGCAAACAGCTGAAATGGTTCATGGCTCCAACTAGAAAAATCACAGGCCTTAAAGAGGTGTTTTTCTGAACTATTAAAGTATTAAAATCCTAATTTCATCACGCAGTTTGAGACAAAATAAAAACGACAGAATTTTATCCAATAACCACTGACTTCCCCTTTTTACTTGATGGCCACAGCAGCAGAAGATCCCTCATTTTCTTAAATTTTCAGGTACATCTGCTAAAGAAAAGCTGACTTTCTGTACTCTAGGACATCCCCACCACAAATCTTCCCCAGAAGTCCTGATATAACAATGTTCATTATCAAAGGTAAATATTTTGTCTAAAACTTGTTCATTCTTGAAGTGGAAATTATTGATTTCTATGAAGACAAGAGACATTATGCTTAAAAAAGGATTTTATTTTTCATTTACATCAAAAAAAGTCATCTTTCCCTGTTAAAAAGTTTATACATCTTATACAAAAAATGCAGTATAAATACCCCAGATTTTCTTCAAATCTCATATAAAATTAGTACCATTTGAGAAAAATAGGCTCTTTCCCATACTGAACAACTGCACATTTTAAATAACATAAATAGAACCCATTTGTAACAAATTTTAAAAAAAAAAGCTTCTGGAAGCTTCTGAGCTTTCACAAAATAGCTTCTAGACAAAATAAATAAGAAAATAACACTGCGGAGACTTTTTTTTGTTGTTGTTGTTTTTTGCGACCAAAAAAAAAGGAGAAAAAAAAGAAGAAAAAAAAAAAAAAAGAATTTGATCCTCAAGTTTCTCAGCTTATGCCAGTTCTGTGTTTTTGTGTGTTTATCATGGAAAAGGAAGGGGATCAAAAGCAGCCAGAGGTGTCAGAGGTGCCCGATCCTCCGGTAGGAATCTGCATGCACTGCTCGCTGCTCCGGTAGCAAGGCCTAGAGAAAGAAGGCAAGTGGGAATACTTCACCCTGATATCCAGGTTTTTTCTTCAAAACCCGAACGCTTCAAGCAAAAAAAACCACACCGATACAAGCAAAGCAAGCAACACAGGGCAAAACCAAACAAACGAAACACGCACAAAGAGAAAGAAACATGCAGAGTATCTTACGTTTTCCATCTGTAAATGTGAGTGTTACACGCACACGGCTGGGAGATTGAGGGGGCATTTTCTACACCCAGTGATGGACTCTCATCCATGGTTTTTAAAAGATCAGTGGCAGTGTTTAAGCTAGCAAAGGTTCTTAGAGGAAATCCTCCTCTCTCTCTCTCTAAAAATCTTACTTATAACATAAAAATCTCATATGATAGATATAAAACCTCACAGATTGACAAGAATTTGGGGAAAATGTAACCAAACTTGCCCTCCTTAGAAAACGTTGCATTTCTATCTCAAACCTTGCTGTTTTTCCCCCAGAGTGAACAAGCAGCTGGTCAGAGGTGACACGAAATTTGAAATAAAGAGCTGTACAAAGGGGGAATTGAGCAGCTCAAATATTAATCAGTGTTAGGCAAACTTTGGGAACTATTGGGTAATTAACAGGCTCCCAAATTTAGGTATTGAGAAAGAGATATGAGGTAATCACAGCACTAGCCACAACAGAAGCAGTCACTGGGTATTCAGAAGAGTCCAGACAGGTTAACACAGTAGAAACAGTTTAGGAGTAATAATTTAATTTAATTCAGTGAAATTCAAACATGTAACAGCAGCCTTGGGATGAAAACAACTCAGGCCTGACTGTAAAATGAATGAAAAACCACAGACAGCCAGGATCAAAAAGCAATGGAAAAAAAAAAAAAAGCAAAGCAGGATAAACACAAAATAATTCCATTAAAAAAAAAATAAAAGGGCAAATAACTCTGGATACCTCATAACACAGGATCTAAGGAAGCTGCAAAATGCAAAGCAGCAGCAGAACTACATGATTCACTTTACACAGAAAGCACGGAGAGAACCTGACCTTGTACTCACTGGTGAAAGGATGATGGAGAGGGATTAGGATGGAAGCTTTCAGGGTGCTAAAGGGGACATCAAAAGGGACATGAGCTCAACTAAATGTTAAACCCAAAAAATCAGGATGGCAAAGAAAAAAAAAAAAAATCAGAGATTCAAGCAGGGGGTGCTCACAAGCAGCAGCAAAGTGGAGACAAACAAATAAATCCGGCTTTGTTTATAACTGCAGGTTTTTAATAACGATTCAGAAAGCTATGTAGTTAAAAAGGGGTGCTATAAACCAGAATATCCACTCATTTTAAGGAAAAAAAACTAAAAAAAAATTGAAAGGATTAAGTGCATTAGTGCATTGACAGCAAATTTTTGCAAAGCCTCCCTAAGTATTTTTAAATTCACAAAGCTTTTCCAAGGAAATGTAGGAGCGATTCATCTCTAGAACTTCAAGTTCCAGGATGTGACTCGTTTGCAGACTGCTCCAAAAATCTAAATTACAAAGTCAGCACTCCCAATGCAATCCCAGCACATTCATCCTTAGATGCCACTGCTGCAATATGGCTTTGATTGATTTTTAAATTAAACTGCACATTTTGTTCCCCATGGTGTGGGACCATCAGCCTGTGGTGATGCACTTCTGAAAAGAAACCTTACAATCAATTTATTTCTACTTAACCTAAAGTTATTTGCTTTTATTTCTTTAAAATTTTAAGAAACATTTTGGTTTTCTGCCTTTATTAAAAAAACAAAGCAAAACAAAAACCCAAAAAAAACCCCAACACCCCAAGTTTTAGATACTTTAAAAACTGGTTATTGCCTATACTCTCTCCATAATGTAAGTTTTCTGGAATACCTATTTCCATATCCAGAGATTTTTGAGCTTCAAAGTTTTGGTCCTATTATAATTACTTTAAGGTATTATTTTAAAGTATAACTGCATAACTGCAATCTAAATTTAAAATATAAGAAGGGTGGGTTTCCTTCCTATCAGATGAATAAACAGGTAATAGTATTTTATCTAATTTATTTAATCTAAGTGTAAATCTAATCTAAAACAGATAAAATACTAAATATATATTTAGGTTACTTAGAGCTTTATCTTTCCTCTTAAGATAAGAGTTGAAATATTATTTTAAGACCTCATTTGGCCTGACCCAAAGCTTTAGAGATTTAAAGACACAATTACTTTTTGAAGAAAGGGATCGTTTGGCAATTTTTATATGGTAGATACAAACATTTCTATTGCCTGTAAATCAGTTTTTACCAGGTTAAAAATTAACACTGAAGAATTAACTCTGCCCAAGGAGGGCAGTGGATGAATTAATCTTCCTTGGAGCTGGTTTTCCCTCAGAAATGCCAGCGCTGCAGTTTCTGTACAGCAGTTAACAGTGCCCTGTGTCTCATGGCCAAATCAGGAAGGTTGACCTTAGAGAAAGGATGAATTTGTGTCCTGAGGATTTTATGTGATGGACGCCTGTGTGACACCTGGCAGGGTGTATTTTAAAAATAACAGCTCCACAAAGTCATCACGTAAAGAAACAACAAAAAAAGCCCCTATAAACATTTACTGCACGTGGAGCAGGAGAAAAGCCAGGTAAATGTGGATGGGAGTGGTTTGATCTCAAACAAAAAAAATGAAGAGGACTTCAGAATGAAGCTCTGCCTCAGGCTAAACCACGCTCAACAGCATTTTTTGCACATCTCCTTGCTGGCTTGAAGTTGAATTTTCGAACTGGCATAAACAGAGAACGGATCTCACCAGAATTAAAAAAAAAAACCAAAACCCAAAAGCCAACTCAACCCACGACAACTAAACCAAATATTTTCACTTGGAAAGGTGGGGAGAGCGCCTTACCTGCTGCATGTTTGTCCCCGAGGGTCTGCTCTCGAGCTCTTCCTGGAGGCGCTGACTCCTCCTCTCCGCCTGGAGCAGCTGCTGGTGGAGCTGCAGGAATTGTTCCTTGGGCACCGTGGCACAGCCTTGCTGCTGGGAGCTCTGGCTACGCATCCCCCCGGACTGGAGCATCTGGGGAAGGAGAAAAACCCCAAATCCATCAGCTGCTGCTCTCCCTCTGCCAGGGACGCGCTCCGGGAGCGGCTCGCTCTCGGATTTCTCGCGTGCAAGAGAAGCGCTCGGTGGTAGAAGGGGAACAGGCAGCTTTTTCCCCAGTGGGGGAAAAAAAAAAAAGATGGAATTTCACACAAAGGAAGCTGGGCTTTGATTCATCGTTTCAGGCCCTAATTTTAAAAGTCATTGAACTGTTGATGAATTCCTATCAAAGTTTAGTTGGCGAGCTTTAAGTAGCAATAATTTCCTATTTCAAAGAGGCAAGGCTGAATTTGTGCTGATTATTAGTTGGGCTGATTATTTCTAGTCTTTAGGATGGAGAGGGAACATTTACCTCCGATATCACATTCAGATTCCAGTATTTAACACCCTATTGGTATTTCCTAATGTTCACTCCTAACTGTGGAAATATTAAGAGCTAAGACAGTCACGTGAAATAATTTAGAATTTTTCCAGACTAAAGCAAAACCCAAGTAAATAACTCACAGCTGGAAGAGTTAATTATACTTAAAAGGACCAGAACTGGACAGTAAAAGTCCCTGATGGTTCAGACAAACTCATTTGCAGCTGGAATTTGTGCAGCATTAATAATTTCCTCCCATAAAGGCCCCGTGGCCTTAAAACTATTACTCTGTTCCCTTAGGAAAAGGTGTATAAGATTATCTTGGTGATTTTCATTTTCCTTTCACAACTGGCAAAATTATCCATTTTGGACAATGTTATTGACTTCACCTCTAACTGTAAGTATTTTTCACAATGGTGCAGCTCTTCTGGCCGTGCTTCCATCCCTGTCTCTGCTGGTCCAGGTAAGCACAAAATAGGTTTATAAATACTTCAAAATTGAACTATTTCTACTTTTTAAAGCTGTTTAGGGGTTCCCTCTGTCTGTAAAGGAGCTGTTCTTTTCCTGACAATATAAACAGTGAAAATAATGAGATTTTGGTAGAATTTCTTTCAGGGTTCCTGCCATGTTGTGAAGCACACGAGTAACTAATGAGGAAACAGTCAATTAGTGTTAACAGCATCTTAAAAATAAATACTAATGAAACAGCAATGAAAACAATATAGCTCTGCTGCATTCATCTATGGAAGAAAATGGAACAAGCATGAGCTTGCTAAGCTATCAGGATGATGCCAAGTGGAACCAGAAATTAATTGATTTAAGGAAACATTGGACGGTCTGGTGGAAAAGCATGCAGGCACCAGAGGTAAATATGCAAACACCTTCAAGCCTCACAGTCAATGGGGTAGCAGGAAGCCACTTTTCATTCCCTCACTCCCAATTTGAATTCTTTTGGAAGCAGTGGGGAGACTTCTCTCCATTTTCACGGCAACCCCTTAGGAACATGCAGCTCCTGGGGATACAGAACCCCACCGCACAACACATTCACCACAGAGAGCTGTCCAAAATTGACACCGAAATGAACAGTGGCTTCTTGACTTCAGAGATGCATGGAATAAAAAGAAAAGAAATCCATTTTAAAAAAGAAATAAATGAATGTTTTCTCCATGCTATGGGGGTACATTAAAAATTATTGCTCTACCTTCGCACACTATTTCAGAGAGAGAACTGCCCCCTTCTCTGCTAGTTCCAACCACTGAGTTCTAGCCAGGTTAGCCATGGACAAAAGGAGAACAGGCACAAAAGAGAGAGTTAGAAGTCACAAATCACTGAGTGAATGTTGCACACCCCTGCTGGGAAAGGGTTACCAGGAGGAACAAAATCCAGCTCGTTTGAAATGCACATTTCAGGAGAAAATGCAAAACCGGGCTCGGCGTTTATGGCTTTAAGTGTTTGGCATTTTCCCAAGGCTTAATTAAGACTATATCAATAAATTCACAGGGAATCTAAACAGTCTTTTCATTAACTTGTCAAAAATCTCCTATTTCCTAATTAGGTTTTTACAGTTTTATTACTAATTACAGAGGGTTCTCAGCCTAATGGCTCCCATTTGATGAAAAACGTGAAGCCATTTAAAAAGTGTTACAGAAGCATCACCTCAAAGATGCTTTGACTTATGGAACAAGTCAAAATTGTAGGGTTTTTTATTTTTTTTTTTAATATTATGTTTTAAACTCAAATCCAGGATATCAAATTTAGGCAAGACTACTGAGAGAGAATGTGGAGGTCTGGGCTGACCTTAGGGGACACACAATGAAGTTGCCCATTCCTACAACCAAGGACTCCTAAATTTTGATACCCAGCATAATCCATTTCCAGCAGAACTTGTACAGCAGCTTCTGGAAGAATCTCCACTGAAGTTTTCACTCGTGCCTTTAAATTAACAGTAAGCTGTGTACATTGATATTTTATCATGATTTAGATAATAAGCTTAAATTTAGCAAATTAATCACAGAGGAAATAAGAACAGGTTTCTACATAAAGAGCAGCATCGCACCAATATCAGGAAATTTGAGGTGACACGTTTTAGGAAGGAAGAGAGAAGTGTCAGCACAGAAGCACAGAAACTAATTTCTTTGCTATTTAATTTTTTACCTGAAGCCATATGTGAATTACAACTAAGCAAAGCATGCTTCAGAGAGCAGGATGTTTGCCACACAACCTGCTCATGAAAGATGAGGTGAAACATCAGGAGAGGTTAATCCTTCTAGTTTCAATTCATTTTCTCTGTTGCTGCACATCCATCAGTTGTTTTAAAATAAAATAAATTCAGTAACAGCGATGAAGGCCCACAGCAAACACTGAGTGAAAAGTACCTCCATTAACTGATCATCCAGCTTGACTTGCTTTTTTCTTAGCCCTTCGTTCTCTGAGCTGGTTTCCAGTTCACGTTCAAGAGAATTCATCTGACTGATCTATCAGAGACAAGAAGTTTCCTTAGAAAAGCAGCAGTTTCTCATTTTATCTGTTCTTCCCCCCTCAGGAACCACTGAATACCAAGACAACTCAAGTCTACAAACCAGGAGTACTTGGACAAGTGCTTTGCTACAAGAGCTGTCTCACAGCAGAGGCACAGAGCCCTGTCAGATCCTTCAGACACAGATTTGTGAGAGGCAAAGAACACAAAATTCAGTGTAGAGGAAGAAAGTTCCAGCTTCTCCCTTGAGCTTCTGAGAGATGGAAACTACTGCACTGATTTGTGTGTTTCTCACCCAAAAACTCACCTTCCTGTTCGCAGATGACAACTCCTTCTGAAGCTGTTCACACTCTCTCTTCAAGCTCAGCTTCTCCTGCTCTATGGCTTTGACAATCCCTGACTGGCTTTGATGCTTTTGGTGCTTTAGGGAAAGGATTGTGGATTCCAGCTGTCGGATCTGAGGAGGAGATCAGGGATGAGAAAATGTGTAAAGATGTTCCAGGTAATTCCACTTCATCTAAAACACCAGTTGATTTTGGACTCACAGAATGCCGGGATGGTTTAGGTTGGAAAGGACTTTAAATCCCATCCCAATTCCACCCCCTGCCATGGGCAGGGACACCTTGCCACTATCGCAAGCTGTTCCAAGCCCTGTCCAACCTGGCCTTGGACACTTCCAGGGATCCAGGGGCAGCCACAGCTTCTCTGGGCAATTCTGGGGTATTTTTATAACATATTTGCTTTGATATCTTGGCCTTCTTTCCCTTCATCCTCCCCATAATCCACTTAATACTGCGAGCCAAGAAACTGCACAAGAAGAACATCAGGAATATTAAGAATCTTTTTGCTAACTCGCAGTTGGACTGAAATCTTGGACAAGAATTACCAGCACTGTCTTTTAGAAAGGAGAAATACCCTGAGAGTGCTGTGGTGTCTCATTCTCTGGAGATACTCAAAACTGGCCTGGATTGTGATTTATGCAAACCGAGCGACCTCCAGAGCTCCCAAGGCCAGCCTCTCCTGTGACCTGCCAGCTTGCCCAGGTTACCTTTTCCCTGCAGTGAGCCAGGTCTGTTTTAGTGCTCTGCACTTCCCCCTGCAGCCTCTCGTTGTCCTGCCTGAGCAGCCTCTGCTCCTGCTCCGGCGGCTGCTCCAGCTCGTCCCACTGGGTCGGCCCCCGCTGGTCCTGCAGCCCTGAGGGAGGCACAGCCGCTTCCAGAACCCGGTTCTTAAGACAGACAGAATTGCAGGGTTAGGCCTTCAACAAAGAAGCAGACATTTGCTCTATTCAGGTGGGTTTGAGGTGGACTTTCAGGCAGTGCAGGCTCCCAAAGTCTCAGCGTTCCCCATCTCCCTCCCAGCCTTGTTCTTCCCTTAAGAGATCCAACGTGCAAATCCCAAATGCTTCCCTCGACTAAAACCATGGATAATGGCTGGGTGCACAAGGAGTTCAGCAACACAAGAAAAGCAATTTGTGCTCTCTTTAGAGCCAAACAGAACTCAGTATTCTATATTACGCACTAATAGCTGTAATTTAGCTCCTGTTGTACAATCCTGAAACAGCCTCTTTTCCAGGTGGACATTAGATATTCCTTAATTACACAGCAAACAAGCCAAATTAGTAACTGAATTCATAATAGCAATCCCAAGACCGCTGTCCCCAACCTCCTTCAGCTACAAATCCTCATTAGCTGAGAGGCTGGTAGAATTCTGTACCTTTCAAACCCAAGTTGCACTGAAAATTAGATCCCCTGTCAATGACTAGTTTAATTTTTATAGTTGACAGGTGCAAATTAATACATTGCCCACAGATTTGGGGGTTTTATTGGCAAAAGGTTTCTTTTGGAGGAAGAATGTAGGCGGACTGATCATTGCCTGTCCACGTTCAACACTTAAAATGCAGTTTTTAAAAAAAAAAATCAGCTTCAAACCCGCACGTTATACCTAACATACAATAATCCCAGCTACCTCCTGAGATCCCTGAAGCCCTTTACCTTTTCACTGGTGCTCTGCAGCTGTTTGTGCAATGCCACCACCTCTTGTTCCAGAGTTTCCTTCTCCTGCTGTGTCACCTGCAGGTCGGATTTCAGCCGGGACATTTGGAGGTTGGTGCTCTGCAGGGTTTCACTGAGGCTCTGAACCTGGAAAGAGCAGGAGCACATCTTGGCTTTTGCTGGACCAAGATTCCCTGGTGTGCATCAGGGATCCCAGGTGTTTAGGATCTCTGATGGAAGGAGTGAAGTGAAAACGCTGATTTCACACTTTGAAAGTGTTAAATTGAGTTTATCGTTCTCTACAGCTGACAGGAGAGTGGAGCTGAAGGGGATCAGGCTCTGCTCCCAGGGAACAAGGGACAGGATGAGGAACCAACTTCAAGGTATGTCAGAGGAGGTTCGGACTGGATATTAGGGAAAATTTCCTGCTGGAAAGGGTTTGTGAGCATTGGCACAGTCCCCACCCTGAGGGATTTAAAAGCCCTGTGGATGTGGCACCTGGGGACACGGGTCAGTGGTGGCCTTGGCAGAGCTGAGGGAATGGTTGGACTCAATCTTAGAGGGATTTTCTATCCTTAAAACTCCCTAATTCCTAAGGAATTTCCAACTTTCTGTTCCAAGCTCACAGCTTAGAGCAGAATAGAGCCACAATGCTGCATTCACCAGTAACATCTTCCAGCCCTGAGGATTTACTGTGATATGCTTGCGAGAAGCTTTCCCTTGAATTATTTATTCTTCCTGGCAGCCCAAGGCCAAGGAGAAACTCCAGGAACCTTCACCAGGACAGAGGAGCAACAGCAGAGTCTCTGCAGCATTTTAGGAATCACCAGGCAGAAGGAATTGGCAAAAGCAACTTGTCTGTCGAGAGAAAAATCCCTCATTGTGTTTAACAAGTTTCCTTTTGTGCTTTAAGAGCATCACTTGGAGAGCCCCACGAAGCTGGCATGGCATCAGAAGGGGGCTTTCATGAGAAAAAGCACCACAAGAGATGATCAAAATGCTTTTAGCCAGGGTTATCACATAAATCAGGGTTTCATACCTTGTCCTGGGAGAGGCTGAGCTGCGCTTTCAGTGCCTGACTCTGCTGCTCCCAGGATTTCTGCTCCTGCTTCAGACTGCTGACTGCACTCTCCAAGCAGCTGACCTGAGCTACCTGCAATGAGATTACATCAGGAATCCTCACCCAGGAATTCTGGTTTTACTCAATTTGATTTCAAGGGTTACCTTAGAGGGGGTTAAAGCTAAGGAAGGAAGGAAGGAAAATGCAAGAAAGCAAAAAGCCTCTCAGCTCCCTGGATCTCCACACAATGGGATTATTATTTACAGCGTGCAGATTGCTCTGCTGCCATTCAGAGTTCCAGTAGGTTAGAGATGCAATAAAAGTCCAAGAACACAGTCTTCCTTGTCCTGCTGCAGTATTTATATCCAGGCCTCTCTTCCTCACAATGTTTGGAATTTTCTACATAATCAAATTACAGTAAAGCTGTGCTCCAGAATTCAAGCTTTCCTCTCTAAGACCATTTAGGAAAAAAACAAAAAAAACAAACCCAAAAAACCAGGCAGCAGCAATTAAGCTTTTATCTGGCTTGAGGGCGAGGGAAAAAACATCCAGAGAAGTTTTACAGGTTATGGTGACACAGATAATGATAGAGGAATTTTAACAGCCCTTTGCTGGTGGTGATGTGGGTTTGCTGTCCTTTCTTACCTTATCAATACATCTGTTCAGTTCCTCACTCAGGGCTTCTTTCTCTTTCTGCAGCTTTTCGTTTTCAGTGCTTAAACTTGAAACCTCATTTTGAAGGTCAGCGAGATCAGGACATCTGGGCAGCTGTGGGAAACAAACCCCTCAGAGTTGCATTTCTGTCCCAAAATCCTGGGATGCCCAAATGGTTTGGGTTGGAAGGGACCTTTAAAGGTCAGCAAACTCCAATCCCTCTGGAATAAGCAGGGACACCTTTCACCATCCTAGGTCGCTCCAAGCTGTCCTTGGACACTTCAAGGGATCCAGGAGCAGCCACAAATTCTTTGGGCAGCCTGTGCCAGGGCCTCCCCACCCTCCCAGGGAAGGATTTTTTCCCACAATATCCCGTCTAAATCACCGGGTGTTAGAACACAAGGAGGGAAAACCACTGCACTGCTGACTTCCAATCCTTTTCCCAACTGACCCCGTGCTTTATCTCTGCCTTTCCTCATTCCATCTCCTGCCTGTAATTACACTCCAGCCACAATCCACTCCTTTCTGAATAGGCCTCAGCTGCTTTTGCTTTTTGAGACCGTTTATCTACCCTGAGCACTGGGTGCCTCAACTGAATGTTTTACACTCTGCAGAAAATGACTTTGTGGAGCCCTAATCAGGGAACCGACTCATTTGAAGCCTTCATTATCTGTGTTTATTAGCATATATTTACAGCCAATTGAACTCTGCTTGTACAGGAGATAACTGAGCTCTCCAGGAAATTATCCTCAGATGTTGTGAGACTCTGGTATCTCCAGATGGGTTTAGCAACAGGAATTCCCCCTGACAGGACATGCTGGAAGAGAGCATTCCTTAAATGGAGCTAAAATGGGTTATATCTCCAGTCACACAGAAATGTTCTGTGGAGCCCATTTGCCCTGTCTGATCCTTAATTAGAGCTTTAAATCTTTATCTTGACCAAAGCTTCTCTTTGTAGCTCCACTACTCCCAAAAAATATTTTGGCAAAGTCTAAGTGAGCCCAACCTTATTTGAAGAACTGTGCCCTGCCCCTGGAGCCTGTTTCAAGAAGAGCTACATTCCCTTACTTTTATGTCCTTTCTTTAAAGAAATTAACTATTTCCACCTCTTAATTTTCATCCATTAAGAGACAGTGAAAATCAATCTGATGGCACTTGAACAGAATCCCAGAAGGGTTTGGGTTGGAAGGGACTTTTTAAAGGCCATCAAGTTCCAATCTCTCTGGAATAAGCAGGGACACCGCCTACTGTCCCAATTTGCTCCAAGCCCCAACCCAACTGGGCCTTGGACACTTCCAGGGATCCAGGGACAGTTCCTCTGGACAATAGGATGCTATACCTGTTTTGTCTTCTCCAGCTCCTGCTTGAGGATGTGGTTCTCCTGCTCCAGCAGATGAGCCTGAACCTTCATTTTCGACACCTCCATCTCCAAAGACGACACCATATTTGATGACTGCAAAAAACAAAAGGCTCAGATTTCGATTCAGGAGACTCACGGAGCACCAGAGTTTAAGCAGAGGATGCTGCAGCAACTGGACAGAGCTGAGATGGCCCTGGATGAACAACAGCCGTGCTGGAAAGTGCAGGAAAAAATATCTGGCACCACAAAGCTGCGTTTTCAAGACAAACCTGCACATTTTTCCCTCCTGGCTTTTGGCTGCTGTTCTGTTTAAGCCAGCACTTAGCAAAGCTCAGCTTTGAAATCCCATGCACATCCCAGGACAGGGATGCCAATTCCCTGAAGTCCAAGTGTCCTACCAAATCCTGTACCTCAGTTTTGGAGTTCTCCAGTTCCTCTTTCAGCAGCAGCCTCTCCTTTTCCCATTCTTCCAGGGTACACTTCCCCTCTTCCCTTTCCTTTTGCTTGAGCACCCTTGCCAGTTGTTGGTTGAGATCCTGCACATCTGCTTGGTTTTTGGAGTTCCTCTGGCTGAGTTCTGTATTTTCAGAGTCCAGCTGGTGGTTCCTGGTCTTCAGATCCGCCACCTGAGCAGGGACAGCAGCGATTTTACACCGGGAATGAGATTTTGGCTGTTTCCTTTCTATTCCAGTGCTTAAAGATCTAACAACTCTCACTCTGACAGTGACTCCAAACAAATAATGTGTCATAATTGGCCTTAATTAGACCAGTCATATCAGTCATCCACACTTTGCCAGGCTGGTGTGGATTTTGAGGGTTATCCTAAAAGATTATCCTGAGCAAGTATTTCCCTAAGCAATACCAAGATGACATGGATAGGTAATTAAGGGTAAAAGGCAATTAACCCTTCTATTTCACATTGTAACAAGCCACCCCTAAAATAAAAGTAGCAGCCACATGGACACAACTGGCAGCATTCCTAGACCAAGCCAGCTGGGAAATGAGCAGAGATTGAATCTCAATCTCTATTTCCCATGGGCTACTGCAGAGATTCACAAAAAAACCCGACAAAACAGAAGACTTAAACTTTGTACTTCTATGAAATAAACTTTCCAAGTTGACTGTGGAAAGTGCTCTCTCAAGCCTGTAAGCTGGACAATTCTGAGCAGGTCAAGCAAGCCTCAAATCAATCCCAAAGAGGCAATAAAAGAGTTATCAAAACGTTTAAATTTATAAAGTGCTCGTTTTCTGCTGCCTTTGTGACGATCCAAGGAACAGCTTTGATGCAGTGATGACTTCCACAGAGAAGGTTCTGGGGCTCAAGTCACACACACCTGCTTTTTCAGGTTGTCAACCATCTTCTGCACAGCCACTTTCTCCTTCCTCACAGCCTCTATCTTCTGCCTATGGAGAAATGAAAGCCCATTAACACTAACATCAATTATCAGTGTACACAACTGCAAGATTGCGTGGGAGGACATCACCTCAAGTTGTGCCAGGGGAGGTTTAGATTGGATATCAGGAATGATTTCTTCACTGTCCAGGGCAGTGGTGCAGTCCCCATCCCTGGAGGGATTTAAAATCCACATGGATGTGGCACCTGGGGACATGGCTCCATGGTGGCCTTGGCAGTGCTGGGTTAATGGCTGGACTTGATGATCTAGGACGTCTTTTCTAACCTTAATTATTCCAAAAATGAGCTTTTTTTTTTTTTAAACACCACCAGAAATGGTAATTGTGGCTATTTATTTATTGCTCAGCATCCCTGTTCAGCATCAACTTGGCAAGTGCTCAACCTCTCAAGGTGCCCCAAGTGGGTCTTGCCTAGAGGGGGAAAAATAATCCCAGGACCATGGATGGTTTTCTGCACTTGCCAAAGACCCAAGCACTGGGATAATCTGTCAGATGAGCCTCTCCCTGCCTTTGCTGAAGCACAAATAATTGCATCAGGTCAGCTCCTAAGTCGGTCCTGTGCTCATGTGTGCCACTGGGCCACCTCAATGCCTACAGCTAAACCCCTGCCTGGCTCTTGGGGCTGGGCAGGACAAACTGGGGCAGGGAAAAGGATGAGGAATAACCTGTCAACCTCCTGGATTTCCAACAGCACCACAAAATAACCCCACTTTGGATTTGTACAGCACCTAACACATGAAGGAGCTTGAAGAGAACGGATGAACCCCTTGTGGCTGAGCCACAGCAACAGCCTGAGGGCATCACAGGGTGCATTCCCCTTGGAATTCTCACCTCATTTCTTCCCTGGATCCATTCAGCTCCCTCAGTTTCAGGCTGGAAGCGCTCCCCTCCTCATTTAATAAAGTCACTTCGTTTTTCAGGACGGAGTTTTCCTCGCGGAGCCTCTCGGCCTCACACCTGTGGCAGAGACAGGAAACAAGTGAGAGCAGCTCCTGCAGGGCACCTGGAGAGGGGGGAAAGTCCCACAAGTCAGAGCTACCTGTAATGCTTCAAAAACAAAGCTACAATTGCTTTGTTTATGTATAAATGGCGTATTTATATTTTACTTGAATTCAGCAGGATCGCTCCCCGGTTTGTTAAGAAAACCCCAATTTTTTACAAAAAACTTAAAAAAACCCCCTGGGCTAAATTTTAGGGCATGTTTTTGAGCAGCTCAAGTGAGTTAAAATCAAAAAAGTTTCACACTAATATTCTACATATCTTTCAGTCCTTAAGCTACAAACAACTGAACACCACAATATGCAGACTGCCAGGAGAGCGAGCTGTTTCCCCAAGTGGAATTCAGGATTCTGGGAACAGCACGGTTGGAAAATGTCTTCTCTGTCCTCAGGAGACCGCACAGAAATAACTTAGCCATGGTGGGACATCTGAAAAAACAATTTCCTGCAGGAAGCTGGTGCTGAACAATAATTAAGCCACTTGTAGCCACTTTATCCACAAAAAAAAAAAAAAAAAAAATCCTTGCTGGAATACAGCAGTTAAAAACAAGTAGGTAAAAACCTATAATGAATGTATTTTATAACTGTGTTTACCATATCACACTCCTGAGGGGTTCCTGACTGGGAAAAAAGTCCCTATCATTCTCTAATATTAACTTAAATATCGAGGAAAAACAGAAGCACTTTTCGCATCGCAAATTGCCGTAATTCGGCGGCATTCACCGAAACACCGAGGAGAAACAGGAGCAATTGCAGCCTCACAAGCAACATTCAGCTCTAGAAGGGAACAAACCGAGTGAGGTGAATATTAGTAAAAAGCTACAAAGCTGCTCTGGGAGTGTTACCATGGAGCTCTGGACAATGGAAATACAATGGGTTTGTGCTGGAGGACGAGCTACACATGGTGACGGTGACATCCACAGACAGGACAAGGCGGCAGGTGCTCCTGCTTGGGTGGCGGGCACAGAGAGGAGTAAGTCACACACATTTATTTATTCCTTTAGTGGTCTTTATCCACGATTAGAGGAGTTAGGAGTCCACGGCGCTGTTTGCTACTCAGAGTTAAACTAGGGTGGTTAAAGGAGCGGCCAAGGCAGCGCTGGGTTAGTGGCTAACGTCGCGTTACGTTACCTCAGCAGGTCAACCTTCTGCTGCAGCTCAGTGCACGTGCTCTGCAAGCCCTGGGTCATTGCCTTCCTCTCCTCTGGGTGGCCCAGAGTAGTCTCCTTTGCCTGGGGGTTGGGCTCCCTCATTCCTGCTTTTCCCACTTCTGTCGCGGCGCTGTCGCTCTGGGGGTTTGCGGTGGGGTGTTCTTCCAGCTTCCCACCCCTCGCGTCACCGGGCACATCTGCGTTTCCTTGAGCATCTTCTTCTTGGACATCTTCCAATCCTTTAACATCCACAAGGAATTTGGCATTTTCCTCCTCGAACTTTACGCTTTCCACCTCGCTTTCTTCTCGTTCACAATGAAGCCTTCTCAGCCTACGCAGGCTGTCTTCCAGCGCTTCGTTTTTCTCAATTAACTGCATCACTTCAGCTTTCAGCTCCTCATTTTCCACCTGAATTTCTTCTTGTAGCGACAGAAGTTCAGCCTGTGCCATGGATCTGTCTTCCAACTCTTCCATCCTTTTCCAAAGTTGAGCTATTATGCTCTTCAGGTCGCCATTTGCTGCCCCAGGAGTGTGATCCAGCAGGAGAGAGGCTTCACTCAGTTCTTCAGTCCTCTCCAGCTCCACCTGCATCTTCAAAGCATCAGAAACGAAACCTTTACTTTTGGGAGCTACTCTGTGATTTAGGAGATGAACCTTCTGCTGCTTGACATCGCTGTGTCGCGTTTTTGGCCCAGGAACTTTCTCCAGATCTCTCTTTTTTGGCAGCAGAGGCACCCAAGAAAGGCTCTTGTCACAATCCTGGTTGCCATCAGCATCCAGAGCTGCTTGACTTCCCTGGATCCAACACCCCTGTGCCTCAGGGTGGCCGCCAGCTCTGGCTTTCACACATCCCTCCTCCAAGTCCCAATCCATCTCCGACATTTCTTCCAGGTCTGTAGTGTCAGCCTCCAGAGGTGGAAGGACGCTGAAATCTGCTCCCATGGCTACATCTTGACAATCACGAGGCAGCCCTTCAAAACTGGGATCTATTTCCTCTGCTTCTGAGCCAGAGTGGGAGCAGCTGCGACTGGGAGGCTGCAGAAGCTCCTGCTCTGCTGCTTCCAGCCGGTGCTGCAGCCTCAGGATCTGGGCAGCCATCCTGACATTCTCCTACACTGCCTGCTCGTGCACCTTCTGCAGGTTTTGGAGAACATCCCCGTCATCCCCCAGAGGAGCTGCAGCAGGAAAAGCAGCAATCTGGCTCTTGGCTTTTGCATACTCACTCTCCAGGACCCTGTAATGGCTCTGCAGGGCAGAAAAACTCCGTGTCTCCCACTGCAATTTCTGCATTTTCCCTCGGAGGTCTGAGATTTCCAAACCCATCTCAGCCTTTTCCGTCTCTGCCCTTTCACAAATGTCTCTGTTTAAACTCTCCAAAGCAAGAAGTTTGGAATTGAGCTCTTCTTTCTCCCGCCTGTACTCACTGTCCAGTCTCTCCAGCTTTTCCCTAACCAGTTTCCCATTTAGCTCCACTGTGGATAGATGTTCATCTTTCTCCTTTAGCTCTTTCTCATGCTCATTTTGGAGCTGGCTGATTTTCCAATTCATCTTTTCCTCTTGCTCCTGGGCAGCATTCCTCAGCTCTCGCAGCTCCTTCTCCAGCTGCTCCCTCTCACACACCAGCTTGTTCACCTCTTCCTTGAAATTCTTCTCCAGGAGATCCTTCTCCTGGGTCAGGGCAGAAGAAACAGCCTTCTCACTTGCCAAGCTTTCCTTCAGCTGCTCGTGGGCTTCAGCGGCCTCCTGAGCAATTTCATCCCTTTCAAACTCCCACTGGGATTTCTCCTCTCTTTGCTGCTCAGCAAGTTCCTGCAGCTCTCGCTGGTAACGTCCTTCCAGACTCTGGAGGGTTTCTTCATATTTATTCACAAGTGTTTGTGTGTCCACAGAAAACTGAGTTTGTGCATGAGATGCTCTTCTGTTATAGTCACTTGCCATTTTTTTCCTAGACGTGGTTAACATAAGATATTACTAAACTACCTCAGAGATTAAAGTGGCTTTTTAGGCTGAATAAAACGAATTGGAAATTTCCTTTTTTTTTCCCCCCTCACTGACTATTGGATGGGTGTTTTTGGGAGCCGTGAGTTAAATTCGAGGCAATTTGGTGAAACTTCAAAAAGAAAAACTGCCTTGGGAAAGTGCAACAGCTCATGAAATGTCCTCAGAAAAGGTTTCACGTGCAAGAGGCACCCTTCAGTTCCTGTGCTCAGATTTTGGGGGCCACAGATGCTCTCACCCCCATCACCCCAGGGTGCCTTCAGTTTCTTTTGACACTCCAGGTTGGCTAAAAGCACTTCCCAGCCACCCCTTTCCTTCTTCAGCAAAGAACTCTGAAAACCCATGAGCTTTAAAAGGACCGAGCAGGGATTTGTGGAGCACAGGGATCCTGAAGAGAGCTCGAGTTAATCACACCTGGTTATGCTTTAACACTATTGCTGCCTCTGGGCGAGCTAAAAAAGAATCTGAACATCTGCTTCAGAAAGGTCAGAAGAGGAAAAAAAAACCCTGGAATTCCCCACCAGGGAAGTGTTTCTGCACCAGGTTCACCCCAGTTACCAGGCTGCAGCACGGTCCCCACCCGAGGTAACACTCACCTTTCCTCCTCCAGCTCCTGCTCGTGCTTCCTCAGCAGCTCCTCCTTCTCCAGGGCGTGCATCTCTGCCAGCCTCTTCACCTGCTCGTGGAAGCCACGTTCCAGCTCCCCCTTCTCCTCCTGCAGCATCTGCACCAGAACTCTCATCTTTTCTTCCACCCAGGCACTGTTCTGGATCAGCTCCTCCCGTTCCTGCCTGAACTCCTCATTCACCTGCTCCAGTCTGGCCCTGACATCGTCCTCGTGCTCCTGCCTCAACAGTTCCTGCAGATTGGCTTTCTCCTCATCGAAATGCATCTGCAATTTGTTTTTCTCCTCGCTGTACTCACAGCCGAGCTTTTCCTGCTGCTCTCTGAGCGCTGCTGCCTCTCCCTGCAGCTCTGCTATTTGATTTTTAAGGCCAGTGATCTGCTTTTCCATGACATTCATTTCCTCGGCGTACTTCTGCCTCATATCCTCTTGCTCCTTTTCCCAGTGGGCTTTTTGTCTCGTCCAGCTGCTTTTCATAATGGCTCACCTGCAGAAGGGAAAAACAGGATGGATTCGTTGATTTTCCACAGGGATGCTTCCCTCAATATTTCCATCTAGTCTTAATATATTCATTCTATGCAATATTTTGATTTACACTTCAGCAGCTTATATTAATCTCCCTGGAACGAATGCCTTAGTGCTCAGCTTTATTTCTTACTGGGATGATGGAATCCCAGATTGGTTGGGTGGGAAGGCACCTTGAAGACCATCTCATTCCAACACTCACCGTGTCCTCCAGCTCCTGTTTGAGGTGATGCAGATCCCTGTGGTGTTGCTCCTTCATCTGCTCAATGGCCATTTCTGCCTCTATGCTCATATTTAATGGGTTGCAGTCTTCTGAACCGAGTCCTTTAGGAACAGGAATCAAGAAACAACTTGTATAACTATAAAAACATATATAATTCACCACGGAATTATCTCATTGATTTAAACTTGCTGAGCAGCTCTCATGCTCCCCTCATAAACGCAGCCGAGTAACCGCAAACATTAACTTCAGCTTTAAATTTGGTCTGGCAGTCACAGCCCAAATTAACATTGAACACCAAATTAGAGGTGGTGACCAAGCCTCAGTCATGACCTCTAGGATGTTTTAAACAACTGCAGCACAGATCTCGGTCCTGCAGGAGGGATGCTTTTACCTTGGTCAGGCTCAATCCCGCCGTTGCCGTGACTCTTCATGTCCATGTCAAACTCTTCCGACAAGGAAGTTTTCAGGGAAGGCCTGAGCAGCACTTTGCCTTGGGCACGGTACTCCTGCAGCTCCGAGTGCAGCTCATCAATCTGGTCCTGCAGCTCCTGACAAGGAGGGGAAAGACAAAAAAACCCCAAAAACCTGAGTGGAAAGGAACCACGGCTGCTGAGCATCGACCCAGTCCCATCACAGGACATTTAGGGGGGAATTACAGCAGAGAAAGACTCTGTAACCCACAGGGGGAATGGTTCCCACTGCCAGAGGGCAGGGTTAGGTGGGGTTTTGGGAAGGAACTGTTCCCTGTGAGGGTGGTGAGGCCCTGGCACAGGGTGCCCAGAGAAGCTGTGGCTGCCCCTTGAAGTGTCCAAGGCCAGGTTGGACAGAGCTTGGACCACTGGGATAGTGGAAGGTGTCCCTGCCCATGACAAGATGGTTTTTAAGGTTCCTTCCAATCCAAACCATTCTGGGATTCTCTGATGATTCCACAACACCAAACTCCCAAAGGTGAAGGTGTAACACGCTCCAGGAGCTTTCCCTTTATTCCTTCTCCCTGTGACCTTTTATTAGAAAGCAGCTTCGGTAACATTTTCAAACAGTTGGGAAATGCCTCCTCAACCATCTATTCGAAAAATCAGATCAGAAGCAAAAGATCAAATTAGGAAAGAGATCCCCTCATTACTGCATTTACCATCTGGTCCCTCCTCCTGCCTGCCAGAGGAACATCCTGAGGGTTTGTGCCAAGAGCTGTGCACTCCACTCCAGGAACAGCAGTTGTTGAGGAAAACAACTCCCTGAATGTGCAAAAACAGAAACCTGCAGGTCTGAAAGGCCCAGGAAGTGAACCTTGAGTACTGATTTGTATCTGCCATCCTCAAAAACAGAAAAATCAGCTGCATATTGAGAACTATCGATTCAACTTCTATTTCTAGACAATTTTTACTTTTAAACTGCAGCTTCCTAAGGGAGCTGCTGTGCTGTTTCCAACCCAGCAGCCTTTGCAAAGGAAACCCTTTATGGAATGGAAAGGATCCTGCAGAACAGATCACAGGATCACAAAATGCTTTGGCTTGGGAGGGACCTTAAAGCCCACCCAGTTCCACTCCCTGCAGTGGGCAGGGACATTTTCCACTATCCCAGGCTGCTCCAAGCCCTGTCCAACCCAGCCTTGGACACTTCCAGGGATCCAGGGGCAGTCACAGCTTCTCTGGGCAACAGATGAGCTGGTATCTCTTCAGATAACAGAAAGTGGATGTGGAAACAGAAAACTTGCAGGCTCACCTTAAAGTCTTTTAAGTACACAAGAAGGAGGAGAAAACTTTTTCTATTCTCAGGTTTATTTAAAAAAAAAAATTTCTGGTCTGAAAACCAGCAAAATGTGGACGTGTCTTATTTCTCCTCTAAGTTCCTGCAACTCTGAATTCACAGGGCTCCATGGACCCTCTCCCAGCCCACCCTGAGGGCACCTCACCCCCTCAACTCAGCCAATTGATCCTGTGAGGAGCTTTCACACCCTCCTAGTGCTGGGGGAATGGCAGGACTCGATCTGAGAGGGATTTCCCAGCCTAAATGGTTCTGTCATGCTCCTGGTGGACACAGGAGCCAGGCCTCAGCCGCACTTACCCTGCACTGCTGCTCGTACTCGCTCCTCATCTGGGCCAGCCTCTCCTCCTGCAGGAAGAACTCGGCGCTGCTGGGATCCAGGTCACCAAACTGGAAGGCAGGAGTGGAATATCCAGTTACCCACCCACCCAGCAGCCCCGCTCAGGACAGCACGGATGACACTCCAAGCAGTCCTGCAGCCTCTCCACTCTGGATTTTTGTTTTAAATAAAGACACTCCACTTTTCTCCTAGCAGGGAATGAGTAACTTCCCCAAAAAAAACCCAAAAAACCTGTCTGCAATCTAGCACAGCTCATTCTGATTCCAGATCACAGCTTTCTACCTTAGCATATGCATATCTCAGTGTGGTCAATAATCCCAAGCTTCAGAAAAGGCTGAAAATCCCAATATATGGACCTTAGGCTATGGCTACACAAACTTAAACATCTTTGGAGAAGCTGATGTTCTGAAAATTTAACGTAATACAGCCGTGAACAGCTGTTCACCTCAATTTTCACCCAATTCCAGCAGCGATGTCTGGTAAAACCTCACTCTTCCTGCACCATCTTCCCTGGAAAGGACCTGTAAGTTGGACCTAAGCAAAACTCTGTGCTGGGGGGAAAAATAAAAAATAAATCCCTGCAGTTCTGCAGGATGAGTGCTTCACTCTAAAGCTCCCTGGTTTAATTAGAATAAAATTACAGCTAAGGTGGAATATCTGTGTTTTCCTTTGCTGGAAGGCAGTCCATGTCAGGCTGTGCCTTGATAATCTGGATAGGGACGCCAAAAGCTTCTGGATGTCAGTTAAACTGGCAGCTTGAATGTAGCAACTTAAAAGTGATTTAACTCTGAAACCCCACGGGGAAAAGGAGGATTTACCTTCTCAGCCAGGACGTTTTCCAAGTTCCTCTGCAGTTTGTTTGCCAGGCTTTCACACTCAGCCAGTTTTTCTCCCGTTTCCAGGAGCTCGTTTTCCAGGCGGCTGTTTTCCTGGACCAAACAAAAAAAACCCCACAACAGCCTCAGCACTTGGAGGAGGAAAAATCAGCATGTGTTAGCTCCTCAAAACAAGGGTAACTCCCAATCAAGCCAGAGCACGACACTATCCCAAGCTTCAGGTGATGACAGGAATTGGGAATGCATCCACACATGACCCACTCCTGCCACAGCAAGTGAGAACGTTGGACTTTTGAAAAATTATCAAAAAGCCTAACAGCAAGTTTGCTTTGGATGGTTTGTTTGCTTTTAAAAGAGCATTTTAAACTCGATCAAGATGTTTTATCTCCTGGCTTGACAGCTCATCTGAGAGCCGTGCACACACACACTCTGCACTTGATGGCAGCAGAGATTTGAACTGGAGCTTAGGAATCCATGGAACAAACCCAACAAGGTGCCCCAAATACCAATTCTCATGGACATGCCACTATCTTGCTGCTTAAATGACTTTTGGCCAGCTAAACATAACCCAGAATGTGAGGTTTTTGTCTTTTCTTCCTGTTAGAGCTGGGATTAATGCACGGGAGATGCAGTTTTCGTGTTTGGACTCAGATATTTATTAATTCTTATCTCAAGTAGAGTCTCATAAGCTGTGAGTTCTGGCTAACAAGGTAGAAAATGGCTCTGTCTCTATCTCTGTACAAGGTCTTTTAAGTATAATTTGTCCAATAACGAGATGACACCTCAATTCTTTTTACTTTTAACCGAATAACCAAACACCTGTGGTCTGCAATGTGGACATTTTCAACCCAATTAGAAAACACCACCCAAACCCATGAAGAAGGTGAAAGAAGAACTTAGCCTACGCCCAAAATCCTCCATCCTGCTCCATATATGTTACCATACACTAAACCCTTAAATCCTAAGTTTTCCACCCTGTGATATCACATGCTTCTATCCAAACTCCACACCCACAATCCCAGTGCTGTCACTCAATTTTGGAAGCCTCTTCCAAGGTCTCATGTCAAATGGGTCAGTGCCTTTTAGCACAGAAAGCCTAAAAATCTCAGCCTCCAGGGCTCCAACACCAGAACTCATCCTTTCAACACAGACCCCACTGCAAGAGTCACTCCCCCTCCCAGGGTATCCCTGCTTTTTGGGGGAAATCCCAGCCATGTTTAGTCCCCGTTACCTTCAGGGCCAGGGCCAGGCGGTCCCGGATGTAGTTCTCATCCGTTTTCAGCTTCTCAATCTCCTGCTCCAGCTCCAGCCTCTGTTTGTTGGCCTGCTGCAGGATTTGCTCCCGCTCTCTGCGGAGCTCGTTCTTCAGCGCGGCGATTCTCTCCTTGTACTCCTCATCCAGCTTCCTGCCAAGGCAAGGCACAGGGGCTCGTTAGGTGACAGACACTGCTGACGGTGTCACCAAGCCCTGCAGTGCCAGGCCAGGGCTGCCCAGGAGGAGGAGGAGGAGGGAGGGATGATCCAGGCACCCCCACCTGAGGTTGTACTCGTTGCGGCGCTCGATGGCGGCGTGGTGATCGTCCACTTCCGAGGCCATCAGGGATTTCAGCTTCTCCGCCTTCTCCAGGTCCGACCGCAGCTTCTCCTTCTCCCTGGCCACCTGGTCAAACCTCTCCCTGGGCAGGGCAGAGCAGAGCCAGCCTGGATTAGGCCAGCCCTCACTGCTCCCCACCAAAAAGGGGATTTGAAACATCGGAGAAGAAGCTTGGAAAGATCTCCAAGGGTCTCGTCAACTGCATTTAGGCACTGGATTTGAACCTGTGTCCAAATAGCTCTCAACATTACTTGGTGTCAGCACAGATGCTGGGACCTCAACACCTGAGACCTTCAGCTGGGGTCCAGCCCCCCAGTTCAAATCCCAAAATGGTTTGGGTTGGAAAGGACCTTCAAGACCATCTTATTCCAGCCTCTGCCATGGCAGGGACACTTTCCTCTGCTCCAAGCTCTGTCCAGCCCAGCCTTGGACACTGCCAGAGATCCAGGGGCAGCCACAGCTTCTCTGGGCACCCTGTGCCAGGGGCTGCCCATCCTCCCAGCCAGGAATTCCATCCCAATCTCCCATCCATCCCTGCCCTCTGGCAGTGGGAAGCCATTCCCTGTGTCCTGTCACTCCAGGCTCTTATCCCAAGGCCCTCTCCAGCTCTCTTGGAGGCTCTGGAAGGGGCTCTGAGCTCTCCCTGGAGCCTTCTTTTTTGACAGAGAAACCTGCACAGTGACTCCAACATAAAGTCAAACTGGGTTGACTTTCAAAGGAAAAATATTGGGATTTCCAGTGGGTTTGTACCTCACCTCCCCATCTATCACATACCAGAACCCCTGGAATGCCCCAAATCAGTCTGGATTAAAGTCACTGATCAGCTCCACCAGCCTCTGCCCTGAGCTGTGCATTCCCTGGCCACCAATGACCACTGCTGACAGCAGTGACCACTCCCAGACCAGGAACACCCTCCTGCTTCCATTTTTTTTGTTTTTATTTTTCAACCACATTTTCCTGCAAACCTTGGAGCTTTGAGCGTTTTCCAAGGCAAAACAAGACAGCTGGAAGCTCCTGAGCGCTCCATCAGAGAACTGAGCCTTGCAGTGCCACCCCAGTGCCCCGGGGAGCACCGCCACCCATCAGCTGCTCCCTCAGCCTCTGCTGGGCCGAGCAGAGCGGGGAGCAGCACGTCCACGAGCCCTGGGACTCACATCAAGTGCCTGATCTCCGTTTTGAAGCTGGCCAGGGCTGCCTGGTGGACGCCGTTCTTGGTGATCAGGAGCTCGTTCTCCAGCGCCAGCGTCAGCTCCGTCAGATTCACCTTCCCGTCCAAGCCGAAGTCCAGAGCCTGCAGAGAGATGAGAAGGAACTCATGCTTTGAGCGGGACGAGCTTCCTGCAGCAGCCCGGGGACCTTTGTGCAGGGATTGACAGGATGAAAGGAGCAGGCTCCCAGGAGATCTCGGCTGGCTAATTCATCTGTCACAAACGCCCCCAGGGCAATAAACCAGACGTCTCTGCCACCTCCCTACCAGGCAGAGCTGCTGTGGAGACGGGAATTGTCCCGGTTGTGCTGCAAGACCAAGAGGAAACAAAGCCCAGGCCTGACGGAATGCGCTAATTCCCTGCAGGATCTAACCAGACCGGACCTGGCACGGGTCAGCTGCTGCAAGGAGGTGGTTGGGGATGCTCCTGTTAAGCAAAACCAGCTCTTGCAGCAGAGGAGACACAGAAGCAGCCCCGCAGGAGGGATTGGATGGTGAGGATCCCACCTGTTAGAAAGCAAGTTAGCAGCAGCAGCTGCTTGGAATTTCATAAAATCCCAGAATGGTTTGGGTTGGAAGGGACATTAAAGGTCAGCCAGTCCCACCCCCTGCCATGGGCAGGGACACCTTCCACCATCCCAGGCTATCCACTTTCCCTGAAAGCGTTCAAAACCCATAGGGGTGTGGCACTTGGGGATGGGGTTTAGAGGCGAACAAGGGTTAAGTTGACAGCTGGACTTTTCCAACTTTTACATGGTTCAACCCAACCCTGCAGGAGCACAAAGCCAAGCACTCGTGGTGGGGCTGAAGCACTGCAGACACTGGAGAAACCACCCCAGTGACACCAGTACAAAGCAATTCTCTGTTGGAAAGCAACAAAGGGAATGTGGACACACAAATCCGGTGAAGGTGGTCCCACCTTCCCAAATAGTGTGAGGTTATGAATGGGTTTTAAACCCTGAGCAGTGGCAGAGGTTACTCCAGCCTGGCTGTTCTCTATCCACATGGATATTTAAAAGCCAAGAGAATCACAGTCAGTATTGTTGGGAATCCAGTGATGGTCACGTGAAATTATCTTCTCCCCTCCACAGCTTCTAACGAGAGGGACAGAGATGGATTTATTCAGGCACCTGATTTCACATCCCCATCACCCTTTTACTCTAATGGAGCACTGAGGACTGGGCAGGGTTTCAAGTGCTCTCCTTTGCCTCAGCAGCAGCAATAATTCAGGTCACCCCAGTGCTGAGAGGTTTGCAGGTGCAGCTATTCAGGCAGGGCAAGGAATTAAATTGCTTCCTAACCAATGTAGGTGACCTCTTCAAGCTATGCTGGAAATCAGAGTGTATTTTTATCATTAACTGCTTTTTCTCTGGGATGCACCATAAAGGAAATGATTGGAAATTTCCCAGAACGCTTGTTACTAGCACTGGGAATTTTTATAGAGTTATAGAATGGTTTGGGTTGGAACAGAGCTTAAAGATCATCCAATCCCACCCCTGCAATGGGCAGGGACACCTTCCACTAATCCAGGCTGCTCCAAGTCCCACCCAGCCTGGCCTTGGACACTTCCAGGGATGGAGCAACCACAGTTTCTCCATGGGAAGTTTTAAAAGGGGAAAGAAAAGAGGGAATTTGAAAAGGAAAAAAAAACAAACAAAACAATTCAGCATCCAACACAGGGAGAAAAAAAAAAATACACACAGCCAGGGGTGAGACACAGCTGGGAGTTACCTTCAGGATCTCCTGGCTGTTCTCTATGCCCTCCTGGTGCCAGCAGTCCAGGACCCCCTCCACACAGCCGTAACCCATCCCATCATCCAGGCTGGAGAACAGGGAGAAGCCGATGGTGCTGGGCATGGCCGAGGGCGTGGTTGTGCGTCTCCCGCTCTCGTCGAAGGACTGCGAGAGAGGACGAGGGTGTGACAGGGCGAAGGCAGTGCCCACAAGGCACTGATAAATTCCATTTATCAATGGAATTTCCCTAGCACTGCTCCAGAGATTAAGGATTAAGCTCTGCTTTTCCTCACTGCCAAGCTCCCGGCGGGAGCGTCTCTGCTGACCTCACGGCACCGGGGCACGGGCAGGCGCTCGGGATTTAAAATAAATCCGTGGAAGAGCAGGCTTTCGGAGCTCCAGAAGGGTTTTCCACTGTTCAGTTTTGGTTTGGAATGTCACTTTTCCCTAAAACAGCTGCAGGGAGCACTTGTAGAGTGGTTTGGGTAAAGCCCTCAGCTTCCAGGCAAAGACAGGGAGCAAATTTCAAACTCTCTCTCAGAAACAAAAAAAAAAAAAAGGCAAAAATTGGGGCAGAAATGTGGGAGCTGCATGTCCCCAGCCTATCCCAGGCAACACTTCCCCCTGCACTGGATGCCCCATCCTGGAAGTGTTCCAGGCCAGGCTGGATGGACCTTGGAGCAGCTAGGGATAATGGAAGATGCCCCTTTAGGTCCCTTCCAACACAAACCACCCTGGAATTCTGCAAGGCTCCACCATTTACTCACTGCACTCCACAGGCTGTCAGAGCCCTCTCCAAGCCACAAAACTTCGAAGGGGGAGCCATGTCCCCTTTCCCACGAGGGAGTTCTCTGTTTTATTTCCCCAAAAGAGATTTTCCTGAGAGAGAATTTGAAATGTGCTTTTGGAGCAGGGTATGCTGCAGCCAGGGGCAAGGGGACCCTCACAGCTGCCCCTGCAGGGACAAACGCTGAGGAAGAGGAGCAGACAGGCTGGCTGGGAATTGTTCAGGAATTCTTCTGCTCCTTTCAGCCCAGGATTCACCTCTCACTTCCTCACCTGCATGGAGAGGTGCCGCTTCAGCTGCCGGTACGGAGTAGATGCTGAAGGTGTGAGAGATTTCCCGTTTCTCAGCAGGCCATAAAAGAAGTCCTCGATGCTCATGGTCCCATCTTGCTCCAGGTTATGGAGCACCTCTTCAAGCACCTGCAAGGAGACAGAAATACTGTAAAAGGCCAAAAAAAAAAATCTGGCACAGAGAAAACATCCGATTCCCAAAGCTCCAAAAACAGCAAAGCAAGAGTTGCCTGCTACATCAGCCTAACAGATTTCCATGTTCTCCACGTGGAAAACTGCAGGCACGCATACATCATGAAGAAAAGCTCCTGGTCATCTTGGAGCTGCTGTTTAATGAGGCAGCAGGAAAAAAAAAAAACAAACCTCATTTCATTCTGCTCCCGAGACAGCGTGACCTCAGGAATTCAGCTCAAGGTACTGAGACTGATGCCAAAGCCTGAGCAGCTTGAAGTGACCAGGCAAAAAAAAAACCCCAAAAAACCAAAAAACAAAACAAATCAAACCCTAAGACTCTGCAAGGTTATCATAAATCTGTTTTATGTTTCAGGGCACGCTGCTTTCTCAAAAGTAGGACTGGAGATGTTCAGATTAGTCCCTCACTATTTCTTTGTCTGCAGTTTATCTTTTCCATTTTCTGCCTTAATACCCTGGAAACATTCCATTGTGGACGCTGCAAAGGAATACCTGCTCAGGAACACGCTTTGTGGAGGAAATCATTACAAGCCACGTTATCTTAAGATGCAAAAAAATCTGACTTTTTTAATAAAACCAAATCCCAAGTTGACAAGAGCCTTTTTTTTTGCTAAGGATTTCATTTTCTCCTGGGCTCTTGCTGCAGAACACAAACAGCCCACAGGCCTTCTCAAAGTCAAAACCAATCACCTATGAATATTTAACCCGTGTTTGCTGTCTAGCTAGAAAATTCCTAGGATTAAGGAGACGCGCTCGGAATCCAAGCCGCACTTTTAAATTCCAGTTCGATCGCGTGAGGAGACGCGCACGCCACGCTTGGGGCTGGCAGCTGCCTTCTCCTAGAGCAGCCTCATGGCTTGGCACCAAAAAAAACCTCGCTGGAAGAGCTGGAAGCTCCTTTCCAAGTAGCCACCTGTGCTGGTGGTGAAGCTCAGGAGGGATTTTTGGGGGCTCACACTCAAGCTCGGGCAGGGGCGGCAGCGGGACGCGCTCGCTCACCTCCCCGGCCGCCGCGTGCAGCCCATACTGCTCACAGATGGAAACCAGCTTCTTCCTGTTCAGGTGGCCATCTCTGGTGATCCCCAGGTGCTCACAGACCTCCTGGAGTTTCTCCTCGATCCAGTCTGGGCTCGGGGAGGCGCCAGGGGAGGCGTTCAGGTCGTCCGGGTTCCAGAAGCGCAGCTGCCCTGGGAATGGGGGAGATTCTCCGGTGTGAGAGTGCTCCTCCCGAGTGAGGGCCAGAAGATCTGGGGGTCTGCACCCCACAAGAACCTGCTGCTGCACTGGCCAGAGCTCCTTCCTGGCTCTGCAGACACCAAGGGATCATTTGTCTGAGTTCATCCTGCTCAGAGTACACTCTGGATTTTAGGATTTGAACCTCCAGCAGAAGGTTCTGCTCAGCATTTCACTCACGTGTGCCACCAGAGGGGAAGGAGCCTCGTGTCCACAGAACCAGGGGATTGTTGAGTTTGGAAAAAAATCCCTCCAAGACCACTGAGTCCAGCTGCTCCCCAGCATGGACCAAGGCCACCACTGCCCCATGTCCCCAAGGGTGACATCCACAGCCACCTGACCAGGCGCAGACGGGCCAGCAGCTGGGACTGTGGTCAGGAGGATCTTTGGGAACGTGGATGAGTTGGGTGGCCAACATGGGCTGGTGCCTCAGCTGCTGGCACAGAAGGGAAATAAATCCCTCCTCCCCTGGGCAGTTATGGGATCAAGGGAGCTGCAAGGCCACCTCCTGGAGATGGAAAAGCAGCCTCAGGGGAAAAACAATTGTCCCCTTTGGATGGGGAAAGGGTTGGAGAGCAGCTGAAATATGGAAGAGGTGCTGATGTAATTAAAAGGAAGTTTTTTGGTGATGAAGGTGGTAAAACACTGGCACAGGCTGCCCAGAGAAATTCCCCATTCCTTGAGGTGTCCAAGGCCAGGTAGGACGGGATTTGGAGTAACCTGGGACAGTGGAAGGTGGTGGGACTGGATGAGCTTTAAGATCCTCTCCAAACTGTTCCAGGATTTTGTAATTCTGCGACAATTAGGGAACATTTAACGACTGGACCCTGCTGACATCTAGTGCCCACCACGCTCCACTACAGCCAGAGCCCCCCGGGGCAGGAGTGGGGACCAGGACAGAGGTCAGGGACACCAGGGACACCCACAGCAGGATGAAGAGGGCACAGGGGGTGTGGCACAAGACATGCCCTGCCTCAGCTTTCATCCCCAGCTTGGGGGATGCCCCAGCTGCACCTTCCCAGCCAGGCCAGGGGTACTGCACACACCCAGAGCTCCTCTGACCCCTCCTCAAGGCTGAAATGAGAATAAGCACACCCAGGTGCTGCTCTCTGCTCTTACCCTCGGCCTCGTACTCCTCGCTGCCTCGCGTCTTCCAGTGCTGGGGAGAAAACAAAAGGTTCCCCCAGTTATTACTGCTGCAAGACATCCCCTGAACGAAAGAGACTCTGCGATCAGCTTCCAAGGAGCTGAAGGGCTCCGGCAACACCGCCAGGCTTTCATCTCCCTGCAGGCTGGGCTGGGAATCCAGGGCTCTTTGATCGTGCCTTGCTCTGGCTCTCCGGTGAGGAGAACCCCCAGAGATGCCCAAATCGCCAGAAATGACCCAGGAGAGGACACAGATCAGAGCCCGGCAGGGAGCTGGGGTGTGTCCTCTGTTCTTTGAGGTGTTGATGGTCGAGGGGATGGGGATGCAGGGAAGATTGTGGGCTGCATAGAGCTGGGTTATCCCTTCCTTTCAGTGCTTCATTTTCCCCTATTTTGCCCCACATTCACCCAAGCTAAATTCAAAACTCCTCCACTGAGTGCAGCTCTGTATCAGGAGAGAGCTGTGCTCTCAGGGAGGTGAAAAAAAACCCCACTCTCTGGTGTTCTTAAACCATCCTGCTCCCTCTGGCAGCATCCCATCAGCTCAGGCAGTAGCAGGAGCAGAACTACAGCATTTAAGGTGATTTCTTGGTGTACTACACGCTGTCTTATCCCTGCCACCCTTGTAGCAGCCCAGGGTATTTACTCCCACGCGATGCTCCACAACATCAACACCCGCTGCTTTGGCAGTGGCAGATGTTGGTAGGAGTGGATACTTCTGATGGATTTGGGAGTCAGAGTCACCCAGGACGTAAAGAGGCTCTAAATCATCCCAGAAAAGTTCAATACGTCTCGTTCAGATTACAGCTAAAAGCCATTAATCTACAACGTTACCATGGGAACTGGATTAAGTCACTGGACTTTTTTTAGCTCTGCTGCTGCTGCTCCCGTTTCAGGGGACCAGGAAACCAGGACCAAGCAAGGGCCCTTGGCTGCCACAGCCTCACAACGTCCCACGAGGGACAAAAAGCAGGAGCTGAGGCAACAGGTGCCATCAAATCCCATCCCTGGAAGTTCTTTACAAAGAGAACGGCAGAACCCCAGCACAGGTGCCCAGAGCAGCTGTGGCTGCCCCTGGATCCCTGGAAGTGTTCCAGGCCAGGCTGGACATTGGGGCTTGGAACAACCTGGGACAAGTGGAAGGTGTCCCTGCCATGGCAGGGGATGGGACTGGAATGGGCTTTAAGGTTCCTTCCAACCCAAACCATTCTGGGATTCTGTGAAATTGCCATCTGAAAATGCAGAAAACTTTGTGCAGAGAGAGGGTCAGCTTGGGTGCCAGAGATACCAACCTGCAGCCACCCATCCTCGTCCCTGGGGACAGCTGGGACACTGGGGGGAACCTGGCAGTGATGCTCAGAAGGCAGATCCTCTGTGCCCAAGTCTTTTTGCACAAGCTACACATACACTTTCGTACAGAACCAGATTAGTTTAGCACCAGACCCCCTCACTTCGAGCACTTTCAGCAAAACCAGACAACCTGCTGCTTGTCCTGCTCAAAGCCAGGTTGGACAGGGCTTGGAGCAGCCTGGGACAGGGGAAGGCATCCCTGTCCATGGCAGGGGTGTGGAATGGGATGAGCTTTAAGCTCCCCCTCCAACCCAAACCACAACAGCTCCATCAACACCGACAACCTGAAGAGGCTGAACAAAGCCAGGGGGTTTTGGGCTGGCAGCGCTCGTGTGACCTCCCCTCCCTCCCTTTGTGCGCTGGGGGCTCGGGGGGAGCGGGGGGACAAAGAGGGGCTGGGACATCCCAGTGTCAGGCTCTCATTGTCCCCAAACCCCGGCAGGGCTCCAGCTGGCCGCGGGTCACACCCACGGGGATCCCAGGAATGCGTTATCCTTCGGGAGGCGCGTGCTGGCCCGGCCCGGGGAGCAGATGGCCACGGCTTTGAATGCAGCGGGGCCGGGCGAGCATCTGCAGCCTGCGCCGTTCGCTCTGCCCACGACCAGGCAGCAGCCACCGCTCCCCCCTGCCATCTGCTCCAGGCAGACAGAGCTTTGTTCTCCCCCCGGAGTATATTGCTAATTAAAACGATGAGCGGGAGCGCGCTGCTCCGCGAGGTGCGGACGGATGGATCCCGTTCTGCCCAGATCCCTGCGATGAGCAGCCCGAGCAGAGACCCCGCCAAAAAAAGCTGTCAAATCCTCACACCTTGCTTTGCCAGGTGCCTTCAGCTCCAAAGCACCAGTCACACCAGTAATGCACTCCTTCTGGGAGCAGGCACTGTCCTGAGCTGTTATTCACAAATCCCTGTCTTTCCAGGACAGTCCCACTTTCTGAATCTCACATCCAAAAGCAGGAATTTCAACCTGAGCCTCCCAGATTGTTGTGCTCCAATGCCAGCCCATGCTGGAAACAATTCTACGCAGAAGCAAACACACAGAGCATGGGAGCAAGTGGCTCTGAAGGGACAGAACTGGGATGTGCCAGCAGATCCTAAAACCTCAGAGCCGAGTGTGATAGGGCTTGGAGCAGCCTGGACTAGTGCAAAGTGTCTCTGCCCATGGGAGAAGGTGGGGATGAGACGGGCTTTAGGGTCCTTTCCAACCCAAACCACTGTGGGATTCCACGAACCTGCAAGTAGGAGGGACCTCTCCCAGAGCAGAGCCAGCAGCTGGGGAAGGGGAGGTGATGGATGCTCCCCAGTGAGGTCTGGAATTCAGCATCCATGGGGACAAGCTCCTGCAGGTCAGAGGGACCCTGGGGATCCCACCAGCACCCTGCTAATCACAGCAGGGTCAGTGCCAAATCCACACCCAGCTGCTCATTCCTTTATCCAACAGCACCTGAAAACCCCCTTGGGGATGAAGGTCAGGGAGCCTCCCTGAGCAGCCCAGCCCAGAGCAGACTGCCGGCCTCTGCTCGTGTTTACCAGGGCAGGGAGGGAGGGAAGGAAACCTCTCAGGCAGAGCCTGAGCCCTTTTAATTGGCACTGCTTGGGAGCAAGCACCAATTAAGCCATCCTGCCCCAGTTCTCAGGCCGGGGACGGGCTGGCGGAACGCCGGCAGCAGCCGCGTGTTTGTACACACAACACGAGGGAACTGGGCAAAGGCTGCTCCCTGGGCCAAATCCCAAGGAATCCGGGCATCAGGAGCCTCCAATGCTCCCCTGGGACCCCCCAACACCTTCCAGCGAGTCATTCCCATGCATGCCAAGAGGATCTGAGACAGCGATGCTGATGAAGTTGGGATTTCACAAGTTTAGCCTGTTTTTTTCTTTTTTGTGCTCCAGTTGCAAAGGAATCGAGCATCCCACCAGCCCTAAAGGTGCAACAAGCATTTCCAGCAGGAGAGCGATCCGGCCCCCACGGCACAGCGTGGTTACACACCAGCTGGGTTAATTAACTGACCTTGTTAATAGACTAGCCCTTTACACCTCTGTGACAGCCAAAACCGAGGGGTAAGATTAGAGTGGCCTCTTCCACCAAGGACATCACTTCCCTGGGGAGTGTGGGCGGATTAACATCCATCCCGAGGTCAGGGCAGCCCTTGTGGCCAACACCAGGGGATGGATGAGCAGGAAAAAGCAGCTGGGTGTGGTGGAAAAAGCTTTTCTTGGAGGTGTTGGTTTGGGGGGTTTTTTAAATAATTTTTAAAGCTGCACAAGAACACCATTGAAACCATGGAAGTTGGAAAGTCCTTCCTTGCTTTCTCACATGGGGTTGGGTGCCCCCCTACAAGCGGCTGCAGAGGCTCCAAGTGAAGCCACGAGACAGAGGAGGGAGAAAGCAGCAGTGCTTCTCCTTCCCAGTGGAAAAACTCCCACCACACGCTCCTGAATCAACAATGCTTGGCACAGCAGGGCAGGCTGGAAGCAGCCCAGCTCCAGGGAAATGCCGCTGTGGCTGAGCTCTAACACACAGCACCAATTCCAACCACTCGGCTCCTCTGGCCTTCCCAAGAGGAGATTCTGGGATTGAAAGCTCTGGCGCAAAGAGAGCCACAAATGTGGAGCACAAACCCAGGAATTTGGGGTTTTTTTTTTGAGCAATTAGATGTCACCGTCCCAAAGCAGCTGCCGGCTCTTTGCCGCCCACCACCCCTGCTCCCCGTCCCTCCCGCCGGAGCCACGGCCGGATTTTGGCAGCTGCGCTAATGGATGTGGACATGCTCCGTCTGCTCCCAACCCGCACCTCGTTAGCCACGGAGGCTCAGCCCTCGCTTAATTGCTGGCCCACGCTCCAGCCAGGAGCCAGCGTCACCCCCGGCTCCTTCCCCGCTTCCCACGGAGTGAGGGAGGCAGTGCCTGGCATGGCTCATCCCTAGGGACAGGCAAGGAGGGCGGCCAGTAAAGGCACTGGGACATCCCAATGCCCTCCGGATGTGGGGAGCAGCCGTGCCCAGGGGTGACAAAGCCACCCCGACACCCATCCTGGGGTGAGCGGCCAACGCCTTTACTGGGAAGGCTCCAAGCACATCCCATCGCCCTTTGGATTGCAGAGGTGACAAGGCCACCCCGACACCCTTCCCTCCCTGCTCACCTCCTGGCCGGCAGCGATGTGTGCAGGGTGCGCTTCCTCGCCCAGCGGCTCGATGACCGTCACCTCGGCAAAGTCCTCCACCGACTCCTGGAACTCCGGCAGGGAACGGCGCCCGTAGCGTTTGCCGCCTTTGATGTACTTGGGCTGCGCCTCCGGGGAGGAATCTGGGGAGTTCGAGCACAAAACAAGTCAGGAATGGGATTTTTTGAGCTCTGTCCTCGGGGATGGTTCGTTCGGAGGAGGAATTTTGGGCCACCACCACTCCCGGTGGGCGAGCGGCAGCTCCGTGCCTGGATCATCGCTACCCTCACCCTGCCACTGGGTCTGGTGTTAGAACTGGTGCTGCTCCCTGCCAAAAAAAGCTGTCACAAAGTGGCATCTTCCTCTTCCTCACCCTTCCCCAATTCCCAGATCAACTTAACAGGACGGGGGGAGGCAAAATCCCCTGAACCTTGCCAGGAGCCCGTGGATGGAAAAGTCCATCAGGCCTCTCCTCCTTGCACTAATCTCCATTAGCAGCGCCAGGCAGGTTTAATTAGGGACAGAGTTGCGCTGAGGCAGCTCAAGTCTCCAGATCCTGCAGACACCTGGGCGGCCGCCGCTGCTTTCCGTGGGCTTGAATTTCAGCTCCATTAAAAACGCCCCAAACACCCGGGCGAGCGGAAAAACATCGGGAGAGTTTGGAGCCTCTCGAGGGGCCGACAGGAGCAGCTGATCCGGGCGACAGTGGGGCAGGTCCCGGCCTGTGCCGAGCAGCCAAAGCCAACTGCAAGATCTAAATAACCCTTTGGAGTCGTCATCTAATTACAGGGGCTCCACATTCCCCGGGCTCCAGCTTCCCCCAGCAAGCTCCTGCCTTCGGGGACTGAATTATCCGGGAGCGCTCGCAGGCGAGGATCAAAACAAAAAATAAATAAGCACGTTTTGGGCTGTTTTCAGCCGGAATCCTCCGACGTCTGGAGCGGGGGGCAAATTAAACCAAGCGCCAAATTAACCAGGGATTCAATTAGGGGAAGGCTCCGTGCCACCCTTTGTTTCAGCGTTTGCTAACCTGACTGCAGAAACCCCCCCAGGACCTCCATCATCTTTTATTTGCTGCCACTCGCGGTGGCGAGAGCAGCAGCTTCTGAAAATTTTATTTGCAGAGGGCTCTGATATAAAAGAAATGCAGGAGTGCAATACTAATAAGGCCCAGGGAAGCTGTTCCACTGCTGACAAAGGATACAGCAGGTCTCCAAATGCCTCCTCGGATAATATTCCTTTAGATATGGAAGAAAAGGCTTCGAGCTTGTTAGAGGGAGGAAGAAAAAAAAAATATATATATATATTCCACAACTTAGCTATGCAATGAATTATAAAATACACAGGCTGGAGGAGAGCTTTGATTCCTGCAGCCCCACTCTCCATCCAGCTGCGGTGCAGCTCTAGGGAACAAACCCGGTGCCCGTGTTTGAACGAGGCCATTTTAACAAGATTTGCTGCAGCTGGGACTCAGCACATGAAAGTTGGGCGATGGAGTGCGCCGATAGAAAAATCAGGAGGAGACAGGCTGATTAAGGAAGAGCCCCAGAACAAAAGGAAACCTTATCACTCCTATTAAAGCCCGCCCGGTGGTGAACAATCTCCATCCAGCAGCTCTCTGTGAAATGCTAATATTTGTGACTACTCATTCACCCAGTTATTTTCTCCCTCCCTCCCTCCACCGAAAGAGAGGGCTGGGGGCTTTGTTTTCCTTCAGAAATCATTTTTATTATTCCTAAGACAGACACCGTACCTCCATCTGTCTTCGGAGAGATGGAGGAAGGGGAAGAAGCTGGAATTCGGCAATAGCGAAGCTACAGCTAAATTCCCTTCTGGATTTCCCCCCAGAATCCCGCCTCCAACCCCTGCCACACTGACTGTGTTCACCCACTGCTGCAGCTGGGCATTCAGTGGGGCAGTGGAAGGTGCTACTGCTGGTGCCAGCGGGTTGGCATGGGATGGTTTTCCAAGTCCCTTCCCACCCACACTGCTCTGTGACTCTCAAAAACACAAGTGCCATCACGCTGTGCCCCCTGCGAGCACGGGAACGGGAACAACGGGAGCATCTCCCCACTTCTGTGCTTTAAGCATTTTTGCAGGCTGGCAGCTGATTTCTCTCTCCTCTTTGCTCTGAGCACCACGGGTGAGCTTGTTTGCCTTTTGTAATTAAAAAAACCGTGAAGCTCCAGAACATCCCCGGGAGGGAAAGGTGACCCTTCACGGCTGGAGGAGAACAACGTTGGCTCCAGCTTCCAAACCAGCCGTGCCTGAGCCCAGCTGCTGAGGGGATCCCAGCCCAGGCACCCTGAAATCCCCTTTTCAGAGCCAGGGTGCTTTTGTTAGCGCTGGGTTACAGCTCTTCCCTGCTCACATCCTGCAGCCCCATCCCTGGGAGCACAAATCCCACTCCTTTCCAGCACCGTCACCTCTCTAGCAGGTGGACACTGATACCTCCCACACCTGCAGAATCCTCTAAGCCTCTCCCATCTCCCGCTTTCCCAGCCCAAACCCCCTGCGCAGCAGCTGCCCCTGATGTTCCCACCATTCCCAATATTTAGGGAATGCTGAGCACACACACAAAAGCAAAAAGCAGCCTGAGTGCAGGAAATTCACTGATGAGCTGAACAGGCTCTCACTCCCAGCCAAAACTGAGGAGGAAGGGTTAGAGAACCGTCAAGGTTGGAGAAGACCTCCGAGGTCACCAAGTCCAGCCTTAGATGGAAAGAGCTGCTCAACCCACAGCTGCTTCCAGAGGCACAGGGGGAGCACGAAGGAGATGTCAAAACCAAGCCTCTCACTGAAGCAGATACAAAGGAGACAGCCCTGTGAGCTGTTTACCCCCCAAAAATATCCCAAATATCCCCCTGAACAGAGGAGAAGCTGCTCTGAAACCCACTCCTCCCCCCAAGAGCGAGGTGAGGTGCTGCTGCTGAGACCCCCACCACTGTGTGGCTGATAAAACACCAAGAAAGGGGGGGCGGGGGGAAAGAGAGAAAAAATAAAATAGGCTGTTGAGCCCTCGGCAAAGCACAGGCTTAGTAAAACCCACTCCAGAGCTGGTGTTTAATTAGACACCGGGGTCTGATGTGCCCCCTGAACTGTCCCCAGGCTGGGGGCAAGAGGAGGAGGCTGACAGAAGCAGCCTCTCACCCTCCTGCCCGCTGCCCAGAGGGTTTGTGGCCCTCAGAGTGCCCCCTGAAATGAAACAACCCCCCCAACGTCTGCATTTCACGAGACCTCCATGATTTAAACCCATCAATTCCCTCCCTCGCTCGCTCCCCCCCGCCCAGCCCGGCTGGGAAACGTCTCCGTGGCTGGAGATTTACACTTGATTTTCTGCCTTTCTGCACCAGATAAGTCATTTCAAAATCCTGCTCTGCCCTCAGATGGGGAGGGAGAGGGGGGGCTCTCCTTCCCTGGGCCCGGTATCAAAGCCCTGCAGCGCAGACAAAAGGGGGTTTAGAGCAGGAAGACCCTCATCCCACAATCCCAGAAATTCATTTCTCTGCTGCTTAAGATTTGGAAGGGAGGGATGTTCCAACTGCTGGGCGAAGCACAGGGCAGCCAGGATGTGCTAAATCCTAATCCCCTCAGGCACACCAGGTATGTCTGAACTCCTCCAAGTCCCATCTCATAATTCAGGCTCAGCAGTGGAGGGGGAGAGGAGTCGTGGCTGGGTTGCCACAATCCAAAAATCCACGGGTTTGGACTCAAAAATGCTCTGTGGCATCACCCACCCCCTGGCTGGCCTGTGCCACTGGTTTTATCCCAGCTCCTTTTGGGAGAGCACTTCTGTTGTCTCCAGAAGGAGAAGGGAAAAAAAAAAAAAAACCAAAAACCAGGAAGGGAAAAAAAATCCCAAACCCCCTCGTGACTGTAGGGACGATGGCGTCAAGCAGCTCTTTAATTTCTCCTGGGTGTTCCTGTAATCCTGCACTCCACCCCAGTAATCCTTCCCCAGCCCAGCTTCCATGCACTGATTTGCTATAATGGGGAGGAAAAAAAGCCTGATTTTTTTTTTTCTCTCCCCCACTAATCACCCACACAACTGATTTTTTTTTTTTTTTGCTTTCCTTCCTTTCTCCACCCTTATATCCATTTTATTGTCCCCAAGAACCCCCCCCTCACTGCTTCAGTGGACAAAGAGCAGCGGTGGCAGCAGCACCCAGCCCGGTTCCACGGGGTCTCAAGACATAAAACAGTGATTATTTTAAACCACACTCAAGCCTTTTTCTGCTTTTCCTGGAATCTCCCCACCCCTCTTCCCAGCAGAGCCAGGCTTTGCCCAGCAGCTGATGCTCTGGCTCACAGCTGGGGCTGTGTCCCCGCACTGTCACCCTCAAGGGGACAGAGCTGATGGCAGCAGCTCTGGAACTCTGCCCACCTCGGTTTCCAGGGCTGCTTCCCAGCCTGCAGCACCATCCACCCCTGCCAGTCTTGCCTTTGCAAAGGGAATCCAGCCTCTTTGCCAAGGAAAAAAAAATATATATATATATAAATGTATCAGCTGCTCTCTGCAAGCCTGAGCGCTTCTCCCACCCGCCGCTTCCTCCCGAAAGGAGGAAACCCCTTCTGCTGCTTCTGCAGGAACTGCAGCACTTCTGGTTCCTTGTCCCCAGCCCCTGGCTCCTGCTGGGACCCCAGAGCCTGGCATAGATCAGTTTGGGTGGAAGAGACCTTCAGAATCACCTCCTTCCATGGGCAGGGACACCTCCCACCACCCCAGGCTGCTCCAAGCCTCATCCAACCTGGCCTTGGACACTGCCAGGGATCCAGGGGCAGCCACAGCTTCTTCCAGGGCCTCCTCAGCCTCCCAGCCAGGAATTCCTTCCCAATATCCCATCCCTCCCTGCCCTCTGGCAGTTCCAAGCCATTTCTCCTTGCCAATAATCCCTTTCTCTGTTTCCTTTTGGCTCCCTTCAGGTACTGGAAGGTGTTCCCAAAGCTGCTCCCGTCCAGCCTGGGCAATCCCAAATCTCTGAGCCTTTCCTCACAGCAGAGGTGCCCCCAACAGCTCCACGTCCTTCCTGTCACCCTCCTGGTGCCAAACCCTCCTCCCTGAGCTGACAGCATCCACGGGGACAAGGATGTGACATCCCCTTGGCCGTGTCTGGGGCTGCAGCACAGAGCCACGAGCCCTCCAGGACCTTCCCATCACCCAAATCCCCGGATGAAACCATCACAGCCACCTCCTTCCACACAGCAAACTTCCCAGATGCTGCAAACAGCCTTAAAAAAATCTCTGCTTCTCCCCGCCCCGATCCAAGCCCAAATTAAATTTTCATTTAAATGATACGATTTAGAGCTCTTAACTCAATTTTTTCCCCCCCCCCAAGCCTGGGGCAGGCTGGAGCACCAGCATCTCCACGCTCCTGTGACAGTTTGACACCAGCAGCACAAAGCAGCTTGTTCTCCAAATCTCCAGTTTGATCTAAATTAAAAGCAGCAAAGACTTTGGCGTTAACCGAGCCGTCAAAACGCATTAAAAATAAAATGCCTCCCGGGCCTGCCTGCCTCTGCCTCCCCTACCTGAGCCTTTGATTTCCTGCCATGCCAAGCCCAGCTGACAGCAGTGTCCCCAAGGAGGGGCTCTCCAGCTCCACTTGTCCTTTCCCCTGCAAGGACCCCAAAATTCAGCCGATTCTGGAAGATTTATTTACATTTCAATCACGCTGGAGCTTCTCAGCCACATGATACCCCAAAAAAATGCAAGATGCTGGATTAGTTCTGGCTCGCTGGGGTTGCCTCCTGCTCTTGTGCCAGCCCCTTCCCAAAGGGCTGGAAGGGATGATCCCCCCCAAACCCGAGCAGCCACAGAAATTTGGGAATTCTGTCAAGGAACGCCGGGTGCAAGAGCTGCCATCGGCCCTCTCGAAGCCTTAAAGAGCTTTGGAAAAGAGAGGTGGGAAAGAAAAATAACCCATCAATCAAACCTCTCCAGCCCTGAGGTTCCTGCAGCCTATTTAAAGGGGGAAAAGTTGTCATTTTGCTGGCAGGATGCTCTCTTCTCCAGAGTGGGATGCTCCAGGAGAGGAAACCTGGAGAATTCCCTCTCCCCCTTTGCTAAGCTGTTTTCTCCTTGGGGGATTTTCGCTCCCCTGCTGCTCCAAAGACAGGATTAGGGATTTACATACAGGTGTGACACCAGCTGGAGCTGCGGGGGCTCAGCCCTCACCACGGCCCCACAGCTCCCAGTGCTCCCAGTCCCTGGTGCAGTGGAAAACATGGAAGATGAAACCACATTTCCTGCCGAGGAAAAGCCTAAAAAAAGCCACATTTTCAAGGCACACTGAAACAAAGCAAGGAAAACACCAGGACCCTGAGGACTCACAGCACTGCCCCTGGATCCCTGGAAGTGTCCAAGGCCAAGCTGGATGGGACTTAGAGCAACCTGGGACAGTGGAAGGTGTCCCTGCCCACTCAAACCATCCTGGAATTCTCTGACCAGCCCCAGCCTGGTTCTCAGGGGTTTCACTTGTTCAGGAGCACCTCTGGAGCAGCCTGACTGCTTCCTGGGAGAAGGACAGAGAAGCTCCCTACACCCTGCTCATCTCAGACACAAGGAAACAGAGTGGACTTCTAAAGCTCTCCTTCTTTGCCACAGAAAATGTACTATTTTAGGTAATTTCATTATTTACCTGGTTCTTGGAAGTGCTCTTCATTTGACAGGGTTCTGGATAAGATGAGGATAAGTGCTTCTTTAAACTGTTCAAAGTGGACCTGTGGAAAAAACACCAAAAAAAAGGAAGAAAAGAGGAAATCAGGTGGTGCAGGGAGTTAAATATGAGGGAAATAATACTGCAGGAGGATGGGCAGCAGTGGGAATCACTCAGATCACCACCCCTGTGCCAACAGCCTCGGCAAGGGGCACGAAGGAACCCTGGAGAAGTGACAGCAAGGGACAGGCAGCACCTCTGGGCACAGGGGTGGAATTACTGCTGCCACAGAAGGACCCAAAGGCACAGATTTCATGCACTGGGTGGGTTTTTCCATCGAGCAAGAAGCCAGAACAACGTGTCCAAAGCTGCAGGGAACATCTCCATCACCTGAGGTGACCTGGCCAGGGTCTCCTACAATGAGACCATTCCTGATCAGGGATGAATACTCCATTGTGGAAATGCTCCACTGCCCTAATTAAGCCTCAAACACCAAACTTCCCAGTGTGGGTGGCAGAAAAATCCCTCCCTTCCCACGGCAGCTCCCGCACTTCTGCGAGGGCTGAACGAGGAACACCAGGAGGGAGCTTAGCTGGGAAAAACAGAGAGACCATCCTGCCGCTGAGAGGGAGCCTTTTTCCCCTCGTTTTTTTTTTCCATCTGTGCCTTCCTGGAAAGCCTCCTGCCTCCCAGCCAGGAACAGCCACAAAGAAACTGCAGCATCCTCCCCAGGCGTGCCGGGGAATGTCAGCAATTCCAGGCAATTCCAGCCGTGGGGGACAGCTGGAGGAGCTATTTGACATGGGTCAGTGGCGAGGCAGAGCTGCCTGCGACCGTTTCTTTCGGCTAAAATAAATCTGGGAAGAATTTTTTTTTTTTTTTAGCGTGGAACAAAAGATTTTGTATTTAAAGAAACCCAGCGAGGCTGCTCTGGAGGGGCAGAGGGCGAAGCCGGATTTTCACGCTGCTGGGGGAGGCACAAGCAGCAAAGTTCAGGTCTGAAGTTGTCCAGTCTGTTTTTGGGGGGTCAAGCAAGCACAAAAAAAACCACCAACAAGCTCCCTGGTAGGGAGGGGATGCAGGTGAGCCATGGAGGTGCAGGGCAGCACCTCACAGCTCAGCATGGTGCCTATCACCCCTGAGGCTTTTAACAATTGGAAACAGTGTTTTTTAAACACAATTAAAAAATATGTTTGGCAGAGAAGCTCATCAGGAATGCCTTCATCTGAATACTAATTGCTGCCATCCATTTCCAGACACTGGTGCACTTCAAAAAGGACAGTTTGCAGAGATAGGAGAATTTCCCTGATTAAAAAAAAAAAAAAAAAAACAACCCAAAACTTGACATTTAGAACGAAATGAGGACGAATAAAAGATGAGGGTGTTCAAATTACAGGTTCCCTCCCCACGGGATCCTCTCAGGACGTGAACCTGCGACAACAGACAGAGCCGAGCCCTTGCATGGGACCTCACAGCAGCAAGAAAACCAGATCCACTTTGCATTTCTCATGCAAACACAGGGAATTAAATACAGCCAAACCACCTGGGCAGGTGTGCAGCACCACTGCCATCCCCTGCTCTGCATAACTGAGCCCCAGAACTAATGCACTGAGGAGGAGGAGGAGGAGGAGGAAGAGCTGAGCCCTTGCTCAGCTGCACAAGCACAGATGCCCCCGGCCCCGTGCTCACACAGTGATTTTGCCATGACCACGACATCCAAAGGAGGCTGTGGAGCAGGATGTGGCCACCCTCCTGTGCTGAACAGCAGGATTTCAAATGCAAATCAGCACAGGCACAGGGGGTTCCCCAATGCCCTCCTCACTCTGGAGGTGGAGTGAGATGTTTCCTCAGGATGAGCCAGAGGTTCTCCTAACACCAGATAAGCAGCCAAACCAGCCTGTGGTGCACGTGTGACCTTGGAGGTGGCGTGTCTGCACGCAGAGAGGGCACAGAGAGCCGGAGAAACACCACTGATAAAATCAGAGCCGGGCTGAGCACGAGGCAGGCAAGGGGCAGCAAAGCCACAAACGCTGCAGGAATCCTCCTGTGAGGGTGGGGAGACCCTGGCACAGGCTTCCCCACCCCTGGAAGCGTCCAGGGCCAGGCTGGATGGGCCTGGAGCACCCTGGGACAGTGGAAGGTGTCCCTGCCCATGGCAAGGAGTGGAACTGGATGGGCTTTGAGCTCCCTTCTGACCCAAACCGCTCTGATCCACGGTTCTGGTTTGGTGTTGCTCATTTGTGTCTGCTCCTGGGGGTCTCTCAGCGATTTGGGGCTGATCCCAAGCAGGCAGGAGGCGCTGGGGGTTTGGAAGGTGATGCACAACCCAGGATCGGGGACAGCACGCAGCATCCCTGAGCCGGGGCAGCTCCCCAGCGAGGAGAGAGTTTTCCCAGAGCACGGAAATCAGAGGCAAACAAGGCAAACACAGCACGGGCTCCTCAGGGCAGCCAGGGACCAACCAGAGCCTCTGCTGCTGAGCAACCCCGGCTCCTCCGAGAAACGCCCGCGCCTCCTGGCAGCCAAGGCGTGACTGATGAGCACCAGAGAGAGCTGTGTGCCCTGTGCCAAGGCACCTGCTGCTCCCTGCGGCGTCCCGGAGCTCCCGGCACAGCCCCGGCTCCTTCCAGCTCTGCCCCTGAGCCCAAACTCCTTCTGGGAACTCCTTCCAGCCAGGGAAATGTGTGCTGGGGGAGGTACAGAATCACACAATATCCTGATCCTCGGGGATGGTGCAACCCAGCTCCTGGCCCTGCACAGACCCCCCCAGCAATCCCATCCTGGGCACTCCTGTCCAAACGCTCCTGGAGCTCTGGCAGCCTCGGGAATGTCACCATTCCCTGGGGAGCCTGGGCAGTGCCCAGCACCTTCTGGGGAAGGAACCTTTCCATGAAATCCAACCTAAACCTCCTCTGGCACAGCTCCAGCCCTTCCTCCAGGCCCTGACAAGCCAGTCTCTTGCAGTAACATCAGACCAGGGCAGCCCTGGCCCCAAGGCTCCAACGTGGGGCACGGAAAACCCCACAGAGCATTGAAGGGGAACAGCGGGAGGGGATTTTGCAAGAGGTCACAGCAAGACCTGTGGCACTGAAGGGAGCTGGCAGCGACAGGCAGCCAGGCTGTCCTTGCTGCGGGCTGTGAATGCAGCGCTGCAGGTGAAACCTGAGCTCCCCACCCCTGCCCAAGGACAGCACCAAGGACAGGCTCCAGGAGGTGCCCGACCTCACAGAACCCCACAAGGATTTAGGGTGCAAAGGACCTTAAAGCTCCTCTCATCCCACCCCCTGCCGTGGGCAGGGACACATTCCACTTGCCTGGGTTGCTCCAACCTGGCCTTGGACACTTCCAGGGCTTAACCCCATCCCTGCACATCACCCAGCACTGTCCCCAAGACACCTCTGCTTTGCTGCTAATTAAAGGGCAGCGAGAGGACGGACAGACAGACAGGCACAGCCACACCCATCCCCACACTCCTGCCATCCAGGGTGAGGGAAAACAGCCTTCCCCAGGAACGCCAGGACCGGCTGGGAGCGTCACCTCCGCCCACGACGTGCGAGGAAAACAGCTCCGCAGGGGTTTGGCTCTGCCACGAGTCAGGGCAGGATTTCCATCCCCACACCAGACCCCAACAATCCTCAAACCATCACAGGGCAGGCAGCACTTCCAGCCCCTCTCTGGATGCCAGCTCAGCTCCCAGTCCCTGCCCTGGCTGGAACCAGGTGATCCCTGAGGTCCTCTTCCAATGCAGATCATTGCAGGACCCCAGAGCACTCGTCCCCGGAGCAGAGCCCCCGGCACAAAGGCGAGCACGTGGCCCCGGCGAGGTGCCCCCGAGCAGACAAAACCTTCCCCCGCTGCCCCCCTCCACGGTGCCCTGCCATAAATCCTTGGAAGTGCAGGCAAACAAAGGCTGGGACCATCTGCAGAGAGGGGCTGGAGGGGCAGGTGCAACAAGTCCAGTGCTCAGGGAGCGACGCGTTCGCTGCTGCTCTCCCCACGAGATCCCAGGAAAGCCCGAGGATCCGAGGGCCATGAAATCCAGGCATTGCTGCGGACAAAGACTGTCCCGAGGCTCCTGCAGCAGGCTGGGAGGGAGAACCAGCCCCAGAGACAAAGGGGAGGATGAAATACAACGGGAAGCCGCGTGCCTTGCAGGGATGGAGCTCCAGGCTGGGATGGGGTGAGCGTGACCCGGCGCTCGGGATGTTTGGGTGGGGGGTTTTGTTTTGGTACCCTGACCAGCTGTGACAGCCACATCTGCCCTTCCTCTCCACGCCACCATCCCACAGGTGGCAAAGCCAGGCGACAGGACAAGGGCTTTGAGCTGAAGGAAAATAGATTTAAATTCAATACTGGGATGGAATTCTTGGCTGGGAGGGTGATGGGGCCCTGGCACAGGGTGCCCAGAGAAGCTGTGGCTGCCCTTGGATCCCTGGAAGCGTCCAAGGTCAGGTTGGACAGGGCTTGGAGCAGGTGGGAGGTGTCCCTGCCCATAGCAGGGGATTGGAACTGCATGAGCTTTAAGGTTCTTCCAAACCAAACCATTCCCTGATTCTTTGATAACAGCATCTGAGTGCTGGACACTCAGGATGACAGAGCAGCACAGGAAAATCTCTGGTGCTCCAGAAAATGACACACAAACTCTAAAGGTCAACAACCTCAACTGGATCCATCCCTGCTCCAGCTCCACTCACTGTCAGCAGAAGAGCTACGGCCCCAGGGCAGCCGAGGAAGAGGAGGAAGGAGGGAAAATTCCTTTGTTCGTTAAAGGAATTGTTTCGTTTGTGAAAACTGCAGTTTGATTGGAAAACTGGAGTCGGGATGGCTGCTCGACCTGTTGAAAGGCCTGGCTGCCCTGTTCCACATTTCTCTGATTTTAATGAGCAGTGATGGGATTTCAGGGCGATTTCCAGGGAAGGATCTAACGCACTCTGAGCACGGCGTGATGTAATGCAGAGCACAAGGACATCCAGGCTGAACCAGAGATCCCCCCAAGGGCAAGCAGCTTCTGCTCAGTGCCCTGGAATTTAACTCCATAAAAGTACGACCACAACAAAAAAAAAAATGGCTTTGGGAAGCCACCAACACCAGGTAACGTGGACAAAGGTGGCTCAGACAGTGTCTGCCAGACTGGGACAATATTCTCCACCTTAGAGAGACGTGTGTGACCACACACAGCCCTGCCAGTCTAACCAGAGCTTAAGCCAGCGTAAATCACAGGCTTGAGGCCTGGATTTAGGTCCTTGTCCCATCCCAAGTGGCTCAGAGATTGTGCAAGCACCGGGTGAGCTGGTGTGGGGAGGTGACCCAGGCCAGCAGCACCGGGAGCCGGTGCCACAGGCGCGGCGTGAGCCAAATGCCAGCACAAGGACAGCCAGGACCTGGCACTCGCTCTGGCCCTGGACACCGGGAAAGCACAGCAGGGCACAAAGCTCAGCCTAAAGCGGTGGTTCCCGAGTTTCAGACCACCTCCAGTCAGGGCACACAGAGCAGTTCCCTTCCCTGTTTCCACCAACTCTGCTCTTGGAAGCTGCCCTGTACCCACCCTGCCTGAACAAACCAGACCCCAGGAGTCCACCAGAACCTCAGGAACGCTGGGCACACACAAATCACAGACATCAGTCTCTTCCCAGCCCCCTCCAGCTCCCCAGATGCTTACCCTGCCTAGGAGGTTTCCTTGGAGGAGGGTCTGCCGCAGGGCCGGTGCCACCTCCTCCAGGTGCAGCATGTGGCAGAGGTCAGTGAGCTCCTCCTGCCCCAGGGAGCCCGTGCCCGTGCTGTCGAAGCTGTCGAAGAGCTCCTTGAGGCGAGCTTCATACTGGTCCTGCTCAGCTTCATCCATCCCATAGCCTGCCACGCTCACCTGCGGGAACAGACGGGCCAGGTGACCATCGCTGCCTTGGGAGAGCAAAAAACCCCAAGGGCTGGCACAGGAGGTGCCCACGAGGCTGGCTGGCTGCATGAAGGGGCTCCCCCCTGCTCCAGCCTCTCCCATCCCACCGGGGGAAGAAGTCACAGAGCAGAAAGACCGAGAGGAAAAATCCTGCAGAGCCAAACCCTGGGGAGGGGACAGCCCAGGTGGCTGGGCCAGCCCCATGTGGCACGTCCCTGTCCCTGAGTGCCACCTCACGCTGACTCCTTGGGCTCAGCTGGAGCAGCTGCAGGGGAAGATTGTTCCCTGGAGCTCCACTGATGCCCAGGTGTTGCAGGTGATGCTTTGGTGAGAAGACAAACAAGCCAACCACAGCTCAGCAGCTGCAGGGAGCGAAGGGCTGCAGACCCCAACCCAGACCCTTGAGGGCAGCCAGCCACCGTGGCCACCCCTTCCACGAGGGCAACACACCCCCTGCACCAAAAACGGGATCATGGAATGCTTGAGGTTGGGAAAAATCTCCAGGATCAAGCCCCAGCTGCCAAGCACCCCCTGAGCTGCTCTCCCTCAGGTATTTCAGGTCAAACCCTGGCTGAAGGCAGAGAAGGGTTTGACAGGCAGCAAACCCAGAGCAGAGCTGACCCCAGCGTGGGGACAGCCAAAATCTACCTGGTGTCCTGCACCAGCACACAGAGCCCAGCCCCAGTTTGTCTCAGGCCTTTGTCTTCCCCTCCAAGTAATGTTTTCTCCCCTCTCATCCATTGCTAACAGAGGATCACGGCCCCAGGAGCTGTTCTGGCAGGGGAGTAGAGGGAAATTTCCCATCTGAAATGAAGGATTTGGCTGGATCTGTTTGTTCAGCCTGGCCCAGGGCTCCTGGCTGGCTTTGGGTGGCAGCAGTGCCACGACACAGCCTTGGTGTGCATCACTGTCACCAGCCTTGCCTGACAGGGACCTGCTGTCCCAAGGACCCAACTGGGCACACTGGGAATGCTTCCCCAGCCCCATCCACAACCCCACAGCCAGCCAGACACGGGAATTCTGCTTTTGTGACTGCTGCAGGTTGTGTCAGCCACGCTTCCCAAAACAGGGGGGTCCTTCTCGAGCCCCCTCCCCATCCAGCCCTGCCATGGGGCAGTGCCCTCTGCTCCCCACAGGGTTCCTGTGTCACCAGCAGCACTCCAGGACATCCCAGAACAAGCAGAGCTGCTCCAGTTGCAGCCCAACAGCCAGGAAATCTCCAGGGCAGGCACTGCAGCAGCCGTGTCCTTGATTCCACTGGCTGCAGGAGCAGATGCCGAGGCAGAGCATCCCCTGGATCCCACATCTGCTGAGGGATGCAGGGCCAGGCTGTCCTTCCTCCTGCGCTGCCACGGACAAGGAACGGCCGTGGATACACCAGGGAGAGGGCACAATCCCTCCAACCTGAGCCGCACACCCTCCCTGTCCCATTTTTCCTCCCCCAAATCCCTCTCAAGCTGATTTCTCACAGCACCCAAGCACTGTGGGGCACAGACACCTTCGACCTGGGGCACAGAGGAGGAGGCAGCACCCAAAACCTCAGGTGGAAGGCAGCAAAAAGGCAACAAACTCGTTTTCCACTCCCAGTTCCCACCTGCACCCACAGGGCTTGACAGCGGCTGGATCCTGGTGGCAGGGAGCCCTGCCTGCACATCCCAGTGACCCCAAACCTCACAGCCAAGCCTCCAGCAGAGATGACTCCAACCCACAGAGCTTCCCAAGCGCTTCTGAACTTCTCTTTAGGCTCAGCCACCTCTTCCCCCCCTTAGAGATGTGTCTCCAGCACCTGACCCTACTGCTAGGCTGCCAGAACCAGTTTCCCCAGTCAGTGCAGAGAGCTAAACGCCACCTCCCAATACATCCCCGAGCATCCCTGCAGCTGGAGCTCTGCGCTCGCCCCTCTCAGTGCCACAACAACAGAGAGCCCAAAAAACTCGCCCTGGTGGGCAAGTCCAGCATCGGGGAGCCCGTAAAACCAGCAGGAAAAACCCACAATCCATCCCTAAAGGAAAAGAGCCTCGGGTGCGTGGGCCACACCTGCCCTACACCCCAGGGCGAGTTTTCGGTGAGGGCACCGCGGCAGCCTCGCGCATCCCCGCGACAAGCGGAGCTCAGGGGGGCACAACCAACCCTGCAGAGCCTGGGGAAGGGATGTCCCGCTTCCCAGCCCCGGGAACGAGCAGACAGAGCCCGGGCTGGTTGCCTACCTGCGGTCAGGGAGCTGCCAGCAGCCCGGCGATCCCGCAATCCTGCACAACCTCCTCCATCTTAGGCAGGCGGCTCCGGCACGCAGCCGGCTGCGCAAGGTGACCCAAGATGCCTCCTCCCTGAATTATTCAGCAGCGCTTCCACTGTTGGGGGGGGTGAGAAATAAAGAAACAAACCCACCCGAGCCTCCTACCTGAGGAGCTGGCATCACCCAGCAGTCAAAATAATGAGGTCAGCAGCATCAGCAGCCACCTCCAGCGGCCGTGACAGGGAAGGGGGGACACGGCAGAGGCACACAAAGCCCGAATTAAAGGCCAGCCTTTCATCTCTGCTCCAGATGGGCCAGCAGCTGAGATGCAGGAGGGAGGCAGGGATAATAGGGGCAGGCAGGCAGCAGCTGAGCGGGGGCTCCCCGGTCGCTGCGCTGGGCATCACTTTGTGCAGATTTATTGCCAGCCTTCTGTGTGGTTGAGTCCCCCAGAATGACCAGCTTGGGCTGAGAAGCGCAGATTCAGGGGAGTCACCACCACGTTATTCCTCGTTTCTGTTCTCTTTAGTACCGGCCCGGGGAGGCAAAGCGCGCCGGGATGATGAGGAGAGGAAGTTTTCACCGGCATTTCTTTCCTGCCTCTAAACCCACCCCCTCCCGAGAGCCAGATAACCTTCAGGGTGCACAATGTAGGGGCCTGATAGGACTAAACTCTCAGCTAAATTTAACTCCAACAATATAGGCTTAAACAGCAATTACCGCTTTGCATATGAAGTGCCTGGAATCAATATCAGCTTGAGCCTGGAGCTAATGAAGACACAGATTACCTGGTCAATCAATGGCATCGGCAAGGAAAAAAAGCCACCACAATTATCACAATTACTTTTTTTTTTTTTTGGGTGGGAGGGGGATTTGTTTGTAAACAGCGTGAATTACAGAATCCCAGAATTATTGAGTTCGGAAGGGATCTTAAAGGCCACTTTGTGCCAACCCCCAGCCACGGGCAGGGACACCTCTCACCGGACAAAATACAAAATGCCATTTGCTGCTGCACAAGAGGGAGATTTTGGGGATGCTCTGCCCGGATGCCCCCATGGGCCGCATCACTAACCAGGGCTATGGGTACCCTGCCCTCCATGAAAATCACCAGCTCCAAGGGACAGCGAGGAAATCCTTGCTTTTACTGCTACTCTTGATTGCCTCGACTCTAATGAGGGCCTGGTGATTAGCAGTAATTACCCAGTGGGGCAGCGTGCTGTGGCCACCTCCAAAAACACACGCACCTGCTCCATGGGATGGCACTGCCCCGGAGAGCTCGGCCACACTCAGACACTTTAAAGCAACTTTCGTCTTCCCTGTGCCTGTGACAATCGCAGTGATGTGAACACAGCTGGCAAAAACCCACCAGGAGCCCAGTTTTTAACGCTGGGGTTTAGAGGAGATGCCCAGCAGCCACCCAAACCAGCCCTTGCTGGAAAGGCAGAGCTGAGGTTGGCTCCCGCTCGTTATCTCCTTCTCCTAATGAACCATCGCATCCATCACAGCTGTGCTGAATCACAGAACGACCTGAGCTGGAAGGGACCCACAGGGATGGTGGAATCCAATCCCAGGCCCTGCACAAACACCGCAACAATCCCACCCTGGGCATCCCTGAGAGCGTGTTCCAAATGCTCTTGGAGCTCTGGCAGCCTTGGGAATGTCACCATTCCCTGGGGAATCAGTGCCCAGCACCCTCTGGGGGAAGCATCTTTCCCTGAAATCCAACCTAAACCTCCCTGACACAGCTCCAGCCCTTCCCCGGATCCTGTCACCGGACACCAGAGAGAAGAGCTCAGTGCCCTGTGGCCGCCCCAAAATCCCCAAACCGTGTCGGGGCAATTTCCAGCTCAGCCCACGCTGCGCTCCCGTCCCCCCTCGGAGCAGCAGCTCCACAAAGGGTCATACCGAGAAACCCAAAAGAGAGGGGACAACAAAACCCAAAAGGACAATGAAGCACCTAAACGTCAGTAAATCACTTGACAGCACGCCCAGCTCTTCAGGGGTCACCACCAGAGTCAGCCTTACAGCTGGCGCTTCCTCCTCCCCATCGACCATAATTTTCCCTTTGCACCCCAAAAACGCCCCCAGACCCTCCAGAGTCGGCAGAGAGCGGCGATTCTGTTAACCAAGCTGCGCTCCAGAAGCAGCGATGGCGCAGGAAAAGCACGATAAATTTATGTAAAGGGCTTCCCAGAGCAGCGCAGCGGTTTGAATATTCACGCCAGCCCGGTATTTGCATTGTAATAGGGCTTTTCACTCCCAGCCTTCCCTCCCTGAAGGAAAAACAAAGCGCCCATCTGGTTTAATTTCGCAAATCGGGGCTGGAGTCGCTCTGCAGCCGCTCTGCAGCGACTCGGGGTGCGATAAAGCCCAAGGTGGAGGCACAAAGCTGATTATTTCAGAAGTAAACAAAGCGAGCCGGTCATTTACCCGGCGCAGGGAAAGGAGGGATTCGGTGATTCCCGCGGAGCTCAGACCTGAGCCGGCCTCGGCAAACCCGGGCCGTGCTGAATCACGGCGAAAACGCGTCCGGAGCCTTCCCTCGGCTCCGTTTTGGGGAGCACATGAGGAGGATGAGCAAGGATACAGCCAAACTGTCACCCAGCCCACCCAGCAAAACCTCAGCACCCAGGCTGAGGGTTTTGGCTTTCCCTGCAGGGATGCTCCAAGGGAGACGGGCCCGCGGTGGGTGAGCAGACAGCAGATGCCGTCTGCCACCCTGGTGACAGCGAGAGCTTTGCCGGCGACAAAACAACTGCTGTTATTAATTCCTCCAGCCACAGCCGCCTGCTTCCAGGGCTCAGCCCGGGGAGAGCGCTCCAGAAGCCGCTCCCAGCGTTTGGAGCATCTCTCCGGGAGCAGGGACGCGCTGCCCTGTCACCCCGCGGGACCCCTGCCACCAGCGCCAAGGGGACCTCGTGGGCTCTGGCGTGGCGCCCACTCAGAGACACCCCCGAAACACCCACCGCACCCTCTGGTTACGATCCCCTCTCCCCATCCCCTCCTTCCCCAGGCACCCACCTCGCCGCTGCGCCCCTTCCCCGCCGGCCCGTCCCGTCCCGGAGCCCCGCACATGCGGCCGCCCCGCCGGGAAGGGACGGGAAGGGGCGGGCAGCGCCCCGGCACCGCCCGCGGAGGAGGGACCGGGCCTGGACGGCGCTCCCCCAGCACCCGGGGCTCCGGGATAACCCCAACCCCTTCCCCTTGCCCTTCCCCGCAGCCGCCCCCGCGCCCGTCCCGGCCTCACCGGCTGCCGGTGCCCGCGGGCGCGGCGGGGCTGGCGGAGCGCTCGGAGCGTTGCGGGGCCGGGGGAGGCGCCGCGTTCAAATAGGGCCGCGTTTATTGGGCCGAGGCTCGGGGGCGGCCCCGGGGCGGGGGGACCGGCGGCCTTTGTGCGGCACCGCCCGGGAACGCCTCCGCAGCCCCGCGGCACCGGCGTGTCCCCGCTGTCGTGCGCCCGCGTGGCATCACCGCAACTTCGCGCTGTTATGTCCCCCCGGGGTGGCATCACCCCAGCTTCCCGTTGTCCTGCACCTCGGTCCCCAATGTACTGGTCCCGCGGGTGGCATCACCTCGGTTGCCATCATCCTGCACCCCAGGGGACATCATCCCATCTCCCGACTGTTCTCCACCCGCGGGTGATCCTGTCCCCCAGGGTGGTACCACCATGGTCCCCACTGTCTCACACCTCAGAGTGGCATCAGTCGGCTCTTCAGTGTCCCATCCCTCCAAATGCCATCGTCACAGCTCCTGTCATTGCACGCCTCGAGGTGGCACCACCCCAGCTCCCAACTGTCCCATCCCCCACGGTGACATCCCCTGGGCTCCCATCATTCTGCACCCCAGGGTGGCATCACCCCAGCTCCCTGCTGCCCTGCACCCCAAGCTGGCATCACCCCAGCTCCCCAGCATCCTGTCCCCAAGGGTGGCATCACCTTGGTTCTCATTGTCCCACAAGCCAAGTGGACACCACTCTGAGTCCTTGCTGTCCTATACCCCAAGGTGGCATCACCCTGGCTCCACATTGTCCTGCACCCTAGGGTGGCATCACCCCGGCTCCACACTGTCCTGCACCCCAGGGGACATGGCCCTGCAGCTCCTCATTGTCCCAAAAAACAATGGCACATCACTTGGGCTGTCCCATGCCTGAAGGTCACAGCAACACATCGCTGTCCCCCGCCCTGGGGACATGGCACCCCAGCTCCCTGCCCTGCCAGGGTACCGTGTCACCCATTGTCCCCCGCCCTGGGGACATGGCACCCCAGCTCCCTGCCCTGCCAGGGTACCGTGTCACCCATTGTCCCCCGCCCTGGGGACATGGCACCCCAGCTCCCTGCCATGCCAGGGTACCGTGTCACCCACTGTCTCCCACTCTGGGGACATGGCACCCCAGCTCCCTGCCATGCCAGGGTACCGTGTCACCCACTGTCCCCCGCCCTGGGGACATGGCACCCCGGCTCCCTGCCATCCCTGGGCCTGGGGGACAACATCCCGAGTCTCTTTGTGTCACCGTGACACAGGACAGCTGCAGTGCCCCTGGCATCCACCCCTTCCACCACGCCAGCACCCCTGGTGGCCCTGCCCTGTCCCAGCCGTGCTCCTCACTCGCTTTGGGGGGGAGTCACCAAACCAGGGCGGTGCCACACGAGCCACGGGCACCAGCAGAACTCGGAACCTCGTTGAAAGCTCGGCAATCTCGGTTGGAAGCTGGAGCCAGCACCCTCCCACGCTCCTGCTCAGCCGAGCCGCAGGGAGCCCGCGGTCCCCAGGATTCTCTGATGGCTAATAAGGGGCTCCACCCACGCTGCAATCCGCTCTCGAGCAATTGCACGAGATTATTTTGCTTTTTTTTTTTTTTTTGGTGAAAAGGCCAGGGGCGAGATGACTTTTTAGCCTTCTTCCCTTTTTCAAGGCGGCTCCGGGCTATGGGGTTCAAGAAATTTCCTGGGGAGGAGCAAGGGGAACACACAAAAGCCTCCCACAGAGGGTTGCATGAACCTCGCTCAGATCATAAACCAGGCTTAAAACCCCACAGCAGAGCCACGGGTGGGTTTGTCACCGCACGAGGACATCTGGGACCCGGGAGGTAACGGCGTAAAGAGCTTCAAAAGTATTGTAATAAAGTATTTTAATGAAGTATTGTAATGAAATATTGCAATGAAATATTGTAATGATATATTGTAATGAAACACTGTAATGAAAGATTGTAATGAAATATTTAGAGGTAGCTCTGCCGCACTGTCACCTGGCACGCCGCTGCCACCCGCGCCGGGGGTGACACAGGCACAGTGTCCCCAGCCCCCGGCAAAGCCCTGTGCGGGGATGTGGCCGTGTCCCTGCGGTGACAGGAGCCAGGCAAGGTGACTCCAGAGTGCCCTCGGCGAGAGGCTTTGCCGGACAGATGTCAGCAGCCGTGGCTTTGTGCCGGCCGAGGGCTTTTTGTCTCGGTTTTTAACATTTGCCATTTTTCTCCGCCGCTTTCTTCGGCTCTGACACTCGCCGAGGGTTTTTCTTTCTTTCTTCCCTTTCTCCCTCTCTCGCCACATTTGCTTCTCCAGCCCCGGTTCAAACACTTTTTCTCCGCGTATTATGCTGAAGTTGGAACCATCTGGTGCTTTGTTTTGTTGCGGGCCCGGCGAGTGCCAGGACCTTTTATCCCTCTCACCCTCCTCCTCCTCCTCCTCCTCCTCGCTAATCCAAGTGACAACCCCGAAAAATCCCCCCTGTCCCCCGACACGCGTGCGCTGGGGACAGGCAGCACGCTCAGTGTCGCCGTGTCCCCATCCCACAGGATCAGGAGCGCTGCTGATCGTCCCGGTGCAAATTCCTGACTCGTTTTCGGGAGCGGCTGTTCGCAGAGGCATCCCGATTTTATTTTTTTCCCCTGGTTTTCCCACCGGAGAAGAGCGTGTTTGCACGGGAGCCGTGCCGGACACGGAGCTTATTTTTGGAGCCTCCCCACCCCTTCCCGGCGAGCAGCTGCGCTCCGGGATGGTGGAAGGAAAGCTCGGCTCAACCATCCCGCGCCGTCACAAAAATCGGGACGCGTGGGAAGCATCGGGATTGCCGGACATGAGCCGCCGATGGATGCGCGGCTGGCACGGAGCCACCCAAAATCGGGGTCAGCGGCTGCGCTGGCACGGGGTGACCCCTGTGCGAGGCCGTGGGTGCCCGGCTCCTGCAGGAACACCCTCCCGGCTCGGCTCTGGCTGCTCCGTCACGCTTCCCTTCCCATTTTCCATGAACAATGGGGCGCTTTGTTCTGGGGCGAGGAAAAAGTCCGGCTGCCGCACGGGGAGCTCGGGGTGGGGGGGAGCTGGGAGCTGCTCCGGCGTTCCTGGGGTTTTTCCAGCACAGGAACCCCTCAGCCCGGCCAGGACAGGGGGAAGAAGGCCATAAAATAGCCAGTAATAATAATAATAAAAATCAACCAAAAAAAAAAAAATCCATGAAATCATCAGCAAAACATAAACAAAGGAAAAAAGGGAAAAAAACCCCACCAAAACCAAAACCCCAACAGCTGGAGGGAACCTCCCCATCTCCCAGCTGGTGCCGGGAGAAGTTTGGGATGACATAAGCCCAAAGTTTGCTATTTTTTGCACAAAACAAAGGCGAGCCCCGCTGATCCGGGCTGATCCCCCGGCTCGCTGCTGCCATCCCACGTCCAGCTCCCACCGCACGATCGCCTTCCCAGCGCCGCCTCCCGGGCCCCCATCCTGCCTCGTTCTCTTGTAGGATTTCCCCTTCAGCCCAGGAAACCCTCGTGTTTGGCCGCGTTTGCCGTGCTGGCTCCACATGGCGAGAAATATTTGGGTGCTTGCTTGCTCCATGCCGGAGCAACTCTGCGCTTCCCCAGCTCCGTGCCAGCCCCTTCCAGCCCTCAGGAGCTCCAGACCACCCCTGGCACCTGTGCCCATCCCTGTGGAGCTGCTGGGGATCACCTCTGCCATCATCTCCGTGAGGATTCACTGCTCCAGCGCTCAGTGGGAACGGGGGAAACTCGGGGGCGGAAGGAAAAGCTGCGTGTGCCTGTGAAACCAGCTGGGTGTGTTGGTCATTCCCCCGTTCCGCTGGCCCTGGGGCGTGGGAAGAGCAGCTCGGGGCTGGCTGGTGCCACCTTATTGCAACAGCCGCTGAGGGGGAGCAGGAAGGCGCCGGCCCGCGGCCCCGCTTCGGCCGGACCTGTTTGGATCTGGATTTGCATTTTGTTGGCGAGGTAGGATGAGATGAGACGAGATGAGATGAGATATTGGGAAAGAATTGTTCCCTGGGAGGGTGGAGAGGGCCTGGAATAGGATTCCCGGAGAAGCTGCAGCAGCCCCTGGATCCCTGGAAGTGTCCAAGGCCAGGTTGGACAGGGCTTGGAGCACCCTGGGACAGTGGAAAGTGTCCCTGCCATGGCAGGGGCTGGAATGGGATGGTCTTCACGGCCCCTTTAACCCAAACCATTCTGGGATTCCACGATTCCCACTCAGGAAAAGCAGCCCAGGTCTTACTTTGGAGTGCAGATGGATAAAAGCAGCTCCCAATGCCCGCCTGGGTGTCTGCTCCTTTGGGAAAAGGTTTGTCCCCAGCCCTCCCACAGCTGATTTACGGGGTCCCTGCTGTGGGCCCCGCTGACAGGCGAGGTGACACAAGGGATGGCCTTGCAGCAGCACATCCTCCTGCACCTGGCAGGCTTTCACAGGGAATTCCGCTGGATCTTCCTTTCCCGGCGGGAAGTTTCATCCCGAAAAGGCCCAGCTGACTCATCCTGCCAGGGCTGCGGGCGGGAGGAGGGACAGCAGCAGGTTTCCACCCTTCCTGCTCAATCCTAGGGACACCGGGTTTAGCGTTAAACCACTTTTAATTTCATTTTTCATTTTTTAACCTGGCAGCTTTCCCTTGCCCATGGCAAGGCTGTTTTCCCTGCTGTGTCACCTTACTGCTGGCCCCACGCTCCCCCTGGCCTCTTCTGGGCAGATTTTCCAGGCTCCCCTCTAAACCCACCCAGCTTTGGGTCACAGAATGCTGCAGATCTCCCGGGGGTGCCTGGGGGATGAAGATTTTTGGGGTTCCCCTTAAACCTGCCCATCCCTGGGGGACAGAGGGGCACAGATGTCCTGGAGTCCCTGGGGGGACGGAGGATCACAGATTTCCTGGGCTCCCTTGCAGACAGAGGGTCACAGATCTCTTGGGGTCCCTGGGGGACAGAGGGTCACAGATGTCTGGGGCTCCCTTCGGACAGAGGGTCACAGATCTCCGGGGCTCCTTTGGGGACAGGGCACTGCCACCCTGACGGTTTCCCTCTAGGGGCGGCCAGCCCTGGGGGACGAGGGGACCGCCGGGGTCCCGCCCAGCTCTGGGGACAGAAGCTGCGGCCCGGCCCCGTCCCCGCCGTCCCCCGGCGCGGGCGGTGACACGGCGGGTGGCCCTGTCCCTGTCAGGGGCGTGGCCGCTGGGCGTGGCCGGGTGACACGGCCGTGTCCCCGTGACGTGGGCGTGTCCCCCGAGGTGGGCGTGTCCTGCCGGCGCTGTCGGGCGCGCAGCGATGCGGCGTCGCGGCGGGGCCGGCGACAGCGGCGACAGCGGCGACATTGGCCGGGCGGAGGGCAGAGCCGGCGGGGCCCGGGGGGCGCGGTGAGTACCCTGGGGTGGGGACATCGCCGTGGGGACATCGCCGTGGCGACATCGCCGTGCTTCCCCGTGTCACCCGTCCCCGGCCGTGTCCCCTGTCGCGTCCCACGCGCTGTCCCCCGTGCCGTGGCCTGCTGGAGCTGTCACCCCGTGCTCCTGTGTCCCCACGCCGGGTCACTCTGCTGCGGCCGTGACCCCGTGTCTGTCCCCGCTGCCACCCCGTCCCCGGCCGTGTCCGCGGATCATCCCGCCGTAAGGGTGACTCCGTAGTGCGGCCGTGTCCCCGTGTCCCCCTGCCGTCGCCGTGACCCGGTGCGCGTCCCTCTGTCACCGTGGCCACCGTCCCCTCCTGGGGCTGTGTCCCACCCCGGTGCCGTGCTGTGGCTCGTCGCCCCGCTGTCCCATTTGCCCCCCGTGCCAGCTCTCCGAGGTGCCCTGGGTGGGCCTGTCCCCGCGGCTGTCACCCGTGCGAGGGTGGCGGCACCTGGGCGCTGGGTGCAGCCCGAGAGCAGCTCCTGACGATTCCCTGCGGCCTCTCCAGGGCATTCCTGCCCCGCTCAGACCGATGGCCCGGGGGGTAGCTGGGATTTCGGGAGCTTCCCGTGCCTCCAGCGCAGCTCCTGCCATCCCACACCGTCCCGGGAAAGGTGCCCGTTCCCCCGGGGACCGGTGCCATCACGCCCTGGCGCCCCTTGTGCAATCTTTCCTTAGGGTCTTGCGGCGTTCCCGGAATGCTCCGGCTGTTCCTGCGGGAGGGATGCTGACCCTGCAGAGCCGTGCCTGGCTCCCGTCACTAACCTCTGCCCTCAATCCCCCGTGCCCAGACTGGTTTCCAGCCCACGAGGGGCCTTGATGCTGGGGAAGCTGCAGCTCTTGGCTTTCCTTCCCCACCTGGGGGCCGGGGCTGTGTCTGGCTGCTGCACAGAGCAGCTGGATGTGGCTCCCGGCCCTTCAGAGCAGGGCACTGCTGGAGGGGGTGCTGGACATCACCCCCAAGCCCCTTCCCCACCTTCCTCCCTGTCCCTGGGGTATTGCAGAAGCTCTTAACGCCGGGCTCAGGGCTGTGGCTGTGGCTGTGTCTCGCCGGGTGTTGTCACAGAGTATCGGTGTCTCCTGATTGCCGGTTTGACTCGTGGCTCCCAGCCCTGGCACGTTCCTGTTCCCTGCCCTTCCTGCCTCCCGGCGCCCCGTGGGAGGGCGTGGGGGACCAAATCTAGGCTTCTGTCACCCTGTGCCACCCTGGGGCTGTTCCGAGGCCTTGACTCCATCCCCAAAAGCCAAGCACAACGCTGCTGCGAGGATCCAGTTCCCACGCCCAGAAGGAGTGGGATCAGGAAAAAGTTGTATCCACTGCTTTGGCTGGGATCGGGAATGGGGAGCCTGCTCCGCTGCACCCCAAATCCCTCGGGATGGGGGAATGTGCTGACAAGTGCCTCCCTCGCAGGGCCCAGCGCTCCAGGCTGCCGTGGCTGCGCACCCTCCTCCTGGCCCCGCTCCTCACCTACGTCTCCCTGCCCTTCCTCATCCGCCTCTTCCCCGGCCTGCTCACCAAATTCGTCTACCTGAACTTCCGTGAGTATCCCGGGGCTTTCCCAGCCAGGAGAACCCCCATGGGTGGCACCGTGCCAGGGTGGCACCAGGGCAGCGCTTATCGCGCTCCTGCCTTGCCGTGGGCTTGCAGAGGAGGCGCGGAGGCAGCTCTCCCCGCGTTTTGCAAGCTCTAATAACGTGGTGCTGCCGGCCCTGGAGTCGCAACACGCCCGGGCACGCTCGGCATCGGCAGGGCTGGAAATTAAGGGTGGGAGGAAGTGGCAGAGGGCTGAGCTCGCCTGCCTCGGCATGGCCCTCGATAACTTCAAACCAATAAGGATTTGGAGGGAATTGTATGAAAGCAGCTGGGTGGGAGGATTGTGGGTGACGGCTGCGCTTCCCCCGACAGTGGCCTTCCCCTTCTTCGCGGACTTTCGGCGGCCGGAGCTGCTGGTGAACAACACCGTCAGCCTGTACCTCACCACCGAGCCGGGCGTCACGGTCGGCGTCTGGTGAGCAGGATGTCCTCAGCATTCCAGGGGGGACGGCGGGGTCCCGGTGGATTCCCCGGGGTCACCCCGCCGTCCCCGCAGGCACACGGTGCCGGGCAGCAGAGGGGCCGAGGCGCGGGGCAAGGACCGGCGCTGGTACGAGGAGGCTCTTGCTGATGCTCACCCCGTGATCATCTACCTGCACGGCAACGGGGGCACCAGGTGAGCTCCTGAGCTGCTGCTGCGGGGCCAGCACCGGGACAGGGTGGCTGCTCCGAGGTGAGAAGCGGCAAGCTCCGTGCAGCAGCCAGGGGCCGGGGCTGCTGCCGTGGTCTCTGAGCCCAGCGGCCGAGGAAAATCCCTGTAAGATAAAGGGAGAAGTCAAAATTCACTCGCCCCACAGTGTCCAGCTCTTCCCTCCTGGGATAAGGTCGCGCTGGTTCCTCCCCTGCACTGGTGCTGGAGGGGAGGGTCCTTTGGGGTGTCCCCGAGCTCTAACCCCATTTCCCCCATCAGGGCTGCGAGTCACCGCGTCCAGTTCTTGAAGGTAAGTGGTGGCCTGTGGGGACACTGGGACCTGCTGGGAGTAAGGCTCCTGCGGGCTCTGGGGAGCCCAGGGGGACCCTGTGCAGTGGGGACGGGCCGTGCTGGGGGTCCTGGCTGCATCCCCCGCCAGGACATAACTCGGTGCTGCTCTGACAGACGATGGGGGCTGCTGACTTCCACATCCTGGCTCTCGACTACAGAGGTAAAATTGTCCCCCTGCCTCTTGCTGGGTGATCCCCTTCTTGGGGCCTGTCCCCACCAGGGCTGTGACACCGAGCTGTGACCGACACAGGCTATGGGGACTCCACTGGACACCCCTCAGAGAGCGGCTTCACCACAGATGTCCTGGCACTCTACGACTGGGCGAAAGCGCGGAGTGGGAACAGCAGCATCCTCTTCTGGGGACACTCCTTGGGGACAGGGTAGGTGCAGGGGGTGGGATGGGGACACACCAGAGCCCGCCCTGCGCCCTGTGACACTGCTGCCAGACCGGTGCCACCTGGGGATGGACCAAGGGCTTGGAGCATCTCCTTGGGAGAGGCCCCTGCAAAGCCAAACACAGCCAGCAAGGGGGAATCTGAAGGAACGGGGGAATCTGAGGGAGCTTTGCTGCTCCCCCTCACTGTCACCTCTCCTGTCGCAGGATTGCCACCAATGCGGCGAGGAAACTGCAGGAGGAGCGAGGTAAGGGCCAGCATGGACAGGCTGTCCCCATGCAGTGTCACCCTGAGGCTCTGCACTGCCCTGGCCTGATTTTGGGGCCGCAGAGGAGATGAGGAGCCCTCCCTATCCTCCCTACCGGGCTGGGGACGTCTCGGCCCCACTGCAGCCTAGGAGGGCAGTGTGGCAGCAGCCTGGCAGCAGGGACAGCCCCTCAAAGCCACAGCCACTCTGCCCTCAGGGGTCCAGGTTGATGCCGTGGTCCTGGAGTCTCCCTACACCAACATCCGAGACGCAGGCGCCAATGTCCCCATCACCAAGGTGAGTCTGGGGGCTCTGCCTGTGGGGGTCCCCCAGCAGTGACAGGAGTGGGCTCTGGGGTGCCCAGCTGGTGACAGGCTCTGCCTGTGGGGTCCCCCAGCAGCGACAGCCCCAACTCTCTCCCTGCCAGATCTACCGGCAGTTCCCGGGGTTTGAGTACCTCATCCTGGACTCCATGGCTCGGGCAGGAATGTTCTTCCGCAGCGATGAGAAGTGAGTTCCTGGTGGGAAGGGGCACAGCAGAGCCCAGGGGCTGTGGGAATGATGCCAGGACCACCTGGCCGAGGAGAGGTGTCAGTCACCCCCTCGAAATTCCTGCACTCCTATGTTTACCCAGCTTACTCATACTTCAAAAGTGACTTTTTATTTGTATAATGTTTGATTATTGAGCAAAGTCCACAAGCCACCGTCCCTTTTTTTTTGGCACTTCTGTTCCTTGTGGCACACACAGCCTGCCCAAAATCTGTTTGATTTATGGGGGCTTTTGAAACCTGCTGACCCTATAACTGGGGGTTAAGGTGATTTAGGGTGCTCGGTGCTGCCATGCCAGGGAATGTGCTGTGGGAATTTTACCAGGGACTGGGGAGGCTCCTGGGGGTCTCTTGGCTCTGGGGAGGGTCCTCAGGGCTGTGCTTGCTGCCTGCAGCGTGAAGGTGCTGGAGTGCCCCCTCCTCATCCTGCACGCAGAAGATGACGCAGTCCTGCCTCCAACGCTGGGACGCAAGGTGGGCTCCTGCCTCCCGGGCTTTGAGCCCGGCTTTGGGGGGCTGAAGTGGCCAGAGAGGGGGTGGCCACAGCCCAGGAGGGGTTTGGGGTCTCCTGCTCGTGCAATGACCACGCTCCCGCCCTGTGGCAGCTCTATGAGACAGCACGTGAAGCCTACAAGGACAAATCCAAGGTGAAGTTCATTACCTTTCCCGAAAAGCTGGGCTTGGGCCACGACTATATCTCCTTCAACCCGGAGCTGCCTGCCCTGGTGAAGTAAGTGCTGCTCCACAGAAATGGGGGAGCACAGGATGAGCCTTGGCTTCCCCCATGCACTGGTGCCTCCTCTCCTGCTGCAAGCTCAGAGCTGCCTGCCCCCTGCTCCTTCCCCTCCCCACGGTGTTTGCTGGCATCACTTTCTGAACTTCCATCGCTCCCCACTGCCCTGAGCCCGTCCTTGGCTTGGGGAGGTGGCTCTGGGGACACCAGCTCCTCTTTGCCCTGGGCGCAGACATGCTCCAAGCCCAGCCCCGCAGGCAGGGATCACAAATCAGGCTCTGACGCAGCACAGGAGGGTCAGTGACACAGCGGAAGATTTATTACATCTTGTTGCAGAGACTTCTTAAACATGAAGTGATGCCAGCTGCTGCCTGCACTGATCCCGTGCTCCCTCAAATCCACTCCAGGATCCACCCCCCACCCCCGCCATGGCACTGAACTTACTGCTGTAAGTAATAAAAACTACAGACAAACTTTTAAGTCACCCTCTGCCTCCGGGATGCTGCAGGTTACTCGAGGGATGGAGACACTGATGTGGTCTGGGCCACCAGAGCCACAATGGGGAGCATCCCATGGGACACTGGTGGGGTACATGGGCCTGGCACCCCCTGTCCTGCTTCAGCAGCGCCTGTGAGGGCCCAGCTGTGTCCAGCTGTGCTACCCACCCCACCCCTGGCCAGCCCTCCTCCTGCATGAGCACTGGTGGAAGCAAGCCCAGCCCTAACCTCAGGCTCCAGCAAACAGCCCCCTTCGGACTCTGGCACTTTTTTTATTATTTTCAGCACCTAATGCAAGCAACAGGGCGACGTGCTTTCGCTTTCCACACGGACACTGACCTTATAAAAACCCCCACATCCTCCTCGGCCCAACCCCTAGGGAAAGCCAGCAGCAGCAGCAGCAGCAGCAACACAGAGACTCAGACAGCAGAGAATTTTACAGCGCGCGTGCTCGCGTCCCCCGGCTCCGGCCCCTACGCCGCCGTGCCGTTGGGGGTCTTGTCCTGCCCCGCGTCCCGGGGCTCGTTGGGTGGGGGGATCTTCAGGTCCGAGGGCTCCACGTGCCAGATGTCCCGGGCGTACTCCTTGATGGTGCGGTCGCTGGAGAACTTGCCGGCCGCCGCGATGTTCCTGATGACCATCTTGGTCCAGGCCTTGGAGTTCTGCAAAGGAGAAGGGGTGGGATCGGCCCCGAGGCTGGCTCCCGGCCAGGGATCCTCTGCAGCAGCACGGGATCCTGGCTCGGAGCACGTCCCTTCTCTGGGATGGGATGGGAATGCTGTGTCCAGCTCCCTGCCCTCTCCCCGGGCTGGCACTCACCAGGTACAGCTCGCTGACCTTCTCCTGGCACTTGACGTATGCCTCGTAGTCTGCAAAGACTTTAAACCTGCAGCAGCGGAGAAAGGGGGAGTCAAGAGCAGGAGAGACAGGAATGCAGGCTGCCTGATCCGAGGCGTTGTTACACCCTGGACCCTTAAATCCAGGGGTTAAACTTAAGGTTCCTCCACTCTGTCTTGGTGCAAAGGAGAAAATGCTCACCAGATATTCTCAAGTGGTGAAAGTCACACGAAAGTTTACTTGCAGAAATAGAGCAAATTAGGGAAATTTTGGCAAAAGGAGTAAATACGACCCTGAATTCAATGTAAAACCACTTATGCATTACTTAGCATCATTTTACGTATTAACCATTTACTTAGAATTTATTTAGCCTTTGCTTAGCCCATTTAACCGGGAAACCTTTAAAACCTTAAGGTGCTATGTTACTCATAAAGCTCCGTGAAAGGACTAAGAGAAGAAGAGAGAGAGGGAAAGATGGAAAAGGTACAGGAAAAACACACAGCTCCTGGGTTCCAGCGTGGGTGAGGCAGAAACTCCAAGGAAGATGTCAGGGCAGGACAACGGCCATAAAGCCCTCAGCCCCTCTTATACCCCTGGCACTTCATGGGCCCGCCCATAGGCGGGGCTTCTGGTCAGTCAACCAATCAGAGGCTGGCTACTACTGCCCTCACGTGATTGATTGGCAGATTGGCCTATCAGAGACACTGTTAGCACAACCCACACACAAATGTGCTGTGATTGACAGCTCTGCCAGGCTGAGGGGTCTGGGCAGCGCCTCAGCAGAAAGCCAGGCCTGACCCCAACCCCACACACACAGAGGCGTCCCAAGAACCCTAAAAACTGGCTCGAGACATCGATCTAACCCCG